>JANBXA010000600.1:32270000-32870000 GCA_030556225.1 Cricetiscus sungorus
CACTTTATGAACTTCAAATTCCTCCTGGAATGGTCAAAGGGTTCTTTGTCTGACACAGTGTAACAGTGTTCTTTTGCAGACTCATTGAGTCTCTGATGGAGTCTGAGAGAAGGGATGTAATTCCAAACAAACCAGGTGTGCATGATAAAGGCTGATGGGCAGGAGCTCTGCGGGGGATCCTGGGGGATCCTGGTTGAGGACCCTCTGGGAAGCAGTCAGAGCTCACACTGACACACTCTTCTGCACATGCTCAGCATACTTAATAGGAATCTTTACACAGTCTACTGTTATTTCAACACTCAGCATTAGTTTTCCTAAAACAGCTTTCTTTAGCTCAAAATCTCTTATATCATCTTATATCTTTCACATGCTGACCTATACCTTCCCTCCAATTATATTCTCCTCAAAGCTCCCCACCCCCAAACATGGACTAATAATAAGCACATGGCCCCATGCAAATACTTTCTTATGTTGATTTATCCCAAGCTCCATTGTCCACGAAGCCTTCCCACTCACTCCAGCCCATCCTGGCCTCACTTCAGCTGTGTGGCTACAATATTCCTTTGGCATACATCATACACTGCCACATTCTGTGTAACAACTTGTAATGTTGACAGTTCGTTTTTCAGGGATGATCACAAGATCCCTTCTTGAAGGTTGAGACCATGATATAGACAAACTTTTCTTTATGTTCTCTGTGGTACAATGTTTATACTTTAAAACTACTCAGTAAATATTCACTGAGTAAAAGCAGTTCACTCAACATCTATCTCACATGCCCAGGTACTGGGAAGTCCATGAAAAGGCTACACAGAGGAAGTGATGGACTAGGTACTGTTTTCTTTTCTGAACCGAGACAGATAGGCCTGACTCGCTGCGATCCAGACACTCCAGGAACCCACTCCATGCATGGGAATTGACTGTAGGGTCTTCTAAAACATGGCATCCTTCCTACCCTTGTTCAACCATTAGGCTCACTCTGTTGGCCCTTCTCTCCGGAAATGCAGTCTCAGGCACACATCTGGCATACCTACTTAAAAGTCTACGTGTCCAATGCAATTGAGGAGAAAAGGTGTTTCCTTTCTAGTACCCCCCTCCAGTCTCAAACATCATTTCATCAATGACTATTCTGACCTTTTATTTAATGCTGCCATATGCCTTCCTTTCCTCCTCACTCCAACTCCTCTCATCTATCTGCTTTTATGGACCACAACAATCAAAAGCTTCAAGAAACTATATAATTCACCCACTATCTTGACTATAGATTACAGCATCACACTGTTATTTGTTATTGTCTCTCCTCCAAGTCCTCTGCTCTAAGAATTATTAGCTCCTGAAAGCTGATTTTTGGTGTTTATTGGATTTTGAGACAGGGTCTTACATAGCCTTATATGCTGGCTTTGAACTCACTATATAGCTAAGATGGCCCCGAACTTCTGATTCTCCTGTCTCTAGCTTCTGTGTGTTGGATTTGTAGGTTTATTCAGGGCTGGGGTCTGAATCCAAGGGCTCTGGACACACTAGGAAAACACTCAGTCAACTCAGCCACATCCTCATCCCTGAGAGCTAATGTTCCCGAGCAAGGATCCCTCTTTTCTCTGATACATTCCATGTACTTTCTTGAGTCAGAGCTGGTGACAATCAATATAGCACTTGAACAACCCAACAGTCAATGCCATTTTCCCATGGTGAGAATATTCTTTTCCTCATCCACAGAAGGAGTGCTCTATAATACAGTATGACAATAACATATACACATATAAACAGTTTAACAGAGCATAGTGTGTGTAGCGTAGCGTGACTCAAAGGCTTCACATGAACCTAGAACCGAATCCCTGACCTACTTGCTACTATTTATACTTGTATAACTTGGTGAATATCTCACTCTTTCACCCTCATTTGTTCTCATCAGTAGGACAGGAATTACATACAGCTTCCTGAAGGACCGCTTTGGTTCTCAGGAATTGCTATCCCATGCAGTAGATCCATCGTTCACAGCAAACAGGGAGATGTCTATATACTCTCTACCTCTCACTCTTCCCGGCGGCATTCTCACCCCAAACTGTAACAAATACCTGGGGAAACGTTTAGTGTCCATCTGGTAAACCCTTGACTTTACTTGTATTGGGCCTTCCTTCAGCAAATCACAAAGCCACAGGAGGGCATGCTGGGGGAACAAGGACCACATCTATGACTAGCCAGTGCTCTGGAACCTGGCAGCTGGGAGACAACTCCCAACACACAGAGAAGGGCTCTCTAACACACACCAAATAATAACTTCCAAGTGTTTATAAGGGAAGGATTACTTTATCTCTGAAAGTAGCATTTTAATTAAAAATGACTTTCCTGGGCTTATATCCAGAAAGTAACGTATTGCCAAAGGTAAGTTTTAACAAGGCCAAGGGCTTCCTTTAGCTTTTTAAAAAGAGCCTAGTGCCACACAGTGCTTTTCCCATCAAGGCGATGGACCACAAGCGCTCTTTTGCCCCCAGGTTAAAACAGATGCTACCCCTCCCAGCTGCAGGTGACCATGGATGTCCAGTCCTGTGCTCACTCATGTGCTCTGAGAACTACAGGTGCAGCAGAGACCCTAAGGCATGTGCAGCCACCATGGGAGCAACTCTGCCGCAGCTCTTGTTGGGAAGGGAACCTCTCTGCCACCTTTCGTGAACTCCTCTCACGGAGCACAGGTGCTCAGGAGAAAGGACACACTGACCGCCAGTCACAGATGTGAGTGTTTCAGGGAAGTCTGACTCAGCCCGGAAACACAGCAAACTTGAGTAAGTCGTCCACTTACAACATCAGCATCGCTGTGTATTTTTGTTTTTCCATCTGAAATTGTATTTTCTGAGCATAAAATGAACAACAATGGACAGTTACCAAATGAGATCCTACAAATACTATTCTATTTCTGCACAACTTGAACATTTTAGGTTTCACAATTTTGTACTGTTGAGAAACAAAGGAAAGACATTAAAATTCTTAAAGCACAGACTGTCTACTATGGGTATGCTTTTATAAGATGAAAATAACTATTAAATTATATTTAATCATAAATACTGATGCAGTGATATCAGTGAAAGGCTGTTTTTGTTCTGAATTTCCTACTTCCTTCTATTGCTTGGGTCTTGCAAAGCACTGGGGAAATGGCAGGTGCTTTACACAATTAGCTAAACTGCTCCACGGTTGCCTCTTTCTAGGTTCCTGCTTTTCTTTTTGAGACAGTGATTCCAGGAGCATCCTCCTTTTCAGCCCTCGAGCCATCTTTGCCACAGTTCCGCTCTACTGCTCCCATCTGTGTGGAGACTCTGACTCAAGCAGAAAGGGCCCGTTCCCGTCTTCTTTCATGTTCACAGCCACCTGGCTGTCCGTCTTCCAATTCAACTTCACTCGATCTTCTGTCCCTGCCCACAGGGAGCTCACTGACTTTAGACCTAGAATCCCCCATATTGGAGGGAAGAGCTGCAGGGGCAAACTACTCCTGGAACTCTGGCAGCACCCAAAACAGCCAGGCAACACCTAAAACAGTGCAGACATGCTATGCCTGCTTTACTAAACTCTGTCTTCACCATTTCCTTGTGCCCTGCCCCCACCCCCACTTCTAAATCCATCATTCCTGCTGCTGCTTAAGTCCAAGGGCTACTGTGACTTAGCTACAGTCTGGGAGAAAAGGGAAAGAGATGAGAGGATGGAGGAAAGGTACACTGCATCACATCTTTCCCACTGTATCTTCTCTGGGTTCCACTACTTCCTCGACAATCTCTAAAACTCAGGTGGTCTCACTTTGCTTACACACTGAATTCCAAGAGACCAACCACCTGGTAACAGGTAAAACCAGCAAAGAGATGGGTTCCTGGTTTAACTTCCTAGTCATGAAAAGCTGTCACCCTCAACTGTCAGACAGGAAGCACATTATGAGGAGAAAGAACGTGGGCTTTGGAGTTAGGCATGTCTCTGCTGCTGACTACCTCTGTGGTTCCATATAAGTCACCACTGTGGGTTATGTCAGCTGGGCAGGAGGGAGTGAGTGGGAGGGAAGGAACGAGGGATACCCGTCTTGCTACTCTGTAGGCTGGCTAGGAGCATGAATACAATCACAAATGCTCTAAATGTTACTTTTCCTTTCATGGGAAACTAAGTTGCCCACCTAGGCCATCTGAAGCCCATCTCTGGTTAGCATGTTGCAACACCTAACACAATCACTGCACTCCACAGACAGGAGGGAGGGCTTTTTCAGTCTCTGAGTTCTCAAATCAAAGTGGAGAAATCAAATCTCCAAACTGGAGAAAACAAAACAAAACAAACAAACAAAACGGAGTGTTTGACATGCTGTGTTGGTAAAACAGAAAGAAATGCATTTGTTTCAATTGGTAGGAAATGCAGCTTGTTCTCTCACACCAAGGGATGTGTGGCACTTGAGTGACTGTTTAGATCAAAGAAAAAAACTTGCTGAGAATATTCAGATAAATACAAATGGTTTTCTCACTTTCCAACAAGCTACATAACCCAGCCTGTCTACTTTACACAGGAGCTTTAAACAATCAGAACAAGGCTCATCTTTTATAATACGCCATCAGAAACATGACCAAAAGACATGGTGGGTGAACTAAAGCCAACATTCAAACTCTCCCTCAGATATTGCAGACTTCTCATGGAACATCAAAATGTTAGTTAAATACACAAGAATCGGAACAATTCTTTCCTTGGGGTTGTTGGCCAAACTCTGTCTTAACAAGAGAACTTTCTGAACAGCACTGCAACTTCTTAGGGGTGATAAGTAACCTAGTAGTAACATTAAGTTCCGACCATGAAGAATTTTGGCAGTAAAAACAGACAGTTAATTCTACTTAAAAGATGGGTGGCCTTGCCAGTGTTGCTCCCAAATGAGGTAATGTTCATGGCTCTTATCTGGCCTTTATTGAGATTTAATGTCATTTACACTGGCTTTTTAGAAGCCGCTGTACAATCTCACCTCTCCTAATGGCGCCATTTCCTTCCCTGTCAGCCCTGCCATTCTGAACCCCTGGTTTTGAAATGACTGGGAAATGAACCCACACACTCTTATTCTGCATGCCCTATAATTTGAGACTTTTCCGGTCTCAGAAACCCAAGGATCAGCACATTTTTTGTTTTTAAGGTATACTGAAGAAATACTCTGGGGTTTGATATGTTTATGTAAACATCTTCAAAGAAGTCAAAATGTATAATTCAAGAAAATGTTCTGTGAAAGAATTTGTTTTCTGATTACAAAATGATTTCCTGCTCTTGGAGAACTAACAGCTTTGTGTTTACTTAGCTGGCCCCGAAGGTCCCATGGAGAGTATCTCTCCTCTTAGTCCCCGGCAGCTCTTTTCCCAGTGCAAGTATTTGCTGGTTTCAAAGATAGCTTTATGAGTAGAAGGAACTACAAGCTCAAGATTGCTCTCTGACTTATCCCTTAGATGTTCTCCCCGAAGAGACATTGCCAACAGTCCAGACAGACGAGTAGACAGCACACATCACTGACTTTGTTTCAGCCAGAGTAAAACAACTTGACAAATACAGAAGTCTGATAGACCAGCGCAGTAAATGGCCGGCACCCACCTATGACCCCCTCAGCCCCCTAGGGACAAAAGGAACAGCCGTACAAGCCCAGAGACTGGGGCCTTTTGTCTTTCTAGAGTTTCACATGACAGTCAACAAAGTAAGGCTGAGAATATGAAGGGCAGCCCACATACAGAGCGGAAGATCACGTCTGGCTGATGGGCAGACTGGTGCAACAGCCAGGGACTGCCATGAGGGAGGAGGCACCTAGTTAGAGGCCCACTGGAGGAAGTGGAGGAAGAAAGGAGAGGTGGCTCTCCCAAGAATACTTCTGCAAGAACTCTCCAGCCTGTGGTGCAACCTTTGATGCTCTGGACACTCCATAGAACTGCCTACAGTGAACACTTTCAACATTCTCTTTTGCTACCCTCCTCGTCACTAGCCTGTTTCCTATGAACAGAAGCAGAGTTGGGTGGGGCCAATGATGATCTCTGGTTCGATATAGCCTGTCTCCAAGGCTAAGATAACCTGTGACTCTCTTTAACACAGGGATGAAGTAAGGACCAGAAGTGTAAGTGCTTGGGATTTTATATTAAGAATCACTCAGGCCTGGAGAGAAGGTTAAGTGGGTAAAAATGCCACTACATATGTGAGGACCTGGTTTGCATACAGTCCCAAGGTAAAATCCAGAGGCATAGCCATGGTGAAGAAGGAGATAAGGCCCGTAAGCTTGGGGACCAGTACCCTGGTGTTAAAAGCAGAAAAACAAGAATCCTTTTCAGACAAGGAGGAAGGTGAGGACTGACATCAGTGGCTGTCCCCTGCCTGCCACCACCTGGGTGCTGTGGCATACACCCCTGCCCTCAAACGTGTCTTCCTCCTAACAAAAGAAATCACAAAACCCTGTAAAACACACACATGGAGCAGATGATTGGAGATGCGCTGAGGTTCTGTGTGTGTGTGTGTGTGTGTGTGTGTGTGTGTGTGTGTGTGTGTGTATTCCACAGGATCAAACTACTTTCAAAATGACATTAAGAGGACAATACCATCTACTTTTTCTTTATTATGTGCTGGTGAATTTGCCAGAGTTGACAACGGATGTGAGGATGTCTGATGGGAGATGTTATTCTGTATATATGTTTCTCATACTAATTAATAAAGCCTGTGGCCAATAGAAAACTAGATAGGTGGGGCTAGGAGACTAGGAGAAGGAAAGAGGAAGTAGGAGGGTAGGGGTCGAGATGTAGCCCAGGGAAGAAGCAGGACACCTGCCGCGGCTCCCCGATAAGATGACCACGTGGAAATACTTAGATAAGTAGAAATGGGTTAATAATTAAGACAGAGCTAGCCCATAAACAATAATGGTAATTGGCCAACAGGATTGTATCAAATACAGAGTCTCTGAGTGTTATTTGGGGCACACGTGGCTGCGGGACTGGTGGCAGGACCGGGAGGCCGGTGGGGAGGAACAACCTGCCGTAACAGATGTCTCCCCTGGTGATAAAGGAATATGTGCTTTGGGTGCTTAGGTCTTAAATATGAAAGGTAAAAGCTGCTTGGGACCCTTGAAGTAGAGTTTCTGTCAGGCCCAAAGCTGTAACTTCCAGGCATGCTGCTTCTTGTCTATGTTATTCTATGATCTCCCTCTGCACAAGAGACGTCTTCACCGTGGTTGACTAACTACTTTCAGCCTCTGTTTAACTGCTACCCTCTCTGCCATGCTTGCCCTGATTTCTCCAATTCAAGCCAGATAGATGGCTTTGCACCTAGACTTAGCATGCCACATTGGGTCTGCCTTTTTTTTCTGCTCTTTATGCTGTCCAGGCCAGGAGTGACTTAGTGACTGTTCTGACTATAAGACAACAGTATGTAGTAGACATTCAGTAAAATCTTTACTGAGTATATAAACAACCAAGAAACAAGGACAAAAACTTAGATCTACCTTTCACTTCACCTACAGGGAATTAGTTTTCCCCATAGGGCAGGCTCATTAAAACTATGACAATAACCATCTGTATACCTCATTATGGACCAAGATACATAAGCATTTTGTATGCACTAATTGATTTAGTCTTTGACTGCAGAACTGAAGATGTAGATGTGCAGACAGTGAAGGATGGATTTCTGATGCGGAACCAGGCCATCCACCTCTGGGATCCCATACTGTGAACCATTTCACACACTGCCTCCAGTGTCAGTGGGGCAGACTTCAGGTTTACAATATGCCCTGGGATCTCAAAGCCAATTCTCACTCTGCTTATAATCTAGTATCATGACCTGAATTTAAATCCATGCCCCCAGCCCAGGTAAGCATCCACAACAGCCATGTGAATAGAGGCTTCTTGTTTCCAGGTTAGGGTTTTAAATGGAAGATTTCAATGACTTCTCATTCATTTGTTGCACATAAGTAAAAAGAATAACAAACTTCTTTATTTACTTAAACAAGAACCAGAAAGATGGCTTAGCTTTCCATTGCTGTGATAAAACACCATGACCAAAGCAACTTACAGAAAAGTCTATGGCTAACAGTTCCAGAGAGTTAAGAGACCTTGATGGCAGAGTGAAGGCATGGTGTCAGGAGCAGGAGGCTTGTCCCATCAGGGGATAAGGCATTCTAATACCAGAGACTCTGGGGGTCATTCCTCATTCAAACCATCACAGCCTTGAGCAAGGAGTGGCCCAGAGTGTTCTGTAGACATACCTGATGGAAATGTATGCTGTAGAATCTAATGCACAGGATAATCTGCCCAATCAGTGTATAGTGACCCATACTTAAGTTTGTGAAATCATACTTGGGACAGTTCTGGTAACTAATAAGCATAAATAAGAAAGTTCCACAGACACAAGTCTGGATATCAAGTCTTCACCTGCTAAGAATACATGAGAACCCAAAGTTTATCCTATGGAGTTCTGAAGTCACACAGAGTCACTCTACTTACCTGTAGAAGTGTCCCATGAATATGGTTTTGTCGGAAACAGTGGTCGGTGCTGTTGGGGAGTGAGTCTAGCAGAGTATGAAGGGTGCTTGGTATTTGGTCTATTGTAATGAAGGGGACCAATGCACGAGCTGCCATTTCACGGGCGCGGTAGATAGGTGAGTGACCACACCTGGGGGGAAAGAAAAACATAGAATTGTTAATGCTTGTTTCCACATCTGTATCTTTATATGTTTATTATTTACAGGATCAGTACCTAGATGGGGGATGTCCTTCTGTATATGCTTCTCTTATTGGTTAATGAATAAAACACTGTTTGGCCAATAGAGGCAAGAAGATGGGTGGGGTTAGGGGATGAGGAGGATGCTGGGGAGAGAGGCAGAGAGGCACCGAGAGACACCATGTAGCCACCAAAGGAGTAACAGGTCCGGGCATTCTCTGGTAAGCCAAGACCACATGGAAATACATAAATTTATGTATTAAGACAGAGTTAACCAATAAGACAGAGTTAGACACTGGTCAATAGCTTATAAATTAATATGTCTCTGTATGCTTATTTGGGGCTGAAGATAGGCAGAACTTGGCGGGAAGGAAACTCCAGCAACAGAACCTCATTTCAAATGATTGTTCTAATTATTTCCTTATTCAAATGATATTTTCCTTTGAATCTGGTTTAATTTCACAGGTCACATTGCTTTTGTTAAAAAATAACACTGACATAAGTAATTCTATCACAGGGGGAAAAAGATAACAGACAGGAGCAGAAAAATGGCTTATTCCTCAATGATGAACAAACATTAACTGGAAATGTGTGAAGAGCAGAAAGTGGTGTGTAAGGTGCCGTGAATGGCAAGCCGGTCTCTGAGCAGCCTGTATGCTTGGTGGAAGGATGAGATGCACATCTGAAATGATGAGCAAACCCAAGGCGGTGCAGGAAAATAGACCGGTGATCTCGCTCTTACAAGCAGTGAGAAGAGAAAGGCTAAGTCAGTAAAGTATGGTTCTAGTTGACCAAAAAAAACCCAAAAGGCTGTCCTATCCAAGAACTGCAGTATATAAACCACGAGCAGAAAAAACTCAAGGGACAGGTGGATGTGTCTGGATGACTTAGGTGCTGACGAGTAACTGGACAATAAGGCTACAGAACTAATGGGTCAGGCCACACCAAGGAGCAACACAAACAGCATAGTACAAAGTTCCTGTTATGAAGGCAAGACATATACCCCAAGGCTCCACATCTTCACCACCGGGCTGAGTCACACCCAGAGAATGGGAATAAAGGCAAGAGACAGCCATGGACAAGCAGTATTTTGTGATATTAACAGAGCATTGGGAAGGCAGGGCATCTAAGCCCTCTCAACCTTGTAAGCACTTAGCTTTTTAGCTCACTTTGGTGAGTGAGACTGTGAAGCTGAAAGCTTTCAAAGACAACACAGATTCTAAGAGAAGCCTGATATGGCAAAGTCTCAGTTTAGGAAGCACTTAGCTAGGATTCTCTAGACTTCATATGTCACCCACTTACAAAAGCAACCCAATTTAAGACAAAAATATCAAAAGACAGTAGGTTCCACTTGGCAAAAAGATGGCCTCTTAACTTTCCCTCAAAGCAAAAAGTGTTATAATTATAATGATTTGCACGTAGTCTACTGGGGCCATGGCCATGGAAGCATAGGGTACAGGGCACAGAGACACAAGAAGAAATGTTTCTAATATTTCAAAAGTACCACCAAAGTGTACTGAGAATAAAAATAGATAAGATTTCTGGAGCCAGAGAGATAGCTCACTTAAGGCACTTGCCTGGTAACCTGAGTTTGATACCTGGAGCTCATGTAAAAAGAGAGAGTAAAGTACAAGAAGCTGCCCTCTAACAAAACACACACACACACACACACACACACACACACACGCATACGCACGCACGCACGCACGCACGCACGCACACCATTGCTCACATGCACTCACACACACAAAGCTGTCCTCTAACTTCTCTCTCTGTCTCTCTCTGTCTCTCTCTGTCTCTGTCTCTGTCTCTCTCTCTCTCTCTCTCTCTCTCTCTCTCTCTCTCTCTCTCTCTCTCTCTCTCTCTCACACACACACACACACACACAGCCATTTCATCATGGGTGTACTAGGACAGAGGGGAGAAAGAGTAGAGGGGGAGTGAAAACACAGTGGGCCCTTAGTGCATGACGCAGCATGGAGAAGTGCCGTCAGGTGGCGCAGGGCAGAAGATAGCCAAGGCTACAGCAGGTAGCCAGTGAATTCCTCCTGGAATCTCACCCATTTTCTCACTATTTTTCCTTTAAAATGATTCAGTTTTTAATCGGTAATTGGCAAACACAGTTCAATGTTTGTTTTGGCTCATGGGGACAGAGAACTTCATTCAACAAAGAAAAGAAAATGTTCTGAAAATGCTTTGCAGTCTAATTAGGAAATCACTTTGCACAGCCACTTTCTGAGGCTTCCCAGTCTGTCCCCCACCCAACCCCGGCTCACACTATGTGGTTTAGTGTTTTACGTTACCAAAGTGCTCTTGTATATAAATGTTTCCTTTCAAATACAAATAACTCCGACATGGTTTAGGTATTTAGTTTTCAATTAGCAGCAACCTTACACTAAAGAATGGCCTGCCCTCTGCTCCTGACCTTCTGCAAATAGTGATTTCCCAAAGGAATCTGACATCTATACAAGGGAAAAAATGGAAAGTGGGAAAAGTTCCAGAACGTTCTGCTTTCCATAACCCACGTTAGGTACTTCCAAGCCCATAAAATCAAGTGAACAAGCAAAACTAAAACTGTCCCCAGAAAGTAATGCATGGTTACTGAGCACACTAGTGCATGCTTTTAACAACTGGAAGGCAGATCATTGGGTAGAGCCAGCCTGCTCACATAGCAAGTTCCAAGACTTGATCCCTAACACGTGCATGGTTGAAGAAGAGAACCAACTCCCACAACCTTCTTCTGACTTCTACACACGTGCTGAGGCATGCATGTACCCAAACCCATATACTCTCTCTCTCTCTCTCTCTCTCTCTCTCTCTCTCTCTCTCTCTCTCTCTCTCTCTCTCACACACACACACACACACACACACAGAGAGAGAGAGAATAAATGTAACTAAAAAAAATTTAAAGCAATGCAATTGCTACAGATGGCAATTTATAAAGTAGAATTTAATTATGACATTCATCATAAAGCAATAACCAATGTAATTTCATACTCTCCTAGTGGAGGTATAAGAAGGAAGCTGAATTACAGTTAAATTCACATATTTGTACATGTGTATGCACACACACACAAGCACTAAGCAAATAGACACTTATAGGTTAGTTTTGACAGTTGTTGGGGACAAGAAACAACAAAATGTGTTAAGAAGTTAGAACCTAGGGGCTATTAAGCTAGAAAAATCACACAGGTGGGTCTTCATTCTGCTTTGAACACTAAGTTTTGTGACTCAGATATGTTGCAGAAACCTCCCTGCACTAACCCTGCTCATAAATGCAGGGTAACTGTGATCTGCTTTCCAGACAGCTTGGATATATATATATATATATGTGCTTGGGAAATGGTACCCACCAATGATTGAGACAATCCTACCTTCCTGGGTATCTCTAAGGGCTGGGGAGGAGCAGTGGGTTCCCAGTTACAGCTTGACCTGCATTTAGGGTTTGCCAGCTCAATCACTGCTTCACTTGTAATGTTTGGAATGTGCATTGACCCTGGAACCTTCGGATCTTCTCTCCATCTGAATTTTAGTAGGGTATGAGCTCTTGTCAAATCCTGATGTACCATTTCTGGTCAGAACCATTTACTTTTATTTCTGTGCAGTTACTACAAGTGCAGTTATCTCTGTGTCAGCACAGGGGATGTGATGGGAGATGTTATTCTGTATATATGTTTCTCATACTGGTTAATAAAGCCCTGTGGCCAATAGGAAACAAGATAGGCGGGGCTAGGAGACCAGGAGGAGGAAAGAGGAATAAGTAGGTTGGAGTCGAGATGTAGCCCAGGGAAGAAGCAGGACGCCTGCCGCGGCTCCCTGATAAGACGACCACGTGGAAATACTTAGAATAAGTAGAAATGGGTTAATAATTAAGACAGAGCTAGCCCATTAACAATAATGGTAACTGGCCAACAGGTTTATATCAAATACAGAGTCTCTGAGTGTTATTTGGGGCTCACATGGCGGCAGGACCATGGCAGCAGGACCGGGAGGCCGGCAGGGGGAAAAAACCTGCTGTAACAGGGATACAAGGCATTTACCCTTCCCATGGCAACCCCTGGCCACTATCTTGTCTACTACACTGAAATGAGCATACCAAGAGCATACAAGACAGGAATTAAGAACATGTTCTGGAATCTAGCATATCTTAGTGTAGACTCAAGTACTATCACTTACTAGTGTGGGCCTTAGGGTAAGTTTTTATTTACCTGTGAACTTAAGTGAGATATGAATGTGGAGCACAGTGCCTACCATACAGATGGTGGTCGGCTATTACACTCTATTAGGTAGAATCATGAGGACTTAAAGCCTCTGTGGACAAGCATATTCCCTGTTCTCTCCAGTATTCTCTGTCTCAGAACAGGAAACAGAGCCTTGCAGATAACAAGCATACTTCATATGCTCACAGAGGCCCACCCTTCACTCTCCATGCAAATAACCAAAAAGGAGAAAGGGACCTTTAAGATTCTCTGGGCCAACTGACACTGCTCTCACACCTTTATCCTCCAGGCGCAGGGCTCCAATTCGTGTCCTGTTCACTCCACTGCTATTATACCAAAGATTTTTGCTTTCTCTTACATGTTGTTCAAATCCTTACCTTCAGAAAAATAATCATGTGTGGGTATGTGTGCATACAGAGAGAGAGAGAGAGAGAGAGAGAGAGAGAGAGAGAGAGAGAGAGAGAGAGAGAGAGAAATACAGTATTCAGAAAGTTTGAAAATGTAGCCATTTTTGAATGGCACCATTACATTCTCAGAGAGTTCAGTGATGGATGAAGTTACCAACTTCTCTGCTTGTTCTTCCTGGAACCTCCTTAACCTGTTCTTAATTTATCATGGGGTTTACTGCCACCTGAACTGGCTCTTCCTCTTGCACATTCACACTGCTAGCTACTTACTTACTTAACAGCTGTACTTACACATACCTTCAATTCAGCTCATCATGAGTTTCTCCATTCAAATATATCAAATATAAACGGAAAGGATGTTGGCATTAAATTTTAAAAAAAAAAATCCTCCCTTTGGGTTAATGAAAGAGGAATAAGAACATTAGATACTTGCAAAGCTAAAGAGTACACTTGGTCTGATGAACAAAAAATGTGTGTAGGTAAAATGTTCAGTTTAATTTTATCTACTGGGCAGCTCTATGCAAACTGAGATTGATACATCAAAATCTTAAGAAGAAACACAGACAATAAAAAGCCACAATAGAACATTAGAGAGTGACCACTTGGGACCAGGCCAACATAGGCTCAAGCCTGGGCCTCAGAAGAGGAGTGTCTGCAACCCCTCCACTCTGGGGCTCACTTACCAGTCTTTACCCAACCTCGCATGACCCAGGCTGCCAATTTTAAGTTAAAATGGTTGCTGCACATCCCTTCAGTAGCACCAGTCACATCACGTGGCAAGAACCCAGGACCACAGAGGTAATGTGATGGCTGCTTGCATCCTTTCTGTGATGGGCAATAAAATGAATGAATTTCCCAAAAATAAGAACAGAAGGTAAATGGTGTGGTAGCTACGTTCAAAAAGCTCTTGGAACGATATACTTTCATTATTTGGAATCACAATTATTTCTTCAATAATGAATGGATGCATAGCATTTAAATGTTAACCCCTGATTCCTTGCTCTTATCAAAATACATATGAAATATAATCTCCACATTTAACCTGAAATTTCATTTAAATAGTTCATCACCTTTTTGTCAATAATAAATGCTATTTAAAACAAAATTTTTGAGAGTCCAACCAAGTGTTTTAGACAGCTGGGAAGGAGATTTTTCTCTGGAATACTGAAAACAGTCTCCTTTAGTAATAATTCTTTCCCAGCTTAGGAAAAATGCTTTGCAATGATGTCCACATAAAGACACTGGAAACCCCACAGATTTAAGGAAAAGAACTAATTTCAGTCCTTATAAAAAATGAAAATGAAGGGCTGTAAATATTTAACTATTTCCCCTGCCAGTCCTTCTGGAGTTTGTCTCCAAACTGGAGCAAGGAACTACACCTTGGTGTGGCGTCTCCACCCACAGCAGCTGGAAAAGCATTTCCAGCTCTTCCATGGAGGCTCCCAGGCTGGGATAAGCTCTGCAGGAGGAGAGGATGCAGCTTCTGCTAACTGGATCAAAGCCCTTCCTGACTCTCTGCTGTCTCTATAGGGACTAGAAGGGCACCCTCAGACTCTTTGGTGGGGGTTCTGAGCACAGCACCTGGACTCGGGAGTCTCCCTTTCTTACATGTAGTGTATAGGTGTAGAAGTCAGCTAAACAGGCTGGCTCTCCTTTTGACATACTGCCTGAAGGACTGTTTTCAAAGAGACTAAATACACTTCTCAAATGATCAATCTTGTAGAGTGGTTCTGTGTGCATAGCGAATGACTTTTTAGGTCACAGAGTGATCCATTAAAGAAACTATAGAAAGGCACTAAGAGTTCACCCTCTTCCTTTTAACCTTAGCATGTACCTGGGAGAAGGTTTAGAAAGAACTGTGTTTGTTCCAATTTAAAAAAAAAAAATAGTAAGATTTCAAATATTCCAAAACCTAATTGCTCTCTACTGGCAAATTAACACATTAAAGCAATTCTAATATTCAAAGTACCCTAGAACTAGTCCAAGACTGGCGATACATACCATGTGCCAAATAAACTTCTTATGAGCAATTTAACTTTTTGAGTGCCTATTATTAATATCTGAAAAGATATTATTAAGTAACAACAGAACAGACTGTGGCTGGGCGGTGGTGGCACATGCCTTTAATCTCAGCACTCTGGAGACAGAGGCAGGCAGATATATGTGAGTTCGAGGCCAGCCTGGTCTACAGAGCAAGTTCCAGGACGGGTTCCAAAGCTACAGAGAAACCCTGTCTTGCAAACAAACAAACAAACAAACAAAAAACCCCAAAAAACAAACAAAACAAAAAACCCCAACAACAACAACAACAAACAAACAAACAAACAAACAAAAAAACAAGAAAAGAAAAAGTGATTGTGGATTTTACAGTGTTAAAATTTGCTGGGTGTTACAGGAATACATTCTTAATAACTGTGGTTATACATCATTTTAATGTATATTTCTTGCTTTTTAAAACTAATAACTTATTAATTTAATTTGTTTTATATTTATTTTATACTATGGAAAAATGCTAGACAAAAAGCAAATCTGAATGATTTTCTTATTAGAATTCAAAATGAGTACTGAAGTAGTAGAAACAACCCTCATTGTCAACAGCAAACTTAGCTCAGAAACTGCTAAGGAACAGTGAGTGAGTGATGGTTCTAGACATTCTGCAAACAAATGAGAGTCTTAAAGATGAGGAACATTCTGCAATCATGGAAGCTGATTCACAACTACATGAGAAGTTGTCAAAGAACTCAACATGGACCACTGTGGTAATATTTTGTTTATGATCTAATAAAGCTTGCCTGATGATCAGAGTGCAGAGCTAAGCTATTGGTTAGCCACAGAGGACAGGCAGTGGTGGCCACACTTTTAATCCCAGCATTGGGAGGCAGAGGCAGATGGATCTCTGAGTTCAAGGTCACTCTGGGCTACAGGAGAGTCGATCAGTCTAAAGAGAAACAAAGCTTACACCTTTGATCCCAGTACTTGGGATGACACACCTTTAATCTCAGCACTAGAGAGGAATATAAGGGAGTCTGAAGTGTGGTGGAGACAGATTACATTCTGAGGATTCACAGAGCCAGGAGCGCCCATTTTGGTCTGAAGTAGAGGTAAGAGATAGTGGCTGGCCACTTTGCTTCTCTGATACTTTAACCCCAATATCTGTCTCTGGGTCTTTATTATTCATGTTACAGATCATCCAATATAGGTTGGGCATTTGAAGGAAATTGGAAAGGTGAGATCTCAGTAAGTGAATGTATATGAGCTGACCAAAAATTAAAAACAAATAAAATAATGCTGTTATTTTATAGAACAACAATGAATCAGTGATGAAAAGTGAAAAGTGGAATGTACTTGACAACCAGTGACACCCAGCCATGTGGTTGGCCCACGGAGCTGTTCAAAAGCACTTAAACAAGCAAAGCATGCACAGAAAAGGTCATGCTCAATGATGAGTGGTCTACTGCCAGGCGTCCACCACAGTATTCTGCATCTCAGTAAAACCGTAACGTGGATCGGGGAAGTACGTCAAAGAGCAGAGGACTATTGCAGCCAGAATGGTCCACAGAAAGGGCCCAATACTTCTAAAACAACCCCTGACCATACACCATACAAAAGTGCTTCAAAGGTCAAATAAATTGGCTATGAAGTTTTGCCTCATGTGACACATTCACCTGACTTCTTGCCAACCAACCACCACTTCTTCAAGCATCTCAACAACTTTTTACATTTCTACAGCCAGCAGGATGCAGAAAGTGCTTTCCAAGAGCTCATCAGATCCTGAAGCCAAGATTTTGATGCTACAGGATAATCAAACGTACTGTCTAAAATTGTGATCATGATAGTTCCTACTTTGATTAGTAAGTCTACCTGTAATGACTTAAAAACTCAGTCTGAAACTAAAAATTCTTTTGCTTTATGCTAATAAAATCAATGAAAGTTAGGAGCTGAGTGGTCCACACAATGACAGTATTTTTGATTACTCTCCCTTAGGACAAGAATTTGTTATTTCTAAAAAAAGTCCAACACCTATGCAGACATCCAAAAAAGCAAAAGGCAGAAGGCAGGCAGGTAATCTAGGTTCTCTCTCCCTCCCTCCCTTTCTCTCTCCCTCCCTTCTTGTGTGTGTGTGTGTGTGTGTGTGTGTGTGTGTGTGTGTGTGTGTGTGTGTGTTATGTATGGGATGTATGCACATGTGTGGAGAGGTCCACGTACAAGTGGGTAAATGGGCATATAGAAGTCAGAAATCAACACCAGGTGCTGTCAACTTCTGTGTTTTGAGAAAGAGGCTCACCAACTCAGCTAAACATGGCTGGCTAGCAAGCCCCAGGGATCCATCTGTCTCTGCCTCCCCAGTACTGGGATCACAAGGCACATGGCAACACCCAGGTTCAGACTCAGCTCCTCAAGCTTACGAGGTGGCCAGCATGTACTGACTAAGCCATCTCCCCAGCCCCCTGTCCTATTTTTAGTACTTAGATAAGCCTTCAAACAACATTATGTGAATATATGTGTTTTTCACTATAGACAGACTAGTGGGAACATGTACAGAACAATGAGTTACCAAATAAATATAACTACAACCAAATAAAATGCTTTGTGCCAATTTCCTCCTGTTGTGATCATGGGTGTGGAATCCTTAAGAAGCAATTTATCCCACTAATTTCAGTAGTTGGAATTCACATTTGCAGATCTCATTCACAATAAACTGGCAGCCTAAATGTATTTCCTCCTCTTCAAACAAGTGTTAAAAAAAATCCTAAAGCTTTATAATAAGCTACCCTTCAGGAGAGCAAATTAGTCACAGAACTTTGACCCTAAGTCACTCACCAAACTTTAGACTTTGTAGCCCAGGCCAATCAATGGTTTCCAAAGGACATACACCAAAATGGGACAGGTATAACACAGGATGTGGCAATGTCCCCTGTAGTCCTCTATCATTATTAATCACCTCAGGTCAAATCATCTAGCCATTCAAAGTACTGTATTTATTCATGTACATAAACATATTTTCAAAAGGCTCAGAAATAGAAAATTTTAACCTTTATAAAGTGGGAAGTATGGATACACACAAGTTTGTGCATTAGCAGAACTTTAAGGGCTCAGGAGAAGTATAACACATTTAAGTGACTATTTAGTAAAGAGAAACAACTACAAGGCTTCTTTGGATGACAACTGAAACATGCAAGTTAAAATATTAATATCTGTATCAGCTATGAGGCCACAGGCAAGTTACATAACATCCTTCACATCCTTATCATCTGTAAAAGAATATTAAAAATAATTTCTAAAGTTCCCTCCAATAAAAAAATTCCTATAAATCAATGGGTATTTAAACATTCTGGTTGGATTACTATTTTTTTTTTTTTTAATCATATCTTTAGGATCTGTCTGGACTTGTTCCATCTCTTAATCTCATAACAATTTTGATGCTGATAATAAAATTTATATGCTTAACACTAACCACACTCAACCTTTCTATAGTCAGAGCCATTTTCTTTAGCTTGGGCCTCTGTCAGAGTTGGAAACAAATGCCCAGTGTTTTCTACACAGGAAAGCCCTTCATTAACTCTATTGGAACCCTGTCATTAAAGCACCCTTCACTCTTCCCAAGGCCACAACAACCCCACGACCTTTACTCATCTGGGTTCTCTAGAATCTGGTAATTATTTTGCCTGTACAGAGAGCTAAATGAATCTGCCTGACAATACCAGCTGAAGGCTGGTACTCCTGCTGGAAGAAAGTAGAGCATTTCTCTTAATATGATTATTGCTCTGCAGAGACTATACTTTGTTTTTGCTAAAGTTAATTAATGCCCCCAAATAACCTCCCTTTTATTTCCTAGCAACAATTCAAACTGAAATCATGAAGAATGCATCTTTAAAAACCAACTACATGGAAAGGCTTGAGAAGTTCCAAAAAGTTGCACTATTTTGGCCTAGAAAAATAGTACAAAACAGGATAGAATATTGCTAATCTCCAGGAAAATGTCTTTCTGAATTAAGTAAACTGAGTCACATCCCAACAGACCTATGTATCATGAAGAAACTACCGCCAGCCCTTTATAAACATCCAGGAAAAGCTTTACATTGCTTTTGTTTGCACCCAAACCCACACTTAAACTACAGTAGTGCAACAGTCAAAAAGTACTTCCTATAATTACTCTTTGCAGCAATTTAATTTTGTTTTTCTGGTTCTACATGCCCGGGAAATAAATTTATTTATACCTAAAAAACTAATGCCTAGAGTATATTTAAAAGAACACAAACAACTTAATAAAAAACCAAGTCAAGCTCTGAACAGGGGCTTCAGCAAAAGAGATGGGAAGTGCACACATGTGAAGATGCTCAACAAGTCTAGTTACTCGGGAAACTCAAAGTCCACTATATGGTGGTAGGAAAATGTGTCTGTGTAACCCAGTGTCAACAGGAGGAGTAAACACTAGTGAATATGAATTATTAACATATTTAATAATAGTGAGCTACCACTACACACTCAGTAGAAATATTAAATGAAAATGACTGAGCTTACTGAGGCTAGTGATGGCTCAGTGGTTAAGAGCACTGTCTGTTCTTGCAGATGATCCCTGGCTAGGTTTCCAGCACCAACATGACAGCTCACAGTCATCTAGGAACCTATCACTTTCTTCTGGTCTCCGAGAGCACTAGGCATACATGTGGTGTAATACGTGTGGACAAGCTGGGGAAACACTCATACATATGGAATAAAAAGAAATAGGTCTTAAAAAAGAAAACAAACAAAAACAAAAACCTGGGCATGTGAGGTGTGTGCCTGACCACTGTTATGCTTGGCTGGTGGGAATGTGAAACGGTTTTCAGTTCTTAAAAAGCTAAAGCAACTACACAGCCCTCCCATGTCACTCCATGTATTTAATCTAGGGAAATGCAAGCAAATTATCTATACAAAGACATGTACATGAATGGAAGTTCCTAGCAACTTGTCTGTGATAACTAAACTTTTATATAAAACAAATGTCTATCAACGGTTAAAAAAGTAAACAAGATGGTAGATCCATGTAAGAGAATTCAGTTTACTATACTTAACAACATGGCCGAATCTCAAAACACGCAGATGAAATGTCAGATAAAAATAGAATGTGTGTAGTATGATTCCTATTCTATAAAATTCTAGAGAGTGTAAATTAATCTACAGTGACAGAGAACAAAGCAGCCACTGACAGATGTTTGGGGGAGGGGTGTTGGGTAAGGGATACAAAGGAAGACAGGTATGTGCACTATCTTTATAGTAGTGGCAGCTTTAAGTCATATACACTTATTAAAGTGCACACTTTGAACATGTGTAGCTTACATCAGTCAGATCTTAAATTGGTTTTAAAGATTATCTTTTCATTAGCTTTTAATCCCAGCACTTGGGAGGCAGAGGCAGGTGGATTTCTATGAGATCCAGACCAGCCTGGGTTATAGAGACCTCCAGGACAGCTGGTTACATACTGAAACTCTGTAACAACAAACAAGCAAGAAAGTGACCTTAGAACCCTGTATTGCCTTCCCTTCTCCTAAGTGTTTTTTTTTTTCTTCCAGATTAAACAAGTCTAGTCAGTTTCCAACTTTTTGACCAGAATTAACTTTCCCTTGTGATCACTTAAAAAAAATAAAATCAACATTAAAGGCTAACAATCAAGAATGAGGAGGACTATGTTCTCAGTCTTCAGAGAGAAGGAGCTCAGCAAGATCAACTGCCCAAATTCACAAAGGAAGGGAACAGACCTACAAAGACTCAAAAGTTAAGACTGTCCAGCCTTACTCTCCAGCCTGTACCAACTGCAGATCGAGCACCCTCAGCTTGGAGTACTTGGTTTCTGCGTCTTGCTTGTTTCTGAGACAGGGTCTTAAACTTGAGGAATTTGTCTTAGCCTCAAACTTGTGGACCACCTGTCTTAATCTCCCAATATTGGCATTATAGTTACATGCCACCCTACAGTATCTAAGGAATTCTTACAATCTCAGCACTGAATAATAATTATACAAATGAAAATCAATTAAGTTGTTACTTTTAAATACACATTATAAACTATTCAATTAAGAGTTGTCAGTTTTGTTAGGACAGCTATTATAAATGAGTTTATAAACTCATCAGCTGTTACGGATAATTTTCCATGTGATATTAAAATAAAATAGATGTTTCTCCCCACCTTGAGTTTATAAAGTCTTTTTTCTAATATTTTGAACAGTAAAAACACAACTTGAACCATAGTTCAAAAAGCAATTTTCATTTCCTAATAATTCACATCATCCTAAGTTCTGGGAAAATAGAATGCACAATGCAGATTTCCTTGCAAAGTCTAAAAATGAAGCAAAATTGACTGCACATGTGCATGGCCTGGCACCAGTAAAAAGTATACTAGTGTTACAAGTGTACAATTTAGGTGGGAGTTCTTTGTTTGGAATCACGCTACATCCCTTCATCACTGAAGCTTAATTGGGATACTGCTAATTATCAGGGGCATCCTATTACCCACAAGCCCTTTTCTCAGTGTGACCTTGGTTTAATACACTAATTTCATGGTGATTGTGTTTTAAGATAGGGACATGTAAATAAAGAATATTGGCTATAACCCCCAAAATATCCACATTACTAAACCCATAGGGCATGAAAACACATGCAAGCATGCATGTCATGCACACACATACACACGTGCATGTGCACACTTCCCTGATAACTCCCACCACTAGTTTCAATAAGGAGGTATTTTCTAGTCTAAGCATAAGTAGCAGTAAATAAGTCTTCACAGAAGGCACACAATGAATGAAACAAGAAAAATAAGAACTTTCTTAAATGTCAATCTTTATTTCTACTTCAGCTCAATTAATAAAAGCAGCTTCGATGCAGCATCTTTTATTTGCTATCTTTCCTCTTTGTCTATCAAAAATAAATGAAATAAAATTAGTGTAGACCCCTCTCTCCGGTAAGATGAGACCACGTGGAAATACTTAGATTAATAGAAATGGGTTAATATTTAAGACAGAGCTAGCCGACAAAGAACTATTAACTGGCCAACAGAATTATATCTTAAAAGAAAAAAAAATTAGTGTAGAATGTTCAAGTCATTCTTCAATTCTGCCAAAAACATAACCTTTAACCCCAGATTAAAAATAAAGTACTAGCTGTGAAACCCAATACTGCTTAGCTTTGGGTACAAAAGCCTAATAAATATAACATTTCAAAAGAAAACAAAACAACCTGGATGGCTTCCACTCATTTTCATGATCTCATCAATAGATTTCTACGGCTTTGGCTACATTTGCGGATGGAATTTGGCATTGCTTGCTTTTAATCTGCATCACCAGCTTGTACAAGGCACGGAGATGCTCTTCACTCACTCCCTCATATACCTCAAAGCACTTCATTTACTATCCCAATAGTTATCCTGACAAAACCATTAGTCAAAAAGAAAGCAGAGGAATCCACTTTTAAAAAATCATTTATACCAGACTGTCTTAAACAATCATGTTATTTCTAGAAAAGTCTGTGTTTCATAAAGGATATATTTTTTGAGTGTTTGAAGTGGTACACACCTAAAACCTTAGCACTCGGTAAGTAGAGGCAGGAATCTTGCAAGTTTTAGGTCACTTAGGCCACTTGAATACAGAGCCAGTTTCAGGCCAGCTTGGGATATAGGAAGACCCTGCTTCAAAAACAAAACATTCCCCTTCCCATTCTTACTCATGAGGTCACACCTTATTTCTAATGTCTAGCCTCTTCTTCAAAAAATGTTAAATTTAAATACAGGAAAGGTACTACTGACATGCCAGTGACCATCGTATGGTTGCTGTCAAAGGATGACAGGGACAGAGGAGACAAGAGGCATCTCTTAGCTACAGTTTAAAATATAAGGTTTGTCCCAGGCTGGTGGTTCCAGGCCAATGAAGGCTACATAGTGAGACCCTGGCTCAAAACAAACAAACAAACAAACAAACAAACAAACAAAATTTAAGGTAGAAAACAAGTGCTTCATTATTTAAAATATATCCTTCCCTCCCTTCCTAAAACTCATATTATAGCTGTATCATCAGACAGCATGTTTATAGGGTCTGAGAATTGTTTTGGTCTGAGAACCATGGCAGTATCGTGCTCAGAAGCTCTCGGCGCTAGTGAAGCTGAGAGGAGAGGTCTGGTTGATCCAGTTTGCAGTTGTCTTATTAACAAAGACAGAACCTAGCAAGACAACATAAGATCAGATTCAAATTCCATTCACTGATAGTAAAGAAATGTGTGTTTAGTCACTTAATAGCTGCCAGGTCCCACAGGTGGTTAATTTAACTAATGATACTAATCAAAGTGTGCCACTGCCTCTATTCCAAAATCATGGCAGTGGACACTGCTCTTCATTCAAGCCAGGAAGACGGAGTACATGTGAGGGAATTACTTCTTTCCCCTGGTTTATCTGAAAGACAGTAGGCACCATGATTTAAAGACAAAACAGGTTCCTCCAATCCTAAACTTCTCCTTGCATCTAATGTGATAGAAGCAGAATGCTCTTACTTCTTGGGTTCTGTAAAGTGTTGGATATTCATGGCCTTATAGGTCTTAAAAGGCTAACCAATTCCTTACATGCAATAGTAATTGCATTCAAATTAAGGTAGACTATGCAGGCCTATCATACCGTATTTCCTACTATGCCCAAGTACTAGAAAGCTAGAAAAGCAGGCATTGTTGCTACGGTGAAATACCCAGAATATAAAATTTATCCATTTAGCCACCTCACTATGTAGTTCTACCTAGCCTGAAACTTATTGTGTAGATTAGGCTGATATCAAACTCAGAGATGATCCACCTGTCTTTGAGTTCCCACTGCTGGGGGACATAAGGCACGTGTTACCACACCCAGCCCAGCCATTTTTAAATGGATGGATCAATGCTGTCAAGTACATTAAACAGGTCGTTTTATTTTAGGTTCAACTGGCCTCTGGATGTCCAACTTGCCACTGCTTTATATTCATGGCTTCAGATATAAATGCCATTCCACTGTCAGGCAACCTGTTGGCTAAGTATTCAGAACCAAAGTTCATATAGCCCACTGGGGTCTGTCTACTTGAGGTGAGGAACTAACTGTCCAGATTGTGCACTCGTCCCTTTCAGATAGAAGATGGAAACTTTGACCTTCTCTTCCTTGCCATTAAGCCATTTTGAAGAGAAGAGACCCACTATTCCCTGACCTTTGGGAGTTTTACAAACTTCAGACTACATCTCAGAGCTCAGACAAGAAACTGTCCAAGAAAAACATGCCCCAAATGAACAGGATATAAACAGAGCTGTAAGGAGGTAATTAACGGCAGAGACTTGACTCCCTCACTTGCGGCTCTGATAACAATCTGGTGTTTTATCAGCAGGGTCTTTTATCTGCAAGGATTCAGTGTGTTCTGCTGCCTGGAACTATTTGGGGAGGGACAAAGACAGCCTTTCATCTTGAAAAGGAAATAGAACTACATCTCTGAAGGGTAAGGAAGAGTCAAAGCTGTTAAAAAAAAAAAAAAAAGGCCTCCAGTGACTTCTCTGATGGAAAACAGGATGTGCATGGAAACATGGGAACCAGTTCTGGTGGGGAGTTATGGTGGTCCTCTACCAGGCCACAAGTGTGAGGATGACAACATTCTTTTTCCCTGTTCTGCATCTTCTGCCAATGTCTTTTAACTGTCTTCTTGTGAAAAATCAAAGAAATGTAAACTAACACTCACTGTTATAAAAAGGGACTGAAACTATATCCTAAATGAATGAAGGTGTGCCTGTGAACCCTTAAGGCTCAGCTCTAGATGAAGGTGGCATCTAAGAATATGAGGTGGCCTGAGGGCACTGCTTAAGAGCACTAACATCATTTCCCATAGGTGTCCACAACCCTCAGAGTAAGTTGATCCTTGCTAGGGTCTGTGGTAACTTAGCGGCAACCCTAAGGAAAAGGGATGGTTACAGGAACTGCCTTCTAACTCAGTTCACTCCATGGACTGGTTGTGGGACTCAAAAGCAAACAAGCAAACAAACAAACAAACAAACAAACAAATCCAACCTACCTACCAAACAGAAAACCAGAAAACAGGGCTTTGGATTCCCCATCTTACATAGAATTCAGGAGTATTTATCTAAGGTTGAGTCAGGGTAGACACTCATTCTAGAATCCACAGCCCGAGGCTTCTAAACTAGAGCATACTTGCTCAATAACACTAGCTACCTTGGTCAGGCTGTGTGCAATGCCAAGGCGTCCTCTAGGTCCACACAGCTCCCTTGTGATACCAGTGCTTCAGGAGAGGAGGGCATGGGGAGGCTGCTCTATGGACTGATTTACAATGGAGAATTCTATCAAGTCATAGCATTCTAAAGCTGCTTCTTTAGACATATATTCAACCAGGTAGTGGAATACGCCCTAACCTGCGTCCTCACACCCCACCTCCACCTTGGAAACAGGGTCTTACTGTGTAACCCTGGCTAGACAAAAACTCACTATATAGACCAGACTGGCCTCAAACTCACAGAGATCCACCTGTCTCTGTCTCCCAAGTACTGGGATTAAAGATGTGCATCATCACACCCAGCAAGAATTCCATTTCTTTATATGTTTCTCTTAATTTAAATTATACAGGTTATAATCAGTATATTAATTTTGCATTTATTATTATTTTGTCCACATCTAAATGAAGCTACACCTTAAGTTCTGGTTTTGTAGGGAGCAGTGACTCTTATAGGGGGAAAGTGAATAAACAGTACAATAAAAGACAGCTAACTCTCATCCATCACCCACAAGGACAGCTCAAAAGACTCTTAGTGTTTTGAAAACATTTTCTGCCCACTGTTTGTAAATTATTTTCTTGTCTGTATGACACATTTTTCAGTAACAACTCAGCCTTTTCCTGGCTCCTTGAATGCATTTTCATGGTTTGGGCCAGTACTGCAGCACAATGATCAAGGCTGAGTAGGGCTTCCTTACAAAGCAGTCAGTGCCTTCCTTCGAGATACACCATAGCCTCTGTCTTCCAGACATACCATAGCCTCTGTCTTCCAGACATACCATAGCCCGTCTTCTAAATATACTATAAATGACAAGAGGATTGTAACCCATTTCACAGGGGTTACTGATAGGCCCCTCAAGATGGTTCCCTGAGGTTCCTAGATGCATTTTGGAGCAATGAAACTTGGTCAAACACCCTGCTCAAGCCACAACAGCCTTTTCCTGAATAGGTTTAGGATTGTCAGATAAGGAAACACGGGTAAATAAAGACATCCGAATGTGTACTAATAAGCGTGTAACACGGGTAAATAAAGACATCCGAATGTGTACTAATAAGCGTGTGGTCCTGCTCTCTAAGACAGTACAGATGAGGATGTAAATTAGTATGTATTCATGAACAAGAGTCCTCCGCAAACTTCAGATCTTTAGGTAATGCAATGTTACTTGGTTTTCCTTCACTCTCAGCAAGACCAATCTTTCCAATATTACATAAAGATTTAATAGTATAAGCTCAAGATGGCACACTAGAGCCAGAAAGGAAACTTTTCTAATAGTTTTAGAAGCACGCATGAATAGCAGCCCACAAATAATCCCATTAGGGTTTTATGCATTTCAGCCCTAAGCCACACTTGTTCTTAAGACACTTGAAAGTGTGCAATGACCCTGAGCTCCTCTAAAAAGGAAAATTTCTTTTGTAAGAAAGTCTCCATATTTCTCAAGAATCTCAGAACTTTAGTTCAACCAGTTTTATTTAGCACCTGTCACAAGCATGTGGGCTCAACTGAATTTTTTTTTTCCTTTAGTACTGATTTCAGATTGGAATATGATTCCACTGACATATAGCATGCCCCAAAGGAGAAACAGCCAAGAAAACAAGGCAAGCCCAAACACCTGTTGGATAGAACTGTAGGTTACCTTTGGCACACTGAGGACTAGCTTGTCGTGTTTCACAGATAGAAATAGGTGGGTGGGAGAAATTGTTGTTGGGTGAGGAACTAGGAAACCCAAGGCAAATGGGCTCTGGAGCCAGGCCATCTGGGCTCAAACCCAAGCCTAGCCCACACCAGCTATCTGACCTAGGGTGTATTTCCATGTCTCCTCTTCAGGTGATGGTAATAGTAACAGCAAACTCACACTGTTGTCTTGATGACTAAATGGGCTAATATGCGGAAGAGTCTATAATAGTGCCTACTCTACCATAAACATCTGCTAATTAGCATTTAACACTAATTAGGGTAAGAAAAAAACCAGAATGAAAAGAGACAAGAAGCATTATAGCACAAGATACTTCAGATGGCAAATCCCTGTCCACTGCATTTTAGTGTTCTGGTGTTCTCAATATTCCTCTTGAGTGAATGAATAAGTGAACCAAACCTCACTCCTCAAACAGTCCCTTACACACTATAGATACATTAGACTTATTTCTCCTAGGCCCTGGTACAGGCACTGAGAACTGTCATTGGTCAATGATATGAAAAAGGGCAATCGTTTCAAACTTCTGCAAGGCCTTCAGAAGCCAGGGGTTTTCTTTGGAGCAATGCTCCTGTCAGTGGACAAGCCTGAGCACAGTCAGATCCCGGAGTCTACACTCTCTTATATTGCTTGTGGAGAAGGTGGAGTGTGGCAACAGACACTATACCAGATCTTGCAGGCAGGCTGCTCAGCCCACAGGGAGCAGGGGCAATTGAAAGTGCTGATGACCTATGGATGTCTGTGGGACAGGAGAGATGACTCTGAAGAGAAAGCCTCTGGACGTGGAATCATAGACCAAGACTCACTTGGCAACCCCAGGGAGTGAGGGCAGGACAAGGAAGTGGACAGTGTTTGAAGAGCAGCAGGAAGCAGGTGGAGTAGGAAGGAATGCGAAGAGAGAGGAACAATGGCTCAAGGAAGCCGCTGTGGCCAGTGCTGTGCAGGAGGGAGTCTTGGTTCAGGATAAAAGGATGGGCCACTGCAAAGTACTCAGGGGCCCTGGAGACGGACAGTTTCCATGTGGTGATGGGAAGGGGCTGGGCTGCAGCCGTTCAAGGAGTGAATGAGGCAGGGCATGAAGTAGGGACAGAATCAGACCACAGAACACAAGACAGCTTTGGGCAGGGAGCGGGCTGTCTGTGGAGAGGCACCAGTGGCCTCTAAGATCGCTTGTATGTAACACAGGTGATGAAAGGGGAGGTACTGGGTTAAACAAGAGCAAGGCAGGCTCTCAGCAAATTCAGTAGTGGATGAATGAAGTGGTGGCGAAGAGGGGCAGAAGAGATGACAGAGAGAATGGAGGAGACAGGGAAGTGCAAGCAAAAGCACGCAAGTCCTAAGTCTCAGTGCACTCTGCGCTGACCGCAGATACTGTTGTCTCCTGCTTACTTGAGGTCTGCTTCCCATGGTTTCAGCTCCTTGTGTCCTGAAAGTACTATGTGGAAAACTTCAGAAATAAACAATCCATAGGTCTTAATGTGCATATCATTTTAAGTAAAGTGATGAAATCTCATGTCATCCCATACTGGCCAGCTGAAAACATTAACCATCTCTTTGCTCAGCCTATCCCCAGTGCACATGGTACCCACCTGTGACCATTAGCTATTGCACTCATTAGACTGATAGCAGCACAACAGTGGTTGGGTTCAAGTAGTGATAAAGCTGGCAACTCAGAATTGCCAAGGAGCAGTCACAATACCAACACACTGCAAGTGAAAAGGGGAAAGCTACCCATTAGGAAAAGAGAAAACCTGGGCTGCAAACCTCAGATTATTGTAAAGGCCATGAAACTGTCCCAGAGTGGAGAGATTCACGGAGGTTTTGAGGTTGTGCAACAAATACAAAAGTTGTATTGTTGGTGTACATGTCTTATGGGAACAAGTACAGTATGGAGTTCAATACTAACTGTGGCTTCAGGCATCTACTGGGGGTCTAGGAATATATCCCTAAGAATAGCAAGAGTCTATTGCAGTAAAGTAAGAATCAAAGACCAAAGGGAGAGAAGAGGCGGAGAGAGGAAGGGGAAAAGGGAGGAAAGAAAGGCGAGAGGAAGGAAAGAGAGAGGGAAGGAGGGAGGGAGGGACTGAGAGCCAGGGAAAGAAAACCAAAGTCATTTTCTCAGGTCTTTTCCTATACTACCATATTTAATTTTTACTTGCTGCTCTGTTCCCTAACTCATACTTTCTGTTTGAAGAGAAAAAAAAGTACAATTTTGACCTAAAATGTTCATTACTATGAGGGTAAATGGGTGCCCATTAGCCAGCAAGGGGCTTGGTTGTGCAGCCCTTCAAGTCAGCATTAAAAGTATCCATGAACACCTTGGCAAAACTTTTGAAAAAATATTTAGAATCAGGAAAATGAAAGTTTCATATGGAAAAAAGATTACTAAGGTATTTTTAAATGTGTAGTGTTACTGCATTTAAGAATGCAGTCTCTGGGACAAATACTATTCTTTTACTAAAGTTGCCAGAGATTTGTGATCAGCAGTTTCTCCTGTAATAACTGGAAACCATTGTCTTTGTGTACTTTCTGGGTCACCTTTACTCCAAGTAGAAGCAATGCTCTAAAATCAATTTCACATTACAAATCTAGAGCTATGATAACTCTCCCCTAATTGGGTTCCACTGTCTGTAGTAGGACATTTTGTTCTTGAATGATATCACAGTAGATTATTTCTAGAAGTCCCCCAAACTGAATTTCCTTGAGATTATTTTTTCCTGCCTCTGTCCTGCTACTTGGAAAACCTGCTAGACTCCTGCAACTCACTAGCCTCAGTCCTTAGGGCAAGTATCATATAACAAAGTGGTTAATGTATACATGATGTCAAAGTCACAAGCCTGTACTTTATCTCACTGGCCTTACAGCAAGCTCTTCAAGAACGAGGACCCCCCTTTCTTCCCAGCTTACCCACAAATCAATACATGCTAGATATACAACAAATGTTTAGCAAGTACTTGGCTAATCAATCAACTGGGTGGATTCTAGCTTTTCAAGCCAATGACAGCAATAGGCCATGGATTATCATCACTGTCAGAATTTTCACCTAAGAATGAGACTGTTTGCAGATCTAATCACTTGTTCTAACATGACCTGAACTGGCCTGTTGAAGTAACAGATAACACCGAAGAAAAGCTGGTCCCTACAAGTTTTGTTTTTCTAGTTTGCTTTGTCAATGCATTCCATAAGAGGTGAACTCCTCATTCCTGTTGCTCAAAAACATACTTGGAAAAAAGTCTTAAAGAGATCTGGCACCCCAGACTGAGTTGGCCAGGCTCTGCTGTAGAACTAGGAGAAAAAGAAATCAATGAGTTTGTTTGTTTGTTTTAATGCCAGAACTTTAGGATGGGTGGGGCACACAATGCAGAAAACATGATTTTGTTCCACATGCGCAACTTCAACTACCAGAGTGGAGCCTGGAAGTTCAGAAGAGCACGAGCAAGCTGGGGCCACAGGAAAAAGGAAGCAAGCAGGGCAGCACAGCACCAGGAACCCTGCTTCCCATCTCTGCTCCACCACCTCCCTATAAAAGGCCTAACCCGCTGCCACTGAAGAGTTATTTCCCATGCCCATGTCTGCATAATTAGCTCAGTGAGCTAGCCCAACAGAGAAAGGAGTGGGCATCGGTCTTGATAAAAGACAAAAGAAAAATGAGCTGCTGAAAATTTCCTGAGCATAAGTAAACCTCTGCATTTGTCCATCTTGTTCAAAGCCTGATCTGAGGCCCATAGTTAGTCTCGACAGTAAAACCAAAGGGAAAGAGTTCTAAATCAACAGGCAACAGATCCCTTGTTAACCCAAATGTCAGTAGGTTAGGGTGCTGGGGGTCTCTGTGCCTATGCCCCTATGAAATTCAGTGGAAGCCATAGGAGGGCCAGGGAGAGGGAGTTCTTCATTTGCAGTTTCAATAAGGTCCATATTTTTTTTTTTTTAGGTGTTTCCATGTGTAATGGGCAAGACTTGGGGACTGTAATTCTCTCTCCCCAGCCATCTCTGTGCAAACAAGATCTGGTGAGAACTGTGGACAACAAGCAGTTATTTATTTCAGTCATTTCAGAAGAGCCACCTCTGACTTCTCAAGACTCAGATGTTCCTTACACTTGTCAGAAAACAAATGTAACTTAAGCCAATGTCTGGAATGGAAGAAAATACAATATAACACACACACACACACACACACACACACACACACACACACACACACACACACACACACACACGAAATTAAAAAAAAAAAAAGAAAAAGAAAAAAAAGAAAGATAATTAAATCAATAAGGAATGCTTTTCAGACATAACACCACACAAGCCAAGAGTGTTCTCAGAACAAAGTTACAGAAGTTACTTAGAAGCTAAACTTAAGTGGATTAATTCCTGGAGGGCATCATTTAGGAATAGACCACCACAACTCTGTGGGCCATGCCAAAACGGCTCCCTCGTTTTTTCCTTTGTTAAGACTGGGAAACTCATAAGAGTGTACAGATAGGTGTGAGACATTCAGAACAAGGCCCATCGTTCCTCTCAGTGCCCACCTGGGGACTGTGGCTGAGACATTCAGTGCTCTGACATAAGACATCCCGAACAGATGCCTTGACAGCCATCCTACCCAACCTCAGACGCATCATAGAGACCCTTTGGGAAGTATGTCCAACATGTGATCAACTTTCCTCAAGTACTTTCGTTGCTGGGCAGCCCAGGATGAGGGAACATAGCATATGTTTGATGGAGGACACTGCCCTTCACAAAACTCTTCTTTGTCCTTGGAGCTGCACTCTCTCCTACTTCCCCACTGGGAGGGAAAAGACAAATGAAGTGCCTTCTGCCATATGGCCGCCTCTCGAGCATGTAAAGTCCATTACCATGTGGCCTCTGCCCAGCCTTCCCCAGTCTAACTGCTTCCAGATGTCTCACTCCCTCCACACTCTGGTCACTGCCCTGGATAAATACTAGCCTATCAATGACCTTCCTAAAACGGGGATCCCAGAGCAGAATGATAAACAAGTGGTCCGCAGGGTTGAGGAGGACTACAGCAGAGCTCTGCTTTCCACAGCAGCAGCGCCTCCGTCACACTGCTCCGGGTGCTCACAGAAACCCCATCCCCATCTCTCACATAAAATGACATGAAAGCACACATTCCTCATTTTATACGGATATAATTTTGATTCAAAAAAATCTGAATGTGGTAACATATCTCTAGTCTCAATCCACCAATATAATTTCCTAAAGCTATTTGGGACATATATTTTTAAAAGTTCTTATTGTGTAGAAGTCAGAGGACTGCTGGCTGAAGTCAGTTTTCCCTTTTTACCATGAGGGTCCCAAGGATGGAACGCAGGTCTCTGTTAGGTTTGATGGCAAGGACCATTACATGCTGAGACAACTTGCCAGCCTCTACTTTAAATCAAGGAATATATCAGGCATGCAATGCCTAGGACCAAGCATTAAAAAAAAAAAAAAAAAAAATACGCATCCTAAATAAAATTAAAGCTCATGGCTCCCCAGTTGCCTCCATTCCCCAAACTACACAGAGGTGTATGGTGTGGGTCTGAGTTTGTATTTACTACTCTCATTTCTAAAGATTTTTGCTTCTTATTCCTTTGCCTGTGTTATACACACATTTTAGAGGTGCAGTCAAGTCTATTTTCACTTAGGTAATCCCAATGCTGAGCAGAGCTGCACATCTACCAGTGTGGTAACATTACAAAATCCTGGGGTGAGTCAAACATGACTTACTCTTGGGGAACCCTTCCTAGTTCTCAGCAGCTGAAGCATGGAGTACTCACAAGTGATTCATGTAAGAGCAGGCGGAAACAACTGCGACCACTACAACTATATGGTCAGATAAATATGCTTTCTCCTCGCTTCCGAATGCTTCAGGCACACCGTTGCTGTGTCCCATGGCCCCCCGACTGCTGGCCTGACTCCACGCTGACTTTTGACCCTGCTGTCAGTTATATGAGCCCTGGGACATGCTCTCACACAGAACACGGCACACTTTTCTAGGACACAGCCTTCACTTACTGACAGAGACATGTCAAAGCAAGTGCTGAAATGTTCTCAACCCCAGAAATGACAACTGTCTGAGGTGGTGCACTGCACACATGCACTGCAGAGACACATTGCTACTCTGCAAATCAAATACAGCAGTTATTATTTACCAACTTTAAAGGGTTTTGTCTTGAAGATGGTTTCTCCATGTAGTTCTGGCTGTCCTAGAGCTCTGTATGTAGACCAGGCTGGCCTCAAATTCACAAAGAGTTTCCTGTCTCCCAGGTGCTAGGATTAAAGACAGGCACCACCACATCCAGCCTTAAAAGCTTCCTCTCTTCCTTCCCTATTATAGACTATTAATTCTTCCTCTCTCTATAATTCTTTAACACACAAACCCAGAAGAACTACTTTGTAAGCAGGACATTTAACTCCATTACACCGAGGCTCTCCTACCTGGGTTCTCTATTCTTGCTGTATTAGTCTGAAGGGCTTTCCCTTACATGTCTGGCTTCATTGTAACTGTATGAATTTCAACAGAAAGACAGTGCCTTGCTGCTACTTCTATCCTTATCCATGCAGGCTTCTCTCCTTTGACCCTAAGTCTGCAGCAGGGTTCTGAAAGGCTGGCTTTCACAGCTGCCTCTAATGGACAGCCAGAGAGTTCATAATACTCCTCTCTGAGTGAGGCCACAGGCCCGTGAGGCCAGAGAAGGAAACAAAAAGCCAGAGAATCACAATGTAGGCAATGTCAAAGCTCACATTAGAACAGAAGGCTCCTCAAAGGCCAGGAAAAACATGGAAGGCAGCTGAGGCCACTATATAAGCCATAACCAAGGCTACAACATGTGCTTTTAATAACACAGGACTGGAGTCCTTGAATACTTCAGAACACACAGATCTGCACACACACAGTCTCCACTCCAAGCTTGTTTCATTTTTATAGTACTCAATTTAAGTCGGTGCCCAAACCTGAACTGGGTAGAAGAAAAGTACCACAAAGTAACAACAGTGCCTATAGTGGCTCTGCATGGAAGGAGATTCCAGTTTATGCTGGGGAGCGAGCACTGCCCATTACAGTATAATATGTAGTGTAATATAGTACAATGTATCACTATAATATAATAATGGAGATGAGAAGGAGCAAGTGCTCTGCACTTTAGAAGGGGGAACACTCAGGAGTTGAGTACATGAAACAGGCAGCAGCACAGGCTTCTACCTTGGAGGTGCCGGTGCACCCTGCTTGCCTCTTCTGTCTCCATAACGCAAATGTTGCCCTCCCTCTACCCACCCAAAAGGACTCTGGGAAGTCGGAGCAGGCACAGATAAGATGTATGGATGCATGGCTGTAATTAATCCCTGGATTCAATTCCTAGCACCGCATAAACTCAGCACACTGGCACAAGCCAATTACCTGGGTGCTTGTGTAGTAAAGGCAAGAGGACCACAAGTTCAAGGTCATCTTTGGCTACACCCTAAGTTCAGGAAACTCTGGTCCTTAAGAATTCATCTCCAAACAAAAGCAATTACAAACAAACAAACAACAAAAGCAGCATTGTAATACATAGACTTAAAGGGGAGCTTCTGGCACCAGAACCTCAAGTGAACTAGAATAGGAACTCATCACTGTTTCCCGTAAGGCCCTAGATACTCCAGCATGGAGGACAAGCCACTTGGCTTCATAACCCGGAGGAGGTGCAGTGTAATTATCTGTTTCAAGGGAAACAACACTGGAGTCAATATTATTTCCCAATGTCACAGGCTTAAAAGGACCAACTCTTGAGTTTTACTTCAGTTTCCACACAGTCCCAAGGTTCCATGAAATATTTTTAAATACATGAAACACAAGCTTCCCTACTCTTTGTTGACCAGATGTTCACATCTCAACATGAAATGGCCCCACGTAGGTTTCCATGCATGATCACTACAGGTACATGCTTGTTGTCTTGTTATTTGTGCTTAGTGTTTGTCAGAGAAAGCAAGGAAGCAGACGTCACTTTTGAAAATGAGAAGTGGACAAATGGATCAGGGAAGATCAGTACTGACATTAAATGAAGCTGAGAGAAGGGGATGCAATGGGGTGGGGGGAGGAGGATGTTTTACAAGGACCTTCAAAACAGTGACATGCAGTGACGTGACTCCGCCCAGGGTAGGGAGGTGCTGGGCTCTCATGTTTTTAGCAGGAGGAGGTGTCATGCACACTGAGAGAGTATCACATCAGTCCAGTGCAGGGGAAATGCTCCGGGCCAGTGTAGTGACTAGAAGTGACAGCACACACAGAAACAAAGCTCCTCAGTCTGTGCCTTGGCTCTGTTCAGGCTCCAGTCTGTGTTCTAGGATGATATTATGTGGTTCCTGCAATTTTGCAGTGGGAGCTTAAACTTGCCTGTGAAAGGGAATTCTAAAATTCCTGGCCCTGTTAGTCTCAGAACAGACAGACCTCTGGCCTCTAGAAAGCCCAGGCAAGTACGCACTGGTGAGCTACATTCAGAGAACCACTTGGAGTTCCTTTAAAACATGAATATTCTGCTTTGTGCTATTGCAACTGAAGGGTGAGTGGTCTCAGACTATGAGCAGTTCTGTTCCAAGATAGTACAACAGCCTTAACTGTAGCCACACAGAACAAGGAAAATCCCAATTAGTATCTTCTAAGATTCATGCTGACAGAGAAACAGACTTGGGCAGACCCTTTAAAAGCCCCTTTATTTTATATGTAGGGGTGTTTTGCTGGCAAGTATGTGGGTACATCCCGTGCATGTGTGGCACCTAGGGAATGTCAGAAGAGGGCACTGGATTCCCTGGAACTGGGATCACAGGCAGTTGTGTGTCATCACATGAATTCTAGGAACTAAACCTTGGTCTGCTTCAATAACAAGTGCTCTTGACTGTTGACCCATCTCCCCAGCCTTTCGGGTAGATTCTTAAATGTACAGGGTGGCTTCAGCTCAATGGTAGAATGCTTGCTAAGCACAAGCAAGGTCCTAGGTTTGATCCCCAACACCGCAAGACCAAACTAACCCAAACATGTTCTAATCTGGTGCCACATCCTCCTTCGCACAGTTGGGGTCCTGGAACCCTAGCTAGGTGCAATGAGGTAATGAAGAAAGGACAGACAGACACACAGACACAGACACAGAAAATCTGAGATCAGGTGGTCTAGGCTCTGTAATTACACACTGGACTCTCATGTGTTTGCTACACATACTAAATATACATATATAGTTATATGTATACATAATATGTGCTATATATATAGTTGAACAGTGAGGTGAGAGTGTTGCATACAGCTAACTGAGGAAGGAGGCAGGACTACTACATACAGATAAACAAGAAGGCAGGGTTATTATATACAACTGAAAAAGGTTTAGCAGTCTTCGGGACATGAATTTGAGATCACAATGTGGGGTGGTGGGGAGCAGCTGTGAACATTTTCTGCAGACACTATCAATATCCCCACAAGGCTCTGTCATCCCTATAAGTGTCATCCAGGGAAAGGTTTTGCCATTCCCATGGGTCTGAGGTTCTGGGGTTACCAAAAGGGCCACACACATGTCAACAGCACAAACTTACTAAGGACTGCTCCCTACAACCTGATTTGAGAGTAATGTTTAAATTTTCTACATTTGACTATTTCTCCATACCACAGCCACACTCAGATGATATATAAACAGGTCCTTGGGAAGGATATTTTCAACTCAGCAACTTCCTGCTTCTAGATTCAGCAGACCACACAGGTTCAATGAAGGCCTCTGCAAAGACAGCATTGTCACACAGACGATCAGAGTCTGCGGCAGAGCTTGGCTTCTAATGGACACTGTGATTCTCTGCTTATACCTTTCCCCTTGTGATGGCTTCTTGAAAACACCACTTAGCCCCCATCTCCCCTGCAAGTATTCATGACAGAGAATATTGTTAAGGCCCTAGAAAGTGAAAATTACCACCCAAACTTCTAAAATGAATCACCAAATGCTGGATGAAGCAGCTGGTAACTGTGTTCCAGGAAACAGAAACCAGTCTGAGTGAGTCACCTCTGTGATCAGAGATAACGCAGCCACAGCCTGGGCTCGGTGGCAAACAAATGGCACAGCAATCACATGTCAGAATCTTGTGTTTAATGGTTTCTCACATGGAAATGCGTAATCAGCTACATGAAACCAGGAAGCAGAGCTCGGCGTGCCACACAAACAATAAACATTCTCTCGAGTTTCATGCTCTTACACTGCTTGTCCAAGTCCATTTCAATTTTTCAGTAGATACATTAATGGCCCCAACTAGCCAGGAAGTAAGAAGAAAGACCAAACTGTTAATAATATGACAGCTAGAAAATACAAATGCTTTTTGGAGGCTGGCATGTTAAGGTGCTTAATCCAAAATAAAAAGGATCAGAAGGTGACAGACACCTTGAAAGTGGTAACCGAGCCTTTGGTGACATGTTGCTCCAGCAAGAGCACCTGTAGTTGGTGTGTGTCCATGTGCACTCTTCCCTTTGGGGTCTTCTACAGGCACTCTAAGTTTGAAAGGGAAGGTAAGTAGAACCATGGACTACGTGGCATTGCCACAGGCATGCCAGGTCCTGGATGCTTTGACTCCTCCAGAGTAAAGAGCCAGATGTTCTGATATTCTTTTAAACCACAGGACAGGGAATACACGCTAGGATCAAGCCTGCTCCATCATACATGTGTCGGCTGGCCCAGTATAGTACAATGCAAACCATAGGCACTGTTTTCAAAAGAGGTATCACCTATCAACAACACACACCTAGCAGCAGATCTCCAAGGGAAACACTACCAACACAGGAGGCTAATGAGCTCCCACACCCAAAGCATAAGCATCTTCCTCCTAGAGACCAGTCAGGAGTGATGGCAGAAAGCCTCACCGTCCAGCTTTCCAAAGACAATGTGGTGACTATATTTCCCCAAAGCAGAACAAGATAAAGCATTTCCCTCAGGTTCCCTATACCACAACACTACCTGATAATGAAAGGAACAAAAGGTGCCAAGCTGAGTGCAGATGACGTGCCATCCATCGGAGATGGGTAGAGTCTCTCCAGCACCAAGAGTAAGAGGAACATGCTGGGGTGGCGATCAGGCTTTCCCATCTCACTGAAAAAAAGGTATTAAACAGAAACGATTACTCAAACCCATTTTGTCACTTTTTCCTCCTTTGCTGTGATGTGCACGTGTGAAGCCTCTGGCAAAGCAAGGCTTCCGCACACTTCCTTTCTGAAGCCAGTCAGTTTTTCTCCAGCAGGCTGTGCTGTCCCGAGCAGGAAATGTGAAGCTTGCCATGTCTGATGGGTCTAAGACAGCACAAACAGGCCATTACTCACCAGAACCAGAAAATCCTACCTGCACAAACTATCAATTAGAGAATTTGTATTCCAACCAAAGTAAATTTCATCAATAGAATTACTTCTTCTCATTGCAGACATGTTATGTATATTCATGCCAGTACAAAGACAGATGAATAAAACAAGGCATATTCTAAAATGTGCACATTAAAGTCTACTGTCAGCTATAGAGTGAGACTGAGGAATGAGAATATTTCTCTCCATCCCAAGGAGACTCAAAGCCTTCTTAAAGGGCTCTGCTTTACCTTTCTGAAATCACTGGTGGTTTTTGCTCAGGTAGGCCCACATCTGATCACAGGTGACCTAATTAATTAGCAGACTGCTATAGCTTCACAGTGGTAAGCTGCAACAGGCCAGTAATGCAAAATATCAAATAAATTTAGCATCTAAACAGAGATCTTAAAAAAAATAAGAGGAAGAAATAATGTATGTGTGTGTGTGTTTAGGCAAGTGGTCAACCCTGGATGTCAATCATCAGGATTGCTCACCAGTCCTTCTAAAACTTAAATGAAAAGATATTTATTATTATTGTGCATGTGATGGGGAGGAGACACAAATGCCATGACACAAATGGAGCACAGAGGACAACTTGTGAGTCTGTATTCTCCTTCCTCCTGTATGTGAGTTTGAGGCACACAAGATGGGTCACAGGCTTGAGCTATCTTGCCAACCCCACCTTGCCTTTGAAGGTAGGATCTCTCGCTGGGTCCTGGGACTCACCCAATAGGTTAGTCTGGCTGGCCGGCTAGCAAGTGCATCCCTAGGACTGGAATCACAAGTGCACATGCCACGACACCAAACTCTTTACATGGGTACTGGCAACGTTGAACATAGGTCTTAGGCTTTCAGGGCAAGCACTTTATGTAAAAACAAATTTCTCTTAATCTAAAAAAATATGTACATATCAGTGTGTGTGTGTGTGTGTGTGTGTGTGTGTGTGTGTGTGTGTGTGTGTGTGTGTCTATGTCAAAGTGTCTATGTATATAACTATGCTGACCAGAAGAGAGAATCAGCTTTCCAGGGACTGGAGTGAGAGGCAGTTGTGAGTTCCCTTGACACATATGCTGGGAACATGGGTTCTGATGTGCTCTTAACCAATGAGCCACGTCTCCAGGTGACCTGATACCCTCTTCTAGCCTCTGTGGACACTCACGTGCAAGTACATACTAACATGCAGACACACATATAAATAAAACAAACTTTAAAGAATGGTATGTATTAGGAGATGCTACGTACAAACGGAGGTAATTTCATATGAAATTTCTGACCCTTTTTATGTCCTTTATTTCCACGCTTTTCTCGGGTGACCAGGGAGTTTCATTACAGTTGCTGGGAGGAGCATGGGTGAAGGGTTACTCACAGGAGTATGGATACTTACTAGTGGCTATGCCACAACATATAACCCTTTAGGGAGGAGTGCCGCCTTGTGAGGCCCTTCGCTCTGTTTGGTGTTTGGGTCTTTGCTTTTAATTTTTAAACTTACATTTGCTGTAAAGTCAGGTCTTCTAGACATGTCAAAACTATACCCAAGAAATCTTGCCAGCATGGCTGCCTAAACATAACCCGGAACAAAGACACCAACTTGCTAATGTGGTAGGGGAGAGGTCCTAAATATAGGCAATTATGGAATGCTGGGAGTTGGGAGAAACTGTCTTCCCAGGAAAGAACACACCAACTGGTCATTCAATATCAACCAGTCATCCCTGAAAACATGTATACAAGTAACATACAGACTGAGCAGGCTATATTTATCAATCCAGGAATAACGGAGTGCATGAGTATAGGAGCTCATGCACACATGCGCGCACAGACACACACAGACACAGACAGACACACACACAGAAACACACACACGTAAATGTACCAACAATTAAAAAAAAAAAAAAACAGATCAGGAATTTGAAAGAGAGCAAGGGGAAGTACTAGTGATGGGTTAGAGGGAGAAAGGAAAAGGGAAATAATATAACTATATTATAATCTTTAAAAATTAAAAATGACAATTATTTAATTTCTCTTGTTCTGTATATACATGCGTGTATATGTGTGTTTGAATGTATGTGGTGTGTGTGTATGTGTGTACATGTGTGCGGATGTGACAAAGCACACCTTGGGAAGTCAGGAGACAGTTTTCAGGAGCTGGCTCTCTACCTCCACATCATAGGTCCTAGAAATGAAGCTCAGGCTGTGGGCTTACTAGCTAGAGCCTTAACCCACTGAGTAGTTTCATCCACTGCAGGGTTTGCCTGTCTTTAATTTTATTATTTTATTTTATGTGTACAGGTGTTTTGGCTCCATGGATGTCTGTGTACTTCACTGTACCTGCCTCTGAAAGAGGCCGAGGAAGGCACTGGGTTCCCTGGATATGGAGTTACAGACAGCTGTGAGCTACCATGCCGCTGCAGGCTCTAAGATCATACTGCTCTTAACTGCTGAGCCATCCCTCACAGCCCCCCCCCCCCCAAAATGTGTTTTCTTGAAAAAGGTTTGCTTATATAGCCCAGGGTAGCCTTGAACTGGTGGCAATTCTCCTATCTCCATCTTCTGAGGGTTGGGATTACAGCATGAGCCACCCTGTCCAAGCATTGTGACTATCTATACTTCACCCAGTATGTTCTTGCCTTACCTGTCCACTGTATTGGCTACAGTTTCCAACTGTTTGAGAAGAAAGGGATACAGTTCTGGAAAGCGAGAGAAAAACTCTCTTCCTGTCATTCTGTGAAGGAAGAAATAAAAAGAGTAATTATTTCCTTTGATGTCCTCTGATTCATTAAGAAAGCCCCCACTGTCCCCCTGTGAAGGAAAACAGTCAGGTCATATCTGGCTATTTAATGGAGACCTACAGCATCTTACATTAAATAAGCCACACAAATAATGCATAGTTGGAAGTGTTTCTGATGCATGGACATATCTCCATAATTAAGATGACATATACTTACAAATATTTAATATTAGCTTCATTCAGGGAAAAGGTATGTAATGTGAACGTGCCAAGTTTGCACAACTGATGCGAGCCGAGTACGGTCAACACCTGACAGATTTACTGGGCTTCAGTGATAAGGAGAGGCCTAGAACAAGGTCTCCCAACCTTGGCACCGTGTGATTTTGAACCATGCAATTCTTCAGGGGTGAGGGTGTCCTTTGTGCTGCTGGATGGTTAACAGTCTCTGAGGTCTCTACTCACTAGATTTCAGTAGCACAGCATCCTTCTCTCTAATTGTGACAATGACAGTGTCTCCAGATACTGACAAATGCATCTGATAGGACATAATGACAAACGACCGAAAACCACTGCCCTGGAGAATGGCAACAGGAAGCAGGGCTCAGTGAATGAGCTTCTACGGGGGCTGCTCCAGCTGATGCCTGTAAGGGTCATCTTTCTTAAACATACAGAAAGTACTCGAACTCAGAGAAGGTGCTAACAACAGTTCCTCTCACTGCACACACAGTAGGCTAAAAAGCTCAAACATAAGTAAATCATTGAGGAAAAGGGCCTGTCTACTAAAAAAAAATGGAGAAAAGGCTTAACTATGAAGAAATACTCATAATCTGCTCACGGTTTCAACTCTAGACATACGTTATTAATGAAGACTAATACCACAGTTTGCTAAACTGAAGCACTTTGCAAACTGCTCCAATCTCGTGTTGTCCAGTCAGCTCACATGTACACGCAAACCAACTCCCATCAAGACTCATGATTTTCCAGTCAGCCCCCTCCCCAGCCAGCCACACAACCACTTGATTTCTATTACCACAGTTTCATCTATTTTAAACTTTCACAAAAATGTAGCGGTACATTTTATAATCTTTTGGTGTGGCTTTTCTCACTTGGCATAAAGTTGCTGAGATTTGTCCACGATGATAGCTGCTGCCACAGCTTGACTCTTTTTCTGCTAACAAGAATTCCACCATGTAAGTTCAGAGTTTGTAATTCTTTCTGTCAGCAGACATGGGTACCTTTTGTTGTGGGGGTTATTCTGAATACAATACTATCCTGACATGCTCAAACAAGGTTTTTCTTGATTTTTTTTTTCCATTTCATTGGGCCAATATCTGAGAATAAATGTAAGATATGCTCAGCATTTAGGAAATGGTTTTCAAGCATGACTTTATACTCCAACAACAGAGTAAAGCTGAGGTTGGTCTCCACCACTTCCAGTGCTTGCTGATGACTTGTAATGACTTGTATCTTGTTTTCCACTTTAGTCAGACTCTGCTATCTGGGATTTTGGTTTGCATATCCTGGATGACTGATGATGTTGAGCAATCTTTCTATGCTTTAGCCATCTATTTAAATATTTTCACCCATTTTGAAAACATGCTTTTTCTTTGTCACACATACAACATAAACACTTTTCCACTGAGTCATCCTACATTCTTAATAATGTCTTTAGATAAGAGAAATTTTATATCTGATGAAGTCCAGTAATTTCTCAGTTTTCCTTTCTAAGGAACCTCTGTCTCCTTCAGAGTAACACTGTCATCTGCATGCTTTACAGTTTGGCCTTTCACACTAAAGTCTCGATCCAGATCCACCTCAAACACACTTCTGCTCAGGGTCTGCTCTCCTTTCTTTTTTTCTCCCTCCCCTCCTTTCTGTCTTCATTTCCTTCTACCATGTGGGTCTCAGGAATGGACCTTAGGCCTTTAGATCCCACTGAGCCATCTTTCCTGTCCTATCACAATTTTTAATTTTAAAAAAAGCCCCTTAAACAGAAAGTTGAAGACACACTTTACACAGGACTAAATGCTTAATATTACAAAAATTAGATTCCCAATGTGGACAGATGCAATATAATTCTAATAAAAAAACCCTGCATCCCTGTCTGTCTGTCCCCTCCACCCCACATGTAAGTGAGGAGACAGATTCTAAATTGCATATGACACACCACAGGCTACGAGTAATGTACAAGGTCGACAACTCACCAATCAGGTTGCAAGACATATCAGAATAGTTTAACTACACAGCAAAGTCAGGCCAGCTTGGGATGCACTGACATTTCCACAAACAAGAATGAATTCCAGAAAACCAACTAAGTAAATAAACAAATCAATAATGATATGGCAATTCATTAAACCCGAATCTTACCCTTAAATTCTACTGTATCTAAGGGCTAAAAACAGCCATAAAGAAAAATATGAAATAATAAAAACAAAGACTGTTTTTTCAGTCTTGACTTCTGGACAGTTTTTCCACGAAGTCTCCTGTTGTCAACCCTGACAAATTAGGACTAAATTCATGCATTCTGTCTAATACGTCATTTAATTGATTTAAAATGCTATCAGTGAAATGGATGCAACCTTCAGTATTAGTATTAGCTGCAGTCTCTATCACCTGAGACCTAATCAGCATCATATGTCTGGTAAACCAAAGATTCTGTGGTTCCTAGACTGCCTTTCCACCTAGCCTTGGGTATTAATCCAGAAATAATGGTAGAGCCGGGGGGTGTGGCTTAGCTGTATAGTCCTTACATAGCCTAATATGCTTGAAGCCCTGGGTTTGATACCTAGAACACAACTGCATATATTGGTAGATGCCTGTAATCCCAGCACTCAGAAGTAGAGGCAGAAAGAGAAGAATTTCAAGGCAATAGTTGGCTACATGGGGAGTTTAGAATTCATGATACCCTGTCTTAAAAACACCACCACCACTAAAAGAAAGCAGTAAGGATGGAGGTCATCCAGACAGGTGTCTAGAAGTTTTCACATGACCGAATATCCTGCACAGTGAAGCAGCAACTATCCTTTTCTGTGGACTCCATTCAAGGATGCTTACATAACGAAGAGCCTGGGAAGGCACAGTGCCTTCCTCTGGACTGTGAAGCAACCACAGCAGCCACAAGTATCTGTCCCTTTTTATTATTCCATGAAAACTAGAACTCAGGGTACAAAAGTGTTGATTCCTGGCTCCTGGCATTTGATAGGATAGTAAATTAATATTTAGAAAATTAATTAAAAATTAGCAATGATGCTGGTACACACCTGTGATGGGAGATGTTATTCTGTATATATGTTTCTCATACTGGTTAATAAAGCACTGTGGCCAATGAGATAGCAAGATAGGCGGGGCTAGGAGACAAGAAGGAAAAAGGAAGTGGGAAGGTAGGAGTCGAGATGTAGCCTGGGGAGGAAGGAAGACGCCAGCCGCGGCTCCCCATAAGACGACCACGTGGAAATACTTAGATAAGTAGAAATGGGTTAATAATTAAGAGCTAGCCCATAAACAGTAATGGTAACTGGCCAACAGGATTGTATCAAATATAGAGTCTCCTGTGTGTTATTGGGGGCCGGCACGTCAGACCAGCGGCGGGCGGGCTGGCGGAAACATACACGCTACACACCTGCAATCTTAGTACTTGGAAAACTGAGGCAGGAGGATTGCTATGAGTGTGAGGCCAGCTTGGTCTATAATACATAGAGAGTTCCAGACCACTCAGGGCTACATAGTTAAGACCCTGTCTCAAAAAACAGTGATGATGGAGGATGAGCAAACACACACACACTTGTGCAAGCACAAAGAAATCACTATCACCTATAACATATTCCACCTAAGAAAAGTTAATCTAAGCCAGGCAGTGGTGGCACATGCCTCTAATCCCAGTAATCAGATCTCTGTGAGTTCTAGGCCAGCCTGGTCTACAAAGCAAGTTCCAGACAGCCAAAGCTACCCCCCCCAAAAATAATAACCCTGTTTCAAAAACAAACAAACAACACAAAAAAGTAAAAGTTAATCTAAATGAAACCAAGTTTGTATTTCTAATGCCATTTTACTAAAAATACGGAGGACCAATAGAACAAGCTAAACAATATTGCAAGAGCACTCAGAATTTTGGATACTGCATAGGAAGCCAAGTTGTACTAATAAATCAACAGCAGCAGAAGAATATAAAGTATTGCAAAATAGGAGAATTTCAAGATAAAACATTCAAAGAAATGAGCTAAAGTAGACTAACTCCAATGTGTAGAAGCTGCCTGGTTCCAGATTTTAATAAATCAAATACAGAAGAACTTGTAAAACATTAATGGAAGTTTGCACAAATGAGGAATTAACTTTGTTAGTTGTGGTAATAACACAGTGGTATTTCTTCTTAAATTCCTTTAGCCATGGATTTATAGGAAAAAATGATATGGTATTTACAAGCTCTAAGAAAGTAAGAATGGAAGGAACTAAGATAGGCAAAATGCTGACAGCAGCTAACCCTGAGAAACGAATGTAATGGGGGTCAATTCTCATTAAATATACTGAACATTTTAATAACAAAAAGTTTTAAATTCATGACAAGAATAAAGTTGCAAATGGGAGAACACTAATGACTATATCTAAGGACTACCCAATTAGTGACCAGAATATAGGAAGAACTGCAGGGAACCAATAAGTAAAAGGAAACAGGTCAACACAAAATGGACAGACCTATTAACAATCACAGGAGGAAATGTCAGTGCATCTGTCCATTCACATCTCTCCACTTGACTAATACACAAAAGGCAGCACAATTGTTCTGCAGAGGAACTAGTTAGCAATTTCCAGGGCAATCAGCCATTTCCTAGTGGTCTGATATCTCTTAGGTGAGTTACAAAGACAAGCAGTCTTACTTATACAGACCATGTGACTGTGATCTGAACACTGTCCTGTCCTCAGAGATAACTGGGCTCTGTTGCCCATAATGTTGCCAGATAAAAGGGCTGCTGAACTACTACTCTGTGATTAAAGGCATTATTTTAATTGAATCGAAACTAATTGTTCCAAACAGCAAATTACCTCATTCAGTTATCTTAGAAAATATTTACTAGCCAGTCTATCCTGGAGGTATATGATACATTACCTCAAAGCTACACATTTTGTGAACATTTTAACTAATTGTCTTGTTCCTCAGAACTGAGTAGTTTGTTTTATTCTATCTTTTTAAAAATACACAGTTGTTTCTCAGTATGGAAGGAGGGGCTGGCTCCTGCAGATAAGAGAGTTATAGTACAATAGCATCCTTTTGTCTGTAACACTTGTCAGACCCACACAATACTGATCTACTGCACTGTCTAGGGAATGATGGTAAGAAGAGAAGTCTGACCATGTTCAGAACATGTACATTTCTTCCAAATATCACCATTCTATGGTTGGCTGAGTTCAAGGATAAGAACCCAAACACAGATGGCTCATTGTTTTGTTATTGTTGCTGTCATTCTAGATGTTATAGGCCCGTAAGTATCAGTGTATCTATCTGGTGCTATAAAATCAAAAGTTATTTTCCAAAGAGATTATTTGATCCTGAAAAAACAGGTATCCTTGTCCAAAATTCTTAATAGCCTTACTCTAAGAAAATAGTTTCTCATGTAGCTTACCTATAGAGCCAGGGTTCCAACGGCTACCAACACAAAAGACCTGAGCTCTATATACTTGCCAAGAAGTATTCCCACAACTTGGCATGGAATGAAAGTTCCTAACGACTGTGCTAAATACTTACAAAGTATACTCAAAGGTATATAATATTGATAATTCTTAAGCGTCATGAAACAGAGCCCCAAAGGAGAGGGGATGAGAGGAATAAAGTGATAATTTGAGATGCCTAATTCAATTCATTCACTTCTGACTCAAGTATACCAAACAACCTCTAGCAACTTGGATCCCAGGTAGCTGATTCCATGCTAATCCTAGCCTCCAACTTGCCATGACTGGGTGAGGAATCACCACTTAGAATCATGCCTCACTACACGGAGTTAGGTCAAAGACTTTGGAATCACGTACAGGTCTGTGTTAGAAACTTATTTTAAAAGGCCAAAAGCATGACACCATTGTAGACTACATCTGAGTCTTCTATAAATCCTGGCAAATGAGAGGCGTATCTCTCATTTGCCATGTAATGAAAACTCTCATATCACTGTGTTTTTCTCATCAAAGGTAAATAACTATACAAGATTAATTGTTCCCTATTGATATCTTGGGGGGGGGGGAACTAAATTCATTAGCCTGATGGCTAACTTACTTTTCTAGACAGTTCTTTCTTTTCCATCTTTATACCTAGTCATACAGAATGTCTTTTAGTGCTATCAACATTCTATTTTCTGTTTAAAGCCTCCATATTGTGACAAATGTATTCCAGACGAATCTTCTCTTTTTGATTGAGGCAAGCCTCTTCTAGGACAGCTTCCCTGATATATCACATCCAAGGCAGTTTTACATTAGTTATAACAAAATACCTGAGGTTGGCTAGCTATACAAAGAAAACAAGTTTATTTTTGTTCACAATCCAATAGGTTCAAGGATATGATACCAGAATCAGCTTGGTTCTGGTAAGGACATCAAGGCAGATAGTATCATGTCTATAGTTGTGTAGAAGGAAAAAATGTAATCAGACAGAAAGCCAGAGAACAAATCATAAATCAGGGTGTACTGGCCAGTTTTATGTCAACCTGACACAAGCCAGAGTCATTTTGGAAGAGGGAACCTCAGCTGAGAAAATGCTCCCATGAGACTAGCCTGTGGGCAAGTCTGTGGTACACTTTCTTGATGATCGATGTAGGGCTCACTATGAGTAATGCTACCCCTGGCCTGATGGCTCTGGCTGCTCTAAGTTAGGCTGAGCAAGCCATGGGGAACAAAGCAATGAGGAGCACTCCTCCACTGCCTTGGTATCAGCTCCTGTCTCCAGGTTCCTGCCCTGTTTGAGGTCCTGTCCTGACTTTCCTCAGTGATGTGGAATTACGAGCCAAATAAACCCTTTCCTCCTCAACTTGTTTTTGGTCATGGTGTCTTACTACAGCAACAGAAACCATAGTAAGGCATATTGTAATTCTTACAACAATTTGCTCTTATGAGAATTGACTAAGGGTCCCATTACTTTATTCCCTTCAAAGGATAATTACCCACAATGGTTTTGGCTCTTAGAAGAGCCACCTGTCAACAGCTCCACTCATGAACTCTTGAGGGGCTGGCAAGATGGTTCAGCAAGTCAAGCTGCTTGCTGCCAGTGACTGAGTTCAGTGACAAAGACCTGCATGAGGAGAGAAGCAAACTCCTCCACATGCCACCATCTGACCTCCAAACATAGTGTACCATGGCAGAGACTTTAAAATAAACAAACAGAAAGCATATCCACACCAAAGAATCTGGGTAAGTATATTTCCTTGGTTCTACACTACAACCCATGCCGTCCCCATCTACAGCCAATCACTATTTCCCCAGGCAGAGACTAAAAGGCTGTCTTCTTTATCCCACTGCATCTCAGACACTAAGTATGATGCCCAGCTTGCAGCGAGTACCCAATAAACAGCTGCAAGGGCTGGGACTGTAGCTCACTTCTAACATTACTTGCCTAGCATGGTGCTCCCCCCCCCACCTTGTTCCAGATCTAGCACCAAAACCCCAAGTAAACAAAGAAGAACTGATGGTCTCAAAAATAAGAACCACAAGAAAGAGTTCCTGAGTGTGAAAAGCAAAGGAATAGACAGAGGAAAAATGGAGTCAGGAGCAAAACAGCAAAATAATCACACCAAGTCCTCCCTGGCAACACAGAAATGGTGCTGTTAGCAAACTGAGACACCCTGTGAGGACTTGACATTTCTCAAACACAAACAGGTAGGGCTTATCTCATAGGCTTACAAACAGTTCAATTCTAGTTCACCCCAACAAGCAAACAAGCTGATGTTACCTCCACAGATTTAAGTAGCCCTCAGGGTAAATTCTTCAGAGACAGACAGGGCATTTCAAACTTGTTTATCTATGCACTCAAAACTAGCACAGCAACCTTCGTTGACACTAGAAAGGACGAGAAAAAAAGAAAAGAGAAAAAAGCTGAGCCACCACCAGCTCACCCTCCGAGAGAGGGAAAGGACAGCTCTGAGTTGTGAGTGGGATGGCAGAAGCAAGCCAGGGTAAAGGTGACATCAGATCAGCTTTACCTCCGCCTGTGCAAGACTCATGCTAATCTTGGTCTCAGCAGGTCAGGGAATGTCAGCCAACCAAGGAGATGTCTGTGAGGGCTTCAGGCAAAACTTCCCCAAAATATGACCCCAGTACATCAAATATGGCACCTTAAAATATACTTCATAGGCATATTTTGGCCTGGCTATTCCGAGAAACTAGTCACAGGGGTAGCTACCAAAAACTCTGACTCCAACATTTACAACTATAAATGAATCCTACATTGGTGACACTATGTATATAGGGAAGGGGGACTGCTCAGAAACAAGCAGATCTGTGAACATTGGCGGCCTTCACTCACCACAGAAATAGCTCCCCTCAGTCACCTTTAAAAAAAAAAAACAAAAACAAAAAAAAAAACAAAACAAAAAAAAACCCCATGACTCTATTCCTATTTGTAGACATAAAGAAGCATCAATCATCTGGTTCTCCTTCAAGTCCAATACATGGTTAGGACTCTTGTGTGTATGCACATAATTACTGTGTCTTTAGTTTTTATTTTTATTAATCTGTGTGTGTATGTATGTATGCATACAACTGTAAGCATGCCACCGCACATGTGGAGGTCAGAGGACATCTCAGGTGTCTGTCCTTGCCTTCCACCTGGCTTGAGACAGGGTCTTTTATTATTTGTAGCTAGTATGTCAGGCTAGGTGGCCCATGAGCTTCCAGGCTATTCTCCTGCCTCCACTTCCTATCTCACCATGAGAGTGCTGGAATTACACATATACTTCACTGTGGCCAATCTGTTGTGTATCAATTTAATTACAACCCAGGCAAAGACTGTACAAGTGTAAGGCATCCGTTCTGCCCCCACCTGCAGGCCCTTGGGTTAACACAGATGTCACATGTGGAACTCTGTTTCTCTAACACCGCTCTATGGTAAAGGGAATCAAGCAGACTTCCCCACCTGACCTGTGCAGTGCTCACTCCAAAGAGCCTGGCCAACGTTTGCAACAATGCAGAAAGGCAGCAGAAGTTTACTAAGTGATGGAAATGTCTGCTTGGAGCTGATTAGTTTTATTAAAAGTGTTATTAAAACTATGCTAGCCTAACTTATTTTTTTAAAGTAAAGAGTATTTATTTATGTGTATCTAGTTTGCACACATGATTTTAAGTGCACCATGTACATAAAGCAGCCCAAGGAAGTTAGAAGAGGGTGTTAGATCCCCTGGAACTAGAGTTGCAGGCAGTTGTGAGCCTCCATGTGGGTGCTAGCCCCTGAATTCTGGGACAGTACACCAGCTCAGGCCACTTAGCATACTCTGAATCCAGCCCAATATTGAACAGCTTTGAAAACCTTGGCCTGAGGTTAAGTGCCATTGCTGCTCTCCCAAAGGACCTGAGATTAGTTCCTAGTACCCAATTTACAACTGCCTGGAACTACAGCTGACCGGAAAGGGCACCCATATACTTATACACATAGATAAAAACGTTAAAAAATTATAAATTCCAGTAAGAGCATGTACTTATGGAGTACCTGAACTTGGTTCCCAGTACCCACATCAACTATTCACAAATGCCTATTACTCTAGCTTCAGGAAATCCCAGATGTCTCTGACTTCTCTGGGTACCTGTGCACACCACTACAATCACACAATCACACAATACACACACACACACACACACACACACACACACACACACACACACACACACACACACACACACACAGATAGCTTGGTGGGTAAAAGCGCTTGCTGTGCAAGCCTGATGACCCGAGTTTGAGGCCCAGAACTTACTCATAAAGCTGGATGTAGAACTACATATCTGTAAACTCAGCACTTACACGACGAGATGGGGACAGAGACAGAAAAACACCTGGAAGCTAGTGGGTCAGTTCGCCTGAGTATACACTGCAGAAACAAGATAGACCAGTTTCCACAGAACATGGAGGAGGAACTGATTCCCCAAAGTTGCCCTTCCCATACATATGTTTCCCACAAATATTTCACTTAAATTAAGCTTCAATTTTTTGGAAACTCTGTCCTTAAGATCTGGCACATACAGGAAAAGTTAAAATGCCACAAGTCTATGTGTTGGAGCTTTAACAAAGGCATCCCTATGCAAACAATAATGCAATGAAAAAAGGCTTTTAGTTAAACATGTATGCACAACAATGAAGCTACCCCACAAGAGCCCCATCCATGCAGCATACATCATTCTCTATCTTCTCAGAAGAGGGATCAACAGAGCAATGCACAAAGGACTAAAAAGAAAAGCGAGCAGGGGCAAGCAAAAGCATGCAGGCCTGAGGAGATGCATAGGAAACAGCAGCAAAGGCGAGGCTGTGCCCAGCTCTGAAAAACAGGCCTTATTCACAGGCCATGGAGCAAACACCATAAACTGTTGTTATATGGAAATAAACGCTGAAGGCAAAAACCTGGAGGTTTGCAGTTGGTGTTTCAAATGGGAACCCAATAAACTATTAAAACGGGGCTGCTCCCTCCATTCTGGCTAATAAAACCAGCCCAGAGAAAAGAAATTCAGGTAAGGGCCAGTCTCCTTGCCACAGTGATTGCTGATAAAACAGCAAGCTCATCTTAAGAAAAACAATGTCCCCAAATGGAAACAGGCCTACAAAGAAGACAAAGCACACACATGAATTAAAAGGATATGATCAAATGAAACTAATAAAACAGAAACAACTCATTAAAAAGAAATCTGGACTTGGAACCCCACCAGACCATCTTTGACTATTCTTGGAAGCTTCTCCTCAACTCTAACTGGGTTGGCAGCAGCACATAGCCTACAGTGGTAAAGGTCAGTGCATGAATGAGTGTGGCAATTAGAAAGAAATAAGCCTGGTGTAATGGCTGGTGCATGCCTATAATCCCAGCATTCAGGAGGTTGAGGCAGATGGATCACCAAGTTTGAGAGCATCATGGTCTACCTACATCTCATCCAAACAACAACAAAGAAAAAAAATAAGAAAGGCTGTTATCAGCAGTTCCAGAGTCTCAGTCTAAACTTCAAACCTGTTGACAGGGATGGAGTTAAGGGCCTGGGTTGACTCACAGCATCCCCCATACAAAACCAAAACCAAAAAAAAAAAAAAAACAAACAAACAAACAAAAAAACAAAAAAACCCAAAAAACCCAAAACTCAAGCCTCTCTGTTCCCTGGAGTGGTTCTAACAGGACAAAGGAAAGCCTTGGGCCCTAGGACCTCTATGAAAGTGCTAACACTGATCACATCTCTTCCCCTTCTCTCTGCTCTCCCCACTCCATTCTAGTCCTCTGGAGACAGCTGCCAGTTTCCCAGACTTTCCCAGCTGAGGGCTTTCAGAAGCTGCTCTGGAGGTGGACAGTTCCCAAGCTGCTAAACTGGCTATTAGAATACTCTACCCAGGGAGAGAGAGAAGTCTTGGTTCTGAAGTGTTCTGGCTGCTAGTCATCCCCCTGGGAAACCACTGGTCCAGGAGAGAGAGGGCTTGGAAACACATTTCTCATTTCACTGCCAGGAGGTGAGTCAGTAAGCCTCTCTTAAACTCCTCTTATGTGCAAGTTTCCATCTCAGCCACTTACAGGCCTTTCCTTTCTTCCTTCCTTTCTTCCTTTCTCTCTCTCTCTCTCTCTCTCTTTCTTTCTTTCTTTCTTTTCTTTCTCTCTTCCTTCTTTCTTTTCTTTTCTCATAAGGATTTGTCTCTTAGAATATGTTTCTTGGGCTGGAGATGGCTCAGCAGGTAAAGGCACTTTTGCCAAGCCTGAAAATCCAAGTCCAATCCCCAGGACCCACATGGTGGAAGAAGAGAACCAACTCCCATGATTGGCCTCCCTCTGACCTCTACATGACACAACAGCACACCTACACACACACACACACACACACACACACACACACACACACACTTTTTTTGTTTTTGTTTTTAAAGAAAATGTTTAAGAAAACATTTCATCTTGGAATTCTCGGATTTAAGTGATCTGCAGTAGTTTGCTTCCATGGTCATTTTGTAAGTGGTCTGTGCTAGACAGTTTGCAGGTGAGCAGCAGGTTCCTTCCCCTGAGTGTATGTTTCTCCTTTCCTTCAAGATGCAGGTTTGCTTCCCAGACCCTTGCCTCCAGAATGGCTTGTAACTTGTGGTCAAAGGGGACAGTGGAGGAAAAAGGCACTGTCAGAGGCAGCCTCTGTACTCATCCCTTGATGTTCTAACTACCCTGCTGGACAAGTCCTGTCAACCTCCAGGTTCCTGGTTCTCAGACTGGACATATGAATGTGAGGTCATCTTGGCCTGTCCAGCCCTAGCTGAGGTCATTTCAGACAATTTTACATGGTCATGGTACAAAAATATATGGCGGAATCCAGTCAGCCCCTAACATTGTGGGAAATTTTAAGCTGTTACTTTAGACACTAAATTTGGGGGTGGTTTGTTGTACAGAAAAGTGTTATAATTAAAGACATTGAGTTAAGACTGTGGGAAAGAATCAGTAACAAAGAACATACAAGTTACTTTATTATGTTGAATTACTATGTTCTTGAGGCTAGAAATCTGAAATTAGTATTGATGTCAGCAGGGTCCCTTTGGCTCCCTGAGAAAATTCCACCTTCATCTCTTACACCTTCTGGTGGTGACCAACATTTCTTGGTTTCTGGTTTCTCCTTTCTATGTCTCTTCAGGCATCTAAGAGACTTACTATACCTTAGCAGATCAACTGCTGGGCTTTCGTATAGTCGAAAGTACCTTTGTCCAAAGAACGGTGGGTTGAAACCTGGCTCCAGCTGTTCCTTTCTGAAAGCCAAGCTTGGAGAAAAGGAACCACATTTACAAAGAGACTTAGAAAGGAAGCCCACACACCTGGTGAGGAGCTTCACACTTTAAAAGACCCAAGAAGAGCTCGTGTTTACCTCAGGGTTATTCCTATTACGGACACAACAGTCAATAACCAAACACCAGCCCAATTCCATACCCCTGGCACAGGCAGAATCTGAGTCCAGTACTTACACTAGACTAAAATGTACAGTTTTGAACAAAGAGGAAAACCCACCCAATCACAGGAGGAAAAAATACAACACACTGTCCCCAGGAAAGACCAGTGGCATGGACTAACTAGACAAAGACTTTAAACCGACCGTCTTAAAGGTGTTTGAGGAATTAAAGAAAGACATGGAGGGTAGGGGGAGGGATGGGGGGGTGGGGGGGAGTGGGAGGGAGGGGGAACTGGGATTGGTATATAAAATAAGATTGTTGTTAATTTAAATAAAAAAATTAATAATAACAACAACGACAATAATAAAAACACATGGGGCCCAGCATTGGTGGCACACACCTTTAATCCCAGCACTCCGGAGGCAGAGGCAGGTGGTTCTCTGTGAGTTTGAGGACAGCCTGGTCTACAGAGCAAGTTCTAGGACAGGCTCCAAAGCAATACAGAGAAACCCTGTCTCGGAAAACAAACAAATAACAAGACATGGAGAAAGTCAAGAAAATAATGTTTTTTACAAAACCAGATCACCACAGAGAGAAAAATCCTAAACAAGTTATGGGAAGAAATTCTAGAGCTGAAAAGGGGAATAACTAAAGTGGAAATCTCTCTGTGGGAAAAAGGAGAATACTCAAGGAGGACTCAGGAGAGCTGAGAGACTTCGTCTGAGGAACAGGAACAGAAACAAAGATTTCCGAAATGCTGGCAGAGCCTTGGGAGGGTGGGGGAGAACCACTAAGGAGGCCGCCATAGACACCATCAGTTCCTAAAGAAAAAGGAGAAAGGGGCAGAGACAGGATCTCAGGAAAATTACGCAAATTCCCATTAGAAAGAAGATGAGGATCCGCATAAAAGAAGCAAACTACAGAGAGAGATCCTACTGAGATCCCTCAGCAGGTTATCATCAAAGCGAGGACAGCTGGAGCAGTGAAAGAAAGCAGACCTCCACCTCACAGGAGCCCGAGCAAGCCTGCAGAAACAAAGCCATCAACCAGGAATCACGTATTTAGTAAAAGTATGACTTAAAAGTATGGGGAGCTAGGGGTGGTGACATTTGCCTGTACTTGCACCACATACCACATGAGGGAAACAGGGGAAGGAGGATCTTGAGTACAAGGCCAGCCAGGGATATCTCTCAAGATCCTGTCACCAGAAAAAGGAAGGGAGCTACAGACTTCCTAGAGAAATCAGAACTAAGTGAGTTTACTCCCCTGGCTGTCCTGTAGGAATCACTGATGGTGCCCTGTAGGCTGAAATGAAAGGGCACACGGAAAGACCTCAGGTCACACAAGGAAATACCAGCATCAGGTAGGGAGCTGTATGGGCAATTACGAAAACATTAATGAACTTTATGGCTTCACTTTTTTTTTTTTTTTAAATAAATAACCCAAGGACTTTATTTTTGTAATTTGAGTTTTCTTCACTTTAGAATAAGATAAGTAACAGGAACACATTTGGACCCTTTTATAATCCAAAGTCTTTTAGAATTTATACTTCTTTTTTGACATCGTATCATTTGCCCCTTGTCTTCCAACTGCCCCCATACTGTCTGCCATTCCCCATTTGCCAGCTCTCTTTCAAATTCTTTAACAGCTGTTTTGAATACTAGTTCAGCCCGTATAATGTTACTTGTCTGTATACAGTTTTAGAGCTGACCACTTGGTAATTGATACCAATTCAAGTGCTCTTCTCAGAGGAAGACTGTCTTCTGCTCTCACTATTCCTTGGTTGCCTGTAGTTCTTTTAATGACTTCACTTTTATAATCCAAATCATTTCAGTAACTAATACTGCTTTTTAAAAAGAGGCAGAGTCACATGTAGCCAAGGATGATTTGAATTCCTGACCCTCCTCCCTTCACTTCCCAAGTGCTGGGAATACAGTTGTGAGCCACCAACCCAGGTTATGCAATGCTGGAATTGAAGCCAGGATTTGTGCACTCAAGGCAAGCACTTGACTGGCTGAGTTACATAGCACTGAGTTACACCAGAGCATTAAGGGAGAAAAAGCAGCCAGGTAGAGTGGCGCATGCCTTTGATCCCAGCAGAGCAAGCAAGAGGATCTCTGTGAGTTCGAGACCAGCCTTGTCTACATCATGAGTTCTAGGATAACCAGAGTTACACAGTAAGACCCTGTCTTGAAAAAAAACCAAAAAACAAAGAAACTAAGATATTATTAATTTAAAGCCAATATTATTATAACTTTGGCTTATAACTTCACATTTTGTTTTTTTGGATAATGACGTTAATATAAAAACAATAATTTAGAAAAACATATTTTTGGACACACAGTATATGTGGCAGTATAGCATCACATGACATCAGTAACTACAAGCAGATAGAGACTAGCTACACAGAAGTAGAACTGTCTGTTACTGAAGCTGAGGTGATATGGATTCAAATTACTGGAACAGTAAATATAACATGCATGGCAACTACAAATGAAGTGTCTAAAGAATATCACATATAACTAAAGCAACTGAGGAAACAGCTTTCAAATTCACAGTATAGCAAACCAGTTGAGGGCACCAGCAACTCTTTGAGAGGATGTGGGTTCGGTTCCCAGCACCCACAGGGCAGCTCATAATCTACTGTAACTCTAGTTTCAAGGTACCCTATGCCCTCTCTGGTCTCCAAAGTAGTGCACGCACACACGCAGACACACACACACACACACACACACACACACACACACACACACACACACTCAGGCAAAGCATTCATTCATAAACTAAAATAAGTCTTTATTTTTTTTTTAAAAAAAGTGTTAGTCTCAACCCCCAAAATCAACTAAACATTAGAGAGTAGTGTAAGAAATGAGGGAAATTAAAGCTGTAAGTTATGTAGGAAATAGCCAAATGACACATGTAAGTCCCTTCTCATTAGCAATGACCTTAAATGTAAATGGATGATATTCTCCAATGATAAGAAAAAATACTAACAGACTTTAAAGCATGATCCTCCTCATATGCTGTCTGTGAGACTGGTTTTAGATTAGAGGTAAATAAGTTTAAAGTAAAAGGATGAAAAAAATGTACGTACGTACGTATACACACACACACACACACACACACACACACACACACACTCTCACACAGTAGTTAGAAGAAAAGTAGGTGCCTATAAATAAGACAGTACTGGGACATTTAGACCGTCCAGAGGGTAGGGGTGCTTACTGCATAGCCTGGTGACCAAGTTCCATCACCTACTACAAGCTGTCCTCTAAATTCTATACACATTCCCTGGCATGTTTGTGCATACAAACACAAACAAAGATGCACGCACGCATGCACACACGCATGTACGTACACCTAAGACACTCAAACAGAGAGAAGCAGGGAGGAAGGGAGAGAGATGTTTCTGTGCCCACACTGCCTACAATGCAAAGCTCAAACATGCTCTTTAGGTCCTGGTCCAGGGCTCTACCTCATGGAATGGTACCAGCTATACTGAGGATGCATCTTCTCACCCAGTCAAGCCTCTCTGGAAATGCCCCAAAGCCATGCTCTGTAGCATTCGAAAGTAAGGATACTGCTATGAAGCTGTGCTGTATGAACCGAAAGAGTGGCTACTCCTATGAAGCTGTGGTACACAGACTGAAAAATCATGCTGCCATCACAGGCACAGGACCAAGTCTCTTGTAGAAGAAGCCATTGAGGACCATGCTTGTGAAGCTGTGTCTTGGTGACTATGTTGCTGTAAATGTGATACACGCCACCTGAAGTAGGCCACACAGCAAACATCTTCAGTTATCACCACCTATTAAAAGACTCAAGATTCTGATATATAATATATATATATATATTATATACATATATATTCTTTTTTTTTAAATTGTGATGTGGTATGCATCTGAGTATGGTAGATTTTTTTTTAAAGCTTTGTTACATATCTTTAAAGAAAAAAATGAAATAAAATGGTGACTACCAGGAGTTATACCAGGAGTTAGGAGACTGGGAGGATACTATTTAATGGTACTCTCCTTTTGGAGGATAAAAAAGAATTCTGGAGATGGGTAGTAGTAGTAATAATAATATAACCATGTTAGGGTACTTACTATTTCTGAGCTGCATATTTAAAAATAGTAGAGATGGTAAAATCTGTTATGTGCACATTATCGTAACAAAGCATGTTACTGTACTAAAACAAACCACAGCCATTCTGGTGGAAGCAAGATGTGTTGGGACCCTCAGGTTGGTCTTCTGCAACATCACCATGAGCTTCAGCGCACAGTCCAGACTTTGTGGTATTTGTAAGGTTAAACGAGACTAAGCCACTATCTCTGCTCCCTCCCCTCTCACTTCTCACCAACCCCCATAGTTCCAGCCTCTCTGGTTTGAGGAGGACACACCATCTACCAATTCCCACCATTCTACCTCACAAACTTTAGCTTTTGTATAAGGTAAACAGTCAATGAGCTTTTATTGAAGTGTGCTTAAAAATTATCTCCTCGCTGAAATGTTGGCTTCTTGAGACCCAAAACTTGTTTCTACTCTAATCTCAGTATCCAGAATGGTACACAGCACATTGCAGGCACTTAGCAAATACTGTCCTCCTTACTGTTCCCTTGGCAATCCATTCTACAAACCCTGCCCCAAGTAGGAATTGAATGGTCTTGTCCATCAGAGGGTCCTAGTCCCATCACCCTGACTCTGGATACACAAAGACCAACTCACAAATAAGCATTGAACTTGAACTTCTGTTGCTGGCTGTTTCATCTAGCATACTTTTAAGCCATCACCTAGCAATTTCTATTTCATTCATTAAGAGTTAACATAACAGATTTGCATAAAGCACAGTATTTCTATCATCTCTAACACTGTTACCTTAAATTACACAGATATTTTCACTAAAATTAATATTAATTTGTCAGTTCAAACCATGCAAGGGAAGGTGGATATCACCAGAATCCTAAAATTCAAGGACCATGCTAGAACTAAGAACTGCCCTGAAGAATAACTAAATGAATTATTAATCATTAGGAATTAAGTGAGTCTCCCAAGATGGAGACACAAGCTGTGTTCAAGTACAGGACTAGGCATACTAGCTTTCTATTAAGCTGGTACCTCTACCCCCACAGCAGCTGTTTAGCAAGCCAAGGACAGACTGTGACCCAGACAGGTCAGTTTTCAAAGGACTGCATGTCTCTGGGGTTTGGTCAGACAGCAATCTCTATACTGTCAGGCAGCCCAGTCCAGCCAGATAAAGGTGACCCCACCTGAGCTTCTTCCTTCCACACTTGGAGCCAGGGCCACCCACTAAATCTAAACAGTGTACAGGAGCAGGGAAGCCAGCAGCCAAGCTAATCTGTGAAAATCTACTCATCTGCTCTTACAAAGCATATCCAGAGATCACTGGTCCACAGATAATTCCATCTGATCCAGTGAGTCGCCCCGTCTCTCCAGTATTCAAATTAAGAGGACCTACCCGACACACTAAAATACCTCTGTCCTCCCTTGTCTCCCCACATACTTCCAACTTTCATGCAAGTTAAACCAGAAAAGGAGAGGAATCATGGATTTGTTCTCAATACTTCATTTTCCCAAGATTTATTTACAAAGAAAAACCAGATGCTAGTAACGGTTACTCCAATGCTGTTCACACCTAGAAGGATGTGATGCCCACTGACATATTTTCCCAACAACTAAGTGAAGGAAGAATAGTCATGCAGTATGGTTTCCCTTTGCGACAGAATGAAGCAATTCCCTACTTCGTGTGTCTACCTCAGACACCTGCTAATTGCATTCCCACTCAGCACCTGCCTGCAAGTACTCAAAACACAGGATAATTTTCCACAGGTTGGTAGATCTCCAGACAGGGCAAGAGCCATTATTTGGCAGATTTGGAAAAAGAACATTTATGGACACCTTAGCCATTTGTTTTTAGAGCAGCCAGAAAAATAATCTGGAATAAATTTAGCTTGTTATTATTATTTTCAAAACAAACAAAACAAAACAACACAACAACAAAAAGAACCCTAACCCCAGGCTCCTGGAGGTGACAGAGGATAAGCAGGTTGGTTTCTGTTTCAATGAAAATAAAGTGTATTAAATTAGATATTCTGAGATTAGAGTTGTGCTTGCTCTAAGTCAGGCTGCCACCTTTGTGGCTCCTAAAAAGCCAACTGCTAGGCTCCAAGGCAGCCTGCCCATTAGATCACACAGAGGCTGGCATTGAACACTCTTCACCTTATGGGAGCCGAGCCGAGCCGAGCCGAGCTGTTCCGTTCCCATCCCATCCCATCCCATCCCATCCCATCCCATCCCATCCCATCCCATCCCATCCCATCCCATTCCATCCCATCCCATCCATGCCCGATTCCCCAAACAGACCCAACCAAGTCCCTCAAAGGCTGAGGCAGTATCTGCACTTCAGCCACAGACCACAGCACCCAAGAGAGGAGGACACAGGCAAACCATGCATGTGATACTGCTCTTTAAATGAAAGAAAAAAAAAATGCATTAGGTCTCTTTTTTCTTCTTCTCATTTGCTCATTTAAAACAGGCAAATGATACATAGCAAAACATACCAAATCCTGTCCATTATAGAGATCTTATACACACATATACCGTGTTCTGCTGTTCTGAAGGAGTGACAAAAACACAGGCCAGTTGGACAATACTGTTTGGCAAATTATTTTAATTGATGTTTAGATGCTGTACTTGCTTTTGTGCAATGGCTTTCATACACTCAGTAGCAGAATTAAAAATGTTATTTTCCTTGTCCTTAATTCAAATACACAGTTTTATCTTCTAGCTTGGCTAATAATATTAGCGAAATACAGAAATGGAATTACATATCTACAGAATTTTAAAGGTATTGCTCCATTAAGTTCTTTTTAATTAAAAACATTTTTTTTCATGTGCTCTGTCTGTATGTCTGTTCACCATGTCCATGCCTGATGCCCATATTGGCCAGAAGAGAGCAAAAGATCCTACAGAACCAGAGTTATGGATGGTTGCGAGGCACCATGTGGGTGCTGGAAAACAGGCTCAGGTCCTCTGCAAAAACAAGTGCCCTTATCTGCTAAGCATCATCTCTCTAGCCCATTATTTCTACGGCTACTGCTGTGCAGCGCCTCCCTTCTCAGTGTGAAAACTGTTAGTGGTTTTCCCACCACCACCACCACCATCACCTCTAAACACCAGGTCTCTGGTGTGCACAACTGTGCACTCTGGTGGGAGTGGCTCTCCCTCCTCCTTGGTCCTGGGGAATTTTCTTGTGCTGTCTGTCACACTATCCTGTCCTTACTTTATTCTCCTCTCTGAATTCTTAAATTGGATGTTAACTGAAATAATCATCTTATTTTCTTCTCTCCCATATCCTGTCCCACACCCCACCTACCCTCCAGTCCAACCTCTCAGAGTTACTTCACTCTGCCTTCTGTCGGCTCCCTGGGATGATCTTACTTTTTTTTAACTTCCTACAACACTTTCTTACACATTCACATTGCTACATTGAAATTCTTATTCAGGTCAGGGCATGGTGGCATACCTGGAATCTAGCATTCAGGAGGCAAAAGAAACATGAGTTCATGCCATTCAGGTGCAAAAAAAAAAAAAAAAAAAAAAAAAAAGGAAAAGGGAAGATGCAAAGAAAAAAGACTCAAGTTGTTCTGCTCTCTTCCAGCCCCTAATCTCTGTGTCTGCTTCCAATGAATTCCATTCTTCACTTCTACATTTCTTCTATTGCTGACAGTAAATTTTAAGTGTCAGTATTTCTTGGCACCATTATAGTACTTCTGTTTTCCTAATGTGTCCAACACGGAGGTGGCTTCTCCCCTCCCTCTCCACATCCCAAAGCAAAGGATAATTCTGTCAGTTAGAAACAGAAACACTAAGTGCTATAATGTAGCAAACACAGGCCAAAGAGCAGGCCAACAAGAGAAGGGCCCAAATGAAGGCCACCTGAATAAGCAGTATGGTATAAGGGTATTAATTAAAAGCTAAGATCTATTCTAGTTTAGACTTGTCCACCCAAATTATCTACCACTTGACTCTAAAGAACACCTATTCTAATCAGAGTTAAAAGTTTCTTTTTTAACCCCAGCCCAATTCAGCTATGATTCCAGAGAAACAGAGGAGCAACAGGAGCAAGGCAAGAAATCCTTCCAGAGAAACAGTTTTTACACATTGTACCTTATGGTCACCAAGCTGACCACTCGGTGTGAGTCTTTCTGACTTCCTGGCCTCACTATAACCCAGCAGAGGAGATGCATGCATGTCAAGAGCACTGTGCAGTCTACTTAATCTTTTCAACAGATTCACAGCCACCAGGAGTCTAGTGAGTCATTAGCTAACCTTGCAAAGACACTGCCCACTAAATATCCTTTGTATAGAAATACTCCAAGATTCTTAAAAACCTGTAAAACTCACAAATGTTAGCAAAACATCCGGCCTCATTAAATAATTACAATTAAAACAAGATGCTGTAAGTTCAGGCAAATCTAATAACATGCCACAAAACTAAGGCAGTTCAAGCATTACATCTGTCTATATTAAAACCTATTCTAATGGCGATTTTTACAAGTGATATGAAATTTTTATTTTAGAAAAGGCTGTTACTACACCAGGGAATAAAAGCTGAACCCATGTTCCCTAAGTCTTTATTCTCTGTTGGCACAGCAGTGAGAAAATGCAATGTGGAAAAGGAGCAGAGCTTGAGGACCAGCCAGTGTGGAGGAGTGACTGCTTAGTGACAGTGTGGCCTGGGCTGGTGAGCGTCCTCCCATCTGTCTGTAAGATGGCAGCAGCCGCGCCTCCTCAGTGGCAGCACTGTGAGAACAGAGATGACACATCCACAAATCTAACTGTGTTCGTTCTCCACTGATTACAACCATTGCTCTTTGGCCTTGGACCCTGCTACCCAATCCTCTTCCCCTCCCTCCCTACTTTGAAGAGGAGATGAAAGGAAGAAAACAGATATTAGTATAAATTATCATGAAGGTCAACATACCAGAGTCCAACAGACCAGAGACTACTACGCACTTGTTCTTGCAGTACAGAGAACTTTTCAAAATACATAAAATACAGGCATTTAAAATATGATTAAAATTTAAGCTTGTCATAAAAATTTACAAAGCATTCCCAAAAAGTTAACACCTATAATTTTCAGGGACCAAACACTAAATTGTTTCATTAAATGCTGAACATAGTAAGTGAAAAAGGCCAAAAAAGGAAGCTACAAAATGAGTTAATATATACTTAGCATATATAGACACAGACAGACAGACAGACAGACAGACAGACACACACACACACACACACAAGACACACACACGTTTATACACTCTTTTTGTGCATGCATTACCAAAAAAACAATGTTTCTTTTTGATGTATACCTTCTAGTGGTAAGAACAGATATTTCTATGCCTGAAGATACATATAAAAAGATAAATACTACAATAAGCATTTATTTCATGCTTAGAAAAGAAAATCATTCCTACATTATTTTATAATTACAATGGATTGCCCTCTGGCTTGAGTTTACATTGAGATAATTTAATGTATCACTTTTAACAGTTTTCCAAAAATATCTCAAATTTGTCAGAAAACAACAAACAACACAAAAGACTGATATAAGCAAAGACTAAAGAAGTTTTCATCTGGCACCTACTTTATCTTAAGCTGTTTCACAGGCCAGAGGATTTTGTGATGCACTAGCAGTGTTTGTTTACAAAGCCGTCTCAGGGAAGCAACCACAGATATTTTGTAACATATTTTTCCTTTTGACTAATTCAAATTGCTATTGCTTCCCTTCTGCCCTCCTTAAGTCTAATTTTGTTCTTTTTATGCACTTCCTTTCTTTCCCTTTCTACAAAAAATGGACTGCTATAAAAATCTATCCCACTCTTTCTAGAATTTCTATGTACCAAATTTAATCTACAAGTGTACTAGGGAACAGGGTTTTGTTTTTTGTTTGTTTTTTTTAAATTTGAAAATAAGTGGTGACAAGATATAAATACCCCCTCCCCACATACACACACACACCCTCACTATGCAGCACCATTCTCATAACAAAAACCCAAGAGAAGGATGGTCAAAGCTTATTTATAGAAAAGACAGGAACAGCAGAGGATGAAATGAAAATACAGCTGAAAAAGCTACTTAACATCCTCTGGCCTACTTAATAAGGTTACCCAAGTTCACTGGATTGTTGCAAGATAAAGAGGAATCAAAGAGTCATCGTGAAAATACTGTTTTAGTCCAAAGACAAGTCATGTATGTTTTGACCTAAAAGACATGACTCACAAGGAGGCCAGGGTTCTGTTTCTTTTCTTCCCTGAAACTGAGTGTGAGCAATACCAAAGCAATGTGAGGGTGCCCACATCTGAATGGTGGTTTCAGTTCTGCTGTTCATCAATCTCAATCTACTTTCCTCATCCATGTAATGGGGATAACTGTGCTACCCATCCTTTCTAGTTAACACTGGGATCAAATGAGGTGAGATATCAGAGAGACAGACAGACAGACAAACAGACTGAGGCACACACATGGACACACACACACACACACACACGGAGAGAGAGAGAGAGAGAGAGAGAGAGAGAGAGAGAGAGAGAGAGAGAGAGAGAGAGAGAGAGAGAGAGAGAGAGAGAGAGAGAGAGAGAGAGAGAGAAACACTAAAATAAAATGTTTAAAAATTAAATAGCTAACTTTTTTTTTTTTTAGGCTGGAGGTACATATATATGATGAAATATTTAGCAAAATGGAAGATTCTACTGTGAGAAACTTCTATTATGCTGACTTTCAATATAAAACAAACAAACAACTGCTGGTGTATGAAATCCCAAAGTCTGAGTTCCAAAAGTCTTGTTCTACTCAACAAAACCACTCAAGTAAACATACGGATTGATCTCCCAGCCTTTAGCTTTTAGTTCCAATCCAGTTATAGTGTGTCTCCATTCAGCAGCCAAAATGATCATCTAAAAAAACCTAAGCCTCTAAAACCCACACTTTAAAACCCTTGCTTGCTCCCATGCCCTCAAACATCCTGGCAAGTTCCCCCATTCATCCCAAGCTGCTCTTCTGCATTTTGTATACTCTGACCCCATGCTTTGCAAAGGTGTGATTCCCAACTCTCTTTCCAAGCAATGTCAGAGCTCTCTTTCTGCTCTGAGATGCTATGCTCTTCTTGATGCCCTCCACAAACTCAGGTGACACGTGTATCCCATGTGCTTTTTTCACAGCAATGCTTACAGTCTTCCTATGTCACATACAAGGAAGGAGACTGAGTCCCACCCCCAGGAGTTGACAGTCCACTAAGAGAAACCAGACCAGACACTAAAAGTCAGAATAATAACACTAGAATTGTGGTGCACACTGGTACTAGAGAATTAAGAGGCAAGAAGACTAAGGGTTCAAAGCCAGCCTGGACAACAAGAGACCCTGCCTCAACATACAGAGTCAAAATATCTTATGATTGTTTATCACTGTTTCCTATGAGCCTCCTACTAATCTAGCTCCTAGAAAAAAAAAGGAAGGAACAAACAAAACCATGAATGAATGCACACATCAGTCTTAGGAGGTGCTATGTAACGTGAAAGAATGCTCACTGTGCATAGGCCTACAATAGCTTATTAAAATCTTGCTCAGTCTGGTGTAAATAAGCTTTCAGAAGCCTATAGCATGCTGTGTCAGTCATCCTAGGCCATTCAATATTTAGACTTGGTTTTGCATTTGGCACAAGCAGTTGTTTTACCAGTAATTTTCAGATCAGATGAGTTAAGCATTGCAGCCTTGAAAGTCCCAACTTGGCACAATATGAATCTTCCTTAAACTCAAAACACAAAATTAAAAGAAAGCCAGTTCCTTATAAGGTTTGAATTCAAGGATGCTGGCTCCGTGCTATCTATAAACGGCTAATACTGGAAAAGTCAATAACTACCATGAACAGGAACCTTGTGGGATCACTGTCAGGACAAAATTCCACCTAAGTTATCACCTGCTGAAGTCAATTAAAGTAAAGAAAGTAAACATTTAATGAATATTCACTTGCCCTCAGTCCAAGAATAGTCTTAGAAATAAGCTTTCCTTTGATTAAAATAAAAAATAATCCAGAAGGCTGAAATGAGATCTGAGAAACACAGGCCATGGGTCAGCCAGCCAGCATAGAAAGAGTTGGCCATGCCTGGGGCAAAACACTTCAGCGTGTGACTGTAACACCATTCTGTTCACGTAAAGCTGTAGAGACTAGATGTTCTGGGCAGAGTTAGGTCTAGCTTTTCCACTACTGTGCTGACAAGCCCAAAAAACAAGCCGGGTACAAAGGTACTCAGTGGTTCTGAAAACAGTCCACTCGTAGAGACTACAAATACCAAGCCCTGGCCCTGAGACACAAAACCATCAGTCAACAACTGACAAATATTAACTAGTATGCTAAATGCTCCAGAGAACACCCTCACATAGAATGTAATTCTAGGCCCCAATTTTAAATCAGGTTTACAAAACAAGAGAAAAAGAAACAGAAAAACAAACAAACAAAAGAAAAACCAACAGAGAGAGAGAGTGCTACACTACTACTCTGGAGGCCTGAGCAATAGGCAAGAGCCCAGAGTAGCTCTCCAGGATTGTACAGGAGTGGGGATCCGGGGAGGGTGACAGGGTAAAAAACAGAGAAAAGACCACGCATTGGTCAGATGACACTTGGTCTTAAAGGACAGTTGGGGTTTACCTCTTTCTCCTAAGACTGTTGGGAGGCATGGATAATGCTGAGACCAGATGCCTCAGGGGGGAGGGGGAGAGAGAGAGAGAGAGAGAGAGAGAGAGAGAGAGAGAGAGAGGAGGGAGGGAGGGAGGGAGGGAGGGAGGGAGGGAGGGAGGGAGGGAGGGAGGGAGGGAGGGAGGGAGGGAGGGAGAAGGCGAGCTGGGTGTGTGGATGTGGGAGGTCTGAGATGCCAAGCTAATGAATCCCAACTCTTATTTCTCAGATTCTGGGAAACTGCCTGAACTTTTGGCCTAGGAATAAACATCATAAACTGTGTTTGGGTCTGTCTGAAAATGTTTCAAGTAAGAATATGGTGCCTACACAAAAGTGGAAAGGGAATTTTTAAAATTATATTTAAGGCTGGGATGAGAGGTGGCACGCACCTTTAGTCCCAGCACTCAGGAGACAGAGGCAGCCTGATTTACAGTTATACTCTATCTCATAAAATAATATTAAACTTTATTTTTAGTGTCTGCTGTGTGTGCATATGTCTGCATGCATACATGCATATGTCATAGGATGTGTGGGAATCAAAGGAAAATCTGTAGACATTAGTTCTCTTTCTAATATGTAGAACACAGGGATCAAACAAGGCATCAGACTTGGTGGCAAGTGCCTTTACCCACGGAGCCTTCTCACTGGCCCCAGAGAGCGCGCGCTCACGCTATTAGTTAGAAATGCACATATTTTCATGGTATTTAAATCAGGCCTGTCACTGAGACTGTTTTAGGTCATAGCACAAACTGCATGGGTGCCGGAGCATTGAGGGGTCCATTTGAAGCGACCCCAGAGTCTACTCTAACTCCCTCTCCTCAGCCCTCACTGGAGTCTGTATCTGCTTTCTGCAGTACAGATTTCCTTGTGTACGTTAGTCATCAATCAGGATGGTGTAAGTTAACATTAATCAAGTCTTTGTTCAGAAATTTAATTACAGGCTTGAACCATGGATGAATGCAAAATAAAAACACTGGAGGGGACTCTGCGGATCTGTCAACTAAGCAGCCTCGAGGGTCTGTGCCCCACCATCCTTGGGCACATCTGCAGCAGCGGTTTCTCCGCTAGTAGCTGCGACGTGGCTGATCTTCTGTAATTGCTGCTGGTTCCTCTGGCCTGCTCTCTGGCTGCCTGGGGCCCCACTTCCAACTAAGGCTTAGAGATGCTCAAAGATGATTTCAACCTTTTCCTGCCTCAGCACAGGCCACAGCCCTACAACTGTGCTAGTCTGTATTGGTTCCAGGTAGCTCCAGAGCCTTCCTACCTTTGCTCCCCAGAGAACAGAGTTCAAAACCAAGCTTTAATCTCCTGCAGCATTTACCTAACAATTTTACTCTGACAAGTACCTGAGGAAGGATGCTTACTATCAGAGACAGCAGTATTTGAAAGCTATAAATTAGAAACCAACAGACTGCAATAGCAAGAGCTAGAGATACTACATTTGGAACATTTGCTGGGCAAAAAGCAAAAGAAGACTGATCAATAAGAGTCCTGCTTTCTGAACCTGGAGCCAAACTCACAGACCCTTCCACAGAAAACCAGATTAAAGCCTGTGTCACAGGAGGTGCTAACCCAGAAGGCCAGAGAGAGTCTCAGAAGATCATGAGGAGAACTTGCCCAAGTACAATGAACCCTGAGTGCCTGGAAACCCACCTCTTTTTCCCAGGCAGTGTTAAGCCTTGATAGAATCTCCAGCTAAAAACACAGAGGGGAAACCATTTTAGCTTCAAATAGAAACAGAAGTTACAAATTTTCTAGAGGAAAGTAATATGTAAATGTAATTCATGGGATTGCTAAGGCAACATTTAATTAAAAGGAGAAAAGAAAGCACTCAGGACATTTTGGAGGCAAGTCTGCAGTTTCTCTTCCTTTCTGCCCATCCTTCATTCATTGAACACCATGCTTGCATTTGGGAGCTGCAGAGACGTCTTTAGTATTCATTGCCCCCAGTCCTGGGGAAAACTCCAAGTCAAAGTCACGAGGGAGCCCACCAAAAGCTGTAATGTTTGCACACTGGCCTCACACGTGAAAAGGCACTTCCAGTTCAAAATGCAAAGGTGACTTTCCACAGAGAACTGACTATTGGGATGGAGACACGTGGTAAGCATTCCTAAAGGAAGGAGCAAATGAAAAAGGTCAAAGGCACAGCCTGGGAAGAGCTGCCACATCTCATCAAGCTGCAGTTTCAGAGCAGCAGGGTAGCACACACACACCACTCCATTAGAGCCAAGGGCTAAAGAAAAGCTCAGGCTTCACTAGGGTGAATACGGTGACATCTGTTCTCTTGTCATAACAGCAACTAAGTTGATCTAGGAAAATATTCTCTTTTCTAGAGTTTGTTGGTGCATAATTACGCGATTTCCCTTGAGCCCTGGTTTCCTTCAGGCGTGTTTATTCTGCACATCTGCTCTCCCAATACCCGATCACACAGAGGTGTCATAAAGAGCAGACCAACAGGTATACAGGGACCAGCCCTCAAAACAGATCAAAGCAAACAGCCCGTGGAGTGCTTTGGAAATCTTGGCTGGCAGCTCTTGTAAATAAAAGTGCTTCTAAAGCAGAAAGCATTCAACTACCGTATTTATATAGGGCGTGATTGACAGGTCAGTTATTAACTTCATAAAAACACAGGCAATGTTAACTAGCAAGAATGTTTGTTCTAGCTGTTCTATCTGAAGGAAAATGAAATCCAAGATAGAATGGCTTGCTCTCTGTTTCTTTTAAGTATTTATTTTAGAACCGTGCAGTATAAAAGAATGTTTTTTCAAGTCAGTGAACTTAAGCTATTTTGCTTACTGTTCTGGAATTTAAGTATGTTGTTATAATTCTTTAGAAAACAAATGTTACATTTACTAAAGGCAAATTCCAATGGTGCACTATGATCTTCTGAAGCCCTCAAAACATTTTTACTCTTTTGAATTACTAAAACTAAAGAAATTTTACATTAATTAAACTCTCTTCCAGTAACTAAAGTAGATCAAGTCAGAAAGTCAAAGGGCAAAAAGGCTTCCTCTTGTGCTCAGGACACAGGCATGTGCTCCCTGACTTACTTAGGCAGCAGGTCTATATAACGTGAATACTATACTGAGGTTTTAAACTTTATTCTTAATATACTTTAATCACATGTGACTACTTTATTCTTAATATACTTTAATCACAGCAGCAGCAACATGTAAATGTCCAGTCAGGAAATCCTCAGAACTAAAATCCAATTTTGAATGCAATTTTTTTTTCTTTTGATAAGACAGTTAACACCCATACCCATCCTAGCCAGTCCAACACAAACATCAGCTAACAAACAAACATGTTCCTCCAACTTGAAGTGTTACTTTTTGGTAGTTGCCCTAATCATCTATATATTGAGGGAATCTAAAAACACTTGCATTTAACTGATCTAAACTCGCCTTCATTTATAAAATAATTTTTTATATAACAAAGAAACAAACAGAAGAAAAATTTAGAGAGGAAAAAGAAGTTTTGCTTTTTAGAATCAATAATGAGGACTTTTAAGGTTGGAGTCATATAAAGTTGACATTTCCTAGCCAAGTAACTGCTTATGAAACAGGATGTGTTTCTGGGAGGATTTGTTTATGTGTACTTAATATCCTCAGGCCTCAAATTTTTCCATGTAAACATAAGTTTTGTTAAATACCTCTTAAATTTAATTTAAAAGGCTATTTGTTATCAAATATTTCACGCTGAGAAAAGGCTGTCATCATATGAGCAGCATACAAAACCCAAGAGCAAGCCTGTCATCCCTGGGAACCCATCCCTGCTCATCAGTTCACTTCATGTATCACAGCTCTGCATCCCCAGCATCACCACACTTCATGTATCACAGCTCTGCATCCCCAGCATCACCACACTTCATGTACCACATCCCTGCTTCCCCAGCATCACCACACTTCATGTACCACAGCCCTGCTTCCCCAGCATCACCACACTTCATGTACCACAGCCCTGCTTCCCCAGCATCACCACACTTCATGTACCACAGCCCTGCTTCCCCAGCATCACCACACTTCATGTACCACAGCCCTGCTTCTCCAGCATCACTACACTTCATGTTCCATAGCCCTGCGTCCCCCAGCACTGACAAACAGCAGCCTTTCAGAACACAGAATTCTTATGAAATAAATACTCAGTCTCAGAGCATGCTCTGGCTCCTCTACTACCTCCACCCCTTTCCTCTCATCCCTCCCCTGCAGGACTATATTTTCAAACTGGAATATTTGTTTTGATAGACTTCTGCTTGCTTAATTCTCTGGCAAAGGCTTTCTTGTGCACTCCTAGCCAGTAATGAACATTTTGCCAAAAATATGCAACTCTTGGCAGGACAAGAATAGGGGTGAAAAAACCCTGCTGGCAGAGCCTTCCAGAATTGAAGATAAAAGCAGGTAGAGTGGATAAAGAGAATCCTTTCCTTAACATAGTGTAATTTTCTCAGTTTCCGTGCTTCTCCTATCACGGAGGGGATTTTCATCTACCAGTTTTACATACTTTCTCTGCACTACATAAAGCAATGGAAATGATTCCTCCGACCTTGCTTTCTGATTCAAGAACTACTTTTCCAAATGAAAAATCTTAAGTTGGCTAATCCATCTCTGAGAGCAAATCTCCCAAACAATTTCTTAATAACAGTTGTCAGGAAAATTAAAATCCATTGAACTTGTGTAATCCAGAGGATACTTTCATTATTTCTCCAATTACATTTAAGGATTCAACACTCGGGTTGGGCAGAGTCGGCAGACCCCTCAAAGAGAGCTTAGGGCTGGGAAAAATTCCCAGAGTCTTGGGATGAACAGCCCGGGAGCACACATCCTCCATGGATGGACTCAAGCACTTTCCAGAAAAACAAAATATTCTTTGATTCTGAAACACAGAGGCGAACATGCCTTGCCTCCAAATCTGATTACTCAAACAGTCCATCTCTGTTGGGAGATTTGTACTGTACACATCATTTAACTGCTGATGCCTCTGGATGCTATTCTCAGGCCTTTGGTGATCCTATTCACTGGGGCATAAAATGCCATCTACACATGGAGCACTCCTTTGTCTAGACCAGACCTTACTCCTGGGCTCCAGACCCTGTGGTATATAACTGCAAAGTGGATATGCTCCAGCAGCTCTCCCTCCAGCATCTCAAGACCTGGGTCAAGAGTGAACTCGGAAGGCTGGAGAGACGGTTCAGTTGGTCCACTGCCTGCCTGGCTCGTATAAAGCCTTGATTCAGTTTCCAGCACCAAGCAAACAGGGCGTGGCAGCTCACACCTGTAATCCCAGCACCTCCTTAGTGGAGGAGGAAAGACAGGAAGTTCAATGGGGGTAGCCTGAGACACACAAAGCCACAGGTGATAGGGGCACTGGGGAGGGAAGAAGGAAAGGAAGGAGGGAGAATGAAAGAGAAAGGAGAAAGGAAGGCAAGCATGCAGGGCAGGCAGATTCTCCCACTAATTTGCTTTGCCTCCTCAATACTCGCCTCTACAAATGATATCATTAGACTCAGAAACTGTCCAAGATAAAAACCCTGCTTGACCCTCAATTTTCTCTACTTGCCTAACTTGTAATCCTTTCTCAAATTCAGACCATGCCTTCTGTAACAGGCCATCTCCACTGTGCCCTGCTTCCAAAGCCCTCCTACAAGGGCCCTGAAGCAGAGCGCTTGGGCTGTGGCGTGCAGTTTGGAGTGTACATGCTCTATTTGAGTAAAGAGTTCTTTGCTTTCATTTTTGTACGTGAGAGTGCCTGAATGCATGTATGTGTACCTCCTCCAAGCCTGGTGCTTGCAGAGGCCTGACCAGCGGGTTGGATTGCCTGGAACTAGAGAAGCAGTCAAGGTGTTTATAGAAGCCAAACCCAAGCCCTTTTCAAGAAGAGCCAGGGCTCTCCACCAATCAGCTGCCTCTCCAGCCCCAGACACTAAGATTCTTGAAGCTGAAAATGTAAACTTTACTTTTTTTTCCAGTTCTCGGCACCTTACTTTGCACACAGCAAGCCAACAAAGTCCACTAAACAAATGAATCTAACAAAGGCTAAATGTTATGCGACAGGCACTCTTTCAGTGTTAGGAGTTATTTTCCACGCGTGATACACGAGGCTGTTGAAGCAGGAGGCATGGACGAGCTTCACTATACCTCTAAGATGACCTGACACTCTTATCTCCAGCAGAACGAACATGACTGATTTTACTTTACCTCTCAGGAAAGAGGACATAATTCAACCACTGGCAAAACTCTGTTACTCTTAGAAATAGTGTGTATTAGTCAACAAAAAAGCTTTGCTATAATGGAAAAATAACTAGGTTAGGACTCACTGCTGAGTCTGAACACCAGCTGTGTTTCACACCAGATATGAAACATGTTGCAAATTAATCATGGAAACTCCCATGTGTCATCTGGAACTGGGCAATACGCATCCTACTGGGAATGACTGGGAACACATGTGATAAGGCAAAGGAACTGCAGGCTTTTTATAAAAGTTATACTAATATTATTTCATGCAGGGACAATAAATGAGATGATATTTGTCTCCGCATACAGGAAGTACCATGATTGGTCACTGTATATTTTTATTTTCAAATAATTAGAAAAGTTTTCATATTGGCATAGCTGTTTCTTCTGAATGTTGGAAGTTTTTCTAGTAAACTGAACTAATTATGCCACATCTGCTTTACAGATTCCAGTATAAATTAGAAAATTAAAAAATAATGAGTACTAAGAAACTTTTGAGAATAGTTCAAAAATTCAAAGCAGTGACCAGCATGAGGAATTAAAACTCCCCACATCTGTCACCAGTGGAATTTTCTATCATGCAGCCAAGGCTCCCAGCTCTACAGACTATGAGCAGCCCAGCAGATAAACCAGTGAGCCTCCACATCAAACAGACTGGAAGAAATGAGAAGGCCGCTGAGCTCAGGTCGACGGCTGGGGCTGATGTTGTGTTTGGAAAGGCATAGGGCTTCACTGCAAAGCTTGAGTACACGGTGAAGGTGCCCAAATCTTCACTAGAAATACTGATCACAGCATCTGCCACTAGTTAAAAGAAGTGATGATCTTTATCCAGGGTATTTTTTGTTGTTTACATTTTAAATAAATGAAAACAGCCTGTCACATGGTAACTAAGCATGAGTCACCATTTCAGCTTTTGGAGAAGGCTTGGAAATCCCAGGTATGAATATGGGAGTGACTGTGCTGTTACTTAAAGGAGCAAGAGTCTGGTTTGGTTTACAGCTTCTTATGATATTAGTAAGCATAATTACATAATGACAAATTATTAATAAATGCAACCCTGCATTGAAAAAATGAAACCTTTATCTTTTAAGAACTTTTATGAATAACTTACTCTACTTGGATGAACAAGCAACAAAAATCATCATTATTAAAGTCCTTGGGGAAACGTTCTGGTAAGATCTGAAAGACTCAAAACGAGATCCTCAGCCCTGAGGCTGCAACACCTTCCATTCCTCCCCTGCTACTGATGCCACCCAGTACTACTCAGGTAGCATCTACATAGCGTACCGGGACACAGGGGACCCATAATGCATCCCTCTCCTTGCTATTTCTTTGAGAATACAAAATTAAGTTACAGGAGACAATACACCACGTCTAAGGTATAGAGCAGGAGTCCTACTGTGGATGCTGTGGCTCAGTGGGTAGGATGCTGGCAAAGCATTCTGGAGGCTCTAGCTTTGATCCCTAGTGTTGCATAAACCAGGTGTGGGCACAAGGTCTGTAATCTACACACTCCACCGGTGGAAGCAGGGAGATCAGGAGTTTAAGGTCATCCTCGGCCTCAGCCAGTTCCTGGCCAACTGCCTGATACATGATATCCTATCTTAAAATGTCAACAACAAAAAAGAAGAGTACTAAAGCAAACGAGAACAAATACTGAGATAGTGGGTCTATTTTCAATTAATTTAAAACATAAGCACGATCTTTCTTTTTTACCACCCCCTATAGCAAAGACAAATCAAACAAACAAACACACAAAAAATGCCGAAACAAAATGCCCCACTGAATAAATGAAACACACAAACAAGCAAACAAACAAAAATCATGGAATTCATTTGCACTGGCCAACTGTTCCTGAGCATGGTACCTGCCCTGGAGTGGGTTTGGTATACCCAATGGAACTCTGTTAGAGAAAATTATTTTTTTTTCCTTTTGCCAGTAGGCATCAGTTGCAAATAGCCTCTCAGTTAAGGGTGGAACCCTTTATCTACTTCCCAGTCCACAGTGTTGGGACCCCCAACTGGCTTGAACCAGTGCAGGTCTTGGAGAGAAAACAGCATCAATAAAAACCACACATATGTACTAAATTGAGAGTTCCCAAACACCAAGCACCAGCACAGGGCCCTCCACAAGCACCAACAGTTAACTCCTCACAAACACTATGGAGCCGGCCAGATATTATTACCACATTTCCCAAGACTGCTAGGATGGGGAAACCAGACTTGGTACACTAAACATGCACATGAAAATAAATCTAGATGTGCCTAGCTAAACATGCTTCTTCTCTACCTACGACAAACGGCGGATTCCGACCAAGTTGTGGGGTACAAGGAGCTTGGGACCAGAGGAAGGTATGCCACTGTCACATCAGGGAAGACTTCCCCGCAATGAAAAAGACTGGAGTTGAATTTGAAAGGCAGAAATCTCTGTTTAGAAGAAAACAAGGGAGAGGCATGTTAGGGATAGGAGAAGGAAAAACCCACAAAAGCGGGCCCTCACAGGAACAACGAGAGCTCGGCCTGATGAGAGTTCATGTACCTGTTGGGAGGGAGACGGCAACCCAGGAGTTTAATAAATATTTGTGGGTTTGGATAATAGGAGATAAGGTGAAAAGGTCAGGTGCAAATTATAGAGGGTCCTGAAAGCAAAGCTGAAGAAAATACAATTAACTGACAAATAATGTAGGCAAATGTTCAACCTCCCTACTAATAAAAGCAATGGAAATTGAAACAACATGGTCATTTCCCCCCACATTCCCTTACACATGCATTACAAGAAAATAATTACAGCCACTACTGGGAAGATTATACATGCTGGTAAGTTTGTAAATTGATACAATCTCATTTAAAGGAGGTTTGGCTATCGGTTTCATGAGATGTTTATATTCTTTAACCCAGTATTTTCACTTCTAATAATTTATTCCAAAGAATAATCCAAAACAAATGAGCAAAGTTTAAAAATTTGCACAAGAATAGTCAGACCATTTTTCATAATATGGAAAAATTCAGATATAGGCAGCTGGTTCAAACAAAATGAAAATAGCCTTTAAAAAAAGGGGAGCAGGGAGCAATTAGAAGGGCATACCCTTGGAGGGTTAGCAAAAGAGGACTAAAGAAATGGCAATTCCTGTAGAAAGATCACATGGAAAATTGTTTTTTAAGAACCATTTCTTTAAAATATCTGACAATCACAAGCACAATCCAAAGCTAGAAATTACATACAAATGACATGAGCGAAAGAAAGGCCTTATATATATTAAAACAGTTTACATATATGCACTATGCTGAATTAATATTCTTAAAACTAGGAGGAAAGAAATATGTCATAGTAATAGAATTATTTGCAAGGTATGGTGTGGTGCAAGCCTGCACGCAGGAGGAGAAGTGCCAAGTATCAAGAGTATCAAGAGCTCTAGGTCATCTCTGGTCACACAGGAAACCAAGCCAGCCTAGTCTACAGGAGCCAGCTTCTCAAAAACCACAACACACACACACCACCACCACCAACAGCAACCATAACGGTGATAGAATTGTCAAGGAAACTGTAACTTCTTCATTATAAAGAACTTACTTCAGTAAGTAAGTATGTATGTAGGTAATGTATGTAATGCTGGTGAAAAAGTTTAGAACTGGCAAGATGGCTTGGGTTAAAAGCTCTTTACCATGTATGCCTGATAGCCTGAGGTTTGTCCTCAGAATTCACAATGGAAAGAGAGAAACCAACTCCTCCAGGTTTGCAGAGAACAAAGAATATTGTTAACATCATTTATTACCCCCCAAGAGAGAATGCACACGTTGACAATTATAGATTGTCTCTGATTATAAAGAACACATCCAAAGGCCAGCTATGCAGTTAGGTTATAGAGTGCTTGTCTTGCATGCACCATGCCCTGGATCGGATCACTGCCACCATGCTCCCTCCTCACATGTCCCTTTAACAAAGAATACATATCAAAACTCACGCTGTCCCTCTAAAAAGTAGCAGGATCTCTTAAGAGTTGGCTGAGCACCAAGTACTTCTTAACACAGGTTACAGCATGTGGATCATAGAAAGAATATTTAAGAACCATTAGATACTTACTTCTTGGGTTATTTTAAAACAAGACTATAAGTTGATGCCCAATTAGCAACTATCTCCTTTCTCTTAAAACTATCTTTACTTCATATTAACACTTATCTCTTCCTTAATCACTGCCTAGGGTTTTGTTTGGGTTTGTTTCATTGCAAGCACATTTTATGTTGCCCAAAAATAGGCTGTTGTGGTATTTTTCTTAGGCCTAGCACTAAGGTCCTCACACAGCTGATCTGTCTTCACACAAACTCATTGATGGTATCAGACCATGGGCACAGAGTTACTCCAGATTAAGACAAACTGGTACAGAGACTTTTAAACACTTACAGTAAACACTGCACACACACACACAGAGCTCTGAAAATCCTTAAACTTAATGGGTAAGTAGGGGCAAAAAGGAGTTTTGAGAGAAAAGAAAACCACAGAAAAGGCAACGGATTCCTCAGAATTCAATTTTCCTAGGCAGGACAACCAGCTTGGCAGTGTTCAAGGGCAGTTTTGAAGGCAGCCAGGGATTAGAACAGGAAGTTTAAAAAAGTATTTTAAAATGGTCCATCCATCTTTGGAAAGGTGATGGTTTTCTCACATAACAAGTAAGAAACATTTCTCAAAGACATTCATGTTATAAATGGTGGCATGAGTTATTTCACTATTGAACCATTATATTTTTATAACGATAAAAAGTCAAACCCAACAGTGATGGTTAGTGTTAAATGCCAACTTGACAGGACCAAGAATCACTGAGGACTCAGGCCAAGCCTTGCAGTATGCCTATGGGGGATGACCTTGGTTATGCTGATTGACTTGGGAAGACCCATCTTAATTATGTGCCAGCCTGTTCCCTGGTGGCATCCTGAACTGTGTAAATGAAGACAAAAGACTTCACAGCTTTGTGCTCTCTGTTTCCTAATTGGTGAGACAACGCCACCAGCAGCATCAGACCCCTGCTGACCTGACACTCCTGCCATGATGGAATATACCCTGAACTGTGAACGAAAATGAACTTGTTAAGTTGCTCTTGTCAGAGCATTTAATTACAACAACAGGGAAAAAACACCAAGACACCAACCTACTGGTAAATAAGCAAAATGGGAAAGCACCACTCAAAGACCCCTTTATTTCTCTGAAGTGTTGACACTTAACAGAAAGCTTAATTAAAGCATGAAGGAAATAAAGATGATGGTCGTCACTGGGTTTTTGTTTCAGTGAAAACAGTGCACTTCCAACCTGTTCAGACAGTGACTCTGTGTTTATGTTATCACTTCACTTCCAAATGTTAAGTCTGGGAATTAATACTAATACTACTCTGTACTTACTCCTTATGCTGGAAGATAAGGAAGTCACAAAGAATAATAATACACACATGAGGAAGAGATGGAGAAAGGCCAGGTTTTAAAGGATGTAAGCTTAAAGACTAAGTAAGTGTTCTGCTAGAGGTGCATTTGTACAGTGGGGTTAAGGTGAGGAAACAGAAGGCACAGGGCATGCAAACTGATCCTATGAGGGAAAGCAAAGTCCACAGTATTTACAACTTCCCACCTGTTTACAGTCAGGGTTAGGACTCAGTCCAAGGTGGGTCATACTATCCCTCTACTTTCCCTCAGATTCAGACCATATTTCACCCCCTTCCATGCTCACAGCCTTGAAGGAATGATGAAAGAAAAAAATATTGAATCACTGGATACCAATTCTACGGAAATAGTACCCACAAGCTCAGGAGGTCTGATCTGTGGTAGGAGCTGGTAAAGGGATTCAAATGACAACTCTAAATGTATCTGCGTCTGTTCAGAACCTCAGTAGTCAGAAATAAGTCAAACATGAAGATGTTACAAAATTGAGCTCACAGAGTGGAAAATTCTAGCCCTCCAAGATTTAGCAACCAGATCAGACCCAGCCAATGAAGCTAATCTGATCCTGTCTTCTGTTAAGCCCAGCTGGTTTGTCCTGACCCAGACAGCTTCATGCTTCATTTCTATAGAAGCAGTTTGTACAGAACAAAACAGTTCGGCATTTTGAGGAGAGAAAAGAAAAACTTGGCTGACAGAGAAAGGGAGATTATCCAGAACAAATGGCCTAATTGGAGCTCAGAGGCCAAAAGAGTCAGATTAATTAAAGTACTACATTCAATTTAAACAGAACAGGGACTTGGGACCCAGAAATAAAAATAAATCATGTACCGATTCCAATAAACTTAGATTATTTGACTTCAGACAGTTTTACCTTTCAATAAGAGAATCAACATTGTAACATCTGGACCAAATTCCAAAGTGAATCAGTTTGCAATTAACTTTAACCGATCAGCTACCATCTTCAGTACTTTTCTATTGTTACACTAAGATGCCGTAACCAGGGAACTTACAGAAGAAACAGTTTATTGGAGATTTAGAGAGGGTGATTCCATGACCATCAGGCAGGTATGGCACTGGACAGTAGCTGGGAGGTTACATCCTGATCCACAAGCACGAGGCAGAGAGGGAGAACTGACCACCAAGAGGCGTGGGCCTTTGAAAAGTCAAAGCCCATCTCCAGTGACAGACACACCTCCTCCAACCAGGTCACACCTCCTTATCCTTCCTGAACAGCGGCATCAAAGGGGACAAAGCATTCGGATATATGAACCTACGAGGGTCTTTTTCTAATTCAAACCACCACAGCTATGATGTTAGGGGACATTTCATTTTGCAGAACAGCATGTTAGTCTTAGAAAGCGACTGAGTTGTAGTCAAATCTCTATTTTAATGTTCCCCCAAATGGCATTCATCTGAAAAGATGTACACTTTGTTTCTAGAAGCTATATTTAGAATAGATGTAGTTTGTCTCTCAAAAGTACATATCCTGGAAGTTTGGCCCTCAACGTAACAATTCAGACATGATGGAACCAGTTAAGGAAAGGTAATTAGGTGCAGGAAGATTCCACAATCACAAACAGACTACGCTATCTTGAAGAATGGATGGCACCTTAACAGAAAAGGGTGCTACAAGCGAGGCCGCCCATTTACTTGGTCCTACTCTATATAATTGTTTTCCTTTCAGGACCTTATTATTTTGACCTCTTCCAGCCACCAGAAGTATGAGCCAAACTTTTTATCTTACCTAGCATTAGGTAGTCTGATATAACAACACAAAATGGACTGAGACTAGGAGGCAGTCTTTAAATGCAAGCAGATCACTTGAAAATGATGTATATAAAACCACAGTAACTATAGGAACAGTAGTACTACTTCATATCTTTTTTATAATGATATGTGGAATAAAATGTAAAGGGGAAATAAACTTTCCTATTAGGCCAAAACGAAATACTGCATATATTATCTTCCTATATTAAAGTCACTATTATATATATATAAATATATAATATATATATTATATATATAATAAAAAAAACATTTTCAAAGCTTTTGAGATGGGTCATGACCCCTTTGGGTGGGAAATATCAGATATTTACATTATGCTTCATAACACAGCAAAATTACAGTTATGAGGCAGCAATGAAAATAATTCTATGATTGGGGTGGAGGGATTGCCACAGCATGAGGAACTGTATCAAAGAGTCGCAGCACTGGGAAGGTTGAGAACCACTGGCCCAGAAGAATGTAGCATTGGACATCCTTAACTGCTTAATAAAGACTCATCTCCCATCTCATCATTGCAATTAGTGGAACTTAACTTTGGCTGGGAGGTCATCCTTCTCGGAGCAGTTGTATGCTGCAAGGAAGGGCCCAAAGCACATCTATCTACTTCAAATCTGCTCACTTCTCTTCCCGGGCCCTGCTCCCTCTTCTTTCTCACCTCCACACAAACCCACAGCCCAATGGACCGGGCCTCAGCTTCCTGATGAGTTCACCAACCATGCTATTAGAACTATTTTCCCCACACCAAAAATAAAGACTTGGAAAAAGTGAAATGGGTCTCCTGATAAAATGGCTGAAGATTCTAATACACAATATAAAGCTCTTTCTTTCAAAGAAGGACTTTAATGTCTACGTAGGTTTTCAAAGTCTATAATCACAAAATGTTCACAGATTCATCACACTTGCAGACCATCAATCACACTTAGGAGACTATGTTAAATTTAACCTCACAATGTGGGATAATTTATGGCACATTTAACTAAAACTAAAACTAAGTCTTTCTGGAGTTGCCAAGATAATCTGAACTAAGTAGCTCTTTCTGTGATACTTCATGCTTTATTCTGAAGAGACACTACGATCACAGCAACTCTTATAGGGAAAACATTTCATTGAGGCTTACAGTTCAGAAGTTTAGTCCATTACCATCATGGTGAGACATAGCAGCATGCAGGCAGACATGGTGCTGGAGAAGGAGTCCAGAGCTCTAGGCAGCAGGAAGACAGAGTGACACTGGGCCTGGCTTGAGATTCTGAAACCTCAAGGCTCCCACCCCTCCCCCAGTAACACACTTCCTCCAACAAGGCCATACGGCACTCCTTATGAGCCTATGGAGGTCATTTTCATTCAAACAATCATACTTGCATATCTGGTGATGTGCATAGTATCAGAAATATGTTTTTCCTTCCTTAATCAGTTTCTTTACAGTATCACTCAAATCATATCTGTTGCAATACAGATGGTAGATGTTCTTTGAAACACTGAAAGAAACCCAATGTCAAATAAATAATTTAGGGCAGTACTACATACCATATCCCACTCTTGAAGAGCCACTAAACAATTACAGCACTTAAACGTCCTAACTGTCCCATCATAAACTTGTATTTTACGCATCATTTTTATTTAGCAAAAAAGATAAAAATAAAAAAAGGAAAAGAGAGAGAGAGAGAGAGAGAGAGAGAGAGAGAGAGAGAGAGAGAGAGAGAGAGAGAGAAGGAAAAAAGTAGCCAAAGATTTTCCTGTATAACTTTTAAACCCTTTGGAAAGCTAATTGTCATTAAAATATAATGTATACTCCCCATACCCTAAGCTGGCAACTCATGAGCAAACCACTGCATCATGTTCTCCATGGTCCACCAACCAGTGACAAAGAATTTACTCATTTCTCAACGATTAAAAAAAAAAAGTTTTTTGTCATGGAATCCACAGATATAGGAACTCCTGAGCAATTCCTAATGCTGTATAAAATTCAAACAAACCTTGATATCTAGAACAGGTGGCCAACTAATCCTTGTTTTAGACATGAATGACGAAAACATACATAATGCCCTTTCTGTCCTAGTCTGTTTGATCATCAGTCCTAAGACATATGCCATGTGTTTTCCAACCTCCATCCCTATGTGTTCCATATAATATACCATTATAACTCCATAACACCCCATGCAATTCTCTCTTCTCCTCTACATATCCAAACCGTACCCCTTCTTTCAAGTCAAGAACAAAACTGAGCTGCTACTTGGGATGACTTACTTCATCCTCCTCTGGTTCCTATCCCTGACAATCAATACTACAGAGTCTGACAAACATATTTATTGAACAAGTTCAAAGGTGGTCTTATCTCTCATTAAATAAGAAAATTCTAGAAATCCAAGACCATGTCATGAACGACTTTTGCATGCACTAGAGTACCAAGTAAAGATTCAATGAAAATTTTTATTAATTATATTTTAAAAGTTTAATATGTAACAACTGATTCTAACAAGTGTCCAACAATTCCTAGAATTTCAAACTATTCAGTTCTAAAAAGAAGTTTCAAGGACTAAGTTAAAGAAATATATCCATGTTCAAACGAGACTGCTCCCTCAGTATTTAACCTCTTTAACTTCATCTTCTCATTTGGAAAATAGCATTCTCTATGTGTAGCAAACGGACACTGCTTGTAAACCTGATAAATGAAGACTTTATCTCATAGTCCTGAAAGCAATGCCGATGACGTCTTCAATTATGTAATCTTGGTATTACATTATATTAGTATGTCTCATATAAAATTTAAGCTACAAGAATACCAAAGCTAAGAGAAAAAAAATATTTACTCATGCTTTTCTAGGATGCAGAGAGAGGATGTATGCATTGCCAAAATTCCATCGAGCATGCTCGAACGAAGACAACAATGCCTTAGTTATTAAAGAAGGCAATGGCCTGGAGCAGTACTTAAGAACAAAGATTACTTGGTTGGTGCAAGAGTCAATATTTAAGAACATAATGACTAATTCCCACTTAAGTTCAAGAACATATTACTTTTCAAGAATATTTTTTTTTTTTTTTTTTTTTGGTTAAAAATTTGGTCTAAAATCCAAGAATCTAGTGAAAAGAAATTTGAAACATAAGCTCACCAATGGGTTAAAGGGTGAGTACAGATTTAACTCCGGTTGTAAGAAGTACTCAACAATGGCGATACAAGATGCGGACTTTCTTTCTCATTCTCTAGAGATACTCATCTTCTCTGACTAAAAATGAAAACTGAATGGTCTACACATGTCTGTGGGAAATGAACTGATGATAACTCCCAATCAAAACATGGGGCTCTTAACTTTAAATCACTGTTTAAAATCTGATGACAAGTGTCTCCTTGTAAGAATAAAACTCATATTCAACAGAGAACCACTGAATCCAAAGTCATGTTATTGTTACTACTAGAATAATCTGCAATTTAAAAGATGTTGTAGTCAAGCTTAATGTGAGCTAAAAATAACCACCGAATGTGTTACCAGTGCTACTTGGATGTTAAAAAAACCACTTCACTCTTCTGGCCCTCAATCCTCACATCTGCAAGGTGTGAATAGAACTGATCCCTTCTTGGTTCGCCTTTGGATAAACTCAAGTGATGAAAATTGTCATAATTAGTTTGACTTTAATTAAGACATGAATGAAAAACGTAAGCATGGATTCTGAAGAAATCACATCACTGGAAAGAATTTTTATCATCCCCCAAATTCCCATCCCATAGGCCCTAACTATCATCACATTGAAAAAAATTTGTAGGAAGGCAAATGTCTTAATAGAAACTCTGACACCTTACTGGAGCCATCTGGACTGAAAACCAAGACCTCTACCATCCGGTTCTGAAACCTGGCACTGGAATCCTTGAAGCCTACCCTTCCTTTACTTCTAGGGGTGTGAAAACAGCATGGGGCTTGGAGAAGATAAGTAACATTCACTGAGTCAAAAAGAACACGATCCACACGACTCCACCTTCCACAGAAAGGTGTGTCTTAGTCACCTCAAGGTCTACTTTTTCTTGGCCTCCTTTCTCTTTCCCTAAAAATAACAGGCTATCATTTCAGAGAGCAGAAATTTCCAGTTCACAATCAGACACTGGGGAAAGGTCTCAACAGTCTGACAATGGAGAATTTAAAGCCAGACTACAAAAATGTGACTTTCTATCAGTGAAGGGCTCATGTTAGTGGAACACAGCTGGAGTGAGTCTTGGGCGCTAATCCTGCCACATTCTAGGTATTGCCTAAAATGGCTAAATAGGAAAAGGTGACATTTCTGACCTAACATCAGGCTCTCATTAATACTAAATTAAATACATCAAAAGGGCCTAGCGTTTCAAGCACTAAATGGGTCACAGGCACCAAGGAAATGCCACCTCTTCTCAGAATGTCTCCAGCCCTTCAACAGAAATGGTCACAGAAGGTATACATCCTACTCTTTAGGTCATGGAGTATTGGTTTGCCTGTGTAAGCAAGATGGGGGAGGGCAGGGGCATGTGTGGAATTCAGAGGACAGACAACTTTGTAGTCAGGCTCTCCTGCCTTCACTGTGGGTTCAAGGGATTGAATTTAGGTTTTCAAGCTTATGTGGCACATGCCTTCACTTATTGTGTGTGGCATCTCCCTCCCTCCCCTCTCCTCCATTGTTTAAGACAAGGAATCTGTAACCAAGGCTGACTTCTAACTCTTAGGGAGTTAGAACCTTCCTGCCTCTAACTCCCAGGTGCCAGGATTTACTCACACTCCTCCACCTGGAATTTATGTGATGCTAGAGACAGAACCCTGAACTCTGTGCGAGCTTCTCAGGTTCTCTACCCATTGAGCTCCATCTTTAGCTCGGATATGGAATACTTCTGATCCCTGTCTGCAGTCCACTACCTGACCCAGAGTAAGAACCCAACAAATGCTCATTTAGTGGAGAAAATGGGGATTCTCTTGGTATATAAGATGTTGATATAATCCTGGCCACAACAGCCAAAGAAGATTCTGGTTTTCAGTTTGGCCAAATAAGCACTTGCTGCAAGCTATTACACAGTTCGAATCAAATAAGCCATTCTGAATCCTAATCATTACATTTTCAAAAACACAAAAGCCCATGCACCCTACAGCCCTCACTTTTAGCTTAGAGAATCCAGTTCTTTCCTCAACAATGGAGTGGGCAACCACTCCATTGTGGAATCTATTTTCCTAGAAACATGAAAACCAGGAGGAAAGCTGCTCTGTCTGGATAGCCTAGAAAGTAAAGTCACTGCAACATCTGCAAGCATAGTCACTGGAGGTCGCTCTACACTTGGATCTAATAATGCTTTTGCAGGCACATTTTCTTCCTGAATTGTACAATAACTTCCTATACTTTTTCTTTAAACATGAGCTTCTCGTCAACGAGACAGAATAAAAACTGCACATAGCAACTGGACGGAGAACAAGTTTCTTCCTTTTTAGATTGACTTGCTCTCTTGTACCCCGTCTACTCATCCACCATGTCTCTTAAGAAATTACTTCCCCTCAGATATTCCATTCAGTTTTCCCTTTTATGAATATCTAGATAACTCACTGCCTGCATCATGTTGTTCAGGCAATTATGGCATTCTATCTTCTATTCACCTGATTCACAGGTATGGAGCCTTGAGCTCTGTGATTATGGGCAGCTGACAGACCCTCAATGCTCCTCTTGCTGTTAACAATGAGTTCACAGTAGGTGCTTGCTGTAGGAGCAGCACTAGAACAGGAAAGTGCAAAGGCTACCCCAACTGACTCAGATACACTGAGCACATGGATGTCACATGGACATAAACAAAGCTTTCAGACCCTGATCACAGAGCTGGAATCCACCTCCTTAAGAGTTAATTCATATGAGGATTAAATTAGGGAAACCTAAAGGTCACATCTATTTTGCTCCTGCTGTAAGGAATGAGGAGTCATCAAGGCAAACTCCTCCATGTAGGTGGGGCTGTTTTAGACAGCACAGCACAGACTGCAGATTCCAGAAACTCTCAGTCAGTCAGGCCACATTATGTTTGTTAGATGACAAGAGCATACACGTAGGGGACTGGAGAGACGGCTCCATGATTAAGGGGACTAGCTGCTCTTCCAGAGGACATGGATTTGATTACCAGTACCATGTGGCAGCTAACAAACCACCTGTAAGTTCAATTCAAGAGGACCCAATGCCCTCTTCTGGCCTCCATGGGTAATGCATGCACATGTTGTGCAGACTGGCAAAATAGCCATACCCATAATAAAATAATAAAATTTAATTTAAAGACTCCTAGCTACTCATTCCAGGGAAGTGAAACTCTGTAGTCATAAAAAAAAATCATATACAGAAGCATAAATGTTCCTCATTGCTTTATTTGTAACAGTCTAAAATCAAAAACAATACAAGACATCCTTTGTACATAGTTTAAAACACACAAATAAAACTTAATTCTTCATAATCTAAATTAAGCTCAAAAGAACATTTGGCTCAAAAGAACATTTATTTTAATGCACTTACAGATATGGCCCCCATGATCACTCCTTTATATGTGATTTTTTTTACCCCACTATGTGGCAGGTATTGGTCTATAGACTAGAAACACAGCACTTAACCAAAGTTACAATTCTAGGAACTTATGGAAAGCTTGAGCTCAGTATTTTAGGGCCTCATAGATACTCCAAGAAAGCCTCACTTTACAGGGGAGAAACTCAAGACACAGAGAGGTCAGCTAACTTGTTTCAGTCAATTATTACAGACATCTGGGATAAAAGCAGGAAAAGCCAGTTTTCTTCCTTTGTTTAGCATCAAAGATTGGTTTATTTATTAAGCAAGTATGTCTGTGAGTCTTCTACATGCAAGACAGTGTATGAGGCATCAGATATACAAAGATGCCGAGATGCTGATCCTGAACTTTTCTCAAAAACCATGATCTAACAGCAGGACTGTGGGACAAGGATAACAGAAAAAAAGAGCCAACCCATCTCTGTGTAAGACTCCCAATGTCGCCACAAAAAAAAAGCCCAAGAGTCAGTTCTGTGCTGAAGAGAACCCCATGAGGACATGCATCTAGGTCTCATTATTCCTGGGATGACGGTGAAGAAACTGAAAGGCAGAGTGGCTAAAGGAGTCTATTAAGGTCATCTCCAGGGGCAACAGAATACCTAGAAACCAAGCTGTTTACCTCAAGAGACACGGTTTTCACAGCTGATGGAAAAGGCAGATGTGCTTTTCCTGCCGATTCACTCCTGACCAATAGCACGCATGCATTTGCAGGTCTCTGGGCAGGAGATGGGGCTGTGAAAGCAAATGTCACCACCCTGAGAGATGACACCAGGTGAGGTAAGTTATTTGATGCCCCTCCCCGTAAGGCAATGCACAAATCATCACTTCCAGCACTCTTACAGGGTCCTATTATTATATATGCAAATAAAATAGATGGAAAAGGCCCTGCCCTTGGAGACTTAATAGTTTAAGAATGAGCAAATAAGAATACAGCACAGAGGCAAAAGACAGGCTGCAAATTTGAGCCAGCGGGACCAGACTTTCCAGTTAAGAACAAGCAGAAACCTGTATAAGCACAGTGCAGACAAACCCTCAGATTACCAAAACAGAGGCTCTTACCAAAAGTGGTCATCGATCTACATAAATAATCAATTTCCTACTTCCTTCACCTTACTTTTCAGTTGCACTCAGACTGTTCTGAAACCGTTCCACTTCCTTCTTTCCAGGAAAGTTGTGATTTTCTGACCGTTCTCATCCCAACAAAATGAATGTATGTTAAGTGTTTCCATCAGTGTAACTTTGGCAAAATGATTTCTGTATTACCACCCTATTCTCCACCCTCTTTCAACCTAAATGAGTATCATTTTCTCTGGCACACAGTAAAATTTATATGTAACATCCAAGAATCACTTCACAACAACTATAAAGAGAAATCAATTTATTTTTGCTTTGCCAAGACAAAAGCTTATATAGTCCAGGCTGACCTTAAACTATGTAGCCCAGGGTGGCTTTTAACTCCTAATGTCCTACACGTACAGTCCCAAGTACTGGGGTCATAGGCTTGAACTCTCAGGCTCAGCTTCTATCACTGCTAATCATGGTTAATAAGCAGATTGAATTACGTGAAACCTTAGGTCACTGTAGAATTCTTACCAAAGTACACAAAACTGAAGAGAAATAGCATCAGTCATTTTATATTACTAAATGGGCAGAATACTTTAAGGAAAGCAAAAATTATAGTCATCCCTCCAAACAAGCAATATTTTATTTTAAAAACGCAACTCAGTTTTTTAAACAAAATAAGAACTAAAGAGATAGCAATTAAAAGCAGTTGCAGCTCAACTGTGAGAACCAGAGGTCAGATCCAAGTGGTCACATCAGTCACAAACACCTGGAACACCAGCTGTAACAGATCCAATGCCCTCTCTGGTCTCTGTGGGTATTGCACGTCCATACACATACACTCACATAGACAGACAGATGCATACAGATCAATGAAAAGTAAGATAGAACAGTCTAGTATTTCCATCAAATTTTTGGGAAACTCATACTATACCCACTGACCTTCCTTTTAAATATCTCGTGAATTTTACAGGGTAATTTAAACTACAATTCAGAACTTGCCAGACTGTTTTCACTGCCAGCATATCATAGTTCATAACTTTTTTCCTAGACGTGTGGTTCACTCTGTAGCCCAGGCTAGCCTCAAACTCGTCATACGGTCTCAAATTCACAATGCTCCAATCTCAGCCACGGGTGTTACAGGAGTGTGCCACACTTTCATAGTGTCTAGCACACTTTTTAATTCCTAAGTCTCAGTCTCATCACAAGAAAATATATTTGGTAGTCAATTAGCCTAAGACAAACTTGGAGTATAGCAACCTTTTGAGGTGGGAGGGGAAAGGGCCTGGGATCACATCTAGATCCTCAGAAGAAGACCAACCAAACCAGATCCTAACTGGTGTTAAAGAGCAACTCAGCACGCAACAACAGTGACATCTAGTGTTAGCAGCTGCAACCCAACTGAACCAGCTTCAGGTCCTCTCACAGCCTCAACAACTAACTCCCTATTTAGAGCTTTTCTTCTTTAGAAACATACACAACTTGTATATTGCATTGAAATTATCCATAATCAAAATGTTCACCAGAGACACCTTGTTAAGAGAAAATACCTCAGAGAGCAAATTCCAAAACCCTAGAGTACTCTTTCTTCTAAGTGCTCCACATAACAAAGCACAATGAAAAGGGAATTGGGGACATGCGCTGATCAGAATACAAAGATAGGTGACATTTCTACCTGGACAAGCCAAGATAACGTGCTGGACAGTATTTACATACATCCAGAAAAACTAACTGGGAGCACTTGAGGAATATTTAAAGAAGAAAAAAGACAAAAATTTCTGCTCATTGCACTGAGGTCAGCCTGCATTTCTGTCCTTCCAACCATGCCCTGTTTCTGAAGCTTTCCAGACCTGCTTACAGAGGAGCTGATTTACCGAGGGCCTTGGGGACTTGGGAAGTCACTACAGCCCTTTTACAGTTGTGGATTTGGTTGTGACTGTAGCCTGGAAAGTGCTGTATAAAGTAAGGCTGGGTGGAGCTTACCTGTTTGTTTTGGAAAGTTCATCCTTCCCCCTTTTAACTCCAAAAATTCTTGTGATCAAGGAACTAAAGAGAAGTGTAGATGAATTTCTCACCTAGTGTAGAAATTAACACAAAATAAGAGTTAAGAAATATTCATGGCAAGAAACCAACATTAATAATATTTAAACTACATATTCAAAAATCATTACCTAACTGGCAGGGAGAGGCTAAAAAAAATAAGGTTTGTGATCACAAAATAAGGCAACTGAGAAAGAAAAAACTTTCTGATAAATCACTCAATGACTTCCCCTTAAACTGAACCAGCTGTACAATCTAAGCATATGCATACACATAGCTCTTTCTAACATTATCAATTATTCCCTCATATATTTGTATACTTCTAAAAAACAAAGCAGACTTTTCTTTCCCCAAATCCTGACAATGAACACTCAGGGAAACCTGAGCTCCTCCTTTTCCTTGTGAAAAATACTTGTGAGATTTAACTTTATAGGATCCATGTAATTAAAATAGCCAAGACATCAGTTAATACTCAAGAATTTGTTTATTAATCTTACAAGGCCAGTAACTCACTTCAAGTAGTTTTAACTATGAAATTATTTTATGATACCCAATTTATAAAAGTGAATCAGGACACCCAGGCACGAAAGTGCAAGCATGTAATCCCAGCATTCAGGAAGACAAAGCATGAGAATCAGGAGTTGCAGGCTTGTCACAGCTATACTATAATTTATTTTTTATCTTATGTACATTGATGTTTTACCTTCTAATATGTCTGTGTGAGGGTGTTGGAGTTACAGACAGGTATGAGCTACCATGTGGGTGCTGGGAATTGAACCTGGAACCTCTAGAAAAGCAGCCAGTGTTCTTAACCACTGAGCCATCTCTCCAGGCCCCAGTCAGGGTTATACAATGAGACAATCTCAAAAAGAAAAAAGGAAAAAAAAAAAAAAAAAAAAAAAAAAAAAAAAAAAGAATCAGGCTGAAGAAATGGCTCAGCAATTAAGAGGCCTAGCTGTTTTTGCAGAGGACTCATGTTCAGTTATCAGAACCTACATGGTGGCTCAGCCATACACAACTCCAGTTTTAGGAGACCCAATGCCCCCTTTTGACGTACATGGGAACCAGACATACATGTGGTACACATACACATGGGAAAAATAAATGCATCCTTTTAATAAAGGAAATTTATTTTCTACCATACTAACAGAGCCTATCTTCACTAAGCAGAATATGTCAAGACGCTTCAGAGCCATGTAAAAATCTTGACTATCCTAACATTATCAGCCTTCCTCAATTACCTTGTCAAACCAATGTACACTGAAGTATACCAGAACCCTGGGGAACATTCAGAATCAGAAATTAAAAACTGCTATGACAGAATCTATACTAGGGTAGGTAGCATCATAATATATGTCAACTAGTAGTAAGAAAAGCTGAAAGGTTATCAAACTAAGAATGTGAACCAACAGGTAAAGGTACTTGCCACCAAGTCTGACGACCTGAGTTACATACCTGGGGCCTATATGGTAGAAGGAAAAACTGACTCACACAAGTTATCTTGTAACTGACTGCCACACACGAGCTGTACGTACGTACGTACATACATACATACATATGCACATGAGTGTAATACATTTTTAAAAATAAAGTAATAATGAAAGATTTAGAAAACAACTTCCTGAAGTCATTGCAGTAATGGTTACAAACTCAACTGCCCAAGCATAGTGACAACAAAGACATCAGTGCACTGTGTCTAGGGCAGTTACTATCCACAAGGGAATATAGGGCTATTGCCAGATCTTCTGTTTTCGTTTTTTTTTTCTCAAGAGAAGCCAGAAACCCTGACTTTTATGTGAAATCTCACTATTTGGAAATGCTGGCAACAAATTAAAGAACAGTGAGGAATCATGGTGGAGGCCAAATAAAACACAGCAGTAGACTGCATCTGTCCTAGTGGCCACCCACCCACTGCAACCTTTCCTCTGGAAGCCCAAACTGCCAATTCATCTACAATATCCTTGAAAATGGACTCACAGAATAACCCCCAAACTGGCCCGATAAACGATCTACTTATATTCAATCAACAGTCAGCAAACAATGAAGCTCAGTCATAGCCCCGCTTAGTGTCCCCAACCAGCAAGCCATACACCTTATTTAGTCATCAGTGCTGTCCTTGCCCCAGCTCAGATCTGGATTATCTCAATATTCGTTCATGTCATGTCCTTTTCTTAAAAACCTAGTAGGTGGTTTTGTTTTTCCCTAATGACAAAATGCTATTAAACATTATTTCATGTGTCTACTGGTCATTTTAATATCTGCTTTGGAGAAATGTATTCAGATTCACTATGTACCTTTTAAATGGGGTGTCTTTTTCTTACTGAGTTTTAACTGCTCTTTATTTAAAACCCAGGGCCTTGCCCAGGCTAGGCAAACATTCAACCATTGATCCATAACTCCTGCTGCCATTTTTGTTGCTGTTTTACAAGACAGGATCTTATGTAGGCCAAGCTGAGCTGGAACTTTGCTAGCCTCTTGCCTTGGCTTCTTGAGTATTAGGATTATAGATGTATACCAGCCATAGTTGGGTCATTTGAACATGGAATCAAATAGGGGTTGTATTAGTTGCTTTTCTTATTGTTACCACTAAACACCTGATGAGAGCAACTAACTTGTTGCTTGTTCTGGTACTCAGTAGAATGGGAAGGCAGTGCCAGGCATTCAATATCTTCCTATGTGTTACTGGTCAGGGAAGCCCCAGAAGCTCCCAAAACAACAAAGGCTAGAGCCACTGCCCTGGGTTGTCTTCTAGAACTAGATAGTAAGACTGGACTGCTGAAGAGATAACACATTTTGGATAAAGAAATCCACAGACTCTGAAAGATGCATAAGATACTAAGAATTGTCCTGCTTCTGGATCAGTATTACTAATCACTTTGAAAATGCAAATCAAAACCAGAATGGGAGGTCTGGAGAGATAGGTCAGTAGTTAAGAGCTTGGCTGCTCATGCAAAGAAGCTACGTTCAGCTCCCATCTCCCACATGGTGGCTTACAATTCTGTAACTCCACTTCTAGGGAACCCAATGACCTATTCTGACCTCCAGAGATTAGGCGTGTTATATGGTATACATATATATGTGGAGGCAAAACACTAATACACATAAAAACAAGTAAGTCTGAAGACTTTTTCTGAAAACAGGAATAGAATTGTACTTCACACTTGCTAGCATGGGCTACCGCTAAAGAAAAGGAAAATAATAAATGCTGGGGGTCATTTAGGGAAATGTGCATAGCTGATGGATGGCTCTGCCACTGTAGGAAATAGGTTCCTAAAATGTGAAGCAGTTATACTCTGTGATAGACCCAAACAAACTGAGAGCAGGGATCCAGAGAACTGATAAGTAATATTTATTAATTCACCATTCACAATTAAAAACCTGGAAGCAATCTCAAAGCCCATCATCTTATCAGTAGAATAAGAAAGGATGATACATAGTATACTGGAATATTATTCAACCGTAGAAGGTACTGAGCTTCTGATGTGTGTTGCAACATCCCTGAAACACACCAAATGCAAAGAAATGTACATTTTATGATTCCACTTATTCGATGTGTTGGACCAGACAAATCCACAGAGAATAAAGCAGAGCAGCAGGCACAAGGGATCAAAGAAGGAAAGATGGGTGAAGACTCTTCTGTTTGTGATGAAAAGTTCAGAAAATATGCAACATAGATAACATCAGTGTACTTGGTACCACTGAGTTGTGTACACTTCAAAATGGAGGAAGTTGTAAACTAAAAAGAATAATGGACCACAACCTAGTATATGGTGTTGTTATATATAAATGACCTGTATAAAGTGTTGAGTCACTGTTATTGCTTTACATTTTTCTTTGCTGTATATAGTGTTGAGTCACAATATAAAACAAAGAAAAATATAAAGCAGTAACAGCCCAAAGACTGAGATAAATAGGAGCACACTATTAATAAGTTCTTACACTTTATATAGCATAAGACACACAAATGCCAAAGCAACCACAAAATAAAATTGTTATTAATAATAAATCAACAAAAGAGATAAAATGGAACCTGTGGTGGTTGAATAAAAATGGCCCCCATGAGCCCATATTAGGAGATGTGGTCTTATTGGAATAGGTGTGGCCTTGTTTGAGGAAGTAGGTCACTCTGGAGGCGGGCTATGAGGTCTCAGAAGCTCAACCTATGCTGGGTGTGGATCACTGTCTCCTGCTGCCTGCAACTCAAGATGTAGAACTCTCAGCGCCTTCTCCAGCACGATGTCTGTCTTGTGTGCCACCATGTCCTGCCATGATGATAATGAACTAAACCTCTGAAACCGTAAGCCGGCCCCAATTAAATGTTTTCCTTTATAAGAGTTGCTGTGGTCTTGATGTCTCTACACAGCAAAGAAACCATAAAATAACTAACATAGAACCATAAAATAAAGGAAAAAAATGTAGTTTGATCAAAAACAAAAACAACAACAACAAAAACTTATCCCCTGATGAAATCAGTTGATATGCAGCATATATATTTTATCATCAAGGGAAAGGTCAGCTTATCAAAAACCTATTATTCAAAAGCATAATATAATTAACTCGATGGGGACAAACAGCAAGAACACTCACTGCCCAGACAGGTGATGTGAAGCCCAGGATTGCAGCCTTAGCTCCATCAGCAATGTAAGGAATGATGTTCTCCCCCAGCCGTGTATCTCTGAACAGGGCTCGGAGGATATTTAAAGCATGAACCTAGAATGAAAAGCTCAACATCAGCGGTGGACTTAAAACTATGGTAATTCTGAATCTGCACACAAATTACAAGTGGACAGTTCTCAAATGAAATAGCACTTTTAAGAGGATACACTTATGAACTGAAAACCTAGGTGAAGAGTTATAAAATGGAGCAATACAACTAAAAAAGCTTCGTCCCCTGAACATGTATAGAAATCTGTACCTAGTGAATAAGAACAGAAGGTTCTTATTAAAAATGATCCCAAACCTACCCACAAACAGAATCTCAATAAATAGCAACTATTGCTATCTTGTAGATTGTGCTCTCATCACAGCGGAATTGGGTGGAAATACTGTCTTAATGTTTTAATAATAAACACATTTTAAAACACTGATCAAAGGGCTGGCTAGATGGCTCGGAGGTTAAGAGCACTGGCTGCTCTTACAAAACACCCAGGTTCTGAACCCACAAGGTAGCTCACAACCACCTGTAACTCCAGTTCCATGGGATCTGACAGCCTGTTCTGACCTCCATAAGAACCAGGTACATACATTGTGTACATTTATACATGCAGTCAAAACATGCATACACATGAAATAATTATTTAAAAAATTTAAGCAATGATCAAAATCCTTTAACATTTATAGTTGAATACTAGCAAGGCTTCTACACACTGACACTGTTCAAGAAAATATAAGCCAGGCGGTGGTGGCACATGCCTTTAGTCCCAGCACTCAGGAGGCAGAGGCAGGTGGACCTCTGTGTTCAAGGCCAAAAATACCCAAAAACAAACAAAAAAAAGCACTTTAAATGTATATTTTCAATGACCATATTTAAAAATACTAAAACAAGCAAACAAATAAAAACAAATGCTAGGTATCCACTTAATCTCTTAGAAAAACAATACTAAAAGCAAAAATAAAGTTGTTTTAAACAGTAAAAATACAACTAAGATCATTAAGCCTTTGTGGTTGTAGAGACCAGACCCAAGCCTTGCACACCAGTAAAGTGCTGAGCCACTGAACTACAGCTCAGGAAAAAAAAAAAAAAAAAAAAAAAAGCTGACTTTTAAAGTCAGATTTCTCACCACTCTAACAAGGCAGAAAGATAAAGAACCTCATTATTTGTCAAAGTTCCTGTCACTCAGGTCTTTTTCAAAGTGGCCACCTTAAAAATATATTTCTCACATTTCAATGAAAAAATGTCTTGGTATGGTCTTTTTTGAAAAATGATTAATAACATGTCAGTTACTTTCCCCAAAGAATTCTCTTAAAGCAACTGGCCATTGTGTATATGTTATTGGACACCATACTTCCTTCCAGTTGGCCCAGATTATGGCTCACAGCACCTGATACCACCTATGACTCAAAACCAAATAAACTTACTTTTCTTTTCTATAAACTTTAGCTCTGTTCCCTAATTGGGCACGGGCTTCCACAGTAACATCCCACTAAGAAGTATTTACCAAGGAAATACTAATTACTACCTAGTAGTGAAGTACAGTGGCAGGAGTGTTGACTCAAATGCATACACACTGTGACTAGAAGAAGTTAAAACATTACACAAAATTGGATATAAACATACTAAAAATTAGACATCACAATTTAAAGGAAGATTCAACTGCTCAACTACAAAGTGTACATCAGCTCAAAGAAGCACACATGAGATTCAAGTGACTGCATACTCATTTCAAATTTTGAGATGCAACAGTAGCACACTGTGAAGTAGCTTGGCAACTGAATGTTTTCAACAGAGTTTAAACATTGTTCACTCTCCTCAATACATATCAACCATAGCAAGTTATTTTGTGGATAGGAAAACCAAAAAAACAAAACAAAAAAAACAAAATACAATAAAAAAAAAAAAACCTAAATAAATAACACCAACCCTCCAACTTCACATTACCCTATCTTCAAGAGTTCCTTATCTTCAGCAGATACGTTTAAAAAACCAATATACAGCAGCGCCTCCTTCATTACCTGGGGGACTGTGCCCTTTGAGGCATCTGCAGACAAAGCCAAAGAGATCAGCTCTTTCATTGTTATTTTCAACAAATCCATTTTGCCTTTCTTTGGTTCAGATGCCAACAATGCCTGTGGGGGGGAAAATACCAAAATTATTGGGCTTTAATTTTGCATACACCTATTTGTTGGCTTTAAAAATCAATCCCAAAATTGAAAATACCCTCTATAAAATCAAGACTACTTTAGCCAGACTACTTTAACGAGGAAACTTCTCTTTTCTATGTACATATAAAATTAGGTTAAGGTGAAATCATGTCAACTCCACAGACCCTTCTGTTTGCTTGTTGATTATATAATTATAAGCAGGTAATGAATGAATGACTCTGATAGGCCACTTTGTAAGGACCAAGATCAAACAGCAGATATAATAAACTTTCAGAAACAAATTGATCAAATGGAAAATTTTTCTTTAAACAGTTACAAAAACATTCTGATTTGACTTCTTCTAAAGGTTGTGAAGCCCTCTAGATATTGATCAACAATTTAATTCTTCACAGAAGAGTCTACTCAAAGTCTAACCACACAGGACAAACTCTACAGGACAAAAGAAATATTACAAGCCCCACAGGGATCTTGCACTTAGATTTCAAAGGAGTCACTCACTTACTTTGTGACTGGCATCCAATAAACAAAATAATGGGCTATACACCACTTAAGGCAATACAATGAAAAGAAATGAAGTACTGATGTATGTGACAACATGAATGAATCCTGAAAATAAACCGCTAAGTGAAAGAAGCCAGGTACAAAAGATTGAATAACGTGTGATTCCATTTACATGAAATGTCCAGAGAGAAGCCACAGAGACAGGAAGATTAGTGGTAGCCTAGGGCTGAGAGCAGAAGAGGTGGGTGGACTGGGGAGTTAAGTGCTAATGGGGGTTAGGAGATACTCTAAAATTAGATTGTGCTAATGGTTATTGAGCTCTGAGAATATACTGAAAGTCACTGTACCGTACACATCAAATGCACTAACTGTTGCCACAAGTGAATTATATCTCAACAAAGTTGGCACAGAAAAGCCACTTCAGCTACATTCTTGAACTCATCCTCCACATCTACATCTTTAAGATGGAGCTTTTGGCTCCCTACAGCCAAAGTGTGCAACTATTCTGCATCTTCTAAATCCAGGACAAGCTATGCAATAAGAATATACAAGACAGACATTTAAACAGACTTAAAGCACATTCATCACAACACATCTTTGCTCAGAGAACATGCTCTGTGAATGTTTCAAAACTGTCTGGTCATACAAGGGTGAACCCATACAATAAAGTGGTAGTTTCTCACCACAGCTAACTGTAAACTGAAGTTGTCAGCAGAACAAAGGGTATTACTTTACTGTCACATCGTCCTAAGAAAAACAGAACCGTCTTTGAGCAGATTTTTCTGCTTATTAAAACTTTATTCCACTAAAATAATAAGAAAGCTACACTCAGTTACTGAAAGGTGTTATTCCAAGGAACTTAACTCAACTCGCCTTGCCTCAAGTATGGCAATGTTGCCTGGTGAGTATGGCTTTAGGAAATGGACTTGGTAATCACACTATAACTTTGACCAATTGGTAGCACAAGATGAGTATCTCAGCTAGAATAAGCATACGGCACGAACACTGAGCAGAACCCTCAATTACCTGACGTTTGTCTTCAGAAAAGAAGGCCACACAAACACAGCAGGGCATAAGGAACTGCAAGGAGGAAACTAAACCATACTTAGCCAGGCAGGAGGTACAAGTGGGACTTCTGGATAGAGAGAGCTCTGGGGAGAAGAACAGGTCTTCAGCCAGCAGGACATGCAGGAGGAGAAGTCAAAACCACGAGCCGCATGATAGCACGGAGATTAGTAAAAATGGGTTAATTTAATTTATAGGAGCTAGTTAGAAATAAGCCTAAGCTAAGGCCAAGCTCCCATAATTAATAAGAAGTCTCTGTGTCGTTATTTGGGAGCTGGTGGGCCAGAGAAACTCACTCGTTACATAAAGTGGCTAAGATCATGTAAAAAACTCATTTCTCAGGACTACCCAGTGATTTCAGCCAATTACTTCTGTGATTGATGCCCTATGGGCATCAAAAAGTCATGAAGAAACCAGGAATAAGAGAAAGAAATAAGGGCTGGAGAGATGGCTCAGCAGTTAAGAGCACATGGCTGCTCTTCCAAAGGACCTGAGTTCAATTTCCAGAACCCACATGGCAGCTCACAACTGTCTGTAACTCCAAGATCTGACATCCTCACACAGACACAAATGCAGATAAAACACTGATGCCCATAAAATAAGAATAAACAAATTACTTTAGAGAGAGAAATAAAAGAGAGAAAGAAAAAGCTACAGGGAGACTAAGAAGATGGCTACCTTATTTCCTTCCTTTGTGCTTATTATACTATCCAATTTGTGGGTTTTGTCTTACTATAAACAAGGATGTAACTGATTTAGTATTGCCAAGGTATTGGTGTGTATACTTTGGGATAATGAAGCAACAGTTTCTTATTCTCTACCCTTAGAAAGGAAATATTTACCCATCAACAGCACTAGCAGCGTACTAGCAGGTAGTAAGGTACAGATATTTTAAAAAGCAAGTGTCCAGAATCTGTTTTCATTTGTGTCAGGAACTATACTCACGTTTAGTTTCATATGAAGATGTGGTCAAGACTCAGATGGACTGGGCTTAAGCTTTAGCAAGCTTTACATCCCTGTGATCTTTAGCAAGTCACCTCCTCAGTCCCCAGCCCCTGGGTATTGTATATTCATGCTAACTGTAACTGTCTCAAAGGGTTTAGGCGGGGATCAAGGTAACAGACCTGACATGACCCCACTAACTGTGAGCGACTATTAGGACTGATTCCTATGACAGACATTATAGGAGGACACAGATATGAATACTTCCTAGAGGTAAGCAACTGATGTGCCAGTGATCTCTGACTACCAAACACACAGATGGAAATCTATATTACCCTCTGTTTATATTACAACACTGACCTCCCAATCCAAGAGCAGATCTGACACAGAACATCCTGTCCACACACTAAAACAAAGTCACACAGGAGACAGAGAGATGATGGCAAAGCCACCAAATGTTAACAACCTACATTCAATCCCTGGGATCCACATGATGGAAAGAGAGAACCAATCCGGTAAGCTGTCCTCTGATCTCTACATGTGAACCAGAGCATGTGTACATCTGTGCACACACACACAAATAAATAAATGCAATAAATATTCAAAATAACCAAGTCACAAATGCTGTGGTACTAAAAAGACAGAAACATCCTAATGCAATATGTTCCTCACATAATAAGAAGGTGAGAAATATAGTTTTAGAGCGCACACACAGAACCAGTGTGTAGGAGTCTCGGATGAGTACCTGTATGTAGAAAGGGATCCCAGCACTGCGCCTTGTGGCACAGAGTTTGGAAGAAGGATCACTGCTTTTAATTTCCTCCAGAACACTCCACAGCCACTGCTCCGGCAGCTTCTGCAGACTCACAGCAGAGCACCTAAAAGGTACAAACAAGCAGATGTTTTTTGGCATTACCAGGCTCTAAAAGGTAAAAGTGCAAACCAAGGATGTTCATTAACACTGTTGGGAATAATAAACATTTTATGTTGAGAAGACTATCCTTGTACTTTTCAACCTATTATTATATATCTACTGTAATGATTACCCTTTGTGTCAGCCTGCTGAGCTTTAGCGTCACCCAAGAGACAGGTCTTCTGGGTGTGCCTGTGAGGGGTTGGTCATCTTCAGCTGAGGTGAGAAGCCCCATCAACTGTGGGCTCAGCAGAGAATGGCATGCACCTTCTGGCCTCTTTCTGGCTATGGGTCCAGCTGCTTAAAGCCCCGATGCCTGGACTTTTGTCATGATGACTGCACTGGAGACCAAAATCAACAGTGTCCCTCAGTTGCTCTTTTTAGGATGTCCCATCACAGCAGCAAGAAAGTCACTGAGACCCACCTACTACTACGTGTCTGGGACTTGAAACCATTGGTTCTGCTTACTACAACTGCTGTGTCTAAAGCACAACCTTAGCTACAAACAAGCTTGATCACACAGGCTTGCTCCATACTCAGGAAGGCCCACAAAGCTCATACAGATATCCATACTGTAAGACTCAGGGTTTCCAACAAGAACATCATCCATAGTATAGTTTTCTGTAATTGATTTTTATTTATAGAAATTATACATAGTCAAAGTAAATGAGTGAATTTAAACTTACATTTTAATAATTACTTTCATCTCACTTAAAATGCAGCATATCACAGATAATACTTTTTTCAGGTCCATAGAGTATTAAGAATGAAATTTATCTTGGGAGAGGCAAAACATGTTAAAAGTTTATTTGAAAGAGGATGTTCTTAAAATTGAATGTGTGTGTGTGTGTGTGTGTGTGTGTGTGTGTGTGTGTGTGTATGCGTGTGTGTGTGTGTGCACACACAAATAGGCAGGAACATCATGCATGGGATCAGAGGACAACTCTCCAGAGCCCCTTCTCTCCTGCTACCTCATAGGATCTGAAGACTGTCAAATCAATGTATCGGAGACCTACTGACCACTGAGCACCAGCAGACTTTTGCTCTACTGTAGTAGTGTAAGCTGAAGCAGCAGCATACTCAAAGGCAGGGAAACAGCCACCTTGGAGAGAGGGCACCTTCCTAAGGGAAGTGGTGCTAGAGGTTAGGCATGGGGCCCTAATGCACCAGGCAAAAGTTCTGCTATGCTAGATCCCCGGGCCTTTTCTAGTTTTTATTCTGAGAAAAGGTCTCAGTAAGTTGTCCACACAGGCCTGGAATTTGACAATCCTGACTCAGCCTTTCCAAGCAGGAATTAAAGATCAGGATCTGCTTAACTGAAATTAACACAATAAAATAAACATATCAAGTTGGAAAGTGCTTTTATTGTAGAAGGAAACAGTCACCAGAAATAACTGGCTGTAATTTGGAGCAGGAGTTGCACCCCACATACACATTTGGAATTAGTTTTTTTTTTTTTTTTTTTTTTTCCTTTATTCTGGTATAAAACAGTGAACTTCCATTTCTGAATAAACATTCCAGACAGCAACTGAAATTCAGATAAATGTTTGACACTGACTTAAATATAGAGCTCATACTGCTTAAACCGTGCCATTTTAAGTCTGGACATGGACTGAAGCATTTTCAGCCCTGAACAAATCCCTTACACTTAGCAGGCCAAGATTTTACAGATTTCCTCATAGAATTAAAATCCAACCTCCTAGCCTTGCCTCTTCCCACCTGTTTCCTTCAGCCACCAAAACTAACTCTCAGAGGTTTATACCACTGGCCAGGGTTGGCACAGCATTTGCTTGGCATGTTCAAGGCCCTAGGTTCAATCCCCAGTACTGAGATTTAAAAAAAAAAAATTGAATCAGGAAACTAAATAAAAGCCCAAGGTTAACAAAAAACTTTAATGTGACAACCTTGTTTAGACCCTGATTAGAACAAATAAAATGTAAGAATGATATTGCCAAGTAATATTTTTTAAAAATTCTGTGTGTTCTAGTTACAGCAGACACCAAGGAAGTAACTGGGGCCTTGAGACACAAGGAAAAGAGTCTACATCTTTAGATACAGACATAGAAGGGCCTGGAGTAAAGTTCACAAACCAAGATTAGTATTTCAATACTTCAACAGCTGTCATGCAGAGGCACAAAGTACATGTGGCAAATTCTGGTAACTGGTGAACCTAAGCAATGAATAGAAGCAGTCTGATCTTTTATTCCCTACTTTTAACCATGTTTGTGAACATGTATACACATACACACGTTTATATTTTAAGGACCAAAGTTGCTTCCCCCTCTATCATTTTAAAGGTAAATGTCCTATGTTGGCTGTGCTGGGGATAGAATGCAAAGTCTTGTGCATCCAGCCACAGGTAGTAATTTCTTTAGCTTATATGAACACTGCCAACAAGGCAGCTTGAGAGATAGCTCAGCAGTTAAGATTATAAGAGAGCCCAAGCTCAGTTCCCAGAACCTATATTGGGTGACCCAAATCCTCCAGCTCCAGGAGACTCAGGACCTTCTTCTGAACTCCAAAGGTATCTTCTGCACACACGTACACATGCTCGAACATAAGCACTCAAATAAACATTAAAACACATACCTTCTTCTGACCTTCAAAGGCATCTGCACACGCATGTGCATGCTCACACACAGGCAGACAAAGAAACATTAAAACACACATCTAACTTGGTATAATCTTTCATTTCCCAATCAAAAATTGAACTCCAGATTGCTCAAAGCAATTATTCAAGTGCTGATGCTATTATACATAGGACTGCTAGATTCATTGAGTCTTTTTTCACTACTAAAGAACAGGAAGCGTATATATGGGTTAATTTAGTTCATAATAAGTAGACAAAGGAATTTTAAAAAAATAAGCAAATGGCATTTTGTGTGTGTGTGTGTGTGTGTGTGTGTGTGTGTGATTCAAGAATATGTTGGAGTTACATACAGAAGTTTAAAAAGTCACTTAGAGTGACTTGATCTACAATTATCTATGAATTTCATTTCCTTGAATTTTCTGCTCCGCTCGAGGACTGGCTGAAAGAACAGGCTGCAGTCTGAGACAGGCCAAGTCTCCAGTAAGAATTCACTGCACAGGAGAGACAGGGAGAAGTGAAGTGCAGGACATGACAGGAACTTGTGCTCCTTCCTATCAAGTGTGCTGAAACACTAGTACACTATACATCAGCTCAACAAGGCTTCTTATTAACACAGCCTCTCCTAGGCCTTCCTGAGCTAGCAAATGAAGGCCACAGGAGCCAGGTCTGGGATCAGTAGGCTACCTCACCACATGTCACCCTTTCATGTATGAATTGACAACTGCTCTAGACAACTAATCAAATCTTGATTTAAATGGTGATATTCTCCTTAGTTTGAAAAGTCATATATGACTTGGAACTAACCTTCCTACCTTAATTTCTACACAGATATTATTTTAATAAGGTTCTTCTCTTTTCTGGCTTCTACAGTAGCATATGACACTCATGTCCACCAAATATGCACATGCCCATATTTCCAACTAAGCATCTTTTTATAGTCTCACACATACTCCAGTTCATCAAAATTGATACACTTTCTAAGTTATATGGAGTCATATCATTAGGTACAGGGTAGAGGGCTGGTGGTGTCATGGGAAGAACGGATGTAAGCTAGACGCTGAAGGTTATCCAGACAAATGATGGAGAGTCTACAAAGTAGGGTCCAGAAGGCAGGAGCCAGCGAACAGTCTTTAACCAAGGTCCCAAAGACAATTCCCTCATTTAGATTCTTGGCTATCTGAAATGTAAACACTTAGCCAGACCTACTTATTCCCTTGGGTATTGCATACTAAGGACCAAATGTTCCTTATTAAGTTGGGGATTTCCAAAACAGAGCCAGAAGAATGTTCTACAAGATTACAGCTGGCAAAGTATCCTGAAAAGAGCCCCATGTGCCCACTGAGGACCCAGCAGCCTCAGGACGAGCTCTGAGAAATGCTTGGGGCACTCACTCCTGCCACCAAGTCCAGACCTTGTTCTGCTCTGGAATTCCCCAGCGCCAAACCAGCTTTTCTGAAGAACTCTTTAACTGGCTGGTTTCCAGTCTGTGCTTAGCCACTGAATTCTATCTCTTTGATTCCCTTGCTTCCTAGCTCTGCTCTTCTCTTGGACCAGACCTCCCACCCCAAAGTCACATATAAAAATCTGACCCAACAACTTAACTCTCCTCTTTTTATTCATCTGAAACATGCTGTACCCCAAACAAAATCTTATAGGTCTTATTTAATTCACCATACTGGAAACACATTTGCCTGCAACATAGAAAGAAAACAGTTGTTCCATGTCTACTGGGCATCTAGTCAACACCACGCTCCATACATCTGATTTTGTGTCATGCTTGTAACAAATGCAAAAGAAAGTTATTTCCTCTGAGGGATGGAGGTGTAAACACAGTTGTTGAAGACACCAACCAGGATGTCAGGGTAACAATCATCTAAGTCCGAGTTCGGAAACCCATCTATGGAGCTGAGCTAACGAGGGTCATCACCCTCCTGTGTCACATAAAAGCCATGTGACTAAGTCACTTCCCACTTTTCTTTTCTACCACATGAATACTGTTATGTATGCGTTTACTCTTGAAACATATTTAGTAAGTTCTCCAGAGGCATCTATCTGATTAGGGAAGTTTAAGTTTTAAAGAGTTTCAATGATATTTCTGATAAAGATACAATAGTTGGCTTACATTTGGAAAAGGCCTCTTCCCATACTCACACAACACCGCCTACATGTAACATCCAAAATATACATTAGAAGCCCGAAATCCAGTTAAGTGAAGAACAAGATAACCACAGGGAATTACAAGAGGTGACAATACTGATACAGGAACGAGGCTTATAGCACGGCAGACTTGGAACTAGCAGCAGTGGTCACAAAGTCAACTCTGCTGGGCAACCAGTCTTTTCTCCAGAAGGGAATTTCAGTGGCTTCCTCTCCCATGAGCGGGGCTTGAACAGGGGTGACTGCCAGATCTGGGACAGCAACCAAGAAAAGACACAGCCCAGGAGGACTCTGAACCAGGCTGTCCACTGACTTGGGAGTTAAATCGGTGCTATCCCAGGAAGACTGGAGAGAGATGGACCATTTGATCTACCTCCTCAGAGGAATGGGTCCAAACAAGCACACAAAGTAATCAAAAGCTTCCTAATTATGGTCAGCAAACCAAATCTCACAACACAAGGAATCCTATATTAGAACAGTTAAAAATAATTAGGACATCAATGAACTCTAAGTGAAACTAATTTCATAGGGCATACTAACAAAAACCTTAAAATAAGTTCAGTTTAGTAAGTTAAAGAAATAATAAGGATGGCTTCTTAAGAAGTGTAGAGGGACTGGTATGTAGCTCTATGGCAGAGTGCTCACCTAGCATATGCCAGACCCTGGGTTCAATACCTGTACTACAAAGGAGAAAAACACAAAAGGAATAGTTACCTGTCAGGTATGCTCCATACCTGTAATCCTAGCACTTGGGAGGTGAAGGCAGGAAGGTCATGAATTCAAGATCAGCTTTGGCTACATAATAAGCTGGAGGCCATGCTTGGCTACATGAAAGTCTGTCAATTTTTTTTTAAGTGCAAGAAATTATGAAAAACAAACTGCTGAAAATAAGAAAGCTGGCATAAATAAAAATACTAGAAATATTCTGTGTCAAAATATAATTTCAAAAAATGATGATATCACAGCTAAGGTACTAGACTTAAATTTTTAAAACGTCAATTATATCAAAAATAAATTTCTCATCCAGGCAATGGTGGTGCACACCTTTAATCACAGTACCTGGGAGGCAGAGACCAGCTTGGCCTATAGAGTGAGTTCCAGGACAGTAAGGGCTACACAGAGAAACCCTGACTCAAAAAAAACAACAAACAAATAAAAAAGTTTCTTATTATCGTAGTAGTATATTTAAAATGCTGAAAGATAACTAATTGTTGTTGGGAGTCTATACCACATTAAACTATATTCAAAAGTAGAAGCAAAATCTAGATTGTTTAAGACACATTAGAAAGATGTCTGCTGGGAGGACCAGATGTCTCAGAGGGACCTATACAGTGCAAAGAGAAAAGAGACTCGTTCAAGTTATCCTCTAACCCTGACACACACACAGACATACACACACACTCACACACAGACACAAAGATACACACACACACACACACACACACACACTTAGTTAAAGTAATAATATAAAAGGCCCGGAACTCTGAATGAAAGAGACGCCTGAAAGATGTACTTCAGCAAAGTTCAATGAATCCAAATGGTGACCTCTCCCACACTCTCCCACACTGAAGCCACCCTACCCTAGCAGACTTGCACACTCTAAAAGGAGTGACAAAGAGCTCCTCTTCAAGCCAAAAGCCTTGGCTTCTTCCCTTCCAGAAAATGTCACATCTAAGCTGTTAATACCACAGGCATTTTACTTTGAAATGATCCAGATTCTGGCCAGGCTTTCCTGTCTCCACCATCCTCCAAACCACAGTCACTGCTATCTGAAATAAGGTCCTACTGTAACTTCCCAAATGGTTGCTTTACTTTTACTGTTATCATTTACTCTCAACACAGCATTCAACACTATCCTTTCAAAGGCCAAAAGCTGAGGCTGACAGATCCTGAGTTTGAGGCTACCCTGGGCTAGACAGTAAGACCCAACCTTTAAAAAAGAGAAACAGATCAGTTCTCAGTAACATCTTGAATCTACTTACAAACCCCACTGTGCATTCCCCAGTTCCCCACAAGGAACTACTGGATCTTCCCTTATCTCATCAGCTTGTTTATACCTTTCATTCAGAAAGGACTTTGGGGTGCACTATTGTAAGGAAATTGCCTTCCAAAGGGACAGAAATCAGCTTCCTACTCATGTTTTATTCAGGTCATTTTCAGGCTGGTTACAGTGGTGCTGAGTGGACTGGATGGTATAGACAGAAAGCAGCTTGGCAATCAGAATATCCTACAGAAAATTCAACCTGGCCTGGCATGAAGTGTGACTCATCCACTATGGAGGTACTCCAACTCCTCTGGGAACCAGGGAAACTCTCATTCTTATTAATACACCATTTCCTTATAGTAACTGAAATCAGTCGCAATAGTCTAAAGAAACTTAACACCTGCTAACAGAAAGCAACCACTTTCACATTGAAATGTGAAATACACGAACGCTGACGCATGGCGCAAATTCCCAGAAACAACCAAGGCACAACTGCCAAGAAACTAATCATGTTCAACCTCATTGGCACAAGGCCAACGCTTGTACCTACACCTTTGTTTACCAAATAATTCCCTCCCCAGGCTACCATCTCTAAGGGCTTTTAGTGCAGAAAGGAAGTCCTTTCCTTTGCCCATCCAAATGGGCAAAAGTGAAGACTGTCAGCTTTTAAACAGCTCTAAGTAATAATTGATACAGTTATGGTGTCAAGACAAATCAGCATCAATAATAATAAAGCTGTAAATACATGCTGATGGCTAAGAAATTTCCACACTGCCGCACCCCTTTACTTTTTTCTCCTTCCGTTTCAGTGGACAATCGTTTAAAGAGCTTTATCTAATGCCAACAGAAGCTTTGAGGAGAAACTGGGATCTGATATAAAATAAGTGGCATGTGTCAACACATCAGCCACTCACAGCTGATTATTCAGACACCAAACTTTTAGATCCCTAACGCACCATGCAGAGAGAGACACAAGAGTTGTAGTCAAGTTTCAGGCCAGTCCCAGGTATCCTCTCCTGGTTGCCTCTATATTAAATTTACTCCGAATGTGTTTCACAGGAAACTAAAATAACTTGCGTCTCCATACACATTTAACCCATTATCTGGGCTTACAAAGTCTTACATATTGGGGCAATCTCATGAAATTTCATTTTATCCCATTTTGCTCTTGGATACCCAAAAACTTACATATTATCTCTTCTAGTCATTCAGACCCTTTCACATATACTAGAGTCTAACAGAAGGGGGGCTATCATAACAGAATGATGGAGCTAAGTGGGGCTTGGAAGTGCACACCTGTAATCCCAGGACTCAGAAAGTAGGGGAGAGAAGGTCAGAAGCTTAAGGTCATACTTGGATACAGAAGCCTGGGCTATGTGAGGTCTTGCCTCTAAACAGCAAAGCAAGGTAGGCAGGTAACGCAGTGGGTGGAGTTCTGGATGTGCAAGCCTGACAGACACCTGAGCTTGATGCTCAGATCTCAAGGTGGAAGGAGAGAACTGACTCCCAAAAGTTGTATTCTGATCTCTACGTGTACTGTTGCATGCACACTGCTATCTGGCAACATGCTATGACTTCCTAAGTGGGCTCTGAAGGCTCTGAAATATAAGCTGCACACTGCCACAGACATACTCTCTCCTACACATTTTTGTACTGTCAAGTATCTCCAAGAGGGCCCAGCACCAAGATGGGAGCTTAGTAAATACTTGGAGCTAAATGATGAACTCTGCTGGGCATGCCATTCTAACAAAGCAGTCTGTCAGGGAGAGGATTAAGAGGATATAGTAACTCCAAAGGGGAGTGCACAAATATTTCCCAGGGATGAGTGGTGCCTCCAAAGCTAAGCAGGCCACTGGGCATGCACAGGAAGCCTAGTAGCCTAAAGACTAATGGAGCCGGCTAGTAGCTGATTCCCTCTGATAGCTGGCGCTCTTGTAGAATCTTCTGGAATGCAGTTTTCTCTGGTAAAATGCATGACTAAAGGTCTTGGGGCCAAAATAATGTCAACCCATTCTCAAAATTTAAATGAAGGTGAGTTTTCCCAAGATTCAAAAACAAAACCACACACTGAAGGGTGTGTTAACTGGTGTCTGCACACGTGACATTCGACTGAAGACTAGGGCGCGTTTCTGCAGTGTTAAATGGTATCTGCACACGTGAAGACTAGGGCGTGTTTCTGCAGTGTTAACTGGTGTCTGCACACGTGAAGACTAGGGTGTGTTTCTGCACTGTTAACTGGTGTCTGCACACATGAAAACGGTAGAAACCACACTTCACACAACCAGTGTTTCTGAATTTCAGCAACATGTAAATTTTCCTTTTCTCTAGGAGACCTCCAAGCAATGACTTCAGCTGTTCCTGTTTGGCTCATTATCTAAATGTATGTCTCCACCCTGAATATCAAACTCTCCCTATTTTCACAGCACTGGGCAATTTCCCAGAATGCTGGACTTCCACTGGGTCCTCCGTCTCCACTTCTGCCTCTTCTCCCAACCTCTGACCTGGACCCCACCTGTCTGCTATCCCTCTGGGCAGTGTTCCAACACCACCTTGAACATGATGCTTTGTCTGCTATCGAGGACTGCCCTAGCCTTTTATTGTTGATCCTAATCATGCTTCCCATCACCTGGGACACACAGCCCAAAAAGCAGTTCTTGTTCTTGGTTTTTAATTTCTGCCTAGTAAATCCACTTCTTTACTTACTAATCCCAAATATTTACTGCTAGGTTGAAAGTTCCTCTGGAGCAGTGGCTCTCAACCTTTCTAACACTGCAGCCCTTTAATACAGTTCCTTATGTTGTGGTGACCCCCCAACCATAAAATGATTTTGTTGCTACTTCATAACTGTATTTTGCTGTTATGAATCATGAAAATCTAATATGCGAGCCCCCTGTAAAAGAGTCCTTTGACCTCTGAAGTGGTCTAGAGAAAGGAAGCTCTTTGGGTCTTGCTGGCCATACTGTATAGCCTACCCAGTGAGCTCTAGGTCACTAAGAAACTTTTTCTCAAAGAGCAAGGTGGACAGCTCCTGAGGATTGACAGTAGCCTCCACATGAACCTGCAGACAGGCGGACCCACATGAACACATACACACACATACTCAAATAAAGTCCCCTAGTAGCAAAGCCCAGTTTACTATTATTTGTATCCTCTACCAGTGCCTCCAGTCACAGCTCCCTACACACAGGAAGTACCCAACAACCGTCTCCTGAACCGCTCGTCTCCCAAGAAATACATCCCCCACCCAAGATTAAATTTTAGTGCCAGTTCTATCAACTAGTTGTGTGGCTATGAACACGGTGTTTAAAAAGAAAACTGTTGCTGAGGTGGTTTGAAAATCATGATGGGTGTGGCGACACACGCCTTTAATCTCAGCACTTGGGGCAGTGGCAGGTGGAGCTCTGTGAGTTCAAAGCCAGCCTGGTTTACAGAGCTTCTGGACAGTGAGGGCTTCTAAGAGAGACTATATCAAAGAGGTATTTTACCCCTTTAGTGACTGTTACAAATAGAGACAGTATCACCCTAAATATATCAAGTACCCCAAGCCACTGGTGGGATCCACCCCCACACCTCACCACAACCTCACATAAGCCTTCACACCTGGATTAGACCCTACCAATGTTCTCTCCGTTCCCAGGAACACCAGCCCAGAACACCCTATTTTCAGGGACCTAGAGAGCTCTTCCTGACACATCTGGTACACAGAACATGTTCTAGAAACTTTCTGTTGAATGACTGCATACAAACCGACCAACAGGTGTGGGTAGCAGCTGCTACATTAGCTATGTCTTCTGGTGGGTCCCAAACTGAAAAGGAGATACAGAAAGAGAGGCTGTCACCCGAAGATTTCTCAACGGGAGGTCACAATAGCTACAAAATGAAACACCCTCGAGTTTTGGTTCTTCAGTGACCCTTCTGTCCATTCCCCCACCAGGGAAGATTGCTTTATAAGGAAGCAATTTCAAAACGCCAGGGTTACTGGTGTTTGCGATAAGAAGGAACTGCCAGGTAAAATGAAGCCAGGGAAGACTCCCAAGAACAATGTAGCAAGTTCTAGTTGTTTGTTTTGGTTCCTCATCACACAGTCAGGGGTCCGGAAGGAAAATGGAATGACCCCGATAGAAGAACTGGTTCTTGCCAACCACTGTGCAGTCACCAACCACAGACTAGGGGAATTCCAAGATCCTACCTTGTCAGCAAATGCCTCCCAGTTAAAGAGCAGACACCATCTTTGTCTAAAGAGTCTTGCTTGGACTATCTTGTCAAACTAATACAAAACACACCATTTCTTTAGCCTCAAGAATATCACACAGCTTTAAGTTCCTAAGTTCTGAAGGGTTCAAGTCTCATCAAAAGAAAAAAAAAAAAAAAATCCCTTAACACTTCATATTATTAATCTACATATATGCATATTAAATAAGTTTACCAGTTCTAAAGGGAACTTACAAAATGTATCCAATTGCAGGGCTGTAGAGATGGCTAAGCAGGTAAAGGTAATTACAATATAAGGAACAAAGGACCCATATAACAAAGAAGGTGTTAACCAGCTCCCACAAGCTGTCCCCTGACCCTCACACACCACGGCATGTGCATAACCACACATACACACCACTGACAAAAAGAAAAGTAATTTTTAAAATGCATCTGATTTCCCAGTCTTTCGCACATACAATCCCCAGACTTCACAGGAGATCAGAAGGCAGCGCTAAGCCCTGTATACAGGGAGTAAAATGCCCGGGAGTTAAAGAATGAAAACTCTTCCTTCCACTTATTAGAAGGGACACAGTGTCTCCCACAGGTTAGACAATTTACTGTTATTGGCAAGCTAGTAGTGGAACTCACTTAAATTTTACATTTTTGTCTGTACTTCAAACAAAGACACAAAAATCAAACCACTGTGACTTTTTTCTTCTTCATCACAATCAACAAGGACCAAGAACAAAGATGTTTAGTTATTTTCCTAATCGAGTGGTATGCCTAAGCCCATACTAAATGCAACAGAGAGTCGGGGCTACCCTTCAACGGAACACTACTTGCCTAACATTCCCAAGGCTCTAGATTCACTGAATTGAGAGAATAATAATAATAATGATGATTTTTGACACTTTTAAATTAGAAAAGTAGCAGAAATGCACAAGGCAGGCTACAGCTGATGATCAGGGCTCTGTTGTCTTGAGCAGATCATGGAAGCGAATTACTGCTCCATAAACAGATTATCCCAACTTCTATCCTCAGAGTTATGATAAGAAAAAAGAAAAAAAAATTACCCATAACAGAAGATCAAATTACATGTCACGTAACCCACTAATTTGTCATTAAACAATTTGTACCAATACACCGGACTCCCAGAGTACAAAGGAGCTTTCCAAACGCCTCTTCCATCCACCTATGTAGCACCATGGCTATTTTCTTATTGAGATTGAATTAGTTATATTGCTGGTTAGTTGTTGTTAATTGAGACACTTATCTTTATTTCCTGAAACCCTTCCTGTATGTTATTAGTCTTTATTTAGAAAGTTTTCTCCTACCTTTAACTATTTTGTAAGTGAAATTCTCTACTTATTTTTTCTCCCAATATTATGTTTACTATTTAAAGGTTTATGGTTTTGTCTTCCAAATAAACTACACAATGGCAGATGTGTGCAGGAAGACTGTGTCCATGGCAGCAAGTCTTTAAAGGGACATTAACTCTGCAGTACGGAGAAACTAGAAATCTTAAGAAGGATTTGCACAGGGAGCGGCGGGGAAATGATGTTATCAAGAGAAACCATCGTACTTGCCCTCACCAGCATCACACTGCTCATGTTCACTGAGGGTGGAGACAGTGGGGACTACCCTGAGCCTCGGCAACAAACCAGCAAAGAAATCACAGTAAGAACAAGAAATGCTACATGAAAGTGGTGGAAGGGTACACACGCCCAGAGAGTGCTCAGTGTTTAACATCTCCTTGGGATAAAAGAGAAAAGATAGGAAAACAGAAGATGCCATTTTTGAAACTCTGGCCCACAGACTATTCACTGACAACAAGGTTCTTCTGTCCTTGTATGGAAATGACAACATGTTATGAAGACTTTGAAAACCAGTGTTAAAATCTTCAAAAAAGGGTATGAGGCTGACTTTACAGGAATGGATTTAAAAACAAAAGTTCAGGGGCTGAAGGGATGGCTCGCGGTGGTTAAGATTATCTGTTGCCCATGCCAAGGGCATGGGTTTGATTCCCAGCACCCAAAAGGAGGTGCTCTAGCAGACCTGGTGCCCTCTTCTGGCCTTGGCAGGTACTGCATGCACCAGGCACACTTAACATGCCAGCAAAACACACGTAAAATAGAGATGAAAATTAAAAATTCAAAGGTCACCAACAACTCAGTAGATACAATGACTGAGAAAGACAACATTAAGACATTCTAGTTTTCACAAAATCATTTTACTCTACTAGAGAAATGGAAAAACTGAATCAAACTTCTCAGGACATTTAGTGAGCTCTAAGTATCTTGTACAAGAACATTGTCAAATGAAACATGAATAAAAGTTTAGACAATATAATGTTAATCAGAGTAGAATGAGTAGAATAACCTACCCTCAAATATATTACAATTAACATTTATTTATTTATTTATTTATTTATTTATTTATTTATTTATTTGTACAACTGTGTAAAGATATGTTCTTTTGTTCTCCAGGAGAATAGTTTAGTTTTTACTATTAAATTCCAATTTTCTCAAAAAGGTTTTCACTTGGATTTACATGCTAAGAACTATACTTAGTTGATAAAAGATTAAGTATTTAAATTGTATCTGCCATAATGATAGACACTATGAGTCCTCACTAGTGTTTTTAACTATAACTGCTAGCTGTCGGCAGGTCATTCAAGGGTAAAAATGAGAATATGGTTATAACTACTAGAAAACACATTTGTAGAAAGCCCACACTCTAGGAGGCAGAACAGTTCTCACATAAAGAGGAAGACACCATGAAGTACCCACAAAGGCACCTTCTGCACTTACAATCCTGGTCGACAATCCCTGCCACCCACCTCGTACAGTTAAGCTTTCAACTTGGACATATCAGAGTCCCCAATATCACACTCTAACTTAGAAACCCTTAAATCAGAACAAACAACTTCAAACACAAAGGTCATGGGAGAGTTCCAGGTATGAGTTTCACCAGAAACTTGAATTCATTTGCGATTTAAAGGCACTCAAGCACTCCAGTTAAACGCTTAGGTAGCTAACCATGCACAGGAAGGACCATGGCTTCCACTGAGTTGACCGTTTTGGTTTGGTAGAAGGTCTTGCTGTGTGAATCCTCCTGCCTCAGCCTCCAGAATACCGAAATTACAGGCAGACACAATCATACTTGGCAGTAATGGTGTTTTATAAAGAAAGTTTGGGCATTTCATCAAATCCTAAATAGAACTCACTACAGAGAAAATCAGGTTACAGAAAATTAATTCCACATTGTTTGTGTTATACATATAAATATTGTTTTCAAAAAACTTCCCAGAAAAAAGGAATAGTACCTCCCTCCGTTCTTGTTTATCCTCAGATAATTGTTTAATAATAAAGTCAGTTTACATTTGACATTTTGAATAGTCCTATTAAAAACCAATCTAAAGGCTGAAGCTCATGTTTAACTCTTCAGTTATTTGTCCATTAGTCACTATAAGTGCTCTCTTCCTGGACATGGCCAGCCAGAAGCTGGCCTTGATTTCTTTGGGTCTTCATGAATGCCCACATTTCTTTCTTGCAAACTTCTTAAATGCTGCATGCCTAAACAAGGTTCCCATCACTGAAGCCCAAAGAAAATGGATTTTCTTTTTTTAAAAATAAAAACCAACCAAATAAACAAAAGCAACACACATGATAGAGATTCTGTGCCAAACAGATTTGAAATGTCCCCTAAGGGATCAAAAACCACTGGTGGCTCAGCTACATCAGATGAGAACGCCTAACGTGGGTTAGGAGCCAACAATGCAAAATGCCAGCCATGAGGGATCTTTACAACAGATTAGGGGTGGCCATACAGCAGCCTCATGCCCCCAGCCCAGCTCTTGTGGATGCCTTCCACTGCACTGGTACACAGTGGTTCTAAAACTGACAGGAAGGTGTGGCATTTCATTCATGCTCTGTTCTCTGTTCTTTCTAACCCTGTTCTTCCCTAAAGACTTCAGTCCCACCAACAGTGACAGTTACAGAAACAATTCCCTGATCTATGTCTGCTTTAGTTACCTTACCTTCACCATACCCCCACTCCAACTGCTAAATTGAATATAACTATCAGGACACTCCATCATTTTCTCACACCCAGTACAGGAAAAATAAACTCACTATTCTTTACCAAACAAATAAAAATTCCTCTGGCTTAGGTAACATCAACCCCATTTTCCTGGTTACTAAGACCAAAAAGCAGATGAAGCCATCACAGATTCCCTGGTAACCTCTGCCAGTGCATTCAAGTGGCATCAAAGAGTGGGCTACATCTAGTCTGCCCTATAGACTCTTTATAACCAAAACAATGTGACTGAAACAACACTATGTGCCTTGCCAGGCTACTGGGCCAGAAAAGATCATAGACTTCTGCCTGGAGCTTGCTGCTATGTAAGAGAGTTCAGCAACCTCAAAACTGCCATGTTCAGTAAGAGGACACCTGTGGTCCAAATGTCAGGTCCAAAGTAAACTCCAATTCTCCAAACTCCAAAAGGTGTTTGGCTGGCTGGTTAGAGGTTGCAGCTTCCTCATGGCCTAGCAGCTTGTCTCAAGCTCGGTAACGTGGAGCAGAACTTCCTGCCTCTACCTGCCCTTATCTGGAGGATGTCCCTGGGCATCCTTATCTAAAAGGTCTCTCTAAGCCAGATGCCCGATTCTTTTTTAGCTCGACCATTGGCACACATCTCTGCTGAGAAGACTTGTGCTAGGAGCTCTGCTATAGGACCCCACGGACTCACACAAAGCCCTGTGATAGGAGCGTGCCACTTAATGCAAATTAGGGTTTGTCCCCAGCCATCCCCCATCCTATATAATACTCTAGGATAAAATTGAGCTGATTCCTTGAAATCTCTTTCCCAGAGGGCTGTCTCCGTTCATGCTGAAGGCGGCATACAAAGCTTTCTGTCACCTCTTCTGCCTCTTTCCTCTTGGACTGATGGCCAACTGGACGAGAGGACCCCCACAAAAGGGCAGTCCAAATAGCCAGGAATGAGCTCAATCCAGACTCTAGGAGAACTTCTGGCTGTTAGATAAAAGCCAGAACTTGTGAAACTTGTTCTCCTCTGCCAAGAGGAGTCATTTCCCTTACCCCTGGCAAAAGGGACACACAGCTCTCAACTAATGTACTTGTGGCACCTCCCAGCCTATCAAGTGCATGCTAGCCTCCTGGTTCATCCAGTCTCTACTCCCAAAGTCCACACTAGCATCCTGGATCTTCTCACCTCCTCTTGGACCCCGAACTCTCTCCAGCCAGTCTCAGTATTCTCAGCTCCTGCTGCCCTCACTGTTCACAGCTCCTGCTAGCCACACTGCACTTTTTCTATTCTGTCCCCTGCCCCCACCCCCATAGCCCTGGCCATGGCCAGTCCGCTGGCCTTGATGAATCTACTGTTCCAGATGCCTCGACTGTTCTCTCTCATATCCACATTAACCTTCCCTACCATACATCAGTCATATCAGTTAATGTGCCAACTATGTCCACTCTTCTAGCTATCCCACTATCCAGGGTGCTAGAAATGTAGGTGGTCAAAAGGACTGTTAGGACTCAGGCATCATACTGGCCTGCCCCATCAACTGGCAGGATACACCCTGGCCAGTCTAGGATCCTATGGCTACTACGACATTACACAGTCTGAATGCAGGTGCAGAGGGCCCTTTTAGAGGAAAACTCCACCCACTTCTGCTCTCTTTTCCCCCTGTCCCACTGAAGGGGCAGACAGGACTTTTCCTGTCTCCTCTCTCTCTCTCTCTCTCTCTCTCTCTCTCTCTCTCTCTCTCTCTCTCTCTCTCTCTCTCTCTCCCTCCCTCCCTCCCTCCCTCCCTCCCTCTCTCTCTCTCTCCTCTCTCCCCCCTCTTCCTCCCCTTTCCCCAATGAAACTTCCCACATAAGCTCTATCTGCCTGGCATGTTTGTCCCTGTCCGCCACAGAATCCGCCAAGGTCCCCTCACATGGTATTATAATACCTCTCCCTTTACTACTTCATCTGCCAGCTAACTGGCACTGGCAAACCAGTAAATGTACAGAGGAAAACTACCTAGCTTAGCCTTGCCCTAATTCCTAGCTCATAAAGAAATGTGTTAAAATAGCTATAGCTTTCCTTTTGATCATACAATATGCCATGTGTGGAGTTGTTCACACAAGGCCAAATGGTAAGTGGAACATCCCATCTCTTTGTCAAACTCAGAGCCATCATTGTAGAGAAAGTCCTCATTATCTCAGACTTAGATTGCCAAAACTGAATCTAGGTTTTCCCTAACAGTCATTCAAATCTACTGAGCTGAATGTTTCCAACCAGAAACCACTACACTGCTCCCAGTCAAACATCACTCTCATAGTATTTTACATTTACAAAAACTATATATTGCAAAACAATCTTCAAAAACAAGGCATTTACTCTATATACTTTTTAAAAAGTCAGAGATCTGCTGGTAGAATAAATACTTGCTTTAGAGATGTAGGGACTGGGGACTAAGGAGGTTAACTTCGGTAGTCTGTCAATCAGTGAGAAGGATGTTCACAGAACTCAGAGCCTGAATCACTGACTGCTTTTTGGATACAAAGCCAAAGTGTCTCTCACATCCCTACAATAGCAAATCTGGTTACACAGAACAGAACAGCTTGGTCTAAACCCATCTTGCTCAGCAACAGCAGCACTAAGGAAGAGTCTGCCTAAGGAGTGATCTGACTGTCATCTCGACATTTACTAATCTTCCCACTTCATCCTCCTACGTCCTCACACCTTACTCATGAATGCTCACAAGCTCACTTCCTCCACAAAGAGTGAACAACAGTTCCTTGTTGCTTCTTCTCTCCGGCATCCCTTTAAGATTTATCAAGTTCACACAGCATTTGGTGGTGCTATCCTGTTCGCATACACAGAGCTTCCTTTCTCAGCTGGTATTGAGCTAACACACATCCAATGTGATGCCTGTCATCAGTGACTCTTCTGACCAGTAGAGGCCTTCCTGCTAATGTTCTGAATTTTAACCTTGCTTATTTCCTAAACTAAACCACCAGCTCTTGTTTAGAGGCTGTTAACAAAGGACACGGATATCCTTATGCTCTGAAGAAAGAAGGGTATCCTTGAAGTGAGGATGAAGCTTTAGGAAGGACATATAATGGAACCATTAAGGAGGATGCAGACACTGTCTACTCAGACAGAATAGCTGAATCAATCCTACCCATCAATGGGGTGACAATGCCAGAGCCAGATTGTCCTCATGCCTCACAAACTCTTTAGTAACAGAACTTGTGTCTCGGGGTGAGGTATTATATTCTCCAAGCCAAGCACAATGCAAAGCACACAGCTAATATTCATTATCTCATTTGAATGAATGGAGTATATTGCATTATGAGAAAAGAATACTCATCATGTCTACAATGGAAACAAAGAATTGAAAAGATAAAGATTTTTGTTATTTTTTAAGGATATATTTATGTATGCATATGAATGTTGTCTGTATGTATCCTTGCAGGTCAGAAGAGAGCATCAGATCCCATTACAGATGGTTGTGAGCCACCATGTGGTTGCTGGGAATTGAACTCAGCACCTCTGGAAGAGCAGCCAGTGCTCTTAACCTCTGAGCCATCTCTCCAGCCCAGAAAAGATAAAAAAAATATTTTCAAGGTCAGTAGTTTACACATCTGGAAAGATGGTTCTTACTGCTTTTACAGGGGACCAGAATTTGGTTACAGATTCACAACCACCTGTACCTCCAGACTGAGGGAATTCAAAGTCCTTCTCAAGCCTCCACAAGCACCAGCACTCCTGTCCACAGACTCCCTCCCTCCCTCCCAGACAGAAACACACACACACACACACACACACACACAAAACCCACACTTAATGTCAGGCACATTCTTAAGGTATCACTTAAAGATACTCTGTGCAACCTATAACTAACAAGACATTTTAGAAATGTTTTACCAGCAGTAGGAGGCAAAGTTTCACAAATAATCAAGATGTAGATCTCTTAGCAGCCCAAAATGAATTGTTTGCAAAAGCTACAGGACTGGCAGAATGCTGCTTCACTTCAAAGTTTCCAGGCAATAGAAATGTTTTCCTGGAAAAGACTATCTTTTATTTACTTAGTCATTAAGTAACTTAAGGTTTCCTTAAAAGTCATTTAGAGGAAATCTATTATATGAATGAATGAAATTTCCAGCACCTATAAAGTTAAAAATACACATTTGGTTAAATACATGCGAGCTATATATATATATGCTGTTCCAGGTAAGATTAACTATGTCTTTTTATTGTTATTTTTCTATAAATAAGATTTTTCTATAAAATAGAACTATAAAAAAAAAGACAAAGCCCTTGTGTTTTTCCCTGAAACAAAGAAATCGAGGATTGTTTAATTCCAAATGCCAAGTTGTTATTTTCAAACCTACAAAACATTCATTTCACCAATGAAAAGAAGCAGTAATGTCAGGCCGATTTTTGGTAAAATCTCTGAGTTCACTTTGAGAAAATGGTGTAGGTTGGACGTCTCACTCAGTCATCTGCAGCTAATCACACAATGACACTCAAAAGCCTCTTATGAGCTCGGTAGCCAGCCAGTCTTCACTCTTCCCAACATAAAAAGACACAAGCAACATCCACTCCAAGCACATCATCTTGAGTTTGCTCTTTAAAAATGAACACAAAGAGATGTTTGTTTTACCTGCTTAGTATTTCAGTGAGTTTCACGAAACCAGTGTAAGCCAGTTCAAATGCTCCTCTGTGTCTAGACTGCAAAAGGTGTTGCTTAAAGTAATCTCCTATTTCTTTTACCTTAAAAACAATGAAAAAAATGTTCAGTTTATGCTTAACTTATACACGCATTAATACATATCAGCAATATAATTCAGAACCTGTGTCTAGATATCCATCTGACAATGACTTCTGCGACAAATCATGGGTTGAACACCTTTATGTTATTTTTTGAGACAGGGTAGCTCGGGTGGCCTTGAATTCACTATGCAGTCAGGGATAACACTGACCCCTTGTTCGGCACGCTTTACAAACGTGTGCCACCATACTGGCCTTGAGCTTTTATAGCACCTCATTAACTGTCCATAATGAATCCCATGAAATAAATACTACTGTTATCTGTAGTCTACAATAGGGAAACTTGGGCACAGAAAGGCTACATAACTTCATCTAAGGACACACAGCAGGTAAATAGGACAGGAAACCAGGGAATCATCCATCGTTAATTGGTACTTAACTGCCTGCTTACCCTAGATCTGTAAATCTCAGAGTATGCTCAGTTAGCTCATGTCATTCAACACCAACACAAAATACATGAAGAGTAACAGAACTTCCATACACGATTCAGAGACAATTACATTTGCTCTGCAAGTATTCTGCATTTGTTGTGGTAAAATATACATAAGAAAATTTACCATTCCATCCATTTTACAGTGTACAATTCAATGACAGGAAGCGCAGTGGGACTGCTGAGCCCTGTGAACATTGTCCATGCAACGACCTTTCATCTTAAACTGAGACGCCATGTCCATTCACATTCCATTCTAGAGATACACTAAGACTACAAGGGAGGCTTAGTAAAAGACCCTCCTAAAAGTCAATAAACAGCACTTGAAGTCAATCGTGGAAGCTGCTGGGGTGCCAAGCCATCACTTCCCAAAACGTTATCTCTCTCTAGGTAAGATTAAACACAGGCACACCAATTAATTTTAAAGAAAACATAACTGATAATTAGCTCCGCTGTTCTGAACAAAGAGGGTTGCCAAACTAGCCATGCTATGTCCTTCAGTTAAAGCATGTTTTTTTCAAAGCATCCATTTCTATCATTACCCAAGTAAGAGGTTACTAAGAAGGTATTTCAGACCAGAGAAAATAAAGACAAAAAGTCTCCCAGTTCATTCTTCTCCCTAAAACATTAAAATTATTGTGACACACTTCAATAAAGTCAAACGAATGCTATTCATGAAGGCCTTCCCTGAGGACTTGCAACAGCTCACTATCTCCTCCTTAAGCAGAGGTCATTTCTTCCACTGCTTCCTTTACACTAACTTCTTTGAAAAGGTGAAACTAAAAAGCATATAGTAAAACTAGCGCATTCAGAAGTATGCTTGTGGGTGGTCTTTCTCAAGTGGACCCTCAGCCCTAGGTAATCTCAACCTTAGCAGTTTTTCATTTTATTTCACATTTAATCTCTAAAAACACTTGTGAATTTTTGCCCTTACAGACATAAAAAATTATTATCAAGTGTTCTTGACAACCTGTCCAATGCTGTGGAGCTTACGAGGCAGACAAAGAGAATGAAAACAGGACGTGTGACCTCAGTTGGCTTTCAGTTTAGACCTGTAGAGAAAACTAACATACCGGGTGTAACGAGAGCTACACGACACTTACAAGAGATGAAAGGCCCATCTGTACTAAAGTTAGAACACAGTTCATGCTCACATCTTGCACAGGGTATATGTGCTTAGGTAGACCAAAAGAGAAGAGCCTATTTAGTATGTGAAGAGGCTACACATTAAACAACTAAACATTTACTAAGCAGCTGCTATTAACTAGACACTTGAATGGGTGCAGATCTAACATCCACAGGCTAGGTTGGCAGACCCAGATGAATGACCTAGAGGCTTTATACTAGACAGCAGTATAAGATAGGCATGGAGGAGAGATGAACCCAGTTCCTACAGGAGGGAGAGTGAGCAGGACTCTGTGACCAACAGCTGGACAGAAACGTCCCGTGGACACCCTCTCAGTGCACAGCCAGACTACAGAGAACAGAGTTGACTCAAACCATTCAGAAAATGGTAGCAATAGTAAGAATCAGAAAAAGAACTTTAAGAACTTACTAAATTTACTTATTAGTGTGTACCTATGTATACAGGGTGCCTACAGAGGCCAAATGACAGACGTGGGTCCCAGGGATGAACCTTGACAGAAAGCACTTAACACAGTGAGCTGCCTCTCTAGCCCAGAACTTTTCCATTTAATCTTTAAAGCAAAAGGGGCCTCTGAAAACTCAGCTGTTTCATTAGAAACCACCAAGTTTCTCAAGTTCAAAGAGTTTTCCTTTTTGATTATGTTTTTTGTTTTGTTTTTTATTTTAAACAACCTTTTAACATAAAAAATTATTCTCCTAAGATGTTTTATTATTATTTTTACTTGAGCCAGGATCGCATTCTATAATTCAGGCTGGTTTAGAGCTCACTACACAGTTGAGGCTGGTGTTGAATCACTGACGATACTCCTGCCTCAGCCTCCCAAGTACTAGGAATACAACAGGCATGAGTCAGCAAACACACATCTCAGGATATTCAGAAGAAAATGAAAGTAAAAGTGAATAAAAAATAAGAAACTGATTTGTAATCTTAAAATTAAACATGTCACTATCTTTTAAATCTAACACATCCTTGTTTGGACTTTTATAAAATTCTAAAGCAAATGGGCATCTTTGATGGATTTATAGATCACAATTCTACAGGGGAAACAGCAACATGCCATGTCTCCAGGCATTTATAGTCCACTATCAGATAACAGCAATCTATAAATGTCTACTTTTGGTTTGACTCTGTACTGTAAAATAGGGACTCTTAATTCAAATTCTGATGTTAAAACAAAGGCCTTTCATGAGAGAGCCATTATATGTTTGAAGAGAAAACTGACTCTAGATAAATGTCCAGAGACCCACAAGACCCCAACTAACAATCTGAGCAACAGTGGAACGGCTACCATAAATGCCCTTCCCTGATAATGAGATTGATAAGAACTTATATGCCATCATAGAGCCCTCATCTAATAGCTGATGGAAGCAGAAGCAGACACCCCCAGCTAAACACTGAGCTGAACTCCTAGAATCCAGTTGCAGAGAGGGAGGAGTGATAAGAAAAGGGGTCAAGACCAGGCTTCAGAAACCCACAAAGACAGCTGACCTGAACAAGAGGGAGATCATGAACCCCCAGACTGATAGCTGGGAAACCAGCATTGGACCGACTCAGACCCCCTGAACATGGGTCTCAGTTAGAAGGCCTGGGCAGTTTAAGGGACCTCTGACAGTGGAACCAGGATGTATCCCTGGAGCACGAAAGGATTTGGGAGCACATTCCCCATGGAGGGATATTCCCTTAGCCTAGAGGCAGGAGGGAGAACCTAGTCCCTACTCCAAATGACTTGACAGATTTTGATGCTTCCTCCTGGAAGGCATCACCCTCTCTGTGGTGTATGTGGGGGGGGGGGAGATAAAAGGGGAGGGATGGAGGGATTAGAGGGTATGGGAGGGAGGGAGAAGGAACTGGGATCAATATATAAAATAAGGAAAAATAATAAATATAAATAAAAAACATTGAAAAAACAAACAAACAAACAAAGCCTTTCTTATAAGCCTGGGAATATCTACAGTCAGGAGACCCTAATTCCATTAGTTACATGGGAAGCCACATTTAAACCCCAATACAATAATTAATATTTAAAGCCCTTCTCCATTTAAATGATTTCTAACAATTAGGGTTTTTTCAAAATCCAAATACTGTCCCTCTACATAATCACAATGGATTTCTGGTGTGCAGACATTGTCTTACCACAAAGTTTAGTGTTTGCTTTCTAGCGAATTCTCACATGAGCCATTTTAACTGTTGCCCGTCAGGCTTGAGCTTTCAAAGTTCATCCCTGCTTTGTTTCGTTAGTTTATTGCTTAGCTCTTTGAGGTCAGAGAACCACATAAAAATCTTCTTTATGTTCTCACGATACCCATGTAGTAAGGCAGTGAAATAAACAGGTGACTACATGACATGTTCTCATCTAAAGTTCACTGCAAAGCTTAAAAGTAAAAACTTCCAGGCTGGAGAGACGGCTCAGAGGTTAAGAGCACTGGCTGCTCTTCCAGAGGTCCTGAGTTCAATTCCCAGCAACTGTGCGGTGGCTTGCAACCACATATGATGGGATCTGATGCCCTTTTCTGGGGTGCAGGCATATATGCAGGCAGAACACTATATACATAACAAATAAGTCTTTTTTAAAATGTTATAACTTCCACTCATAGATCAATACATTTATTTATAATTTCTAAAATCTAAAAAAAAAAAAAAAAACAAAAGGCAATTCCTTTATGACTTATAAATACTAATAAATGTCAGGACGTGGTGAAATAAGGCTGTGTGCACTGCTCCCTCTTGAACAGCCTTGACTTCCAGCCCTCAAAGTGGCTTTCTCTCTGCCTCTACAGGACACTAGAAAAGAACCTTACATTGTGTGATTAGAGAGCAGGGGAAAGTCAGACATGCCACCGCTGAACACTTTCCTCCTGAAGAAGCTGGGAGAGCACACTGCTCTACAAGAACTGCTCTCCAGGAAGGGAACTGCTCTAAGAGCTTCAAAATAAAAATAAAAAGTTATCTTCCATTGTAGAGAAAACTGGCTTGGGTAATTGTGGTGGGAAAATTTATACTTGAAGAAGGCTTAAATGGGCTGCTCAGAAAAGAGAGAGCACAGTGCCAGGTAAAGCCACCATGGGAAGGAGAAAACTGGGTTCCATCTGAGGGAGGCCAGAAACGAGCTCTGTGACTTTTGACAAAGCAGGTAATGAATGATCAGCAAGGACTTCAGCTTCCTCATAGCCAAGGGGGGTGGAGAGCAACATGGGGATGGGTGATCCTTCCAGGGCCCAAACACTGAAAACTCACAACTACAAACACACCAGCTTTCCTCTCATAGAAAAACCCGAGTCCCCAAACTTCCACTCTGCTTTCCGTCAACCTGCTGTAAATCATTTTCATGTGTGTGCTTTAAATTTAAGCGACCACCCCCTAACAAAGGGCATAAAATCAGGGCGCTATTTTCAAGGAACTGGCAGAGAAAGGCAAGAGAGGAGACTCTACCCAAGGATCAGTATTTTAGCTACCCAGAAGTGTGGGGTAGTCCCATTCACCTGAGAGGTGTATACTCTCAAACTGGTGGTTTTGTCACCAGCTACATAGCTTTTGCCAGGGCAAATTTGTCCTTGGATGTATGGATTTACCTTAAGTAGGGCCAAGCACCCTGACGTAAACTATATTCTTTTGCCAATTCCACTTTTAATTCTTAAAAGTATCAAGTACATGGGACTATTTTTGACTTACAGAAGCATTAATTTAGAACTGGCTATTGTTCGACACTTGGAAGGCCGGTCTGGGCAACATAATAAGACCTTGTCCTAAGTGGGATGGATGAAGAGCTAGTTCAGCAGTTAAGAGCACTGGTGTTATTTCTGGCAAAGGACCCCAGGGCTCCATTCCCAGCATCCACATGGAGGCTCACAACCATCTGTAATTCCAGTTCTGGGGATCTGATGCCCTCTTCTAGCCTCCACAGGCACCAAGAACACAACTGATGCACGTCTATATGACAACAAATACTTACAAAATAAATCTAAAATATTTAAATAAAAAAATTAAATGAAGGAATTTTATGTTTAGAAAAGAAGAAACCCTATAGTAATATAAATGGCATTAATGTCATGAACTATGTTTCTAAGCTAAGACATTTGTTTAAAAGCCAACAAAACTAAGAGTAAAACTTTCCACAGAGAACAGTTTCTAGTGGGGCAGTGGTGGAGAACACCTTTAATCCCAGCAGTCTGGATGCAGAGGCAGGTAATCTCTGTGAGTTCAAGGTCAGCCTGGTCTACAGAGCGAGTTCCAGGACATCTAGGACTACATGGAGAAACCCTGTCTCGAGAAACAACAGAGAATAGTTTCTGTTAGCACATGGCAGTTACATGTAGCCCTATCCTTCATCAAGCCAGTAATGTCTTCTCAGACAGCTGGGTGTGAGGTCATGTGAAAAGCACATTACAAACTGTATGGCTGAACATGAGGCAGTGATGCTTTTTGTGTTAACGGGCAAGAATCTATTTATTCACATCACTGAAGACTTTTTTAGTTTATACAGCTATTTACTTGTTTACTTTTAGTTTCTTTTTTAAAAAAACAAACAGACATCTCCTTTTCCATAGTTGTGTGGTTGTTTCACATAAATTCATTATAATACAAACTCTGGGTGTAATGGAAAGGGTGTCCAGGCAAAATAATTTTCATGGAGAACGTTCAAGTCTTTCTCAGTTATAATAAAAAGCAGGATGTATTTTCCTTAATTTGTCCTAGAAAAGTAATGTTGCAAGTCAAGGGACTTAGCACATGCTTACTTCATAACAAGATAGGGGAGTCACACCAGTGAAATGGCTGATCATAACCAGATTCCTCAGCTAGGCACAAGCACTGGCACTATTGCCATTGGAGTCATGGCTCCAAGTAACTCTAGGACACCAAGGTCTATTTGATCTGGAAGAGACTGAGGAACATGCCGCCCACAATGTGCTGCTCGCCTTTGCCCTGTGCTTTTCCAAGGCCTTGCAACATCACTGGTCCAGCTGTTAGCCAGATGCAAGTACATGAGCCAGTATGAGAATAAAAACATTAGCATTATTTCCATGGCGCTAGTCTCATGGTTACTATAGGAATAAGCAGCATTAGCATACTACAGTATTTGTTTTGTTCGTAAAATGTTGTTAATACCCTGGGGGTGGGGGTAGATTATCTTTATTTGAGAAAGGTTAAAAAATGACAGTACATGCTATATATCTTTGCTGGGAAACTGTGGGAAATGGATTTGTTGAAACCATATGGAAAGGAAGAAGGAATCAATTAAAAACAAAAATCTAATAAATCTGCAATATTTCCAAATGAAATGCTTGTGGTGAGCTAGTTTCTTGTAAACACAGCACTCAACCACTGAGCAGCCCCAGATGCTGAGCTAACTTGTGGTCTGAAGTGAAAGTCAGCCAAAAGCAATAAGGGACTACAGCTTTACTACTGAAGGAGGGGGGAACACAAGAGCATGATCAACCCGTGTTACTTTTCATTCCTCTGAAATTTTTAAGAGGTCTTACTAAACAGATAATCTCAGCTGGAATTTGTTTATATATGCTAAATAATAATGTTGCAGCCAAAAGTGAGGTAGATCTCTAATTATTGATGTAAAATACCTTTTAAATGCCATGTTTTAAATATATAATGCAAGATCTAATATCCTAAAATTACCATGAACCTTGAAATCTGTAAAATATTTAAGGTTCAAACTTTTGTAAAAAGTTGATCTACAAATAACAGCTTATGCCTTATCCAAAAATAACTGACACCTGGAGGAATGATCATTCATCCACCTTACCTGCTGCACTGTTACTAACACAGTACAAGGTTCGGACACAGGCCGCATGGGGAGAAGCTGGCAGAGGGTGCCTAGAAGTAAAGCAACTTCCTTCATACTCCTCCAGCAGCACACCAGGACCATCTGAGCAGTGACATCACATGTTTTTCCTTCTTTACCTTAAGGAACAAAACAAAAACTATTGCAACACTGCATCCCGGGTTTCTTAGAACACACTTATTCATAAATTCCCCCAAGGATGATCTGTTTGAACAAAACAATTTGTCTTATGTTCTGTTTATTCACACAAAACAAACCACAATAACATTTGTAGAGTATACACTATGAGGGGGGAATATGCTAATTTTTTAATGTTACTTTCAAAATAACTTAAAAAGAAACACAATACTGCCTCAAAACTTAGGACTAATATTTGAATGTTAATGAAACAAACTTCCCACCTCTCTGGCACCCATAAAGTGTTACACAGTTGAGTATTTTATTAAAAAAAAAAAAAAAAAAAAAAAAAAAAGTACTTTATGTTTACTTTGGTGAAAATGGTTGTTTTACCACTGGATAAAAAATGTTGTTATTGTTTTGGTTTTGCTTTTTATACACAGGATCTCCTCATGTAGCTCAGACTTCTCAAACTCACAACTCTCCTGACCTAGCATCCTGAGTGTTAGGATTACAGCATGATGGGGGTGGAGTGGGGGAAGGGAGCAAGTATTCTTATAACCATTTAGCTACTTCTCCAGTCCCTAAGACAGAACTTTTAATATTTCTTTCGTTTTGCTTTTTAATGCACATGGGTGCTGTGCTTTGCCTGCTTGCATATCTGTGTACCACATGCATGCCTGGTGCTCACAGAGGCAAAGGAAAGCCCTGGATCCCCTAGAACTGGAGGCAGACAGCTGTGAGCTAGCATGTGGGTTCTGGGAGCACTGAGATCCTTCACAGGAACAGTCTTAACTGTTAAGCTCTCTCTAACCCAAGACAAAACTTTTAAAATCAATAGAAAATATCAATTATCTTTCTAAATAAATCCATGGCAAATAAGCTAAATGTCCCACTTATTTTCTTACCCTAGTTTTAAGTGTATGTTACTACTGACATAAAAATCATCCTGTTAAGGTAAAAAGGAAGCTAACAAAACCGCTTATTCTATCTGGCTTCTAAAAGGAAAGTTCCCTGCACATACACATGGAGACACAGCGTGGGTATATACAAAACGGGAGCTGTGCAGAACTGGGGAGGATATGGAACATGACTTTCTTCTGTTTTAGATTGATATTTCACTATTACAGTGAGAGCCTAGTTTTGTGATCTTAAAAATACAATTGCAAAGAGGATTTTTCTTTGCAAGCCAATAGCCCCACCTAGTGGAGGAGAACATAGCCACAGGGTAAATCACTAAGAACTTCCTTCTTGCGATAACTTCAGTAACACCTGACAAAGCTAGCTGTGCAGACTAGAATCTGGTGGCTTGTTGTAAGACAGAAGCTCACATTCCATTGGTAGTAAGGTTTCCTTTAAAAGGATGCTGACCCCAAAAGCTCCCCCAGAAGGTGAGGCCACCACACAAGATCGACCATCATGTCCCTGCTCTTCCCAGTTGGGCTGTTAAAAAGAGTTTTATGCTCAAAAGCTTTGTGTTGTAGCATAGTCTATGTCAAACTGAGAACACAAGTTTCTGATAAAGCTCTTAATAAAGTCATTCCAAAACCCAAATTAGAAAGAACAATCTGCTTTCCAGACATGTCCTATGAATCTGAACTCTTTTATTATGTCTAAAGGGCACTATAAGGTTGGAAAGATAGCTCAGCAGCTAAGAGTGTGGACTGCAGCCTGGAGAGATGGCTCAGTGATTAAGAGCATTGACTACTCTTCCAAAGGACCCAGGTTCAATTCCTAGCATGCTAATGGCAGCTCATAGCTGCCCCTAACTCCAGATCCAGGAGATTAAAACCCTCACACAGACATACATGCAGGTAAAACAACAATGCACATAAAATTTAAAAAAGTAAAAAAAAAGTGTGGACTGCTCTTATAGCACCCAAGTTGGATTTAAGCATCCACATCAGGAGACTCACTTCTTCTTCAGATCCAGGAGGATCTGATGTCTCTGGCCTCCGAGGACTCCTGTACTTAGGAATGCTCTCTGCTCTCTCGCTCTCTCTCTCTCTCTCTCTCTCTCTCTCTCTCTCTCTCTCTCTCTCTCTCTCTCTCTAAAATATTTTTTTAAAAGACAGTCTACATATTTTACATTACTGAAATAGTTGTGGTCAGTGTACAGTAGTACAGGCTCATTGGTACACTTGCCTAGCATGCCTTACAAGAATTTGAATTCAAGTCCCAGAAACACATGCATACACGCATATACACACACATACACACACACACACACACACACACACACACACACACACACACACAAACAACAACAACAAAACACAACACCCCACTGATCACAACATCAATTTCATGTATCTTACCTTTGATTTCTGCAGAGCTATCAATATTTGAGACACTGGTCCTCAAGTCGTCCAAATCAAAGCTATCGCATTCTTTCAATATTTTGGCTTGGTTGAAGTAAGCGTTAGTATCCCGTGGCTGAATCTCATTGAGAATGCCTTGTAAGCGGCTTGCTGACTCTGAAGAAAAGGTAAGTATGTATGAACTCCAAGCTCCATGCTGTGCAGATTTCCCTGAACTAACTCAGTTGCTGTACTTTCCAACAGCAGCAATCCCTGTGCTCACAGGATGGCTAATATGAAGTTACTTCCATAGTCTTCATGATTTTAGAGTGTGCTCTTAAGATAGGGCAATTTAGGCTGAAGACATGACAAATCGCAGATCAGCATCCACAGTTACAGGCTATGATCGCTGATTTCCTTAGAGTTACAGGGCTTAATCATGTGAGAGAAGTACAGTAAAGTTTGCTTCCCTAGCCTACAAGTTATCAAGATTGTAAGATAAAAATGTGTGGGATAGCTAAAACAAATCAACACCACATAATCTTTTGTAACATAGGCATATAAAAATTCCATATTTGGTTTAGAAAAGCAAAAGATATGCCCTTCTCAGCATGCTGCACAGTGCCAATGTTTCCTGAAGTATCTCTTAGTAGGCTGCAGAAGTTCACTGTGCCTAGAACAAACCTGGCTCAATACAGATGTTCAGAATTGAGTGGAACGAAAGGGATAATGGATGGGTAGTAAGAAGCCACCCAAGCTCTAATTTTTAAAAAGTACAAACAGGTAACCAATCACATGGAATGTAGGAAAAAATCTAGGAGGAGGTACAGATGGCATACATCTATCCAGGCACTATGGGAAACACACAGGCTCAAACTGTGTCCATCGGTATTCAACAAACACATTATGCTCATTGGTTGCTTCCTTGAAATTTGGTCAAAAAAGCAAATTTTAATAGCCAGGGAAAAAAAAAAAATAACACCCCCCTCCAATCCCAAAAGCCATGAGAAGAGTAAAGAAAAAAAGGGACTACCAGAACAAAATTTTAGGAATCTTATCCATCTAACTATGGCTGTTAGGGCAAACCCTTTTCAAGGGGGTTCAGACTATTTAGCCTATAAAACAGGGAAGAAGCAGAAAATAAAAATATAAAGACCAAGGAGATGTGGGGAGGCACAATTCAGGAAAAATCTGTGAGGTAAAAACAGTATCTAAGAACAACCTTTTTAAATTTAAAATCTTTTTTATTCTCCTAAAATTTTCTCATATTCTTTCCCCTCTCCCACGTCTGCCCAGCTACTCCCCACCTACTCTTAAATAATAACAACAAAACCTCTTCCACATACTCTACACAATCTGTCTACATTAGGGAACTGAAACATTCAAGATTGCTAATTCAGACTCTGCTACCAGTAGTTGCCTGAGCCAAATATTAGCAAGATATACTATCTAAGTAAGAAAACTAAAGCCTCAGAATTCAGTATTTAGATTAACATGAGTTGAAATAATGAGCTGTCTTAGTATCACCCATCATCACTAATTTTCACAAGGCAGGAACACACAGTCGCCTTTCCTGTAAAGTGAGTTCCATGAAGGAAAGCCCCTGGGGAGAAGAACATTAAGAGGCAGGCTGGACAGCAAACAGAGGCCACACCATGGTAGGACACCATGGGAGGGCACTAAAGTATCAAAGTGGGACAGAACAAAAGGCTAGACTATGTGCCATTCAAATGATAAGCTACATGACTGGGAAAAAGTAATTTGAACTTTATTAATAAAGGAAATGGAAGAAGGTAAGAATGCAGGGAAACCCATAGGGAAGGACCTAGGAGAACCTAAGAAAACAGAAAATGACCTGGAGAGGGGAGAAGATGCAGAGACAAAGGAAAGAGATCTAGGAGTTTTTAAGGGTCAATGCTGAATGAAAGGGAAATGGATATGAGAAGGGAGACTGCTGAGCAGCCTGAACCCCTGGTAGAAACAGATGCAAAGAGGCAGGGATTAGGGGGAAAAACAGATGAAACTTCCTGAGTTCAATCCTGGGCAACTACTTCCTTCCATTCCTTGCCATCAATTGGTCCATTTCAGATTCCCAGTAAGTGGTCTTCTCTACCCATCTCACAGACCTGTACTACCTGCTCTGAAAGCCAGTACTATAAAACCCAATATCTCGTTTATTACCTGCTTGCAATTCTTTGTTTTTTATCTAGTAGATATTGGTTATACATGATGGGACTAACGGTGAATACAATTTTATAGCATACTTTGACCATAGTCACCTTACTCTACCCTCTCTTGTCCTCACTCTCACTGATCTCCTTCACTGTCCTGACTGTCCCTCCCTCTTCTACTTCCACGCCCTGCTCTTTATAACCCAGTGAATTGCATTAAGTGTGTCTGCAGGAAAATGGGGGAGTTTGTCTATGGGAACAGAGGCACCTTACCAGTGACTAAGCCACTGTGTAAAATGTCTCTCCTGCTGGGGCTAATTTTCAATAGTGGAAATATTACTTTAAAAAAAAAAAAATCAGACACATCATGACAGGAAAGGCCTTTTCCCTGAGTTTAGCTTTTATACCTCTCCAAAGGGGTAAGGAGATAAGAGATGTAGACAATGGCACTGACCTGAGTCCGTGTCCATAGGGATGAGGCCTTCAGGGGAGGAGCTCTGGATGACAGGAGACACCACGGCAGAAAGCCTGTAGGACAGCAGCAGGAGCCTCTCCACCACTTGCCTCCACTCACTCACCAACTGCAGGTCACTGCAACAAACACAGTGGAGATGCTACACTAAATGGCAAAAAACGCAGTTTAGAAATGAAATTAACACACACACACACACACACACACACACACACACACACACACAGTTTAGAATTGAACTAATTCTAATTAACTAATTAACACACACACACATACACACACACAAACACACACAGTTTAGAAATGAAATTAACACACACACACATACACACACACAAACACACAGTTTAGAAATAAAATTAACACACACACACACACACACAGGAGCTGAAAGAATCTGTGGCTTACAACTGTGTGATATATGAAATATTAGGGACTTAAAATATGCACATATGGGTAGCTAATTAAATACAATCTTTAACATAACATTCCTTTCCCAAGACACACTCCAGTAAGAAGCTAGATGCAGGACATAAGTGTGTTTCTACAACAAGATAGCTGTGGGTATTCTTACTTCAGAGGCAACTTCTGAAAAGCTCTTGTTATACAGTGAACTCTCCCATACATTGGAAATGAGGATGCAGCCTGAAGCAGAGAGTCCTCAGCCTGAGATATTTCATTCTCAAGATGTTCCATCAGGCATTTAATAACTAGAAAAAGGCAAACAGAAACAATAACCTCAGTTATAAAACATTTATAATTTATTTATAGAAAAGAAGCACACCCAGCTTGACTAAATGTTATATAATAGGACAGTGGTTCTTAACCTTCCTAATGCTGTGACCCTTTAATACAGTTCCTCATGTTGTGCTGACCCCAAACCGTAAGATCATTTTTTTGTTGCTACTTTGTAACTGTAACTTTGCTACTGTTATGAATCATAATGTAAATATCCATGTTTTCCAATGATCCTGGATGACCCCTGTGAAAGAGTCATTCGACCCCCCAGAGGGGTCACGTCACACAGGTTGAGAACCACTGTCCTGGAGGTTTTCCGAGTGCATATACACATACACGTGTGACTTATGTGCAGGTAGAAGCCAGAGGTCAATGCTGGATAAACTCCCTAATCACTCTACACCTTATTTTCTGAAGAAGTATCTGACTCAGCCAGGCCAGCTGGCTGGCTGGCTTTGGCAAGCTCCCTGTCTCTGCCTCCCCAGGCTGGAATGACAGATGCACATTGCCAGACCTGGCTTTTTATAATCCCAATTCAGATCCTCATGTGGGCACAAGAACTCTACCAACTGAGTCACCTCCCCAGCCCCTACATTAGAGGTTTTGAATCAAAGATTTTCAGGGATAGCCTGACAGTGATGGTTGGTACATGCCTTTAATCCCAGCATTTGGAAGGCAGAAGCAGGAGATATCTGAGAGTTTGAAGCCAGACTGGTCTACAGAATGAGTTCCAGGACACTCAAGACTACACAGAGAAACCCTGTCTCCAAAAAAAAAAAAAAAAGAAAAGATTTTTCAGGGGGTATCAAAGCCTGTTACGAATTTCTAGTTAAGACACTGTTAAAGAATGGGATGTATTCACTTAATTGCCAGTATTAATGATGATATTCACTCTGAACCAAATCTTTTAGATACCCTTTAGCCAGGTGTCAAGCTCCAGGACCATGTAGCATGGACTATTGGGTCAAAAATAATATTTAGTAACAGTGTAATCAAGGTACAATCCAGACACCATGCAAGTCATACATTTCAAGTGTTATGAGCTGGGTCAAGAAGATGGTGCCATAGCTAAAGGAACTTTCAATCAAACCTGACGACCTGAGTTAGATCTCCAGGTACCATGTGGCAAGAGAAGAGAATTAGCTCCCAAAGTTATCCTCTGACATCCACAGTGTTGTGCATGCAAGTACACACACACACACACACACACACACACACACACACACACACACACACACCACAAACCTTTACTCAGAAGCAAGCGTCACTCATCTCATGGTAGCTCTACCCTTGCTCTGTGCTAGGTAGCCACTGACTTACTTTGTTTCAATAGATTTGCCTATTCTTAGCCAAGTGTGATAGTATATACTTGTGTGGAATCCTAGAAGTTGGGAAGCTGAGGTGGAAGATTGGGAGTTTCTAAAGATTCTTTTCTAGTCACATTACTCTCAACAGATTATAAATGGAATAAAATAACACGTGAATGGCTCCAATCACTTGTCATGTTTTCAAGGTTCATCAAAGCTGCACCAATAATTTGTTCGTCCATATGACTGAAGCCCACCATACATTCATAACACATTTTTACTTATCCATTCAGCAGCTGATGTGCACATGGCTGATTTCCACTTTCAGGCAAGAATGACTAATGCTGCTATGAACATTCTTATACAGTTCTTCTTATACAGGGCTTATGTTTTTATTTCTCTGGGTATTTATAGGCTGAATGTATGCACACCCTCAGCCCTAGCAGTGCACAGTCAATGACATGTATAATTTGGATGTTTCTATCTAGCCATCCCACTTGGAAGGAAGTCTTTCCTCTTTGTGATTTTGGTCTACATTTCCCTTTAGGCTGATGGTGCTGAGTGTTGGTTGCTCCCTTTCCTTGCTATTCACTTGCCTAGCATGCACAAAGTCCCAGGCTCAACTCCTGGTACTGCACTGCATAAGTGGGTAAGGCAGGAGGGGCAGAAGCCCAAGATTACCCTTGACTACACAGCAAGGTCAGGCTGACCTAGGCTACATGAGGTCCTCTTCAAACAAAAGAGAGAGAGAGGGGGGGGGAGGGAGAGGGAGAGGGAGAGAGGGGGGAGAGAGAGAGAGAGAGAGAGAGAGAGAGAGAGAGAGAGAGAGAGAGAGAGAGAGAGAGAGAGAGAAGAGTTGGCTCAGTGTTACACAAGCACAAAGCTCTCAGCTGGAATCACCAGCTCTGACATAAAAGTTAGTATGGTGGCACACATATGTATGTAACCCACTGAAATGGTGGGACCGATGCAGAGACAGGCAGAATCTGGAGGTACCCTTGCAAACTAGTCTAACAGAAATGGCAAGCTCCAGGTTCAATGAAGAGACTCTGTCTCAAAAGTCAAGGTGAGTGCGGAGAGAGAACCCAACAACAGCATAACCCTGCTGTGTATGACACATGAGGATAACTTGTCTGTGCTCACAGCGAAAACTACCATACGAAAAAAGTACACCCTGAGTGGAGAAAGAAAAAATGCCCCTTTAAAAAGGTGTCCACTAATGTACATCTGCATATCTAATTATTTAGCATAAGTCTTCTGTTTAGAAATAGGTGGACATGGCAGAGCACATCTTTAATCCCAGCAGTTGGCAAACAGAGGCCCCAGCCTGGTCTACACAGCTAGTTCCAGGACAGTTAAGGCTGTTATACAGAGAAATCCTGTCTCAAAAAACAAGACAAAACAAACTAGGTGTTAAAGACGAGTAAACTACTAATTTTCATAAATAGCACTTGTGGTCTTATGTGTTGGCAAACTCTTAAAAACAAGTAAATTGTGAACACGGAAGATTCACTTTCTCAATACAAACCCACTAGCGTGTTCCTTTCCATCACAGCAGCCTTCTCTGCAGCCCCATGTGTGAGCTGCTGTGCTTGGGAAGCAGTCAGGGAGGCCGGCAGAGCATCCTGCCATATCAGCAAGTTCAGCAGGTAGGAGGCGGTCACACAGTCGTATGGCTTCGTGCTGGTGCTGAGCTCCAAGGCTGCCTGGAACAGGCTTTGTAGCTTCTCAGCGTCCTAGAGCAGAGCAAAGGGGAACTTGAAGGAACAGTGTGTTTAAGTGCATAGTCACCATCCGGCTGTGACTCAGTATGAACACGAAGGGCCATGAACTGTCCTTCTTCATGAATGGAGGCTACTTTTGGTATAGGACTTGGCGGTGGTCATTATTCACTTCAGAGATGAAGACCTTGAATGTAATTTCAATTGGGAAGCTGAATCAGCAAACGGAAACTTCTTCCCTGGGAATTTTGGTATGCCACTAAGCCAGACCACCTTGGTTATGTCTACTCAGAGCACAAATTTCATTTAGCTTTGCTTCTCTCAGTTTATGTTTTAACTGAACACTACATTCCTGTCCTTGCCCTAAAAATGGTTGCTTGAATGACAGAGACGATGAAGCTTCCTCATGGTGTGACAAGAAAGGACCGGAGCAGCCTCAGAGATCTGGCATCCCAACTCCTACACCTGTGCCACTCTCGCTGAGGGAAAGGCACTGGGTTGAAGGCAAGAGACATGGATCCCAGTCCCTGTCCCAGGGGACAAACCACACTGTTACCACTCAGAACAGTGCTGACCAGTTACTCAAGAATATGGTAATTCTTTTTGGATTGTTCCATAACTACCTAACGTGAGGGTTAGAAACTCATTTCTGGATTTGACATTTAATGATGTCTAACAATTTCCACAGTAGATAGACAGCAAATGTACTGATTTGAATGTCAGTTTATTTCTAGTTAAATTCTTTTCTACTTGATGTTTTAATTTTCTATAACCTAACCTAAAAAAAAAAAAAAAAAACACTTTTAACCACTTAGATCAAAATATTTATGCAAGGTACTCTAGAGATGGCTTAGTGCTTAAAACTCTGAGTCTGATCCCTCAAACCCACATAGTGGAAAAAGAGAAACAATTTCTAGTTGTCCACTGACCTATATACACACTCCAGTGGCAAATATGCACAAATAAATGAAAATGTAATTTAAAAGAGGTAAAATATTAGTGTACCATAAAGATGTAGGCTCTGTAGCCCCACAGAAAGATGGGTAGTAAACCAGATGAGTATTAAGGACATATATAAGAAGGGTATGCCATTATGAAAATGCATTATACACAGGGTAATAGAGAGGTTAAGTTAGTGCTCAAGGAATACTTAAATGTTAACTTACACTGTTGGAAAAAAAAAAGACATACTACATAGGATACACAGTACACAGGACTTTGGAAATACATAACCAGTACTTTCAAATCTTTCTTTAAATGGTTTATTTTATTCAAACTACATTTATTTATTTGGGGTCAGGGACATGAAAGGGACTTGCACATGCTATGGTGCTCACATGGAGGTTGGGGGACAACTAGAACTGTTTTTCTTCCTCTACCAAAACCAGATCACAAGCTTGGTGACAAGTACCTTTACCCTCTGAGCCATCTTTCCTGCCCCACTATAAAATCTTAAATATTTATGTCAGTGACCACTTTACTAACTTGCAACAGGACCAGATACTATAACCAGAATCCCAACTTAAACCAGGTGGGGCAGACACTTCTTAACCTCACAGTGTCTCTATGACAAGCACCTGCTTATGGAATTAAGGAGGCAGAGGTACTCTCAAAGCCCTCCACAGACTGTCAGAACCAGTTCATTCTATACTTTGTCTTCCCACTCCAGACCCTCTCAACATTATTTGAAAGCAATGAAGCATAGTTAATCTATATGATAACAGACTACATATGAAGAACAGTAAGAGAAACTGCACTAATATAAGAAAAGTCTATTTTTAAAATCTATAGGGCACAAGAGTTTAGCAGTGGGTAGCAAAGAACCTTTTGCTCACTGAGGAGCCCAGAAGACTAGATACAGGCACGTCCTGGGCAGCCATTCCTAACCTGGACCATGCAAAGCCATGCCAAAGACACAGAAACAACAACATGGTGCTGTCCTCGCTGGCACTGAAGCCTCTGAACCCCACACCTGTAAGATGATGTAAGGCTATATGGCACACCCTAAACATAGCCTAATGGCTGCAGCCCCCTCAGGCCCCTTGGCCTCTGAAGAGTGCTACTGGAACTCTGATAGCAAAGCTCTACAGCTGCTATGCTCCCAGTGAGCACATATCCCCAGAATAGATTACAGGGAAGAGAACAGTTCCTGCTAGATGTCCCTGCAGACCTACCCTACACTGTGTCTTTGCTCCTAATCCCATCTTTGTTTCCTACTCTGAGGCAGACAAAGCAATGTCAGAGAGCAGGCTGGGCCAAACACCTCTGCAGAGAACTGCTGCTAACCTCAAATACTCTGAGGTTTCAGTCTCGGTTTGGCTACTGCTTATTGGAAGACCAGAAACATATTATCTACCTCATTTAGGCTCAGCTTCTCAGTCTGCTAATCAGGAAGATTATCTTCAAAACCTCAAAATTACTGTAAGTGATATGTTTTGGGCGAATATTACAAGGCCAAGGGAACTATGCTGACCACATAACTGAAATCTACCAATAATCTTGTCAACAGCAAAACCTACTGCCTCCTACACCTCCGTTTCCATCAAAGCAATTTTTAAGAGTATAGCTCAGTAGTGGGGATTTTCACCGTTTCCTACCCTCGCTAGACCAGAGATGGATAGAAACTGAAAGAAATACTCAAAAGACCTACAGAGGCAAAGAGCTAGGACAACCCTGGTGGCTTTACGTGAACTAAAATAAAAAGTTCTGCATACACGCACATTTATGTAGGTAAAGTCCAAATACCTGGAACTGCCTGGCTGTTACCGAGGACAGCTTCATCAGAAGGTCAAATGCTAAGGTTTTCACTTCTTCAAAAGTACTAGTAAAACATTCCAATAGTATCTGAAAACGGTCAGCATCGATATCATGACTCAGCTGATACACTGTTTGGATGTTACCTTAAAATTTTAAATAAAGGAAAATCATTTAAAAGAGAATCAAAGAAACAAAAACAAACAAACAAAAACAACTGCCCAAAGTTAGTTGGTCAAGTGTTTGTGTAAGATCAGTAAAGTACTCCGTACTTCCTGCTTCATCCATAATAAAATTTCACTCCACCCTTACTCAGCATACACTGCATCTCTTCAAATGATAAAGGACTACAGCTTTACAAATATGAAACAGACAATTTTTGTTTTTGCTTTTTTTTTTTTTTACAGTTTTTTTTTAATTAAATTATTTGTTGCATTCCAATCCCAACGCCCCTTCCCTCCAAAGCAGACATTTTTAAGACTTAAAAACATTTTATTCTTAGCTGGGTGGTGGTGGTGCACAATCTTTAATCCCTGCACTCAGAAGGCAGAGACAGATGGATCTCTGTGAGTTCAAGGCTAGCCTGGTCTACGAAGTGAGTTCCAGGTCAGGGCTACACAGAGAAAAAAATAATAATAATAAAATAAAATAAAGCATTTTATTCTCTTTCAAAAGGTATGAAGATCTCTCTGATACTTTTAAAATAAAAGTGAACAAATAAATTAAGGAACACATTTTTAAAATTTCTTCATGGTGCTAGAAGATGGCTCAGTAGTTAAGAGCTCTTGCTGTTTTTGAAGAAGACCAGGTTTGGTTCCCAGTACTCACTCAGTATCTCACAGCCATCTGTAACTCCAGTCCCAGGGAACCCAATGCCATCTTCTGGCCTTGGTGGGCACCAGAAAGGCAGAAGACATACACATAAAAATGCAGGTAAACATTCATGTGCATATAATAAAAATAAATCTTTTAAAGACCCAAAGTCTTAGAGTTAACTGACACAGAATCACAAGCATGAAAACCTATGATCATTTTATTTTGACCCATGCCAAATTCTTGGGATAACGTCCACATAGGGGTAGTGTACATTTTTTAATTTGTTTTTGAGACAGGGTTTCCCTGTGTAACAGCCCAGGCTATCCTGGAACTCACTTTATAGATCAGGCTGGCTTTGAATTTAAAAGATCCACCTGCCTCTGTGCTGGGATTAGAGGCATGCACCACCACTGCCTGGTTGAACAAGTTTTTTAAGTCATTTTTAAAATTTTATGTATATGAGTGTTTTGCCTACATATGTATATGTGATGGGAGATGTCATTTCGTATATATGTTTCTCGTATTGGTTAATGAACAAAGCACTGTTGGCCAATAGGAAAGCAAGATAGGTGAGACTAGGAGACAAGGAGGAGTCAGGGACAGGTAGGGGGAGATTCAAGATGTAGGATGGAGAGAGAAGAATGCCAGGCCCTCTCTCCAGTAAGATAAGACCACGTGGAAATATTTAGGTTAATAGAAATGGGTTAATATTTAAGACAGAGCTAGCCAATAAGTAATGCTAGTAACAGGCCAATAGCATTATATCTAATACAGCGTCTCTGTGTGTTATTTGAGGCTGGTGGGGCTGTGGGACCAGGCCAGCAGAAAAAAACATACTTGTAACATGTATGTGTACCAATTATGTTCCTAGTACCCACATAAGTCAAAATAGGGCATAAGATTCCCTGGAACTAGAATTATGGATGGCTTTGAGTGTTCATGTGGGTACCAGGAATAGAACCTGGGTCTTCTACAAGAGTAGGAAGTACTCTTAACCATCTCTCCAGGCCTGTGCGCTGGATTGCAGGTAAACCACAGCCTCATGGCAATAAGTAGATGAATAGAAACCTCCATCTTCAAATGGTGCCACAAATTTCCATGTAACACCTGACAAAAGCTTAAAAGAGAATTTTAAAAACAAAAGAACAAAATCAAGCAAAGTTTCTTGGTAACAGCATTTTCTCGGGGTAGGCTCTGTTTGCTAGAGACAAGCAGAAGCTCTTCCTTACGCAGCATAAGCTGCAAAAAAACCCAAGGTTCTTTTAAGAGGCTCTGCTACCAAACAATTGAATGATGTTTATGAGCAGCCAGCAGCATGCTGCTTAATAGTGGCAGAGACCAAGGCAGTGAGCACAGCTCTCAGTGCTGGCGATAAACATACCCCCACCATGTTAGTAAGCCAGCAGCTAAAATGTCTGCTTTAATTTTAGCCATACTGTTTAGCTGATAAGAATCATGTGATCAAAATAAGAGATATATAGTAAAGACAGATTCAGATGGAGAAAAACCTCTAAAGGGTTTACAATGTGTTTAAAAGATATACGTAGACGAAAAGAAAAAGGATGAAGTTCTTAAATAAGAAATGTGCTGGGTGTCCTGGCACATGTCTTTAATCCCAGCACAAGGGAGGCAGAGACAAGCAGATCTCTGTGATTTCAAGGCCAGCCTAATGTACAGAGTGAATTCCAGGGCAGCCTAAGTTACACAGAGAAACCCTGTCTCAAAAACAAAAAAAAAAATAAAAGTAAAAGAAATAGAGTCATTAAAATTAAAAAAGTCACATAAAGATGAAAAATACACTGTGAGTCTGGATACCGTATGTTATCGTGATGTCTTTAAATTAATTGCTGAGGAAAGAACCAAAGCTACCAAAAGACATTTCATTATAAATGCTGCTACATTAATCCAACTCGTACATTTTAAATTCTAAATTTAAGTGTAAAGACATGTTACTTTGAAAAAGAGATTTTGTTTTTGTTTCCACAGAAAATGACAAGCTGTGGGACCAGGAGGAACAGAAACCTCCATCTACACCTGTGTTCAATATTCCTAATAGGCTGATGAGTTTTATTTGCTGTAGTATTTTCCTAAAGTTTTCTGCATCTGTGTTCATAAGAGATACTGCTATAGTTTTCTTACAGAGCCTTTATTTTTAGTTTGTATTGCATTTGTTTGTTTGCTTGTTTGTTTGTTTGTTGGGGCCTGCACACACATGCCAGGCTGCACATGTAGAAGTCAAAGGATAACCTGTGGGAGTCAGGTCTCTCCCTTCCCACATGGGTATCAGGGACGGATCTCCAATAGGCAGACTTGGCACAGACCACTTAGACACCCGGCTAGCCCTCCTCCAAAGCTTTACTTGCTTTTCTATGCATTTCACACAATGAGTCAGGAGGTCAAACTCCTCTGCATTTTTGTGAAAGACTATGAAAAGGAATAATTGTAAATATTTGGTGGAATTTACCAGTAAAGACACTTATCCTGAACTTTGCTTTGTTAGAATACTTTTTGATTGCTTATTTATTTGTTGTGTGACAAGGTCTTGGCTAAGTAGGGCAGGCTGACTTCTAATTTGAGATCCCCTGCCTTAGCCCTTCAAGTGCAGGGATTAAAAGCTCATGCCATCATACCCACAGGCTAGGTGTTTTTGATTATTGCTTCAATCTATTTACTAATAGAATCTCTCTCTCTTTTTATAGTTGTTTTTACTCTGGAATCAACTTACTTGTTTCATGTAGATGATTTAATTTGTTGTCATGTAATGGTTTCTGTACTATAGTATGTAATTTCTGAAAGAGTAGAAATCTTCCAGCAGATGGCATATATGAGAAACCACATTTTAACCAGAAAGGCTCGTTCATCTTCTTATTAAATATAAGGTAAACCATTATGGTTTTCATTTTAAACTTAACAGATGAAGCCTTTTCTTATAACAGCACAAACAAATGTGCAGTTATGAGGTCCGGGAAGTCTTGGTGCGGTGAGCCAAGAGGATCCATGAAATGCGGCAGTGTGTCTAACAGACAGTGCCAGCAAGAGGAGGAGACAGTTTCTTTCTCATCTGCCCTTTAATAGAACTTCAATTATGTACAACTGAGAGCTATGTATGTATTAAAAGGGGATCTGTAGAAACACAACAAAATGCTGACCAAGTGTATGCACATTGCTGAAGCTTACCTTCTGAGACAGCAAACACGTCAGCTACTGATCCTAAAATGCTTAGAGCTGAAAACCTAGTTGAGTAGGAAGATCCAGGAAACAATGCTTCAAAAAGAATGTTGCAAACAGATGACATGAAATTCTAAAATTAAAAACAAATTACAATTAAGTATGATTCAGTTAACTGGCGCAGTTAGGTAATTCCCTTTAGGAGTAAGTGCTTTTGTAACATTTACTTAAACAGTAAAGACTTTTATGAAGCTGACCTAGCTGTTGAATTATTCAGCTTGATACCTATTAGAGTTTGGACAGTTGATCCCCTAAAGATTCATATGCTTCCAGTCTGACCCCCAGTGGGACAAAATGAGAGTTAAGGAGCTAGGCCTGGTGGAAGGTCAAGGGACTCCACCCCTCCCCCAATTGATTAACTCTGCCAGGAGTGAATCAGATTACTTTTAAACTATTGGTTTCCACGGGGATGGCTGTTCCACCCCAGGTTTATTTTCTCAGCTTGCTCTCTTGCCTTCACTACTAAACACATGTTCCTTCTACACAGTGCCCATCACTCTGCTATCTCATGACATGGGCAGGGAACCCTCACCTCTGCTGTCTGATCTTCCCAGTCACTAACATTCTTCCTCATAACCTTTATTCTTTCTCCCTCAGGCATGTGATACAGCAACACAACAGGATAATACTCGAGGCACCAACTACATCATGACCTTAATCAACCTGTTTGCACAGATTCAGCAAGATTTAAAAACAAAACAAAACAAAACAAGATCTGTTCAGGCCCTGTCTGTACTGGGCTTTATGAACCCTCACTTCTCCAGAGAGAAGCCTTCAGGCATCAGAGATAGGCAGCTTTCCAGAGTTTTAGAGTAAACAAAGAAATAGCCAATACAGACCACTGAATAGACTGTGACACAGATCTAACATGCTATATACCAGAGGGTTGCCTTCAATTTCTGACCCTGCTGCTTCCACTTGGTAAGTGCTGAGACAACAGACACGTGCGGCCACCATACCCAGCTAATGGATGCCACATATCCATACACTGCACCACACCCGGGTTGGGATCTAACACATGGCTCTATGCATACTAAGAAAGCCCTCTACCAACTGAACTCCATCCCAGCCCATGGCCAAATAGTTAACTTATGGCTCCAACTACTAAGATCCCAAATACCATCTCCCACTTAGCTTTCTACACTCAGTCCTTGCCACTCCTGCAATGCACATGCCTCATCTCTTTCACCTACCAGCCCCCTCTTAAGGGAGCCCATGGAAAACACTACTAGGGAGCTTCCAGTCAGGAGCAAATCTAGATGTGGCTACTGGTTCTACACTTAGAAGCTGAGGTCACTCAATGTTTTTAAGCTTTGGTTTTCTCACTTGTTACATGGAGATGACTGCTTAACCCACAGCCCTATTATGAAAGACTAAAGGAAAACATAGGTACATGGTGTTTGATGAGTTTGAAAGTACTCCAGACATTAGAAGTGGTTATTTAGGTAAGAAATCAACTCCACTACCCTAAAAGACATCTTTATCAACTAACAGCCCCACCTTCTTCCTCAGGCCTTGGTCTATAATTGGCACCGGGCCTATTACACACTGCATGACACCCACTGGTATGATAATGGTAACATAGGGCCAAGGCCACAACCTCCAAAATTCAGACTGTCAACAGTTATAAGAAATGGTCATAACCATAAGACTGACTTTGATTAAGTCTCTAATGTTTAAAAAGCTATGTGTGTCAGACATGGCACACATGACCATGGTCATATCTCTTGGGAAACTAAGACAGGAGGAATACAATTTAAGGCTAGCCCGGGCTACACAGTGAAACCTTGTCTCAGGAGAGGGAAAAAGGAGTATCTAAGCAAAAACCAAAACACAAGTTTAGCAAAAATTTAGAATCTCAATCCACACAACAGGCTTTTATGTTCCTAATGGCTTAAGTGACATTTCAATGGCTTAAGTGACATTTCAATGAATGCCGTGTCACTCCTTTCAGAAAGAGGCAATGGCGATGTGTCCTCAAATCCAGCAGTGGCCTGAGAAGGCTAATGAACATCACACTCAACTCACACACACGGGCGAGGCTCCAAACACTCTAAGTCACTGTTAATGGCTACCAGTGAGACCTTTTATTTATTATGTATTTGTTCATAAGCAGCAAATGCCACAGTGCCCATGTAGAGATCAGATGACAACTGTTAGAAGTAGGCTTTCTCCACATGGATTCCAGGTATGGAATTCAGACATCAGGCCTAGCAAGCAAGCCCCTTTACCTGCTGAGCCCTCTCTTCAGACCCAATGAGTGTTTACAAAGGGCTTTCTCATTTGACCCTCAAACCAAGTTGTTGGGGGTTTCAGTTTGTTTGGTGAGTCTGATGTTTATTTGTGTGGTTCGGTTGTTTGTTTTTGAGACAGAGCTTACTATGCAGCCCTGGGTGGCCTACAATACAGGAGGGCAGGAGGATGGGCCAGTTGGTACAGTGCTTGTTAAACAAACGTGAGGACCTGAGCTGGATCCCTAACGTGAGGACCTGAGCTGGATCCCTAACTCCAAAGCCTAGGGTTGCAGTGAACACCTGTGATGACCTCAGTCCTGGATTACAGAGAAGGGGCTGCTTGGGGCTTGCTGCCAACCAGTGGCTGAATCAACAAGCTCCAGGGTTGTGAGAGACCTGTCTCAAAAAGTAAAGTGGAGAATGATCAAGAAAGACATTTCCTGTCAACCTCTGCCCTCCACATGCACGTACTCATGACCACACACACACAAATGTGCTGCCACACACATGTGCGAGCATGCATGCACGAGCATGAGCATGCACGCACACACACAAATACTGTCAATATGAGCCAGAGCCACAGCACAGTCTTCTGCCCTGAGGAGAGGTGGACTTTAGAAGTAGCAACTAAGCAAATGTCAAAGAAATAAGTTGCTTACAAGAAGTAAGCAACAGATATGATAGTCCAAGTCCTGCACTGGTTTCGTAACTTAGGCTACTGCCATGGAGGGAGTACTCAGGTCTAAGGGAGTGTGTAACACCCAGCATGGCCAGGAAAAGCACAAAGCCATGGTTTGTTGCCTTCCAGTGCTTCCTCAGTCTGACTCTGCAAGCGTGTATGCCTGGCACGTCACCTACCTTATACTGCTGTAAAGACACAGTAGGCCGCTCACTGCGGGACCCGCTCTCTGAGTCAGGTGCAGATTTCCTTTGCTCCAACTTATAAAGTACCTGAGAACTTTCTTGTATCCTACAAAACAACTTTTAAGGAGAAAAAGACATTTAAAAGAATATGTAAGCCACAGAGTAAAACACCAGCATGCAGGGACAATTTACCACTAGCAGAGTTACCTGGGATTTCAAATCTTGAAATCTGCAGTTTCTTTTTCACATAAAACTAACATTTTATAGTTTTACCAAAAACAACATATTACTGCAACCAGAATCAAACCAGTTTTCCCATTTCCTTTAAACTGGTGTGACCCTAAAGGGGATACAGTCATTCCTATACCGTACTAATTCCTTACCACAGATGTGTTATGCGAATGACTCAAGATGAGCTACTCATGAAATTATCATTTCACGAGGGACTTACAAATACAAGTGTTTCCTTCCCTGTCACAAATGCAAGTGTTTCCTTCCCTGTCGCCTACACCTTCTTCAAACCACCCACGCTCCAAGAACCCCAATGCTGGACTTTGTTTTTCTTTCAAAAAAAAAAAAAAATGCTTCGGCTGGTGAGACAGTCGAGTGAGTGAGGGTATCTGCCACAAGGCCTGTTACCTAAGTCTATTTCTAGGGTCCTCATAGCAGATGGAGAGAACCAACTCCTGCAAACTCCCTCTGACTTCATAACCACACCCCTGTCCCTACATAAATGAATAAAATGTTTCAAAGTTGTACTTGTAAAGAGTTCAGGGTTGGTCTGTTTGTTACTTTATACCCAAATGAAAGAACTTTCTCTGCTGGATTTTAAAACCTTTTTTTGGTTTTTCAAATACTGTTTCTCTGTGTAGCCTTGGCTGTCCTGGAACTCACTCTTGTAGACCAGACTCACAGAGATCCACCTGATTGGGGATGTCCTTCTGTATGTTGTGAATATAGGTTTCTCTTATTGGTTGATGAATAAAGCTAATGGACAGGCAGGATGTAGCCAGGCAGGAAGTATAGATGGGGCTACCAGAGTAGGAGATTTCGGGAAAGAGGAAGGCAGAAAGGAGTCTAGAGGGAGTTGCCATGTAGCCGACGAAGGAGTAACATGCAAGACAGAGCATTACAGGTAAGCCACAGCCTCTTGGCAATATGGGTTAATAATTAAGACACAGATAGCCAATAAGAAGCCTGAGCCATTGGCCAAATAATTTATAATCAATATAAGACTCTGTGTGTGACTTTGGGACAAAACATCTGTTGTACCAGGTGGTACAGAAACTCCGTCATCATTTGCCTCTCTCTGTCTCCCGAGTCCTGGGATTAAAGGCATGCACCAGCACCACCCAGCTCTGTGAGAGATTTTCATCCCACATGTAAACTTGCTGAACTCAAGGAAGACACTGGAGCCATGAAGACACGGCCCAATACCACACCCATTCCACGATCCCACCCAAGCTGGGAGCAATTACTACTTTCCCATTCTGATGGAAAATTCTACCTTTTTAAGAAGTGAGCAAATCTGCTGCCGAACTCCTGGAGACTGACTGTTGAGGTTGTATGTGATGAAGAACTGAGCCCACTGCATCTCTTCTGTGGAGACCACTTCTGTGCTCCGATTACTCTCACAAAGCAAGCCTAGTGTGTCGATCCGCACCTAAAATACACCAAACAATAAAATGTCAACTTTCTCAAATAAGCCTAAAATACTTCAAATGTGTGATATTTGTGTAAGCTGCCAAAGACAAAAGTAAACATCATGTTGCCCACATATCTCAGAAAGGTTTCTTAATCCAAAACACCTTGTAGTTACTTCTTATAAAGTAACATGTATAAACTCTTATAACATGTATAAACTGAGGCTTGCATACATTCACAAGCCAAAGCCTTATTTACAAAGCACTCAGCTCCACCCATCTCTCATCTCCTCCAGGCTACCTCACTCCAGGCCACCAGAGCTCACTTCCAGCTCACACTAGCCCATCTCCCAGCTTCCTTTTGCTCCTCCTCTGAACTTAATCTCTGACTCCAGTGACAACCAATGAACAGACCCATCCAGTTCGTAACTGGGAACCAATGACGTCATCAGGGTAGCATGAGAGTGTTCCCAAACATGAGCTTTGGCTTCCATTCTGTGTGCTGTTCTAACACTCCACCACCTACACTGAGGCTCTCAGGCCTTCCAGATCAAGTTCCTTCCTTACTAATGCATACTGACATCCACAAGTTCCTTCCTTACTAATGCATACTGACATCCATGCCGTCCCTCAGAGATGCAGGGTCTTTGCATAAGTTGTCCATGCTCCCAACTAGACACGCACAGACTGAACATAAGGATGCCACTCTCTGTTATCATAACAATTTAGGGACCGCTACCAGGACTGCTAAAGGAATTGGCAATTGGGAACTAATGTGTGCAACCAAAGCTTCCTTACTTGGCAGTGTTGGTGAATTAAGCCTTGCTTTATCCTTGCACCGCACACAAGGTGCTCCCAGGCATGGGTTGCAGACTGAAGATGTCCATGAGCTCTAGCTGTTCGCAGACATGCCATCAATGCTCCCAGAGCCCCTCTGCGATTACAAGACCCTAAGAGGGGAAACAACTGTTTTTGTCTTGAAAGCACAATAGCAAAGATCATTCCTATGCTGTGCAATGACAACAAGGTGCCAACTTTTATGTTCCAATTAATATTAAATTTTAAACTAAATTCTAACACAAATTAAAGTGCTTATTCTAAAATAAAAATGAATGAAAATAATCATTCATGCCAATAATTTCAATAAGTGTAATTATCTCATTAGTATAAAGAAATCACAACTTAGCTCTCTAATACTTTAAATTTTGGCCTTAAATTTAAAACATCCACCCTTATGTGAATTAAAAGAAAATAAGTCAAGTAGAGACAAGTTAAAACAATTACACAAAAACAGTAGAAACACTGTACTAGTTCAAAGACTATTATTTCCTTGAAAATAAACATCGGCCCTCGACATGCATTTTGGAGTTGTTCTCACTTAGGAAGAACATAAGATGTGGACCACAAAGACTTCCTAACTTCAGCAGAGTATCACCCTCTAGCAAAGCTGCTCTCTGACACAGCATAGGAAGCTAAGGCTCACAGGGGTAAACACGAGCTAATGTCAGGACAACTTCATAAAGCCAAAGGCTCAGTGCTCTCTCACAAATGCAAGGACACTCACTGCTAAAGATTATTAAATAGCACACTGGTTTTGTGTACAGAAATCAAAATTTCCTGTCAAACCAAATTTAAAAAAATCTGAGATTACCATGTTCAGGGTTATAATTTTACATTATTTTTAATCTAACTATCTATGTGTTTAGAGATTTTCATGAAGTCATGGCCTACCTGGAACTCACTATGTATACTAAACTGGCCTTGGACTAGAAGCAATCCTGTCCCTGCCTCCCAAGTGCTGGAATTAGACACATACACCACCACATATGGCTAGACACTCAGGATAAGCCGTGATTCCTTTAGTACTCCTGAGTTTCAGTGGCATGTTCCCCCTACTCTAAATGACTACAGAGTCCTTTTTTTTTTTTTTTAAATTGTGAAAACGCACCTGTTTTTATTAAGCCTGCCAAAAGCATTTTTAATTGGTATCTCAATCACTTGGACAAGAAAATTATATAAAATGCATACACCGTTACTCTAGTTTGAGAAAAGAATAATAAATTAAAACTTTGTAACTAGGGCCTAGAGCACTGGTTGCTCTCTCAGAGTACCCAGGTGCAATTCCCAGCACCTACATGGCAACTGACAACTATTTGTAATTCCATTCCAAGGGATCCAACACTCTGTTCTAACCTCCAAAGGCACTAGGCACACATGTGTTGCTCACACAGATGCTAGACAAGTAAGCACACTAATTCATGTACATAAAAACCAATCTTTTAAAAAATAAAACCTTATAACTAGAATCACTCCTTGGCTTGGCAAAAGCACTTCAGCCAAAACACGAGTCAGCTATGAAAAGTCAAATCAGTTTCAATCTGAAGTGGCTATCATTATCAGCATTCTTTACCACTTATAGAAGGGGAGAGCACAGAGATTTAAACTAGGAGATGACACGCACCTGCACAGGGACCTACTTTATGTATCCTAAATAGAAATTACTAAAACAAACATTTCTCACCAGTTTCAGTATCAATAGATGCCTGAAGAATCTTCACCATGTACTGCAGGCTTTCCGGGCTATAATTCAGTAACCTTGGCAAGTAATAATCAATTACGTAAGACTTCTGATCCAAGTTTCCTCCACATAGTATAGACAGGAGAGGAGAAACCCAAGTCTCATGCCACTCATCAATCCAAGTGTTGGTGAGAGTCTGGGACTTCAAATGGCTCTTATGATTTTTAAACATGGTTTCCAAGAGGTCACTTGCATAAGGTACCAATGATTGGTCTCCCATCACCTCTAGAATTTGAGATGGAATAGTTCTATCTACTGACAAAATATGTTCAACTCCAATACATTCAACTAAACAGCCAAGGCATGCATACTTCCCTTTAATATGCCATTCTAATTGCAGAAGACTCTTAGTCAATTCCAGAAAGAATGGGTCAATGACTGCACCTGCCCCTCCCATAGTGAGCCGGTGCATTTGCAGAAGATTTCTGAATATAATTTTGGTTTGGTGTCTCAGAGCATCTAACGGATGTTCCCAGTGTGTATAAACATATTCCAAAAGTCTCCTAGCTATGCTGGAATCCCCATTCAGAGAGGCCTTTAGGCTTGGGGAACTTGATTCAAGGATTTGTATGGCTGAATTGGTCCAAGAGGCCAAGATTCTAGACAGGAACATTTCTAATGTTGACTCCTTAATCCTGGAAAAATAAAAAAAGAAAACCATGACACAATTTATTATAAATTGTCTAGTAAAAGAAATTAGACAGACATCACAACTTTTAAATACAAAGGATGAACAGAAAATTCAGTGAAATTTGCAATAAAATTATGAATAAGGCCAAACTGAAAGTCAAATGTTCACATGAATCTTTTTACCTTACAAAAAAATTTAAAAAATGGATAAAAGAAAACCTTTACAAATAAATTTCTCTCTCTCTCTCTCTCTCTCTCTCTGTGTGTGTGTGTGTGTGTGTGTGTGTGTGTGTGTGTGTGTGTGTGTGTACACATGCACAGAGGCCAAAAGATGTGGGATGTCTTCTTCTCTAACCTTCTCCCTTACCTCCTTGAGCAGGGTCTTTTACTGAACTACAAGCTGGCTATTTCAGCGAGAACAGCTGCTGGCCAGAGAGAGCCCAGGATTGACTTGTCCTTACTAATGCTGGCAGTAAAGGCACATGTGGTGCTTGAGATTTGAACTCAGGTCCACATGCTTGCACAGCAAGTGCTCATACCCACTGAGCCATCTCCTTCACCTCTCCTGGGAATTTTAAAATAGCCTGAGGGGCCCAGCTAGAAAAACTGGTCTTGGAGTGTCTGCAGTTTTAGGATGATGAAAATTTATTATGAGACAAGGTCTCACTAGGTGACCTAGGATACACTCAAACTTGCTGCCTCTGCCTCCTGAGGGTACCACCATGACCATCCAGGAAGATGGGAGCACTCTGAAGCTGACTGTGGTGATGCTTGTGCAAGTCCATAAACACAATAAAAAAACAAGAACTGTGCACCTTACATTTGTGAATTTACAGTATTATATCACCAACCTGTAAAAATCACTTCAAAGATTTTTACTTATTTTTTGCTAGTTTGCTTATTACTATTAGGCTGTATTCATGGTCTGACTTTTTAAAATTTGTAACATTCATTCATTCATTCATTCATTCATTCATTCATTCAGTGTGTGCACACATGTGTGCTAAGGACATAGGAAAACTGGCAGGAGTTGGTCCTCTTCTTCTATCACGTCAGTTCAATGAATCAAACTCAGATCATCAGGCTTGCTGGCAAGCAACTTTAACAGCTAAGTCTGCTCACCAAACCTTGCTCTGACATTTTAAGTACATGGTCATTCCATCCACAATGACACAACACCCACGAAGCTCAGCTCTGTGAAGGCCTTACTATAACATGCTCAGAAGTGAGCATTTAGTGTCTGAACCTCAACTGAGTCACCCATCATATTAAATTTTCACACTATTGACGCGAAGAACACATTGGATTACTTGGGATTCATGAAACTTGTGAATCTTCAAGCATTTTATAATCAGGCATTTCTACAGGAGTTTCTGTTGTTTGAACTGAAAATAGGGTCATGTGTTCTACCATCCCTAAACCCAAATTTTTAAGTTTTTAAAAATGGTAGCAGGCTGGGGAGGAGACAGCTCAGTAGATAAAGCACATATTGCTCTTTCAGGGGTCCAAAGTTTAGTTCCCAGCTCCCGTATCAGGCAGATAGCAACTACCTGAAACTCCAGTACCAAGAGCTCCATTGCCTTCCTCTGGTCTCCATGGCACTTCACACACACACAAACACCCACCACACAGATGCACATAAATAAATAAAAATAAAAATTTTAATCCTAGCATAAGTTGGATGTGGTAGTACACCTGTTAAGGAAGGACAGGCAGGCAGGAAGATCAGGGATTCAAAACCAGCCTTGGCCACAAAGTTAAGTTCAATGTAACACGAGACTGACTCAAAACAACAAACGAAAAGCTAGCACAGATAATGAACGTCAGAAATGTTCACTAGGTTAGCCAGTCCCAGAAATTCCTACAACTGTCATTCTCATTATCTTGTCTTTCATTCTCATTTACTTTCATCTATCAATTTTAATTTAGGATTCATCCTAACCACATTTAATTGAATTAACTTTGTTGGCTCAGTCATGTCCTTCAAATGTCTTATAAGCAAAACAAAATATGAGATAACAAAAGCAAAACTCACTGTGAACTCAAGGTAAACAAAACACGCCCAGTATCCAAGAGCAAAGCCTCCCCGCTTGGGTCCATGCTCCCGTCCTGCCAGTCCAACATAGCAAGTGTTCCCTGACACAGGAATAAGAGAGTTGATGCTGGCAAGTCAGCACGACACAGGCTCCTACAGCTGTTCCTGAACCACTCAGGGACGCTGGTGCAGTCAACTGATTGGAGAAGCAAGCTGCTGATCTGGAAAACGACAGGGGTAATAATATATAAACATCTCAAATACAAACCTACAAATCTCTTGAAATATTTCCAGAGACATTCTAGGAAAAGTAATGATGAAACAGCCACAAACATTAAAATGATTACACTAACTTTGACAGAAAAAAATGGTTAAATCTAAGCACATGAATCTTTTTGCTGAGATGAGCACAAAGGTGAAGCATAAAGGTCAACACTGCAGATGGACACAAGGGAGCTTTTAGAGGACTCTGAGAAAAGAATTCAGTTGCATACAAGAATAATTATTTTGCATGACCTCAGAATACAGGTATGTTTAAGTAGGCAAAGTGAGTTTCTAGATAATAATACTGAGAGGAAACAAGAATGCTAGCAGCCAATACAAAAACTGTGGTCTACATTACCAAATTACACTTTCCCTAGGGACCAAATTCACTAAAAATTGATCCATGCATGCCTCTTATATTACATGATAAATCTAGGCTCACAACCAAAAAATATTACATGATAAAGTACGATTAAGTACATTACAAAGTCTATTCTCAATAAAAAGACTACCAGAAAATTGTTACTGTGTGTTTAAACATTAGTCACTGCATAGTTGTAATGTTATAAACATCTCTTGACATACTAACACACACAACTGAAAAGACAGCCCTACAGAAAACTAGGAGGGTAGTCACCAAAGCATTAATAGTAGTTATCTTTGCAAAACTGGCTTACAGACAGCTGTTATTACCCTGTCATCGTCCCTGCCACCACTTCATTTGTGTATTTAGAATTGTCATTATAAGAGAAAAGAGCTACTGGAAAAATCCCAACTGTGTCAAATAAACTTTAAAATTCAGCTAATGCAGTTAAAAAATTGAGGAGCCAGTGAAACGGCTTAGTGTCACATCTAACAACTTAGGTTTGATCCCCAGGATCCATGCGGTAGAAGGAGAGGATCACCTACCACAAGTTGTCCTATGACCTTCACACATACACTGTGACACACACGTGTGCCCAGACACACACCATAAATAAATAACTGTAAAATAATAACCAATAAAATATTTAAATGAAAACAAATTGATTTCCATCTAACTCTTGGTGAAGGAGAGTTCCAAAACGGAGATGTACTTACCAACCCAGGAAGCTTTTCAGATGGACGGAACATGGTTTTCACAAAAAGGATAACAGCTAACCCCGATGTGCTCTGGATAGTCTGCAGCAGGTCATCTATTGGAGGAGGGAGAAGCAGTCGCAATGTGTTAAAGGATGGAGAGTCTTGTGTAGCAGAAAAAGCAAGTGCTTTGGGGTCCTAGATGGTTTCAGCTTGAACATTTCCCAGGTGACTAGATCCCAAACAGGTTACTTAACCTCTCAGGAACCTCTCAGGAACTAGGCTTTCTTTTGAGAGAGAGAGACAGAGAGACTGAGAGACAGAGAGAGAGAGAGAGAGAGAGAGAGAGAGAGAGAGCTCATACCAGACAAGTTGTCATAAAGTTTAAAAGAAAATGAAGAGGAAGGCTAAGCCCAGCACATACTCAATGATTCCTTTCTTGCCCAGTAGCCTACACTCATCCTTGACATCTATGCCACTAGCATACCCAGTGACACCATCACCTGCCCCTCCCTGACACTGGTGCCTTTGTATTCCCATTCCATGGGCAATTTTCCTTAGAGAGCTCTGAAGGCCTCTGTGAAAAGTATCTACACCAATGTCAGTTAGAAACCTTGCTGGCACAACACTCAGAAAGACCAGACAATTTTGATTTGCTATCCTCTTATTGTTTACATATACACTGGCCTCCAGTATAAGAATTACTCACCTCAGACTAAAAGTATGACAGACACCTTAGCTTAACTACTAAATATCCACTCTGCCACTCTTCATCTCTGAAAACAAACTGACTTTGGGTAGCCATATGCTTAGCCAAAAGCAGGGTTCTTGATTCCACAACCTTCCTTGAAACTAAAGACAGCCACCAGAGGGGATCAGGCCATTGAGCTATAGGTAGAAGTCCCTTGGATCTATTAGTTTTTCTGATGATGATGCAAGGCCCTGGAGCTGGAGAGATGGCTCAGAGGTTAAAAACACCAGTGCTCTTCCAGAAGACATGAGTTCAATTCCCAGCAATCACATCATGGCTCACAACTGCCTGTAATGAGATCTGGTGCCCTCTTCTGGCACAAAGGGATACAAACATATATTTAAAAAACAAAACAAAAAAGGGAAACAAAGAGGAAGGAAAGAAGAAAGAAAAAAAAAATACAAGACCCTTTGTCTGGCCTTTCACAAACACATGATGTCTACAGCTACAGCAGACAGATGCCAAACAGGAGGCAGTAAGCACATGGGTAGACACCAACATGATAAAAATGTCACAGCAGAAGCACAGCTGGGTCCTAATTAGTGGCAGGAGTTCTGGGTCTTCTGTCTCTAAAGTTTGTGATAAGGTTTTCTGCTAAACACTCTACTAATGCAACAATCTTTAAATTACTTAAGAAGGGCACTGATGAAGTATCATCAACTTTTCCTCATTAAACATATCAGGAGCTGGAGAGATGACTCAGCAGTCAAGAGTACTTGCTCCTCTTACAGAGGACCCAGGTTCACTTCCCAGCGTCCCCAAATGGATCCGCTGCCATAGTCCAGCCTCCACAGGCACCTAAGTTCACATGGGATCCATAAACTCCTAAGAGCATACACATACACACATAAAAATAAATTTTAAAATGACTTTAAATTGTGTCTTCTCTGTATTTCACCAGATTGTTTTTACTTCTCGGATTAAAAGTTGTCTATGAGTTCTGTCTTGATGATAATAACTAACCAGGGTCTGGAGAGATGGCTCAGAGGGTAAGGTGCTTGGTGCTCTTGCAGAGGATCTGGGTTTAGTTCCTAGGGCACCTACATTGGATGGCTCACAACTGCTTACAACTCTAACTCCAGGGGGTCAGACACACTCTTCTGGCCTCCTCAGGAACCCATGTGCATACACACTCAGATATACAAACACATAAATTAAAAATTCATTTTTTAAAGTAACTAATTTAGTTTCCTTTAAATTTCTAAAAGTCCAAGGTAACTTTTCCTAGTTTCAAGTGTTAAAACAATTCCCCCATCAAAAACAAAGAAGTCACTATTTCTTGTGATCATGAGTTCTAAACAGGTCCCCGTGTTTGTTTTGTGTGTGTGTGTGTGTGAAGTCCTACAACTTGTAGGACTCCATTCTCTTCCACCATGTGAGTTCCAGAGACCAAGCACCAAACACATGTCATGTGGCAAAGTCTTTACCCACTGAGACACCTTGCCCAGCCAATTTTTTCATTTTTTAAATTTTTTAATTTTAAATGTAATGCGTATGGGTGTTTTGCCAGCATGTGTGCCTGTGCACCTTGTGTGTATAGTGTCCAAGAAAGCAAAACAGGATGTTAGGACCCCCTGGAACTGGAGTTACAGATGGTTGTGAGCTGCCATGTGAGCACTGGCAATTGAACCCAGGTCCTCTGGAAGAGCAGCCAGCTCTCTTTAACTATAGAGCCATCTTTGCAGCCCCTTGGGGTATTTTGTTTGTTTGTTTGGTTGGGTTGGGTTGGGTTGGGTTGGGTTGGTTTTTTGAGACCGAGCTGCTCTGTGTAGCCCTGGCTGTCCTGGAACTCTCTCTGTAGACCAGGTTGGCCTCAGACTCAGAGATCTACCTGCCTGTGCCTCCCAAATGCTGGGATTACAGGCATGTGCCACCACCACCTGTTGGTTTTTTGTTTGTTTGTTTGGTTTGGTTTTGTTGTTCTTGGTCATTTTTTAATTTTTTTATTTACATTAAGTTCATATATGCATTAACACACAGAATAGCAAATAAAAAGGATAATTTAACCTTTTCTGTAATGCTCAAAAGCTATATAACCCCTTTGTTTAAGAAAAAAAGATTCTCTATATACATATACAGTTAAATAAATTATAGAAAGTAACTCTTCATCAGAGAAAAAAAAACTTAGCTTCTGGCCCTGAGACTTACCTGTTTCCCATCCCATGTACCTCACCCCAACCATAATCCCTTTCAGACTCTGAGTAACCACTGTTCTGATATATACACATGCAAACTGGGAAAAGCTCATCCTCCCTTGCTGAATTCATACATTTGAAAAACGAAAAACAAAAAAAAGCAAACAAACAAAGCATTGAAATCATGCAGTTCAGGTCCCTTCTCCATAGGTTAAAGTTCCACATCTCAATCACATATACAGGAAAAGCTGACTGGCACGCAGTAGTGATCATCGTGTGTACACTGTCACACTTACCGTCGTTTAAACACTTGGTGAACATGTTCAGCAAACTACACATAGTTTGCCAGATAGGAGAACCCGGATCATTCCAGAGGTCACCCTGGAGACCTTGTACTTTCTGTACTAATGTCATCGAAACTCGAATGCCCACCAACAAGTCATTCATTAACTGTGTTTGAACAATATGATTTCCAGCAAATTTTCTATAAAGAAAGGAAAAGATTTCAATAGGAAATTCAAATACTAATGTCGCCATTTCTACTTTCTCTAAAATCACAGCATTCCTGCACCCAAGAGCCTAAATCAATTTGGGATAACCATTCCAGTTACATAGACTCTATCTGTAAACTCCTTAATACTCTTAATTGCAATAGGCCCCCTCTTTCTCAGCCAGATTAACCTTACTCCCTATTTTAGAGCAAAAATAAGAAACTTTAAAAAAGAAGAAATAAAGAACTAATGAGACACATACAGGCAGGAACATTCACTCTGCATACACTTTTTCCACTTGCCTTCAACATGCTGTCCTAGATTTTCTCCTAGACACGACTAGATAGTTCCCCTCTCTCTAGTCTCCTAACTACTTTTCTCTTCCCTCTCATGCCCCGCCCCCTTTTCTCTGATAAGAAGCCTCAGGTACGCTTAGCAGACCCACTGACAGTAAGACATTCCCAGCCTGTCAAAGCTCTCCAAGATCCAGCCCTACTTGGTTCTCTATTCTCATCTAATTCTTTCCCTTGATTATTTAAGTTATATTCTGTAGACTAACTGCACACCTTTTGGCTCTAACTGAGATCTCTCCCGTTAAAAACTTGTATTTCTAACTTCCTACCCACAATCTTCATCTGGGTATCAAATAGGTATCTTGAAATATATAAATTTGTCCTTGACTCCAAACCTGCACTACCTCCTGGGATCTCTCTCTAAAATTACTGTAATCATGCTGGCCTCCCGTCTCTCTAAATCATCTGTAAGGAGATCTTGGTTCTGTCTTCTCAATATATCCGGACCCTCACTTCATCCACAGCTCCCCAAGGAGCAAGACCATGACGTAAAAGGTTCAAGAAAATCAATCCCACCACTGCGCACAGATTCACATCCATTTTTAATGCCTATTCCCAAATATTTGTCCAGACAATACCATTAGACTTCTGAGAAAGTTTCTTGCCAAAAATACAGGGGAAAAAAAAGAAAAAAGAAAAAACTTAGAAAAACCAGAGACTACATAAACATTTAAAAAAAGATGACTATGTTTATTATCTTCAGAAAGATAATAAGAAATTTCACCCATAAAAATATTAAACACTCAATGGCAGGGGGAATAACTTTTACTTCTGTCAATAATCATAATAATCTTTAAAAATTATCATTTGAGCCGACTAGTAGATATAGATTCCTGTAATCCAAGCACCTGAGAGCCTGTGGCAGGAAGATTACTAGTTTGAGGCTAGCCTGGTTTACAAAGTAAGACCCTGTCTCAAAAATCAATCAAAAATTATACGTGTGAGTGTGTGTGTGTGTGTGTGTGTGTGTGTGTGTGTGTGTGTGTGTGTGTGCACGTGCACATGTGTGTGCACACACATAAATTCTAAAAAGAAATAAATTTAAATAATCATGCCAAATGTTGGAAACAGCACATTCTGAGACCTTTAAGAAAGGTTCCTTTGCATGAGACAATTCCAAATGTGCACACAGACACATGCACAAGCATGCAAACATACAGCACTTGCCTGTTTTCTTCCAAGATTTCAATTAAACTCTTGTGCAGAAATTGAAGTACTGAAAGAGAAAAGATTATAATGACAAAGCAGAACTCCAAACTAGGTTCCAGCTTCAGTACCAGAGACATTTTCAAACATCTACCAAAAAACGATGTCACGGAGGAGCAGAAACTTCAAAGGAGCATGGTCTACTTTGGTTATCTGGGGTACTATACTACTGCCAAGAAACTTGAAGGAGTCAACTCAAAAACTCAGAGAAGCTCCCCCTCACCCCCTAGAGCAAAAGGAAGTATCAAGACGACTTACCATTTTCAAGCAGATTAACAACACTTGATCTACCTGCAGGTGGGAACATAACAATGCTAAGGAACTTTTGCCAAAATGAACATTTTAAAAAAGTGATGTGATAACAGAGACGTTAGCCAGGAATAGCGCTGGCTTACCGAGGCTGAAGTTCTCCATGCAGGAAGATATGTTGTCGATTACTTTTCTATAAGAATGTAAGTCAGCAGTATTTAATTCTTCTTGAAGATGAGAAGTAAAACTGTGTGTGGCCTCAGTTAGAAAAAATTCAGGTAATCCATTCAGTGAGCTGCAAAAGAGAACCAAAGGATAGAAAGCTTGTATCACTGGGTTAAGTACGGAGGGAGGAGAAATATAAAAATGTTAAACACTGAACCACACCTTCAAAGTACAGCCCCAAAGTTATAACCTTAAACTGCAATCACACTAATTCCTTGATCTACCATTTCTCATCTGTCTCACTGGTCCCATTTTGCTGTTTCTGATCCCCCAGGCCTCTCTCAAGAGAGTAGCCAGAGCAATAGCACCATGCAGTAACCATTTACTATGGGAATGGTTTCAGAGCCAACCAGGTACAGAAACTGGGGGATGCTCGACCTCCTGCATAACATACAGCGTACTTACACCACACTGTGCATATTCTCCCAACGCTTTAAACACCTCTAAGTTGTTTGTATTGCCCAGTGCAATATGGATGCTATATAAACAGTTAGGGACAATAACAAAGAAAACAAGTCTGTACATGTTCAGAACATGACCTGAGTTTGGCAAATGGAGAACGCAGAGACAGAGAGCTGACCACCTACCTGTGATCATCTAGCAAGCTCCACATACAACCACACCAATAAGCATAGCTCACCATAAGCCACAAGGCCTCTCAAAACCTGCCTTTCTCCCTCACCATTAGCCCTCTGACCTCATCTCAATCCTTGATCACATAGCTCTAGCTATAAGACTTGTCTTTGTTCTAAAAGCTTATCAAAATCTTTTCACTTATTTCCTCCATCCAGAATACTATTCCTTCAAATACCAAATAATTACCCCCCCCCAAATATTGTAGGTCAATCTCAAATTCCTACTACAAGTGAAGAAAGAGGTGATAGACATTTTGATATAATATGGAGTATGTACAGAGACATAAACACAAATAAAACACACAAAATAAAAATGAATGAATATATTTAGTAAGGGCTATTTTGACATAGAAATTTCTCTAAGATATTCTATTTGTTTATTTGTTTGTTTGCTTGTTTGTTTGTTTACTGAGGGAGACACCTGGGTACCACAGCACACATATGGACAGTGATAACTTGCAGGAGTTGGTTCTCTCTTTCTACCATGTAGGAGGCAGAGATCAAACTCAGGAATCACCCTGATCCACAGAACCCTCTCACCAGGCTTCCAAGACATTCTTTAGTGAATGAACTAACTACAGAGTATTGTGTAGGATATAATCTCATTCTATAAAAATATTAAAACTAAAAATTAGTATACATGTTAAATCCAAAAAAAGGTTTCAAAAACAAAAACCAAAAGTGACAACCCTTTCCTAAAGAAAATGAAACAAGGCAGAATTCAAGCTTCACTTAATTTTGTAGACTTCTGCATTACTTAAAAGCTTTATATGAAGCACATAAATTCTGTATTGTCCGTGTTAGCATAGATGGGAAAGAGAAAAGGAGCAAGATGATAGATTTAAACATTCACGTAAAAGAAATGATCCCGAAATCAGAGACCTGGGGCCCACAGAACAAATGTGCAGCTTGGGTTTTACATCCTATAGCCTAAGGCTTTTTGTTCTCTAAAGACCTCAGACATACATACACACCATAAACAAACTTGCAGCTTAATTTTACAATGTGAATGAAGTTTACTTTGCTTTTTCTTTTTCCTTTTTCCTTTAATAAGTGCTGAAATGGCACCCAAGCTTCTCCCACTAGGCAAGTACACACTCTACCACTGAAGTATATCCCCAGTTGCTGGCTATTTTTGTAGCATTCAACTAATCTCCCTTCTTTTCCTTACCTAGCCAAAACTTTCTTCAAGGGGTTCTTCAGAGTCAGTGAAAAATAGATGCCTGCTAAGATGTCCAAACAACTTTGAGTAGCAGGATCACACACACCATTTTTATCCACCTTCTTCAGGAGAGGCACAATCTGTAATTAAAAAAGAAAATTAAAAGCAATTCTTTCTAATATCAAATACATCAAACTAAGATTACTACAAATATTCTTTCAAGTCATTTTTCTTTTTTAAGGGAAGAGGGAGAGCAATCTTGAACTTGTGATACTCCAGCTTCTACCTCCTGAGAGAAAACAGACCTGTGTCATGTCTGACTTAAGTGATGCTGAGGAGCAAATGGGGAGGGGGGGCTGGAGGGGTATAGTATATGTGGGACAGCACTCTACCAACAGAGCTGCATTCGCAGCCTGATTCCAGTATCTATAAACCTTTAACTCTTGTCCCTCCCTCCTTACTTCCTGGCCCACTTCCATTGAGAGCCACGTTCCTAATACATGGCAATACAGAAAGTCTACAGCACTCCTGAAAAGTAATATATTTAACTGATTTCAAAGTAGTGTGCATGTGCAGAAAATCTAAATGAGGAAATACAAATAGGAACAATCTATATTTTAAATTAACTTCCAAATGTGCCTGCTGAAAAGTTTTAAAGATTCAAAATTAGTAATTTTTTTTAAAAAAAAATAAAGCCAGGCAGTGGTGGCACACACCTTTAATTCCAGCACTTAGGAGGCAGAGATGGGTGTATCTCTGTGAGTTTGAGGCAAGACTGGTCTACAGAGTGAGTTCCAGGACAGCCAGGGCTACACAGAGAAACCCTGTCTCAGAAAACCAAAAAGAAAATAATAAATAAATAAATATTTAAAAAAAGAAAAATGAGAGATGGTTCAGAGGTTAAGAGCACTGACTGCTCTTCCAGAGGTCCTGAGTTCAATTCCCAGCAAACACAAGGTGGCTCACAGTCATCTGTAATGTGATCTGATTCCATCCTCTGGAGTGCCTGAAGACAGGTCACTCAAATGCATAAAATAAATAAATACATATATATGTATTTTAATTGCACACAATTACCTATCTACTCATAGTACCAGTGATGGGAGAAGGTGAGGTATTGTTTCCACTGCTACTCTGAATAAAAGATCATTGTACAATGAACAGAAAAAGGGAAACTATCATTTGGTGATAGATAACCAAAGCCAAAACCTGTCAGATAGTTTTTAAAAGTCCATAGTAGCATGATAATACTCAAGACACAACCATGAACAAAAACTCAGCTTTACCTGTTTAACAGAATGGATTTGTGACACTCCATCTGGGAGCTGTACACAGTGTAACAGCAAAGAGGCTAGATTTGTCCCTTCCACATCAGCAAAAGCTAAGGAATGCAAACAAAAATTTCAATGTTGTAACCACATATGGATTAACAGTACCTTTCTTACATTCCACCAAACTGCTAAGGGTATAAACCAGGGCCAATGAGACGGGTTAGCTTGAGCCTGAGTTTAATCCCCAGAACCCAGGCTGTGGAGGGAGGAGAAGAGCCTACTCTCAAGAGCTGTCCTCTGACCTCTAACACCTGAGTCAGGGCACATGCATGCCCACATATACACATCTTGTCCAAGTTTGCTTTCTACTGTATGGTAAATACTGTGACCAACAGCAAACAGGAGGAGGAGAGGGCTTATTTTAAACTCCCAGGTCCATGACTAACAAAGTCAGGACAGAACTCAAGGCTGGGACCTGGAGGTAGGAAATGAAGCACAGACCATGGAAGCAACACTGCTTACTGGTTGCTCCACGTGGGTTACTCAGCTTGCTTTTATTATACAGCCCAAGATCACCAGTCCAAGGGTGGCAGTGCTTCCAACGGCCTGGGCCCTGTCACATCAATCACTACTCAAGAAAATCCCTCCTCCCCGCACGCAGACTTGCCCACAGGTCAATCTGATGGACTCATTTTCTCAACTGAGCTTCCCTCTTCCCAGATGACTCTAGCTTGTGTCAAATTGACAAAAAAAAAAAAAAAAAAAAAAAAAAAAAAGTAACCAGGGCACACTCACACATGTTGTGGACATCCGCATGCATGCGGACATCCACAGGCATGGATATGTGCCCATGCACACACAGATAAATAATAAAGTAAAACTAGATGTAGAGGCTCTGACATTAAGAGCACTGGCTGCTCTTCCAGAGGACCTGAGTTCAATTCCCAGCAACCACATGGCTCACAGTCATCTAAAATGAGATCTGGTGCCCTCTTCTGGTGTGCATGCAAATATGTACATAAACACTGTATACATAATAAAAAAAATAAATCTTAAAAAAAATTCAACATTATATTCTACAGGATCCCAAAGATCCAATGACTCTACTTACAAACTTTGGAATCCGTTGGCTAAACAAGCAAAATAAAAAGTCACGTACATCTCAAAGTCTCCAGGTCCTGATGGCAGACAGTCAGCGCAGAAACCTGCACTTCTCTTTTCTTCTTCACACCCATTTTAGATTGGAGGAACAGCAGTCTCTGTAAGAAAGAAGAGCTTAAGACACTGGCCCCGTGGAGGGTTTCCCCTGCAACACTGACACTTGGGGCCACATGACTTTGTTGAGGATGTTGTGCACTATGATAGGATGTTTGAAGTCCCCCAGCCTCAACCACCACTAGATGTCAGGAGTATCTTACTACCAACATGTTAAGACAACCAACAGGTATCTCCCAACAGTGCCACTATTAGAGGTCACAACTGCCCCAGGCTGAGAATCACTGAGCTGAGGATATCTGGTTTACAAAAGAAAAACCGGGCTGTTTGTTTGTCTAGGGTTTTAGCTGCTGTTGTTTGAAATGGGGTAAATGGGGTATTTTGTTTGTCTAGGGTTTTAGCTGCTGTTGTTTGAAATGGGGTAAATGGGGTATTTTATTTATTTATTTTATGGAACTACGCAGTCCATAAAATAGCTGACACTCTGAAGGAGAGATTTCTTTTGTCCCACTGAAGAATTATAAAGTAAAGAATCAAGGAGACAGGGTCTAGTTTAAGTCAAAAGAGACCTCTGTGGTCCAATGAAGAAAGTGCTACATTCAAAGACTCTCCTAGGCAGATACTGACACAAGATGTTTCACTTATACACCTGACACACCTTCGTAACTGAGCCCCCCTTGCCTCTGATGAATCCATTCTTGTCAGTCATTAAAGTAATGTTTTAAAAACACTCACCAAGTCTAACCACGGACTTGCTTATAAACTTCTCAAGGGTTTCCAATGGTGCTAAATGCAATTTATTAATTAGTAATATTCATACTTGGGTATTAGCATTCAAGGCCTGGAAACAACCTTGCCCCAGCTTCTGCTGCTAATCATTTTGAATCAATCTATTCTGCCTCCTTAAGAGCTCTCACAGCCCCTGATGCTTTTATTATCACCTATGAGACCTCCAGATCTACCCATTAATGCTCTGTCCTACACAAATGGCAAGGCCTATTTCTTATTATCCAAGTTTGTGACTGAATACCACCAAGAGCTTTATGTAACTCTACCTAAGATGTCATCACTCCGATAAAGACACGACTTCCAATTATTTCTTTTGCAGCATGTATTACTACTTAAACTTACATGCACTTGCACACCCATATATTGTATATTTTTTCCCTAGTGGCAATTTTAATGATGTGTCCGATGTTTTTAATTCTCAACTCCTTCGACATTCAAGCAATGTGGATGCTTTATTAACATTTGTTGGACACAAGCAAGGAATTAACATTTGCTAGAGGCATTCTGGAAGGGACAGTATTACCTTTGATGGAAGAAGGGTGGACCACCTAGTACCTAAAGTGCATGTGACAGCTAAGTGACAGGCTGGCCCTGACACCGAAGAATCTACTTTGGACAACAAGTCACCACAGTAAAGGCAAGTGAGCAGCCCGCCCAAGGGTTAAGTATGAGCACAGCTAGACAAGGGAAGCCACAAGGGAAGAATTTCAAGTTCTCGGTTAAATTTAGGGAATAATTTCCCAAACGAGCAGCCTGAGTACAAGGGAGGAAGGAGGTGGTGCTGAGGAAGTTAACTGTGGAGACGACTCTGGTAAATGGCAAGTTCGCACAAAAACAGATTCGTTGAGTTTGCGTGTGTCCTGGAGAAGTGTGCTTCCCCAGGGCGGAAAAACAGCCTAGCCTGGTGGCTTTCTGCTCGTGGGTATCATTTGCTGCCTCCCTCCCATCCATCTCTCCCATGCCCACGTGGAGCCCGAAGAATGACAGAATGACTGACGGATGAAAAAGTGGTTAAAGGGCACCTAAGCGACCAAAGCCACCAGGCTGGCACACCCGGGAGGCCCTGCGAGCCGGCCCGGCCGCGCTGTGCAGAGTCGGTCCCACGCGCCCGGCAGGCGGCACACCCGCGAGTCAAACCTCGTGCCCGGGGACATCTACAAAGAGCACCTGCAAGAGCTTCTCGACCAGCCCCGAGAGCCCGTCTAGTCTACGGCGTCCCGGCGGCGCGTAACGTGTTTCGAGGTCCACAGCGGGTCCCTGTACAGGGATGCAAGCAAGCAAACCGGGATCTGGCAAGGAAATATCGCGAGGGGAAGCTCCTCCAATCAGAAGTGCGGAAGGTACGTGACGTCATCAGAGAGGGCGTCTGCGACTGGGTTTGGACTGGCAGAGACGACAGAGTTCTGCATCAGTGAACCTGTGGTCCGGGCTGTTGTAAGTCCTACCTTCTTCCAGGTGGCAGGGCTGCAGCCTGCACACCTCTAGATGTCAGACCGACATTTCTGTCTCAACCTAGATTTTTTTTTAAGATTCATTTATTTATTTTGTGTTCTGCCTGCAAGCTAGAAGAGGTCAATGGATCTCGTTACAGATAGTTGTGAGCTACCATGCCGTTGCTGGGAATTGGACTCAGGGCCTCTGAGCAACCAGTGCTCTTAACCCCTGAGCCATCTCTCCAGCCCCCAAACCAAACCTGTTTTTTTTCTTTTTGGTTTTTCGAGACAGGGTTTCTCTGTGTAGCTTTGGAGACTGTCCTGGAACAAGCGCTGTAAACCAGACTGGACTCGAACTCACTGAGATCCGCCTGCCTCTGCCTCCCTATCAAACTTTCTTACGATGTATTTATTATGTGTTCTGCCTGTATGCCTGCAGGCCAGAAGAGGTCAAGAGATCCCATTACAGATGATTGTGAGTCACCACCAACCACGTGGGTGCTGGGAATTGAATTTATGACCTCTGGAAGGGCAGTCAGTGCTCTTAACCTCTGAGCCATCTCCCCAACCCTCAGCCCATAATTTCTACACTCACTGTACCCAGATATAAGGCAAAAACTACCAGCGGGGATGGTTGAGCCTGAGAGTGAACTGAATCCATGAGCAACAACTTGAACTCCACCATCCAGGCCTTGGAAGCTGCCTTAAAGGGTGTATCTTTTTACACAGCTCACAGTGCAGTCCTTAAAAGTGAGAACTGGAAACCTATGATGGCAGTAGGAGCTGGGGCAGGGGACATAATTGGAGAACAGACAAGATACTATATCTTGAGGCACATTTGTTGGGGGAAAAACAGTGAAAATTGGGTTCATTGGGTGGATGCTTTAAGCCTTTTTTTTTAAATCATTTTAAAATTACTGTGCTTTGTATTTCTTTGTTGTTTTGCCACGTGTATCATTAAACAATAGCTTGTCTTGTTTGGTTTTGTGTATATTATCCACCGATTCACACCTTTTAGCTTTACTTTTCAGGTTACCCACCGAAAAATGGATGGTGGTAAATTCTTTGATTGACTGTTGATATAATATGTCGTTCTCTACTGTACTACATATAGGGGAAAAGGGCCAGCCAAAGAAACACACTTTGTCCCTAGAATCAGAGCCAGTGAAAGAAATACACCCTAGCCTGAAATTAGAGCCAAAAGGTTGAAAAGGACCAATGAAGGAAACACACTTAGGTCCTGAAACCAGAGTCAAATGTTGTAGAGAGCCGCGAAGTGCCACGCCTTAAAGTGGCGCTGGCTTCCGCCTTACACCTTCCCGCTGGTGAAGACGCTCTGGGTAAACAAGCCCTTAATTAGTTAAGTCTGTTCAGCCAGTCTGCTTCCGAATTAGAGTAGCCTATCTGCTGGGTCCATGTGGCTCACTGGGGTTGGTTAGCGCAAGGGTATTTAAGCCTGTGCAGGGATCCCCCCCCCTCTCTCCACAGGGCCAGAAGCAACATGTTGCTGGCAGGGGTAGGCGCGTACAAAATGTGACCCAAACCTGTGCGGAAACCCAACCAATCCTTGAGCAGGAGATCTAGCCAGTCAGAGCGCAGGGATTGAAATCTGACCAATCCCCACCCTGGAAACACCCCCCCCCCAAGAATCCCTAAATAAATCCTGTGCTTGTGCAGTTTGTGGCTGTTCCGCTGCCCAGCTTTCCTCTGCCACCCTGGCAGAGGATAGCTACTCTCCTTGATTCTTCCCTCCCAATAAATCTCTTGAATGAGGTTTGCGTGGGACTTTTCCTTCTTCGGAATGGAGCTCATGAGAGAAGTAACAATTTTTCACCAGAGCCAGAGCTGAGCAAGCTGAACAGGGCTATAACACTTTCGCCTGGGAGACTTTCCCCTAGCAAGTGGAGTTGTACTACACTCCAGGACTGGAGCCCAACAACTTCACTGCTCCCCTGCAGGAGCAGAGCTTTTACAGAGGGGAAGACGTTCCCTGGAGCAGGGCTGAAAGCTGCTACTCTTAACTGTGACCTGTGGTATTCCTTGGCTCTTAATTACCAGAATACTTTTCCATCTTATCGGCAACACTTAGTATTTTGTGGCTCCTGGGTGCCAAGATCCCTGTCCATCCATCTGATCCGTCCATATGCTACATGTATGCATTTGTGCTAGTTAGTGCCTCTGGAAATTTGTGCTGGAGGAGTCCCAGATTAGAGAGAGGGGGAAAAAAATATCAGACATGGCTATGGATAGGGAAGCAGGGCATGGAAAAGACATGTGGGTTGTAAGTAGGATGAGTAGACACATGGGAGGGAGCCTGTGAACTGGAGCAGCCTGGGAGTTTAGGGGAGAGGAGGAAGAGAAAAGGACCAGGATGCTAGCCTGGACTCTGAGATGCATAACAAGTACATGTGAAAAGGAGAAAGCATTTGCTTTGGTGTGCACCATAGGTACAGTCATAGGGGGCCAGATGTCTCATCTGCCAGAGGCAGGGGACATGGGGAAAAGGCTCTTCCTGGCAGACAGAAACGATTTCACAAGTTCCTGAGGAAAGCTGGAAATGTCAGTCAGCAATCCTATAGTCCAGCATGAGCTGAGCCAAGACTGTCATTTGGAATCAAGTCAGTGGGCAGGCCCTTTGAGGGTGCCTGGAGTTTTCCTGACAATAGCAAAGTACTGATACATTCCAGGGGTCCTGAAATGATATGGCTTACTAGACTGGATTGGGTTCTCGTCCCCTACCAGTTAAAGAATTAAAAAGTAGGAGAAATCTGGAGCATAACAGGCAGCAGCAGAGAACTCTCAACCGTGGCAAACAGAGTCAACAATTGAAGAAAATCACCACTCCCTGATTAAAAAAAAAAAAAAAAAAAAAAAAAAGATGGGACTTCCCAGGGAAAGTTAACTACTGCTGGCCATGGATAATGAGATTTGCTGAGACAGGCAAACCCCTCTGTGTCAGCACCAGGAGTAGTACCCAGCCTTGGAATGGAATAAGACTGAGCAGAGCCTTCAAAGCCTTGAAAAAGTTCCAGGTGTCTGCTCCAGCCCTGGCCTTTCCAGACCTTCCTAAACCATTTTACTTGTGCATGGATGAGACCAGAGGCATTGTCCAGGTGGGTCCTCATACAAACCCTGGGACCCTGGGAAAGACTTGTGGGATATCTGTCCAAGAAACTTGATCTGGTCATAGCTGTATGGTCAGAGTTTATAAAGGCCATACTGCCACCACCTTGCTGGGAAAAGAATCTGACAAATTAACTTTAGAACACAAACTGTTCCTGACAGCCCCACACTCTGTTGAGGCCCTTTTGAGGGGGACACCCCAGAAATGAATATCTGATGCCCAGGTGACCCAACAGCAAGCCTTGCTTCTGGATCAATCCCACATTTGGTTCCACAAACCATCAGCCCTCAACTTTCCCCATCTCCTACCAGGCAACAACTCCTCAGATCCCCTGTAGTGACCTTGAGATTACTGACCTGATGGGAGATGTCATTCTGTGAATATGTTTTTTCTTATTGGTTAATGAATAAAGCACTGTTGGCCAATAGGGAAGCAAGATAGGTGGAGGATTCTGGGAAATGTAGGATAGAGTTGTGATGTGATCTCAGGAAGAGAGGACATGTGAGTCTGGCATTCTCAGTAAGATAATTTAGTAATTATGGCTTAATAAGTTAGAGCTAGCCAATAAGAAATGCTAGTAATAGGCCAACATAACTGATACAGTGTCACTGTGTGTTATTTGGGTGTGGAGCAGCTGTGGGACCAGGCTGGCGGGAAAGTTCTTGTAACATTGACCTGATCTGATTGTCTGGAGAGTGGGAAGAATGGTCAACTGCTAGAGAAAATTTACAAGTAGAAGCTAAGAAGGCTTTGCAAAGGATAGGATAGGGGTGGGAAGGGGGGGGGAAAAATGAGTCAAGAATGATTCTAAGATGTCTGACCTGAGCAATGGATGGATATAGTTGCATCTGTGGAGAAGTAGTGGCAGAAGTTTATTTGGAGCAAGTTTTTAATAAATATGAGAAAAAAAAGAAGAGGAACTGTCTGGACAAAGTAAAGTGACCCTTTGGCTCATCAGAAATAGAACCTGCACATTCAAAAAGCTATAGATGAAGAACATTTTAGAAGCAGAGGGATGGGTCTGCAGCAAAACTGCGCACACTTTATTGTTCCCTAAGCAATACGGTATGACAACTGTTTGCATAGCATTCACATGGGATTGGGTATTGTATGTAATCTAGAAATGACTCAAACTGCACGGGAGGAATGTGCAAGGGTTCTATTGAGATGTTACCATTCTAGATAGGCAGCCTCAGATTGTCTTGCAGGGAGAAGTCCAAAATGAATGCCTTATAAAACTGATGAACACCTGTAGAGGGCAACTCCCAACGTTTTATGAGCAGAAGAGCTGAAAATAGAAGAGTGACTCCTAGAGGAAGTGGGGACAAAAAAAAAATGTTCTAAAGGTTGAAATCGCAACACCACATTTGGAGAAAATAGTCCTGTTTTGGATAGAGACCTAGTTGCATTTACAAGTTATAACCGATTTAAAAATGTTTGCTTTAGGTTTTTCAAAACTCAGTAGCATGCATCTGAATCATAAGGGTTTTTTGTTTGTATGCTTTGTTTTTGTTTGTTTGGTTGTTTTGTTTTGTTTGTAATGTGTGTGGGGGGTGGGTAAAAGTTAAAACTCAGCCTTGAATGTTGTTCATAGGTGCCTTTCACCTTTCATGTGAGGCCGGGTCTCTCATTTGCTTGAAACTTGTTCTCTCCCTATCCTTAGGTTCTGGGAGTGAAGGAGGTAAAGGGCTTAGGATGGAGGCATCCTTGGAGAATTCATAGACTGAGCAGAAGGAGACAGGGGACTCTGGGGACCCTTTAGCCATCCAGCAGGCACTTAGCGATTCTGCACTGGGGGAGATGTGGCTGCTGGTATTTCAAGGCTCAGGACTGGATGGTAGCACAGTGGTGTCTGCCCAGGAGCTGAGGGTGGAGCTTAGCAGACTCCATGGGTGCTCCCATCTCACTGTTGCTGTGATTACTAGAGGATATATCTATTTATTGTGTATAAAGTATTCTTCCTGAATGTACACATGCATGCCAGAAGAGTGCACCAGATCTCTATAGATGGCTGTGAGCCACCACGTGGTTGCTGGGAATTGAATGAGTCCTCTGGAAGAGCAGCCAGTGCTCTTAACCGCTGAGCCATCTCTCCAGTCCCCACCCAGAATTTTTTAATGTGGATTCTGGGGGATCTGAACTCAGGTCCTTAAGCTTGCAAGATAATCACATTATTGATTGATATATCTCCAAAGCCCTTCTTAACATTCTTAACATTTTAAGAATTGGTGTTTCATGAAAAGTTTTATTTACCTTTAACAACATAACGTAATTTGAACACAAAACTAAGTTGTTTATGAGTGAGGGACACTTCAGATGTTATCAACTTTCTCCACATTCTCATCCCTTCACTACAACACATAGCCATAGTCTGTGTGACAGTCACCCCCACCTTTCCTTTCCCGTACACCAGTCTCCAACTTGTAGGACCTTCTCAAGATTTCTGAAGACGCTGCTGGGGGACAAGCCTCGACAGCACTTCTTTTTGGGGGTTTTGGGGTTTTGTTTGTTTGGTTGGTTTTGTTCTGTTTTTTGTTTCTTCGAGGCAGGGTTTCTCTGTGTAACAATCCTGGCTGTCCTGGAACTCTCCTTGTAGTCCAGGCTGGCCTTGAAGTCACTGAGATCCGCCTGCCTCTGCTTCCCCAGTGCTGGAATCAAAGGTGTGTGCCGCCACCACCACCTGGCTTGACGTTACTTCTTAAATAACATGAGGAGTCCCTCTCCTCCCATTGTTCTTGGGTTATTTCCTCAGCACCATCACTTTGTTAACACATAGCACTCAGTTCTGCACATTCATTAGGCCTCCTAATAAGTTAGGGCCACAACTTGTAGGTCACACATCAAATATTTATATTACAATTCATAACCATAGCACAATTACAGTTAGCAAGGAGCAATGAAATGATTTTATGGTTGGGGGTCAGCACAACATGAGAAAATATGTTAAAGGGCGGCAGCATTGGGAAGGTTGAGAACCACTGAGTTAGGATTTTCCCAATCCTGAGACCACCTTCAAGTCATTGTCGACTGAGCAGTGCCAAGCACAACTAGCTCCACCTTTGCTGGGTTATAACAAGGCCAGTGAGTTCCCTGCAGTTTTAGTGCACAGAGAAGCATTCTTCACCACTGTGTGGCAGCAAACTACAGAAACGTGGCCACTCAGCCGGCATGAATATTCAAGTTGAAGACACAGGAATTTCTTTCCTGACAAGATATAAGTAACACCTGTCCCCTCCTCATAATGTCCCAACAACAAACAAAATTCCCTTTCCACCCAAGTTCAGCTTGAGAACCCATGAGTTTGTTGGTCTTACTCACAAAGCATACAGCTTTGTCACCTTGACACTGGCCTAGACATATCCGTAATCTTGAGAACATGCCTCCGTAAGATCAGCCTGGTAGGCAAATCTCTGAGGCATTTTCTTCACTAATGACTGATGAGCCGGAACAGTTTGCTGTGGACAAAATAAGAAAGGCCAAACAAGTGATGAGCAGCAAACTGTGATGCAAAAGTACAGTCGAACCCTTTCTTTCCCAAGTTGCTCTTTTGGTTATGGTGTTTTATCACAGAAATAGAAACCCTAAGTAAGAGGTTAAAGTGCAGGTGACACCCAAAGCTGCAACACTGCCAAGTCTTCACCCAACATGACTGATGGGTTTCCATGGCCACGCCTACAGACCCCCCTCCACACACACACACACACACACACACACACCCTTCAGGTGTCTTCCCCTAGCCACGTAGTGTAGCATCTTCTAAGACCCACAGAACAGTTAGGGCAGAATTGCATGCACATGTTGTTGTAACATGTATCTTTGTGGGGCTTCAGTCGGATCCAGCCAACCTGCCTGGTTTGTATCTGGGGCGGGAGTATGGATTGAAAAACAGCAGGTAAAGATGCTAAGAAAAAGACAGGGACACAGAATAGAGTCAGGAGGACAATCCGGTGAAAGCCTGGTGCCCCATGTTTATTCTTCAACATTCTGAAATACCCCAACCAAAAAGGGAAGACCAAGGCTTCCTTAATTCTCCAAACATTGTAACCACACTTTAGACTCAATTTCTCATTATCTGGCCCTGAAGGTCAAGAGTAACCACACCTCAGATTAAGTCTGTTGTTATTTAGATAAGACATGCTCTACCAAGATCAAACATCCTACAGTAGCCATGCCTGAGACCTTTAGGTCTTATGACTTTAGCCTTGGAAAACTAAGGACAGTTTTGAACTCTCTCACCTTAAGTAGAGACGAAGCAGAGCCATCTCTGTGGGCCCACAGAGGAGCAACTGGGAGGGGCAGCTGAACTCTTGAGATGAGGATCTAGTGAGCCCTGCGTCCTCCTCCTCCGAGAGACTGTGACAGTCTCTTCCAAGCAGACACAGCTAATCTGATAATGATGGCACCTGCTTTACTCAGAGCTGGCATTCCAGAACACTGGGTTTTTAGGAGAGAGGTATCACAGTGTGACCTCACTGTCAATGCTGTGTAGTTTAGTGTTGTTTGCATAACATATTTTTTCTAGAAATAGGTTTCACTGTGTAACCCATTCTGGACTAAAACTTTGATCACCCTTCTGCCTCCCACATATTGAGAATATAGGCAGCCATTATGATAACATTTTAATGTGAAATCCAGCACTGATACCATAAAGTATATAAACAAATACTTATAAAAATAAATTTGCTGGGTTGTAGTGGCACACGCCTTTACTCCCAGCACTCAAGAGGCAGAGGCAGGCAGAACAGCAGGACAGCATGTAGACACAGGGCAACTTCCAGGACAGCCAGGGCTACAAAGAGAAACCCTGTCTTGAAAAACAGAGAGAAAAATAACATATGTATTATGAAAAATCATTATAAAATAGAAACTCTTCATGAAAATATTTTTTAAAGTCATGCACATAGTTACTTAGACTTTTCACTTAAGCAAATATTTAAACCTAATATTAAATATTAAATAGTTGGAAATTATATAGCCTGAAATTATTCAAACAGGAAATTACATATGCAAGTCACAAGTTCAGAAAATATGGATGCTGTGAATAAGATTCAGAAAGTAATATGTTTGGAACACCAGTTTATCCGACTGGTAAAATCTTAAGTTCATTATTTTTCTTCCCAAGCTTTAATTTGTGACACTCACAATTAGAGTATAGTTAGAGGATATATCTTTGTTCTTTTCTAAAAACAAAACAAAACAAAAAACTACAACAACAACAAAAAAGCCCAGGCTGGCCCTGAAGTCACTATAGCACTGAGCATGGTCTTTTTTTTTTTTTTTTTTCTGAGACAGCTTTGGAAGCTGTTCTGGAACTAGCTCGTGTAGACCAGGTTGGTCTCGAACTCACAGAGATCTGCCTGCCTGCCTTTCTGCCTTCTGAGTGCTGGGACTAAAGGCCTGCATCACCAACACCCGGGTTTTTGTTTTTGTGTTTGTTTGTTTGTTTGTTTGTTTGTTTTAGCATGTTTCTTGAACTCCAGCTGCTTCTGTCCCTGCCTCCCAAAAGCTAGGATTTACAGACATGCATGCAGGCAAAATACTCATACACATAAAATAACAAAACTAAATAAAAATAAAAAACCAAGGACAGACACTCCCTGAAACCTCCAGAATGCAATCTCAGATGTTGCTTTGATAATTAGGATCTATTTCATGCTTCTGGCCAGCAGAACAATGAATGTGTGCTGTTCTGAGCCACTAACCATGTGGTCTTGGTTACAGCATCAGTGGAAAGCTCATACATCTTAAGTTTTTTTAAAAATACTAGGATGAAAGGACAGCAGCCAACTTCTCACTCTTGCCTCGGTTTCCAAACAAGACTGATTTCCCAGTTCTCACCTAGCCGGCTACAGTCAGCCTGTTTCATTGACTCGCATACTCCATGGGGAATGAGACAAAACTCAAGCAATACTGCTCAAAGCAAGTGCACTGGCCTTGCTGTGGCTAGCCGCTGCCCTTGGCCGGTCCCAGGTGTGAGAAGAGGGACATTCAGACAGTCAAGAGTGAAAAGCTCATCCAAGCTCAGTCAACCACCTCCTCACAGCACATCCAAATGAGTAAATGAATAAGTAAACAAACAAACAAGCCAAGATGCGATCCCTGGGAGAAATAAAGTGTACTGTCTGCCTTAGCATATAGAGGAACTAGGTGCTGTTCTAAATATTTGGGAGGGCCTCCCAGAGGAGGAAGCAATGCTGGCTTAAGCTAAGGATATAGGAATATTATCAGGACCTTTCTAGAGAACTCGGAGAGCCCCAGGAAGACACAAGGGGTCCAGGCCAGGTGTCTGTGTTCACACAGAGCCTTTCTGGGCTGGGAAGGAATTCAGCCAAGCACCTATCCTTTCTCAGTACAGACCCACGAAGCCCATAGACCTAGATTCTCATCTAGTTGATAGACGAAGACAGAGATCAAATGGAGCAAGGTAGCTGGTGTGCCGGGATCCTGACGCCAGGACAAGTGCTCTTTCTAGTGTATTCTGCACGCTTCTTTTTCTAAATGCAAACAAAGCTACTTGCAACAGCGACACTTCCCTATAAAGGGAAACAATGGCATAATTAGAATGGCTTGGGAATTAATGGTGCTAAATGGGTAATTTGGGTTTCATGTTAAATCCTGGCAAAGAGGACCCAGGGTCAAAGAGATTGGCTTTCCAAGTGTCACCTCTTCTATCTGATGGCCAAATGACAATATAACTACAACAACTGGGCATTGATACTGTCATCACATAAGCCACGCACGCCTCTGGGGTCGGGCGAATGATTTGAGGGTGAGGTCTGACTTGTAAGGTCTGAGATGACAAAATCAGATGTTAAATATACAAATAAAGGTCAAATGTCTTCCACAATATTTTAGCTCAGGATGAGAACTGTGGGAGAGCCCCTTCATTCATTCCTTCAACAAATGTTTATTAAATACTGTCTTCATTGGTTTCCCAGGAAACGGACTTCAGGCAGAGATGTGTGTAAGGCTGGGCTGGCTGGGAATGAATACTCTTGAGGACAGTCCTTGTAAGGGCTTGAGAGAAAAAGAACTGGCTGGAAAGAGTTGAACTGAGGTGAACTTGCAAGAGGTCTGGGCCAATCCTGCTAGGAGTCACAGAGTTGGCTGGGCAGGCAGACTGGGCCTTGACATTTCTGAATCCAGTAGTCATTAGACTAGCCATGGGCTACCACAGACAACATGACTGCATGTAGCAGAATAGGCACCTGGATCCTAAGTGGTAAACCTGCATCACAGCATCCGCTATAGACATCCTGCACTTGTCAGAGCTCTAACCTAGCCAGGTTTAGAGGAATTGGGTTGGGTGATATAACATCTCTGCCTCTAAAGGCATCCAGAAGCACAGAGAAAAGAAAGAATCTTTCAAGATCGGAAAGCAACCACAGTCAGAAAAATGTGTTCTGCAAGACTTAGTGGCAATGAAAAATCTTTGCTTTTCATCACGGCGATGGAGATTGTTAAACGTAAGTGGGGTGAAAGGTGAGTTCCTCTCTGCTGATATGAAGAGTGAAGAAAGGAGCCTCCTAGAAATATTCCTAGAGATATTCAACCAAAGCAGTGGGAATTGTCCACTTTCATCTATAAAAGAGCCTAGCTCCTTTCTTGTTTTGTTTTTCGAGACAAAGTTTCTGTGTAGCCCTGGCTGTCCTAGAACTCACTCTGTGGACCAGGCTGGCCTCAAACTCACAAAAATCCACCTGCCTCTTCCTTCCCGAGTGCTGGGATTAAAGGAGTGTACCACCACCACCCAGCGAGCTTGGCTCCCTTTATTCCCTTTGGCTCTATCTAGTAACAGATGCTGGGGGCATGGCTTATAGCCTTGAGCTCCAAGAGTTGTACGCTGTTGGGAAGGAGGACTGCCTGTAAGAGGGTGCCATTCCTGTGGTTCCAAGGCTGGTGCTGATAGATTGTTTTCCCCTTAGGTAGCACTTTGGTGCCACCAGGAAAGCTGGCTCCTTCTATCTGCTCAAGTGCATCTGTAAGACCCGCGAGAGCGCGGTCCCTCACGCTCCCACTCAGGAAAGGCTCCCTCCCACAAATCACTCACAAGAATCGGTCTTGATGCAAACGCATAAGGTCCTTTATATTCCAGTATACTGGGGCCATCAGCCATACACCATGCAGGGTAGAGGGCTGAGCGACCTCTGGTACAGAATTGAGACAGCTTTTATAGGGTTACAACAAAGCCTGTGCATCCTGAACCAATCACCTCGCAGCATCCAGTGCAAACCAATTAATTTAAAGTATCCATCCCCACTCTTAGCCCAGGAAGTCTGCTTTCGCACAGGCTTCTGGGTGTTCATTCACTCACAGGCTACCGTAAACATTAAAGTAGGTGTCCATCAGCTTGGGGTTTAAGACTCCCAGCTTCCTGGGTTCACTGGAGAATTAGGCTAAATTTTTTCATCCTACCACATCCTGGGAGACTTTGTGGTTCAGTGCTCCTGCGTACTCAGTATTCTCCGACCTGACTGGTGGTCTCAGCCGTTCTTTCATCTGCCTAAGCTTTCTTCTTCCTCTTCCTCCACTGATATAAACTTTAGCTGCTCTCAAAGAAAAAGCAAATACAGTCTCACCCGTTGACCCCAACATGACAATGAGCTCCATAATTTTGGATATGAGCTTAAACACTTGAAATGCACAAAATAATCCTTCAAGACAATATTCAGGAAAACCTTTTGGAACTTAAAAAGCCCACCCTCACCCCAATTGCATTTCTTAGGGCTAGGTCTGGCCCTTAAATCCCAGCACTAAGGAAGCAGAGGTAAGTAAATCACTATGAATTCCAGGTCAGCCTGGTCTAAACAGCAAATATTAAGCCCGCCAAGGCTACATAGTAAGAGTATATATGTCTATGGCATTTCTTGTCTCCTAACTATCTGTAGGCTTCATTCTCTAAGGTAGGAGAGATGGATGGTCTGAGGTCTTGGTGTGTCGAGGAACCCAGTGACATCCTGACATCCCTGTCTTCCGAGCTTCTGGTCTGAGTCTCCTGCCTGATGACTGCTCTCCCTTTGCCTCCCCCTAACCAATGCTTCCTCCTGAATTCTCTCTACTAACCTGTGCCATAAGCAAGAGAAATGCTGGAAGGCTTTCTTTCTCTACTCCCTCATGAGTCATGAGGTTTTCGACAGCTCCACATTGGCTGTCACTGCCTGATCTGTGACACTGGAAATCCCCTTCCCCCCATAGCTTCTCTGCCTCGGTACATTTGACTTTTTTTTTCCTTTTCTTTTATTGAAAATAGATTTTTTTCTTACAATATATTATAATCATGGTTTCCCCTCCCCCTACTTCCTCTTCCCTCCCATCTGCATTTACACCCTTTGTCTCTCCTTAGAAATCAAACAGGCATATAAGAAATAATAATGAAATAAAATAAGATAAATTAAAAGCAAACAAATCAGAATATGACAGAAAAACCAAACAAGAAAAAAGAGCCAAAGAAAACACACACACAAAATATGCATATAAATATAGAGACACACATCCATACACATTCATGATCCTGCTTGTGGGAGCTACCCTGTGTATTACAGGACTTTTCTGCAGTATCTCTGGCCTCTCCCTGCCAGATGCCAACAATAGCACTCACCAGTCATGTCAGTCCAAAAGAGAGAGACAGAGAGAGAGAGAGAGAGAGAGAGAGAGAGAGAGAGAGAGAGAGAGAGAGAAGCAGACAGAGAGAGAAGAAAATGTCTCAAACACTCATATAAGTAAAAAGCATGAATAAATAAATAATTTTTATTTTGTTTTTCAAGATAGGATTTCTCTGTATTGTTTTGGAACCTGGCTGGTCTCCAACTTATAGAGATCCACCTGCCTCTGCCTCCCCAGTGCTGGGTCTAAAGGCATGTGCCACCAACACCCGGCTATAGGCTATAAATAAATATTTTTAAAGTTTGCCTCTGCTGGGACTGAGAAGATGTCTCAGTTAATAAAGTGCTTGCTACACCAAACATGAGAACCTGAGTTTGGATCCCCAGAAGCCATGCTTTTTTGTTTTGTTTTGTTTTTGTTGTTTGTTTCTTTGTTTGTTTTTAAAGGCATATTAACATTGGCCTGGAAGAGGCAGAAACAGGAATATCCCTGGTGCTCACAGTCCAGTTAGTATTACCAAATCAGTGAGCTCCATGTTGAATAAGGAACTCTGAAAAATTAAGGTGGAAAGTGATCCGGAAAGATGCCTGACATCAGCTTCTGACATCTATTGACACACACACACTCATGCATGCACATGTACACACACATACATAGACATGCATATGCTAAGCCACTCGCTCTCTCTCTCTCTCTCTCTCTCTCTCTCTCTCTCTCTCTCTCTCTCTCTCTCTCTCTCTCTCACACACACACACACACACACACACACACACACCCAGATTTGTACTGTGCCAAGTCACATCGGAGCCTAAGGCAAAAGGAAAAATCTGTGTCTAGTGCTCATTTGCCAAAATGTCTTCTCATATTTTGAAAAAAAAAAAAGAAGTCTGGGAAGTTCCACAGTAACAATAAAGAATATTGAATTCACTCTATTCAGTGCTAAAAATTTGAAGAGTGAGGGGAATCCATGTGCAGTTAAAGAAAGCCTAGCATGGGCTGGAGAGATGGCTCAGCGGTTAAGAATACTGACTGCTCTTCCAGAGGTTCTGAGTTCAATTCCCAGCAACCACAACCATCTATAGTGGGATCTGATGCCCTCCTCTGTAATAAAGGCATCTATGCAGATGGAGCACTCATGTACGACAGATAGATGACAGATGATAGATAGATAGATAGATAGATAGATAGATAGATAGATAGATAGATAGATAGATAGGAAAGCTTAGCACAAGATGAAGATGCAGGGTCTCATTTCCAAAAAAGTATTATGAATTTCAAAACAGGGCTGGAAATGATGTATGTGACAGACTTTGATGATCCCCCCAGGGAATCACCCTCTTTGAGGAGTGGATGGGGGTGGGATAGGGTGATGGTGGGGGAAATGGGAGGGCAGGAGAGGAGAGGGAACTGGGATTAAGTAAACACAGGGCCTTCTAAGTGTGGGGTACTCCTGAACGTGGGGGCACCTGTGAACTATGTGAATTAGCATGTCTGTTCACCTGCCTTTGTCAATCTCATAAGTCTGCCTGCTGGGGAGTACAAGAGCCTCACGGGCCTTGGGAACTAAAGGCTGGCTGGCAACAACAGCCCTCATTGTACGGTGGCCTGGGGCTCCTGAAACAAACAGGCAGCTTTTACTGAAAATATTGTTCATCTCAGGAGAAGCTGCATTAATTTTTATTTCAAAAAATAATGCATCAAACTATAACTTGATTACTGAGGGTTTTGTTACCCTTTGCAGTTTTGCACCTGAGTGGAATCCTTCACTGGCCTTACCCTAACCCCGCTGACATTGTCAGCTTCCACACCAGTTCAGAGCCATGGTCCTCAAACTTTGGCTTCCGTCAGAAACTTCTGGAGAACCTGTTAAAAGTGTCTGCTGGGCCTGCCCAGGTTCTGTCCTGGGGGTCTGGGAAGATGGAGCCTGGAAGCTACTTCTGTTGCTGTTGTTTATTTTTGGTCTTGCTTTGTTTTGTTGTGGCACAGGAGACCAAACCATAGTCTTGTGCACATGCTACCTCCCCAGCCTAAGAATGTGTGTTTCTGACAAGTGTACACAGGGATGCTAAGGCTGCTGGCACAGGCACACTGAAAACTGCGGCCTTAGAACATCCTTTTGTGCCAGTACAAGAGGTTTGGAAAAATACATGACACTTCTTTGCTTAGAACTCTTTAATGGAACCGGACATGGTGATCCCAGTACTCAGGAGGCAGAGGCAGGAGGAGCTCTGTGAGTTCAAGGCCAGGCTGTTTGGGACAGCCTCCAAAGCAATACAGAGAAACCCTGTCTTGAAAAAAAAAAAGACAAGCAAACAACAACAACAAAACAAATAAACAAGTAAATGTAAGAAGCATTTTCTACTATAAAAGAACAATGCCCAATTTCAAAGGGGGGGATATGAAGTAGTTTAAAATTGGTTTGGTTAGGTCCTCATGTCATGGAAAAGAGATGGGAAAAATGGAAGTTAGAGGACAGAGTGATCTGCAGTCTGTCATGGAAAATATTAGACATCTTACAGGATGAAGTAAACACAAGTTCTGGAATAAATGTATTGCCCATCAAATGTAAAGGAAGCCACACAGCAGCAAGTGGATGCCAAGTTCCCCAAGAGAAACGTATTCCTAGCGTATTTCAGTATAATAACTTCTGTCATACACCTTGGGTGCTTTCCCATAGTTTAAAAATATACACACATTCTTGGAGCTAGGGAGGCAGTTCAGTGGGTTAAATGGCTTGCTGCAAAAAGCATGGGGATCTGAGTTCAAATCCCCAAAACAATGTAAAAAGCTGGACGTGGCTGCAGTATGCACCAGTACTGTTGAAGTGGACCAAGCACGCAGAGGCAGGGGAGTTACTGGGGTTTTCAAGCTGTCAGCCTAATTCCAGTTCTTATGTTGGGGGGGATGTCTTTCTGTATGCTGTGAATATATGTTTTTCTCACCGGTTGATGAATAAAGCTGTTTTGGCCGATGGACAGGTAGGGTGTAGTCGGGCAGGAAGTATAGGTGGGGCGATCAGACTAGGACAGTGCTGGGAAGAGGAATGCAGAGAGTGAGTCTCCAGATAGACGCCATGTAGCTGCCAAGAAAACAAGAGACTCAGGCATCTCCAGTAAGCCAAGACCATGTGGAGATACACAGGTTAATAGAAATGGGTTGATAATTAAGAGAGAGCTAGCCAATAAACCGGAGCCATCGGCCAATCCTTATAATTGATATAAGACTTTGTGTGTTTATTTGGGACTAAATGGCAGCAGGACTGGGCAGGACAGAAACTTCTGTCTACACAATTCCAGTGAAAGGCCCTGTCTTAAGGCAGAGCAATAGAACAGCATGACAGTGTCTTTCTGTGTCCTCCACACATGCAGAGACATGCTCATCACTCCTCTCCCTCCACACACTTATGCACCACACACATGTTCCACACATATATGCATGCTCACCCACACATAAAGCCCACACACTCATATATATTTTTAAATAAAATAGATTTATTTATTTATTTTATATGTATCAGTGTTTTGCCACAGAGGTCAGCAGAAGGCATAAGATTCTCTGGAACTCAAGTTATGGATGATGGTGAACCACTGAGTGGATGCTGGGAACCAACCCCAGATCCTCTGCAAGAACAGCAAGCGCCCTTTACCACTGAGCCATCTCTCCAGCCCCTACACTTCCTTGCCAGAGAGACTTGAATATGACCTACTCATTTAAAATCATGACTGAATGCTTATGCTTATGGGGGGGGAAGACTGTGGTAAATGCAGAGATCATGCTTCAAGAAAGGATTTGTCATCCTGGCATCCTTGGATGCTGTGAGCAGATTTCTCCAGTTGCCACGCCCATCAGGGGCTCTCTAAGCTGTTGCCATGACAGACACACACCCTTCCTGAGATATCTACATCCAATCGCTAAAGCACTCATGGCACTCTGGGTCTGGCTCCTTCGGGTCACTATGGGGCAGCACTGACTGTGGTCCAATATACCAATATACTTTAAGATTCCCAGGCTTGCCAGGCTTGGTGGCACATACTTGGGAGCAGAGGCTGGCAGATCTCTAAGTTTGAGGCCATCCTGGTCTACAAAGTGAGTTCCATGACAGCCAGGGCTACACAGAGAAACCCAGACTTGAAAAAAAAAAAACAATAACAACAACAAAGACTCCCTGAATCACTGACTGCAGCTATAACAAGCACAGAATGTAGATTTTTTGTTGATCCTATATCCTCCCCAAATGCTCTCATTGCCAACCCTATGAACCAAAATAAACCCTTTCTTCCCTGAGTTACATTTGTCAATGTTAACATGAACCAAAATATGTAGAATCGGCTTTTGATTTCACAGAACTAACCAGACACATGTATTAGCAAACATATGGGAAGAGGTGTGTGTGTGTGTGTGTGTGTGTGTGTGTGTGTGTGTGTGTGTGTGTATACTTCAATCCAGCTAATTAAACAATGGCTATCTGTGAGTGAAAAGCCCAAGAATCTAGTAGTTCAGTCCCACAAGTCTGGGTGTCTTAGCGGGCTATCTGTATATTCTAGAATCCTGAAGAAATTGACTGCAATGCCATTGAAGGAATGGATGTCCTAGCAAGGTGAGGGAAAGCAGTCAATAAGCAAAGGCTCCCTTCTTCCATGTCTTTATATAGGCTCCCAGAAAAAGGTGTGGCCCAGATTGAAGATGTGTCTTTCTACCTCAAGATCTGGATTAAAGGTGTGTGTGTCTTCCTACCGCAAAGGTCTGGACTAGAAGTTGATTTGCCCACTTCATGCCAAGCAGAAAATCTATTACAGGTGTGCCTTCCATCCAGGATTGTAGTTCCTTCCAGATAAAGCCAAGGTGACAACCAAGAATAGCCATCACAGCCCTCTTCCTGAATGTGGAAGTGATCAGACCAGCACCTCATGACTGCTACTACAGCTAGAGACACACCCTCCTCCATTCATTCCCCTTCATGAGGGACCGTACTCCCAAACTATGAACCGAAATAAACCCTTTCTTCCCTGAGTTACATTTGACAATGTCAACATTAACCAAAATATGTAGTATCAATCATTCATCCACTCATCCAACAAACACTGAATGTCTATTTGTTGTCTTGTCATATTAGGAAACAATATAAGAGATGTTTCTGTTTCATCTACTCTTGAAGGAAAACAGTGCAAGGCAGATAATAATTAAAAAGCATACATATATCTTTTTAACTATTTATTTTTGTTGAGACGGTGGCTCAAACTGGCTTCAAACTTACTATGTTGTCAAGGTCAGCCTTGAACTTGGGATCGCACTGCCTCTACCTTCCAAGTGCTGGGATTACAGGTTTTTGTTGCTGTGAAGAGACACCGTGATCATTGCAACTTTAATAAAGAAAACATTTAATTGGGGTGGGTCAGAGGTTCAGTCCATTGCCATCATGTCAGGTAGCACGCAAACAGACATGGTGCTGGAGGAGCTGCTGAGAGTCCTCCGTCAGACAACAGGAAGTCAACTGAGACACTGGGTGGCATCCTGAGCACGGCAAACTTCAAAGCCAGCTCCTACAGTAAAGTACTTTCTCTACCAAAGTCACACCCACTCCAACAAAGCCACACCTCCTAGTAGTGCCACTCCTTTTGAGCTTATGGGGGCCAATTACATTCAAACTACCACAGTGGTCAACAGGCTGAACCCCACCCTTGCACCCTTACCCTCACCTCTACCCCATCACTCCCAGCAGAGGAAACTACTTGTGCTCTCCGCTCTTATTTCTTCCTCGGATTAAGTCCCAGTCTTCATGTGTTTGTTGAGACACCACTCCCTCGGATTCTCAACAGTCTGATTTTCCTGAGTTGACAGGAGCTGGGGGATGCTCCACATCCTAGCAGTTCCTCTGCCTATCACAGCACTCATCACACCATGTTTTCATTGCCAATTTACTTGTCCATGTTTTCCTCTGACTCAACCATGACCTCCTTAAAGCCATGGCTTAGTCACTGCTGGTCACCAGCTGTCAACACAGTATTTAAAGAAAACACGGGCCCAAGGTTTTAATTCAAAGGTAGAATATTTGCCCAGCACGTGTGAGGTCCTGGAGTCCATCCCCAGCCCTGTTTAAAAAGAAGAAGGAGAAGAAGAAGGAGAAGAAGGGGGAGGAGGAGGAGAAGAAGAAGAAAATTATTATTGAACATAACAGGTATGGTTTGTGGATGAATAGATGGAGGTTTTTAGATGCATTGGGAGTATAGAGAACTGACCTCTTGAATCATGTTTATCCAGCATTGCTATTTGCTGTCCGTTTTTAGATACCAAGATTAGCCCAGAATGGAACACAGTATCTCATGAAAGTTGGGTAGAACGTTTGTTCAGCATGCACAAGGCTATGGGTTCCCATCCAAATACCATGTAAACTAGGTATGCCTGCACACACCTTTAGTTTTAACACCCTTGGGAGATTGAGGTAGGAGGATCAGAAAATCAATGTCATCCTCTACTACATGGCTAGCCTGGGCTACATGACTCCCTCCCTGCCCTCAATACAATTTACATTCCAGTAGAGAAGAGATGATCGACAAATTCATAGCCAGGCGGTGGTGGCACACGCCTTTAATCCCAGCACTGGGGAGGCAGAGGCAGGCAGATCTCTGTGAGTTTGAGGCTAGCCTGGTCTACAGCAAATTCCTAAAAATGAAATAAGCAGGAGGATTGGGGAGGAGACATTTTTTAAGCAGAGAGGGAAATCAGGGAAAATCTTACTCAGGATGTTGTATCTGAGCAAAGATCCAAAGGAAACGATAGACCCACTAGACAAATAAGATATTGGTAACATTATAAACAATACTTTTTAAAAATTGTTCCACGTTGGCCTGGAGAGATGGCTCAGCAGTTAGGGGCACTGACTACTCTTCCAAAGGGCCAGAATTCAGTTCCCATCACCTAGATGGCAGCTTAAAACTGCTTGTTAACTCCAGTTCTATGGGTTTCTGTCAGATATCCTCTCTCTTCCTCGGGCAATGCATGCACACGTGTACACTCATAAACATTCTTTAAAAACAGCTTTGCTGATGATGTGCACATACCTTGTGTTAGTCACATCCTCATTACTCTGGTTAAATTCCTGCCATACGCTACTGAAGGAATGAGAGACTTATTTGGACTCATGATTTCAGACACCCTGGTCCATCGTGGTGGCCTCCATTGTGTTCATGACGCGGCACAACAGTATGGCGGCAGGAATGTGTGGAGGAGCTCATTCACCTTGTGGTGAACAGGATGTAAGGGAGAGGAAATGGGGAGTAAGGACTATGTATAACCTTCAGAGGCACACCCCTAGAGACCTGTTTCCTCCAGTGAGACCCTATTTCCTCGTTTACAGAACCTCCCAAAATAGCAGCACTAGCTGAGGATCAAGTAGTCGACACGCAAACCTCAAGGGGCATTTTGTGGTATAACCAGATCGCACGTCAGGGCTATTCTCTCTCTGCTGTTCCGGGTGACGTAACCGAAGGATCTTTGCTAGCGATTCAGGTCTAGCGATTATTTTGGCAGGTCTCTTCAGGTCTTAGGATGCACAAGTCGACTGTCCGTTTCATAAAGTCTCCTATAATGGAAAAAAATGTCTTTGCTTCTAAAGAGTTTTGAAATCATGGACTAACAAAAATAAAATCTATTAGTACAAATATTTTCATCTGTTGTTAACCAGCAGGTATGAACATGCTTGGCAAAGAACAATTAACTTGGGAACCTGACAAGATGAGATATCAGGTTGGGGATGTGGCTCAGTGGTAGAGTGCTTCTCTGGGTTCAATCCGCAACATCACAGCAAATTCCAAGGATGGAGTCAAGTCTGTGGCAGCAAGTCCTACTTGGTAAATTTTAGTTTTTTTTAGTTCAAGTTATGAACTAAAGTTATGAGTTCAGCAGAAATTGTATCAAGAATGTTTAAGGCGGTTCTTAGAAGGTCTGGAGGGAATGGAGAATCCTCTGGCAGGATTAAGTCATGGCAGGGTTCTTTCTCAAAGCAGAGGAGGGTGACAACATTTATGAATGTTGGGTGACTTGCTGCGAACTGATAAGTATCTTCTATTTACAGGAGAGTCTGCAGAACCGGTCTCTTCCACACAAACTCCCTCTCCAGAGCCACACAGAAGCTGCTATAATGTGTCTGAACCTCTAGAAGTGGGAGCTAAATAGACTTCTTTTTAAAAATATTATCCAGCCTTTCATATTTATTATAGTAAAGAAAAAATGAACTAATAGACCATGCATGTGTGTTGCTAGCATTTATTAAGACTTCCTGTAAATAAAAATGGTTGTGAAATTAGACTCCTAGGAAAGGAACCAGAGATGTAGCTCAATGACGAACACTTGCCTGGAATGCATAAATGCATCTTTTTCCAAGAGAGAGAGACAGAGAGAGTCCTGAAAAAGTGTTTTGGTGGACAGTTCATATACTAGACTTTCATATAACTATTTATTAATTTTTTAACTTGTTCAGCACACAATCACTGGGCCTGGGGATGGTTTGACAGCTAAGAGCATTGACTACCCCTCTAAGGGACCCAGGTTTGATTCCCAGCACTTACAAAATAGTTCACAACTGGTTGTAACTACAGTTCCAAGGGATGAGATGCCCTGTTCTGGCCTCTTTGTGCACCAGGCACACACAAGTGTACGGACAACACTGTAGGTAAGATACCCATAAAATAAAGTAATATTTCTAAAGTATACAATCATATAATTTTTGTAGCAACACATCTTACCTAAGTAAAAATTACCTAAGAAGAAAAACACATCTCTATTGTCCATCTTATTTTTATATTCCAAGTTTAAGAAACCAAAGAACCTTTATGCCCTTTTTGAATTTTTGTTAGCCTTGGAGAATTTTAGACAATTATAATTATTTCCCCTCTTCCCTCTTTTGTGTTCCTTTGTTCTGTTTTCCTTTTGTCTCTTGGTTATGTGGCTATTATGTGAAACCAGGGTCTTGTGCATGCCGAGCAGACATTCTGCCTTTGAGCTACACCCCTGACACTTAGTTGTCACATTTAAAAGAGGGAGTCAACAACTTTCCTTTGCTCCAGACACAAAAGAAAATTTAGGGAATAGAAGATCAAAACCTGCTCAGCTACTTTTCTCCACAATGCTTATTTTATGTAATTCTAACAAATTTGAGGAGGCAGAAATATCCTCATGTTACAGCTATGAATACCTAAGAAAATATCCTAAATGCATTTGCATATTTGGTGAGTCTTGGAGTGACTTAAATGTATGTTTAGTATCAGTGTTCTGTATTTCCTTCTTAGAAACGGACTTTGAATCCAAGCATTATCTAATTGCTTAACCATCCATCTGAACATTATACTCTAGAAAGATGTAAACCCTCATGATTTGTAACATTGTACAGGGCTCATGACACTGAACCCTTTATGAGCAGATGATCCTTATCATGTTGCATAGCTGAAGACAGTTTTAGATACATCATCATGGACTTAAAGCAAGTTATAGAAACAGTAGGGATAGATTAGAAATTCATAAAACCAATGCAACTAATATGAATCATAAGATATTTGACCCCAACCTTGAACAAACTAAAGAACTATACTGACATTACTTTTATATAGCAAAGTAATTTTTACAGACTCTCAATCAAGCAAAAAAAAAAATCTTCTTTTATCTTAGAATAAAAGCCTCCTTCTCTCTTATCTCTTGATGTTAGATGGGCTATTATGCAAATGTACTTTTTAGTGTCAACAAGAAGAAACACAGCTTAATAACTACTTTCTTTCTTTCGATACTTTTGACTGCTTATCTGGCCTGTATTCCTACAGGGAGCCTGCAACTAAATACTTCTTTAAAAGCAATTAATCTTTAAAGTTTCCCGAGAGAAGGAAAACAAGAAGAAAAGGAAAAGAAAAAAAAATGTAAGGTATTCAGGTTCAGAAAAAATACAAAAATTGTTTTGAAAAAGGCTAATTATGTTCCCTTTGCAAGGAGAGGAGGGAGTTTTAGAAATAGAAAAATAAATACTCCACATATACACACAAAAGAAGGAGACATGTGGTTGGTTTCAACATCGTCTGAGTCCTTGACAATTTTATCAAGCCATACAATTACAATGTCAATTCTTATTAATCTCCCAGTACAAAAACGGAGCAGGGCTTGTTTCTGAGGTTAAACAAAAGTTTTTGCTCTCTGAGACAAGCACGACAACAAAGCTCTCATGAGAGTTTCTTCATTCTTTTGTCTCGGTCCACATCCTGAATGAACAATCTCTTTCATGTCAACACTGCCTCAAACTGGCTATAGCATTTCAAACTCTCGCTGGTAAAACTGTGCCACTTGGAAAACTAAGGATATATGTTATCACACATAGAAAATATAAGCATAAAGGAGGCAGGCGTCATCATGGGATGGGCATGGCCATATGAGAAATATGAGACCCGATGGCCTGTGAGGAAGGTACTTGGCTTGGTGTCTCGGGACTCTGGCCCAAGGCCAACTGTTGCCGATCCAAAGATGGATAAAATATTCCAGTTCAGAGAAGCTGGAATGAAACAGAGCCGTTCTGGGGAAAGCAAAGGCAAAGGCTGAGGATGAATTCTTGTAAGGGCTTTTAAAATGACCCACAGAGACATTTATTCAAACTCTACATACAGATTTTGCTAGGCTCATGTCATTCTCTCCCTAGAAATCCGTGCCCTTATAAACAAAGACTTAAAATGCCTATTGGCCAGAAACAGAGAGCTAGAAAACAACTTTAACAAGTAATAAAATCGTTTCTTAGCTTTTTTGTTGAGAGAAAGAAATGATTTAGAATCAGGAATATTTCCTTCCTTCCTTCTTCCTTCCTTCCTTCCTTCCTTCCTTCCTTCCTTCCTTCCTTCCTTCCTTCCTTCCTTCCTTCCTTCCTTCCTTTCTTCCTTATTATATATACAGTGTTTTGTCTTCATGTATCCCTGCAGGCCAGAAGAGGGCACCAGATCTCATCATGGATGGTTATGAACCATCATGTGGATGCTGGAAATTGAACTCAGGACCTCTGGAAGAGCAGCCAGTGCTCTTAACCTCTGAGCCATCTTTCCTGCCCTTCCCCTGCCCCCCCCCTTTTTTAGCATTTTTTTTTTTTTTTTTTTTTTTTTAAGATTTAAGATTTATTCATGTATACAGTGTTCTGCCTGCAGGCCAGAAGAGGGCACCAGATCTCATTACAGATGTTTGTGAGCCACCATCTCACATTTGTGGTTGCTGGAGATTGAGCTCACGACCTGTGGAAGAGCAGCCAGTGCTTCTTTTGGTTAGTGATTGCAGGGAGGGTGGCTTCATCCTTGTGGGCCTGAGGTGCAGCAAACTACCTCGGTGGAAAGGAAGAGTAGAGGAGAATTGCTAATGCCAGGGTGGTAGAGTGGGAAGTGGATAAAGAAAAGAGAGAAAGAGACTCTGAAGGCAACATGCATCCTGGATGGTATACTGATGGGGCTGTCTTCTGCATTTACATTTCTCTTATTGGTTGATGAATAAAACACTGTGGCCAATGGGACAGGAAGATGGGCGGGACTAGGAGACTAGGAGGATTCTGGGAAGTATAGGACACATAGTCTCAATGCTGCCAGACGAGTAACATCATGCTGGGCATTACAGGATAAGCCACAGCCTCATAGCAATACATAGATTGATAGAAATGGGTTAATATTTAAGACAGAGCTAGCCAATAAGAAGCCTCATCATCGGCCAACAGTTTCATAATCAATATAGCATCCATGTGTTCATTTGGGGCAAGGTGACTACAGAACAGCTGCAGGAAGGTTTGTAGCAGTATACCCCACACCATGACCCACTCTTCCCAAAAAGCCCCCTGCCTTCTACTAGGCCATTCAGCTAGTAGAATCCATCCATTGATGTGGTTACCACCTTCGGGTCCAATCATCTCTCAAATGTTCCACTGGCTGGAACCAAGGCATCAACTTATGAGCATGACTGAGGGTGGCAGGTTCGTATACAAACTATGAGAACCAGAAGTGCGTTTGCACAGAGGAAGCAAGTACTCTCCTGGGATGGGCAGGATGCACCTGTACTCAGGAGGCTCCATGGGAACTCCTAACTACAGGAGTCTGAAAACAGCCTAGGCTAAGAAACAACGCTCTGTCTCAAAAAGAGAAAAAAAGAAATTCCAAGGAACCACATTCCTGTGAGAACAAGATAAACCTGACCTGAACAAAGGGTTTCAGTGAAACTGACCAGCATTCAATTGTGCATACGGTGACACAGTCTCACATGTGTACACTGTTAGCAAGTCGAGGGTCCTGACCCAAAGCCATAAAGACTCAAAGGAATTTTGTCAAATTTCCATTTATTTGAAACATTGCATTCATTCATTCATTCATTCATTCATTCTCTCTCTCTGTCTCTCTCTGTCTCTCTCTCTCTCTCTCTCTCTCTCTCTCTGTGTGTGTGTGTGTGTGTGTGTGTCTGTGTCTGTATGTGCGTGCACGCATATGTGCACAGCGTGCCTGTGGAGGTCAGAGGACAACTTGCATGAGTCAGTTCTCTTCTTACACTTTACAAGTTTCCAGGGACCCAGCTTAGGGAGTTAGGTTCCTCAGCAAGCATCTTGACCCGATGAGCCGTCTTGCTAGCCCTGAACTTCTCTTCTGTCAATTCCGTACAGCCAATGACTATAAGGAAAAGATCGGTGGCAGAACAAGTTCAGTGTGCTGCTCCTTGTGGTGACATTGAATACTTGCTGGGGAGTTGTGGCATGTCCTCAGTAAGATACTGAGATTTAGCTACTCGGGAGAAGAAAGATGTTAGCAGGAACTGGGTATAGGTAAAATCGATACAGGATTTCGATATACAAGTCTTAATGCTGCTTTGATCCTTCCAGCTCTTGGCCCTGCCCCCGTCCCCATCCCCAAGCCTATTAGACCAACTTGGGAAAGAAGAATAAGCATATTTGATTTTTTATAGATCTGCCTGCTTTTCCTTGGTGACCAGAGTAGTTACCCCAAAGCCGTAAACAGCCCTGGCAACCCATGGATATGGTCCAGATAATGAATCTATTATTGCAACCCCAAATCATGTATTTGGCGGCAGTCTAGGAGGTACTCAGTGAAGTGAAGTCTTACTCCGGATCAGATGCCATTAAGACATGAAGACAGCTGGGCAGTGATGGTGCACACCTTTAGTCTCAGCACTCGGAAGTCAGAAAAAGGAGGATCTCTGTGAGTTCAAGGCCAGCCTGGTCTACAGAGCGAGTTACAGAACAGCCATGACTATTAAACAGTGAAACTCTGTCTCCAAAAACCAAAACCAAACCAAACCAACCAAACAAACAATAAAAGCAAAGATAAATCTTGCACTGGGATCTAGCCAGATAAATAGATGGACCTACAAAGATCTCATTGAGAGAGGTCACCCAGACCTAGAAAGAGAAACATTGTTGCAAGTTCTCTCTTGTCTGTGGTTGCTAGCTCCAAGTTTTCAAATGTGAATGTGTAACCTGGAGTAATTAAAGAAATCAGGAAAGTAAATAGGGACCAGGGGGTGGAGGAAAGAGGAACAACAGAGAGGGACGGTGGTAGTTTAAATGTAATTGTTCCTATAAGCTTATAGGGGGTGGCCTTATTGCTGTAGATATGGCTTTGTTGGAAGAAGTGTGTCATTGTGTGGGGATGGGATCTGAGGTCTCATATATGCTCAAGCCACACACAGTATGCCAGATCTCTTTCTGTTGCTTACAGGATCAAGATGTGGAACTCTCAGCTCATTCTCCAGCACCATGTCTGCCTCCATGTTGTCATGTCCCTCCATGATGATAATGGACTAAACCTCTGAAACTGTAAGCCAGCTCCAATTAAATACTTTTCTTTATAAGCGTTTCCATGCTCATGGTGTCTCTTCACAGCTATTGAAACCCTAGCTAAGACAGGGCATAGCAGGATACAAGTAATTTGAAGGTAGTAATGGGGGGAAATGCAGGAGGAGGAGCTTATCTAGGGAGAGGGGAGGAAATTAATATGAAGAAAGAAATAACAATAAAAAATGTCTGAAGTAGTCATAAGGAATCAACCTTATCATCTACCTACCTAATCATCTACCTACCTAAAACTACATGTAATACATAAAAGTCAGTGCATGCATATGCATATATAGTTTAAATAAGATTTTCCCATCAGGGTTGACAGTGCTCCCCCAAGCTCCATAGACTAACAAAAACCCAACGCAAAGTATCAGAAACCCCCTTTTGAGTTGTTGGTCAGGGTTGTCCAAAAGACTCCCCAAATGTGGGCTATTTCTGCTGCTCTTGGTTGTCTCCCAGATGGAAGGTAACCCGATTGCTGAAGACATTATGCACTTTGGACAAAGAACCCAGAGGACCTGAGCTGGATATGACCCAAAAGCTTCCTCCCTGAAGGCTAGCTTTCATGGTCCCAGAAGGTATCATGCAAGCTTCCAAAAGTAGTGTACTGACTGATTTTGTGTGTCACATCAACACAAGCTAGACCATCAAAGAGGAAGGAGCCTCAGTTGAGGAAATGTCTCCACAAGATCCAGCTGTAAGGCATTTTCTCTTTAGTGGTTCATGGGGGAGGGTCCCCAGCCTATGGTGTGTGGTGCGGTCTCTGAGCTGGTGGCCCTGCATTGTGTAAGAAAGCAGGCTGAGCAAGCCAGGGGGAGCAATCCAGGAAGCAGCTCCTTGGTCTCTGCAGCAGCTCCTGCCTCCAGGAACCTGCCCTGTTTGAGTTCCTGTCCTGACTGCCTTCTGTGATTAACAGTGGTGTGGAAGTGAAAGGCAAATAAACCCTTTCCTCCCCAATTTGCTGTTTGGACATGATGTTTCCTCACAGCAACAGAAACCCTAAAACAAGCGAGAAACAACCAACAGTCCTACCCAGACACGACACCTATGAATTAAAAAACGGCATGTGTGGTGTGGTACAATATTCCTGAGTGCAACATTGGTGTGCATGCCTTGGCAGTGACCAACAACATTCTAATTGGACTTAAAGTCTCCTCAACAAGAGGAGAATCGTGACTAGCACTGGAAACAGCCAACTATGGGGAGCTAGTGAGGTCATGGGTCTTAAAAGAGAACCAGCTACTGCCACTTTATTAAGCCAGAATAATTCCTAACAACATTCTAAATAATCATCCTTATACATACAAATAAGTATGCTCATAAAGAAGTATCTCCTCACGACAGAGATAATTACAGAAAACCACACTGATCAAAATGCAGAGGACATATGAGCATGGGGTGCCCAGACCCAACTGAGACATCTACAACACAACTCCTGCTCCTGACATTCAGGACAAGTGGGAGAAGATGGGGTTGAAAGACTGTAAAATCCAGAGTAGCAGGAAGTTTGCTGTGTGATTTTTAACTACTGGAGATGTTAGAGACTGCTGTGGGATGATCTTTCTGTATGCTGTGAATTGGTTAATAACATTCCCATTGGTTAATAATAAAAGCTGTTTGGCCTATGGCAAGGCAGGATACGGTTAGGTGGAACAATCAAACTGAGGACTCCCATGAAGGCTGGGAGATGCCAGCCAGTTGTGGGAGGAATGCAGCTGGAATGCAGGGAAAGGCACAGCCAAGTGGCAAAACATAGATGAATGAAAATGGGTTAATTTAAATGTAAGAGCTAGTTAGTAATAAGCCTGAGCTGTTCGGCCAAGCATTTTGTAATTAGCATTAAGCCACTGAGTGGTTATTTAAAAGCGATTCTTAAACAAGACCTGAACAAGAATAACAGCAACAGGCACACTGACAGGAGAGGGGAAATTTCACGGGTCCTCAACACATGACAAAGAAGCCATAGCCAATGACGAAATGCTGGTAACAGGAGAAAAAAAGTCTTCCCCAGGGAACCCCCAGATTTGTTATACAATACCAGTGGTCAGCCCTGAAATCTTATGCATACAGGTAACTTTATTAGGGTTGACCAGGTTGTATTTATATATTTATGAATGTGTGTGTGTGTGTGTGTGTGTGTGTGTGTGTGTGCACATGTGCTTGTGTATAATGTCAAAAAAATAGAAATGAAACCTATGAATTTGAAAAAGAGCAAGAAGGGTACAAGGGAAAGGTTGGAGAAAAGAAATGAAAGGAGGAAAACAATGTAATTATATTTTAATTTTAAAATGTATGTTTTGTTTGGTGGTTTGCTTGCTTGGTTGGGTGTTTTTGAGACAGGGTATCTCTTTGTAGCCCTTGATGTCCTGGAACTTGATCTTTAGATCAGGCTGGTCTTGAACTCAGAAATCTGCCTGCCTTTGTCTCCTGAGTCCTGGGATTAAAGTTGTGTATAGCACTGCCTGGTTAAATGTATGTATTTAAAAATAAAATAAAATAAAAGAATCCCTTCCCTCAAAAAGAGAAGTGAAGAGAGACACCATAACATGGACCTGAGATACCAGCCAGTGGGGAGTTCGAGGCAGGAGTTTAAGATTAGCTTGGTCAACATTTCATGGTTCTGTCCCAAACAAAAACACAAGACAAAACAGCAAAGAGAATTCTGTGATTAGATATTGCAGGGATTTGCCTGAAAGGGCAGAGGACTAGAGGGCTGCTCAAGTTGGAACTGATAAAGAGGCTTGGGTGTGTGTGTGGGGGGGGGGTTGTGTGTATGGTGTGTAGTGAGCTTCATTTTGTTTGTGCTTGTCAAAATAGTGAAATAATGTTTTCATTTGTTTCATTGTGTTGGTTTTGGTTTCATTTTATCCAAGGAACATAGTAATCTTGTCTGGTATTGCTATTCTGTAAGATTGCTACAGTCTCACAGAACACTCAGGACTGCCTGTGCTGCCTTGTATCCTCGACTTCCCTCCCACGTTGAACTGCAGTATTAGATTCATTCCGCAGTCTTAAGTCTTTTTTCCCCCTTTGAAACTTTCATACCCATGTAAAATGTATTTTGATCACACACACCAGCAGTTCTCAGGGGTCACATATCAGATACCCGGCACATCAGATATTTACATTATGTTTCATAACTGTAGCAAAATTATAGCTATGAAGTAGCAACGAAAACAATAATGGTCACCACAACCATTAAAGTGTCCCAGTATCTCAAAGGTTGAGAACCATGGATATACAGCTTCCCTCCTCCCTTCATTTCTCTTTGGACTGCTCAACACATACCTCTCCCAATGTTGTGTCTCTTCCTCCTCCTCCTTCTCCTTCCAATAACCCACTCAATCCGATTAGTGCTCTTGATATGTGGATAAATGTTTGGAGTTTGGTCAGCTCACCAGGGACCACATTCCAAGGAAAAGTGATTCCCAGGAGCTCCAAAGCCACTATCTCTCCAGTTAAGGAGCGGAGTATTCTGAGTCTTTCCCCCATCCATGGAAATTTGACTGGCTTGATTGATCTCATGCAGGTCTTGAGCAAGTAACCACAGCTACTGTGAATTCAAGAGTGTAATGGCCACATCGTATATAGAAGATGGCAGTTCTCAGCGCTCCCGCCTCCTCCCTCACCTCCATCCACATAAATGGCTTTTACATTCTTTCCTTCCCCTTTCATATGTGCAAGCACACACACACAAACATGTGCAAACCCAAACACACACACGAACGTGTGCAAACACTCACACACACATGAACTGTGCAGTCACACAGACATAAACATATGCAAACACACACATGAAAAGGTGCAAACACTCATACACACAGGGACTTTACAAATGCACACATGAACATGCGCAAACACACAAACATGAACTGTGGAAACACACACATGAACATGTGCAAACACACACACACACATGAACACATATGTACAATCACCCACTCACACACACATGTGCAAATACTCACTCACTATGACCAGTAATGAGTCTCCAAATTAACCTCTGCCCAGCTGTAAAACTTGAGCTTCTCTGGCTGAGGTCAAGAGCAGCACTATCTATGTAATCTAACATAAATATTTAGAAGGCAGTGTGACAGCATGGCTGTCTGTGGTGTGTTCCATCCCCTATGACCTCTCCCATCATTCTCAGATTTCAAGAGCTGTCATTTTCCTTCTTAACAAAGAATGCTTGTGCCAAATGATGCCATTTCTGCAACTAAGGTAAGAAGTGAGGACAGATTTGGAGTTTAAAATAGATTCCTTTCCCCTAACAGATGTGTCTAGCCTTTTCACACTGCAACTTAATGTTTTCGTTAGGTTCACACTCAAGAGCCACACACTCGCAACACAAAAACCTGTAAAAAAAAAATCCTATGGAATTAAGTTTATAATTTTGTGTTGTGCCTCATTCACAGTTATCATTCTGTGAAATGTGGCCCACTGGCTGCAGGTTGGACAAGCCTGGCAGAGTTTCAACTTCCAGTTAGGTTTAAAACCAAAATGAATGATCTTCTATTTAAAGGTTTTCTTTTTCAGGAACATTGGTATTAAAGACAAATAAAAGCTTCTCCACATAATATCCTAAGTGTACAGTAACAACAGAAATGTTAAATGTGTTAATGTAGAACCCTACAATAGATAATTAGTAATACATTAAAAATGTTTCCAAATAATATTGCACGACAAGGGAAATACTTGCAATGTGAATTTAGCCTAATCTCCTATTAAGAAGACACATGATAATATGTGTAGAGAAAGAGACTGAGGGTCTGGGGAGATGGTACAATGGGTAAAGTGTTTACTGTGCCATCACGGGGACTTGGGCTCTGATCCCTGGCACCCACATGAAAATTCTACATGTGTGGCTCACATGCCTCAGTCTCAGAAGTGGAAAGGTGACCAGTGCTCATTGGCCAGCCAGTCTAGTCAATTGAGAAGTCTCACAAAATTATGGTGGAGATGGAAGAAGACATTGGTGCTTGGCCTCCACATATATGTATACACATACATGAACATGTGCAAAGACACACACATGCACACACACATACATAGTTTCTACAAATGAGGGATTTAAGGTAATTCTGGTTTTTTTTCTTTGTTCCCTATGTCTTTTTACATGTCCCAATGAAAATGATTTTTTTTTTTTTTGAGACAGGATATCTCTGGGTAGCCCAGCTGAAACTTGATCTATAGACGAGGCTGCCTTTGAATTCATAGAAATCCTCCTGCCTCTGCACTGAGATTAAAGGCACTACCACTGCCAGGCCTACGTTTTTATAACAATTTAGTATGTAGCAGAGTTTTAGCCCTGAAGTTCCAAATATTAGGTGGCCTTACAAATATGGCGAGGAAAAAGACATGAAAAATGATGATGCTCATCATTACTTTTTCATTTCAACTGTTACTTGAAAATGTGGTTGCCAAGGCATGTCAAGGCACTTCAGAGAGAAGCCAGCATCTTGTGTTCAAGACGAGACACTCCTGAGTTCCCCCGTGGTCCTTTCTCATGGTCACACTTCCTTCTCTTCTTCAGCCCGTGCCTCCAAGCTTTCCCCATTGTGCCTCTGCTGCTCTTCACATAATCTTTCCAGCAAGCTAACTTCTGCCAAGAACTTTACTATCAGACTTGACTCGAATTGGTGGAACCAAATACCTTTTCATCCAACTTACCGAGTGACTAGGAGCCTCCACCATATAGTCCACAGGCAATAGTGTAGAAGAAACTTTAGACAGACATTCCCAGTTGTGTTGTGATAGATCTTGAACACCCTCCACTCACGTAAGCTCTTAGGTTTGAGACTCTTCCTGGAAGGTACATATCAGAACCTACGGCTGCCAGGATGGTTCAATCTTCTTTAAAGACATGACTACGGCCATCACTCTCGCTCATGTGCACGCTCATGTCCGCAGGTGCAAGTCTGCTGCTGAGTCTGCCTCTGCCTCCAAGACTGTAGGAACAGGGTCCTTCTGATTAACTAAATCTTGTCCCAGATCAGGCCCTGTCTCCTCACTTGTTAGCATTTCCCCATGCTTCTTAAAGATCCTGTCCATTTTCCACTTATTACACAGCACACCATAGTGTTCTTATGATGTGTCTGTCCTTTTCTAATTGTTAGTCTTTGGGGACATTGTGGTCAGTTTTTGCTGTGTTGTTCTTTTTCTCCTGGCTTATGCTGTTATGTTATGCAATACAGAAACAGAAGGGAAGACTTTTAGTTGTCAGCTAGAATAAAAACTTCTACACTGGAATGGCTGCCTCTGGCAGCTAGGTACTGACCCTAAATGTGATACATCATCTGTTCACATTGAATACATAAAATATTATGAGGGATGTGTGTGTGCATGCATGTGTGTGAGTGTGTGTGAGTGTGTGTGTGTGTGTGTGTGTGTGTGTGTGGTGTGTGTGTGTTTACACAGCATCTGGATGTGTGTCAGACATGTGTCCTCAGAGGAGGACAACTTTGTGGAGTTGGTTGTCTCATTCTGCTTTTTTATGGGATCCAGGCATCAAAGTGTGTTTACTAATTGAGCCATCTTGCCAGCCCCACATCTAACACTTCTATACCACCGAGGCTCAATTTTCTTATGTGGTTTTCATATGCAGTATCTTAAAACAAACTAACAAAATCTACAGAACAAACAACAAAACACCTTCATATGTTCTGAACAAACCATTGAAGAATATTTCTCCACTTGATTAAACACTTTGATAAAACACGCCTGATTAGAAGCAAAGCAAAGCAAAACAAAACAAAACTCTGTGCACTTTCCTGGAAATAGTTGATACTCAGTTTACCTGCTTTTCTCTACCCTCTGTACTGACTTGTTTTCTTTGTGAGTTCTGAAAGTTCTGAGCTTAGCCTGTCACCCTTTAAGGGCGCTGTCCACAGGCATAGTGATATAGCTCACCCAATGGGGTGAGGTCAGAGATAGTTTGTCTCCATTGAAACGCAAAGGATTGAGAAAGTCGTCATGCCCCAGGCACGGTGGTACACTGCTATACTTTAAGTACAGCTTGTACCCAGAGTTGATGAGCTAGCAGCTTGGTACCCAGGGAGGTGGTATTGGTGTAATGGGATCTTTAAGAGATGGGCCTACTGAAAAGGTAAGTAAGTCAATTACATCATAAAGACTCTTCCATCATGAGTGAATTCTTATTGCTTCAAGAGAGGGGCCAGCTTTGTCAGGTGTACCTTAGTTCTCTTGAGGCTTTTTGTTGTTGTTGTTGTTGTTTTTTTGTTTTTTTTTTTTTGAGTCAGGGTCTCTCTGGGTACCTCTGACTGTCCTGGAACTAGCTCTGTAGACCAGGCTGGCCTCAAACTCACATAGATCCACCTGCCTCTGGTTCCCAAGTGCTGGGATTAAAGGAGTGTTCCCTAAGATGACTTTTCTTCTTCTTCTTCTTCTTCTTCTTCTTCTTCTTCTTCTTCTTCTTCTTCTTCTTCTTCTTCTTCTCCTCCTCCTCCTCCTCCTCCTCCTCCTCCTCCTCCTCCTCCTCCTCCTCCTTCTCCTCCTTCTTCTTTTCTTTTTTCTCTTCCCCTTCCCCTTCCCCTTCTTCTACCAGACAGTTTATAACACACTATTCTGGACTCTGAGACAAGGGTTTGAGGCAGCATTCACTCATGCTACGTGGCAGGTGGTTCATGCAGTGTAAAACACGCATGTTGTGTGTTCAGAGCCAAAGCTGCAGAGCAGCTGGAATTGCCACACAGATGAGCAATGCCAGAGGCACCTCAGACTCTGTTTTTGATCTTGACTGAAGTTTTTGTTACTACACTTTCAGAAATCTTTCCCTGTTGTCATTTTTTTTCTCAATTTCCTCACTTAGTGACATGACCCCATATGTGGGTGTAGCCCGCGGTTTAAGAAACAGAGGTATAGAATGTAGTTATGCCATTCCCACACAATGTGCATCCTGGGGGCTTGCTAGTCCTCATCCCATTGGTCCGAAACCTACATTTTAACCAGACTCGGTTTGCAGTGTGAGACGCTCTTTCTTCACAGCCTCATCTGGGACTGGCTCTCTTTCCCTCCTCTTGCTATTCTCTCATCGTGCTCCTGTTTCCACAGCATCATTCAATCCCCCTGATACATTAGCCTCCTTGTCACCATGTTCTCCCAACCCCGACGCTCTTCCTACCATCTCCTTGAATGTTCCTGGTTAATTCTCTCAGACCTGATCTCAGAAAGACCTTCTTGACCTCTGAGCCTGGAACATCTGCTTACTACCCAGCTATGTAATACCATGCATTTCCTTCACAGCATCTAATGGTGTACATGTTCAGCAAACACACAGCTTTCATCCTCGAGGGCACTGCACATCAGAAAGTTATGAGAACAACCTTGTTTGATCAACCTTGAGAACATGGGAGTTCTACAGCTGGGTGGGGAGGAAGAGAGCTATAAGGGACAAGTACTTAAATCTCCCAACAATCACAATGCCTACAGAAAACAGAATATAACTACTGAGGCAAACTAGTGGACACAGTACAGACTGCTATGAGCATTTAAGAGAGCAGATCAGGGATTTTTCTATCTTCTACTTAATATAGACACAAAAATGTAAAATTCAAGTTTTCTTTACAATGCCTGTGTGTGTGTGTGTGTGTGTGTGTGTGTGTGTGTGTGTGTGTGTGTGTGTGTGATGTATGCATGTATGCCTGGGGATGTGTGATGTATACATGTGTGTGTAGAGGCCAGCGTGGACATCAAGTGTCTTTCTTGGTTGCCTTTCACCTTATCTCTTGAGACAGAGTCTTTTACTGAACCTGGAGCTCACCTGATTTGGCTAGGCTGGCCAGCCAATGAGCTGCAGGCATGTGCCTCAGTGGCCCTGGAACTACCCTGCCCAGCTTTCCCATGCCTGCTGGGGATCCAAATCCAGGCACTCCTGCTAGTATGGCAAGTACTTTACTACTAAGCCATCTCTCCAGCCCCTAAAAATCACCTTTGAGATATAATTCACAGAACACACAACTCATCAGTTTAAATGATGCATGTTTATAGCTTTTAGTGCAGCAGAGATGAAGTCATCACACTTTCCAAAACACTTTCATTACTCCCCCCAAAACACTTCATTCCCCTAGATCAGTGGTTCTCAACCCTTCTAAATGCTGCAACTCTTTAATACAGATCCTCATGTTGTGCTGACTCCCAACCATAACATTATTGCATTGCTATTACATAACTATAACTGTACTAGTGTTACAAACTGTAATGTAACTATCAGTCATGCAGAATGTCTGCTATCCAATGACCCCTGTGTGGGTTGTGACCCACAGGTTAAGAACCATTGCCCTGGACTAACACATCTTTCTCAGCCCAAGGTAACCACTAATCCACTTTCCATATTTGTGGAGTTACCCAGTCTAAGCATCCCATATTACTGAATTGTACATATTGTAGTGTGTAATTGGATCTTTTCATGCAGTGTATTTTCTTTTCTTTGTTTGTTCTTTTCTTCTTATTTTCGGAAAAGACAGGGTTTCTCTGTATTGCTTTGGAGATTGTCCAGGAACTAGCTCTTATAGACCAGGCTGGCCTCGAACTCATCGAGATTCACCTGCCTCTGCCTTCCTAATGCTGGGATTAAAGGTGTTCACCTCTACCGCCCAGCCCATTCAGTTCTTTCTTTCTTTCTTTCTCTCTTTCTTTCTTTCTTTCTTTCTTTCTTTCTTTCTTTCTTTTTTTTTATTTTTTTCTTTTTTGGTTTTTTAAGACAGGATTTCTCTGTATAGCTTCAGAGCCTGTCCTGGAACTCACTCTGTAGACCAGGCTGGCCTTGAACTCACAGAGATCCACCTGCCTCTGCCTCCCGAGTGCTGGAACTAAAGGTGTGTGCCACCAATGCCTGGCTCATCCAGTGTGCTTTCAAAAGCTTATTCAATGAACGTATCTTGATACCCCCCCCCCATTATCTCTTCTCCTTCTTCAGTCTCATGTAGCCCAGGCTGGCCTCAGATTCACTATGTAGTTGACAATGATCCTTCAACATCCAGCTCCCAAGTGCTGAGACAACAGCTTTCCACTTCTTTTTAGTGCGGAATAATATCCTATTATAGCACATGGAGTTTGGCTTTTTTGTTTTGTTTTATACACAGCCCAAGACAGGATGCTATTATACTCCCCCCCCCTTGTAGCCAAACAAATTCAGTTTGTCATGTTTCTAGAAAAAGGTGACTGTGAGTAAACGTTGGCTGAGTCTCACAAGGATGACAGCCGTGTTTAGAAAGCTACCTTTTATGAGTGAACTTATTCACTCAGCTCACTTAGTCTATTTAGTATTTCTGGCTTGCAAACGGAAATGATTCTATTTTGGCATGCTCTATCTTTTTCTTGCTGGGTCTCTACTGATTTGCTGTGTTAAATTATGCAAGTTACTTTAGCTCTGTTTGTTTAACTCCTGCATGCTCTGTGAAATAAGCCCAGTCCGGCCTGCTTGTTTGCCAAGGCTGTTTGGAGACAATTTTTCATATGATATGCATCATCAGCTCCCACAGAAGGCAGAAGGAATTTCATGTGTGGGGGTTGTCTGGGATCCGGTCCAAAATTAGTGCTCATCTGGAAGAAATATGGACGCCTGATGCTTTCTTGCTGGTCTTTTATTTGGTTTCACTTATTGCTTTCCCCTTTAAGGATTTTGCAAATCTTTATCATTTTAATGTTCTTTTCTATATAAGGCTGGCCATTTCTTTTGTAAAAAGACTGAAATGGAAAAAGCTGTCAGATGCTTCTATTAACTGTGTATCAAAGAATAATTTGTTTACTTCGTTTTGTGACCCGGGTAAGGTCTAACATTCAGAATTTGTCCCCCATCCTCCGCTGTCCTCCCCTCTTGTCTCTTCTCTCCCAAGACTGGCCTCTCTAGGCCCCAGCTTGGGACGTGAAATCCAACCAGATTTATCATTCATGTGCTCACGCAATGTGCTTTGAGCGATATGCTGAGAAGGAAACAGAAAAAAGAATACAGATCTTTCTCTTTCAAGCCCTCTCTGGAAAATGTGTACATGTCAAGAGAGGCAAAAACTGGACGTGCTTAGGGCAAAAACAAAAGCGGAGGTTTCTGCTCTGCAGGGCGACAGGCTCCTTCTAAGAGGACAGGCAGAACTTTTAAAGGAGGGGCAGGAAACAGGACGTCAATTTTCCCAGCTGGAGTCTTCAGGACATGGACCACAGTCACCAGAGGCGTGAAGAGCAGCTGTGCAAACTAAACCTGCACAAGCAGGAGGCGGGCTTCGCGGGCTGCACACGAAATCTGTTCTTGACTGTTTAAGGAAGACAGTGAAGGCCTTTTGACAAATTGCACACTTACACTAGTCCCTGGGTAGAAAAAAGAAGGTTTGGCAAGAAGCGTTCTGGCCAAGAGACCACACAAGAGGTTGATACACAGGTACGAACGAGGCAAAGGGAATGGGAAAGAGGTGACTAAATGCTACAACGGGTCTTGAAGTCTAGGTGTGGGGCAGGCAGTGCGAACACCTCTTGGGTCAGACCTCCTTTCTCTGAGGGGCACCGGAGGAATCAAGTTATAAACACCTCCTCCAGTGACGCCAGGTGGTCGGCTCCGGCCTCCGATTAGTTACTCCGGCCGCCAATCCCGCAGGAGGCGGCGCCGTCCCGGCCGCTCGGGCTCCGAGTGTGGCCGGCGGCGCGGGCAGAGAGCCAGGAAAGCTGGCGGAGCCGGATAGCAGGCGAGGCTGGGACAGCGGGCGCCGCCGCAGAGGTAGGCAGGTGGGCAGGGCGCGGGACCCGGTGTCCTCGGGGACCCTCCCCTCGGGGACCGAGCCTCTGGGCTCCCTCACGCCGGGGACCACGCCGTCCCGGATCGCCGGCGAGGAAGGGGGCGGCGGGACCAGAGAGGAACGGGAGGGCGATGCAACGCAGGGAGCCATGCGCCCCGGCTCGGCCTGGGTCCGGACTCGCCAGCAGGAGCCCGCGGGGGATGGCACTACGTAACCCGGGCTCCTGTGACGTTCTGTTAGAAAAGCCGTGCCCGGGCTTGTAGCACCGCGGGGGTCTTCTGGCGGGCGCGCTGCGGGGCAGCCCCGCGTCCCCGCGCATCGTGGGTCCCATCGGAGATGCTGCGCTTCGGCCTGCGCTTCGGGGAGAGCGGTGCTGTGAAGGAACACCGGGACCAAAGCTCTCCTGCTTTTCATTTTTAACACCTCCACTTGCTCGACCGCCCGACTCCAGAGTGTCCTAAGGTGACATACCTTGAAATGAAGCCCCGTTCCCCCCACCCCTACCCCCGAGAAATTGAGACATTTTGCTTTGCAAAAACTCTCCTCGTGCCGGGCTACCTGCAGGTCACTGGCTTCTTTGTGAAAGTTTCAGACTTTGCAAACCTGGACCTCACGACTATGTGCGTGTCCTGGAGGAGTGTGGAGCAAGGAACAGGCTGCTCTGGGCAGTGTGGCCGATGGGCAGGCGTGGCCCAAGCAGGGCTAGGTGGTGGTAAGGGTCTTTAAATAAGGACTACTTCAGTCTAGTGAAGAAAGACAGCTTTTCTGAGTTAGAGGCAGGGAAAGACACAGCTCACAACCCAAACTGTTCCTAGAGACTATGGATTTATGAGTTCATCCAGACTATCAGAGTGAGCTGACACTAGGTAGTAGTGTCCTTCCTTCTTCCCTCCCAGTTTCTCTTCCTCACTCCCTCTTTCTTCTTTCAAAGTCCCCCTCCTTTTCAGGATTTGGAAAAGAAACAGGAAGTCAGCGATTCAGAGAAAAGAGCATTCACTCCACAACTGTAAACAGTTTGTGTAAGTAAATACTTCCAAAGTCGCCCAGAGGGCTTTGGAAAATCTGGGCTTTTCCTTGCCCTCTGCAGAGAAGGTAGATCCCCTTAGCATTCAAAACTTAGATAGGACCTCCAGAAGTTGTCCAGATCTGTCACCACAAACAATGAAACTGTTCGGACTTAGCGTTCTTAGTTACTCAAGGTGGTGACTTCGTATTACAGCTATCTTCTGCCTAGTCACAGGATTACAGAGTGACATGTCTAGACCTTGGGCTGTCACAAAACCAATCTGCAGTTTTGAGTTTCTTTTATTATGGCAGTTATTGGGAACTGAAGATGTCAAATGCATGTTTGATAATCTTAAAGCTTTCCCACCCCATAAAAATAGATAATTACCACAACTAAAAAAAAAATAGGAGTATTCAACTTTTAATTTTCTAATATCATTTTCATAGCAAAAGTTCTAGATAAGAGCTATGTACTATGTACTATACTTTTCATAGTTGAGGTTAACAATTACTTCTCTATTATTTGAGTTGTTTGTGAGATTCCTGGCAGGGATAACTACTTATAATGAATGGTTAAATCTGCAAATGTGGTCTCAGTATATACCCATTCTTTTCTTTATTTGTTTGCGTATGAACTTTCTAATTGAGATACAATTCACAAACCATAAAATTGACCCTTTGAAAGTGTATAGCTCAGGGGATTTGAGTGCACATTTGCACTCATTTGCAACCATTTGCAAGGTTGTACACTTATCACCATTATCTAATTCTAAAATTATTTCTTCACACCACCCCCACTAAAAAACAAAAACAAACAAACAAACAAAAAACTCTAGACTTCTTAGTGGTCAGTCCATAGCCATCCTCATAGTCCTTGGCAATCATTGACCTATTTTCTGTCCTTTTGGATCTGTCCTGGACATTTCATGAGTCATGTGACCTGGAGCTATGGTCCATAGGATAACTTTAAGCAGCTGAGGGACCGTTGGGCTATTTACGAGGCAGTTTTGACATGTTTGTGGCGCCTGAGACATGCAGGAGTTCCAATGACTGCACATTCTCCTGGGCCCTTAGGCCACTCCTTTTTCATTTTGTTACATTGTACTAATTTGGGGGTGAAATGGAATGTCACACCCATTTTGATTTTTCAGTTTTTGATTTTTTTTTTCTTGTAGTTCATGGTGCTGAGAATGTTTTATGTGCTTATTGGAGATGTGTCCGTTCTTATTGTGTGTGTTCACATGCGCGTGTTTTCCAGCATGCTTGTGTGCATGAGTACATGTGGGTGTGTTGTGTATTTGTGATAGTTAGCTTTCTGTTTTCTGTGATAGTTACCGTGACCAAAAACAGTTTCGGAAGGAAAGGGTTTATTTCAGATTACAGTTAATAATCTATCATGAAGATAAGTCTGGGCAGGAACTCTAGCACGGAAGGAACCTGGGGGCAAGAGACCTTGGAGGAGTGTAGCTGCCCTCTGCAGTTGCCCCACATTGGGCACCATCTGTAGGAGCCCGTCTTTGGGGGGCTTCAGTCAGGTTCACTGGATTTCCCTCCCGACTCTCTTCTGTGTCTGTATCTTTTCGTTAGTATCTTTACCTGCCAGTTCCATAATCCACACCCCTTCTTGGGAAGAACCGGGAAACTTGGCTGCATCCAACTAAAGCACCATGACAGGTTCCTCCAGAGGAGTGCTGCTTACAGGTTTAGTCCTTATGCTGTGCTCAGCCTGCTTCCTTATACAATTCAGGAACTGGCCAGAGGTGGCACAGCTCCCTACGGGCTGGCCACACAGGTTTTTGTCAAGCTGACACAAACCACATTACTTTTAAACTATAACTTTTCCTCTCTTGCTTACATCAACCAACAACCCTTAATAAAGAAAATGCTCTACAGACTTGCCTACAGACAGTCTGGATGGAGACATTTTTCTTGATCGAGGCTCCAGATAACTAGCTTCTGTCAACTTGACAAACAAACAAACAAACAAACAAAAAACACCAAAAAAAAAAAAAGAAATGAAAGAAAAACCAACCAAAACAATTGATGCCGTGTCAGCTTGACACAAAACACATCACTATTAAACCATAACTTTTCCTTTCTTGTTGTCCCCAATATGCCGTGTTAATATGAATATGACAATATAAATATTCCAACTTCTGAAAGTCCCATAGACTTTAAAAATGTCAACACTTAAAATTCCAAAGTCTTTTAAAAATATTTAAAGTCTCCCCAGAAAGTCCAAAGTCTTTTAACTGTGACTACCTGTAAAATAAGAAAAATAACAGGCTGAAGAGATGGCTCAGAGTAAGTGCACCAACTGCTCTTCCAGAGGACCTGAGTTCAATTCCCAGCAACCACATGGTGGCTTGCAACAATCTATAGTGAGATCTGGTGCCCTCTTCTGGCCCACAGGGACACATGCAGGTAGAACACTGTATACATAATAAATAAATAAAAAAAACTTAAAAAACAAAACATATACTTTCTTAGTCTACAAGGGAAGTAGAGCATAGCCACATTCAATCCAAACAAAACCAGAGTGTAACCATGTAAAACTTGGTGTTACTCATGACCTTCTGGCCTCCAGAGGGCTTCAGAAGCTTTGCCTCTGGTTCTGCCATTCAGAGAACAGGAAGCAGCTGCTGATGTGTGTCGTAGGTTGAGGCCGGCTCCATGGCAGCTGCTGCTGTTCCTGGGTGTTGTCCCTGACTACTGGTATCTCAGATATTCTGCTGCAACTTGAACAGCAATTTCACCAATAGCCTAAGCTCCCTTCATGGACTCTGACCTGCTACATGGTGACGAGCCTCAACTTCTCTCCATAAACACTTCAGTCTTGGGGCTTCTACTGCAACTGAGTCTGCCCCTCCAACAGCAATCTCTCCTGGTCTCTCAGTGCCGAGGAGCAGCTGTTCTCCATGACCCCGCCAGGCTTTCAAGATCGGTACTGCCCGGATACCAGATGACTCTTACACATTACCAAGTTTAGACACCAGCATGAGTTGTAGCCTTGGCCTTCTCTGGACAACAGCTTCCGTAGACTTCCCTGAGGAAACATTCCCAGGACATTTTACCTCAGTGATGCTGGTCTCTAAATCACTGATAATTTCTCAGCTCCAGCTTAACCATTATTGGTCGTTCAAGTGAAACAAAGCTTTCACGTTAGTGGTTCTGGTATCTTCCTAACCACAACTCATTCTTCAACCCCAGCTGCCCAGATTCTTAATCCAAAGTATTGAACGACCCCAACAGAGTCTTTAAGGTTCTCTCAAACTTCCTTCTGGAACTTCACAAGCCAGGCCTTCGAGTTGTCTCTTCTACTCTTAGCATTCTTGTCTTCTATGCTCTCTAGAACAGTTCACTGAGCTCATAGCACTCAAGACCTCCTCCAGCCGAAGGTCTCAAACTCCATCCATAATCCTTAAAACCCGACATGGCCAGGTCAGTCTTAGCCATAGTCCACGCTCTGGTATAGTCTCTGTCTCAGTTAGGGTTTGTTTCTATTGTTGTGACAGAACACCATGACCAAAAGCAGCTTGGGGAGGGAAGCACTTGTCTCAGTTCACAGCTTTCAGATCACACACTCCAACACTGAGCGAAATCAGGGTGGGAACCCAAGGCAGGAGCCTGGAGGCAGGACTGAGGCAAAGGCCATTGAGAACTTCTGCTTGCTAGTTTGATCCTCGTGGCTTGCTCAGCCCCATTTCTTATGTAGCTCTGGACCACCTGCCCAGGAAGTGGCCCTGCCCCGCCCTCATGATCAGCACTTGGCCAGGTAAGCCATCTTCTCAGCTCCCAACATTGGCTGCATTCTAAATTAGATTGTCCTTTTTTGTTTTGTTTTCAGGATAGGGTCTCACTTTGTAGCCCTGGCTGTCTTGGAACTCACTTTGTAGACCAGGCTAGCCTCAAACTCACAGAGATCCTCCTGCCTCTGCCTCTTGGGTACTAGGACTCGTCAAATCTGACAGGTTGTCATTTTTATTTTTTGAGTTATTTGAATAATTTACATATTCTGGACACAAGTCTCTTATCAAGATACTAGACTTTCAAATCTTTTCCTGCCCTTTTGTAGACTATTTTTACAAGTTCTTCATAGTGTCCTAAGAGCAGTGATTCTCAACTGTGAGTCCAGACCCCTGTGTGCATCACATCATATCCGGTATGTTAGATATTTACATTAGGATTCGTAACAGTAGGGAAATTACAGTTATGAAGAAATAATGAAGTAACTTTATGGTTGGGGTCACCACAACATGAAGAACTGTATTAAAGGGTCTCAGCATTAGAAAGGTAGGTAACCACTACATTAGAGGCTCATAATTCTTAAATTTTGATGAGGTCTCATTTACTTGTTTGCTGATATTTAGAGCTTTGGGTTACATTTAGGCCTTTGATATATCTTATGCTAATTCATGTATCTGGGATGAGGGAGGGGACTAAATTCATCCTTCTGCATATGGACATCCATTTGTGCCACATCATTTGCTGAAAATACCATTTGATGGGAGATGTTATTCTGTATATGTTTCTCTTATTGGTTGATGAAAGAAGCACTGATTGGCCAGGCAGGAAGATAGGTGGTGCTAGGCCAGGCAGGAAGATAGGTGGGGCTAGGAGACAAGGAGAATACTGGGAAGTGGAGGAAGAAGTCAGTCACCATGTAGTAGAGGAAGAAGTAAGGTCAGAACCCTTCTCCAGTAAGATAAGACCACATGGAAATACTTAGATTAATAGAAATGGCTTAATAATTAAGGCAGAGCTAGCCAATGAGAAGCCCAAGCCATCAGCCAACAGTTTCATAGTTAATATAATGTCTGAGTGTTTATTTGGGGGCCCAAGGGTGGCAGGACCCAGTCAGGAAAAAGAACCCATTGTTATAACCTTTACCTTCCCTGTTGAATGGTCTTGGTACTCTTGTCAAAAACAAACTGATTGTAAACACGAGGTTGTATTTCTGGGCTCAACTTTATTCTGCTGATGTCTCTCTTTACGCATCTGTCTAGGGTACCCTAGCTTTGTAGCAAGGTTGGAAGTTTGAATATGTGACTCCTTAAAGCTTTTCAAGATTGTTGGGTTATTCTTGGTCCCTTAAAATTTCTAGGTGAATTTTAGGATCAACTTGCCAACTTCAACAAAAAAAAATCAGTTGGAAAATTCACAGTTATTGCACCTCTTAACCATTTGCAAGTCTCGTCACCTGCACAGATTGTAGTCCATGAACATGCCATTTCTTTAATTATGCAAGCCTGATGTCTTTTCTGATAATGTGTAGTTTTCAAAGTACAGGTCCTTGTTTTGCTAAGCTTATTCCTAAGTGTTTTACTCATTGTCATGCTATCATAAATGAAGTATTATTAATTTTTGAGTTTTTTTCTGTGCTAGTGTACAGAACTTGGTTTTTGCATGTTGATGTTTCCTGAAAACTTACTTACTAGTTCTAAAAGTGTGTGAGTGTGCATGTGTGTGCATGTGTGTGTGGGGTGTGTGTGCACCTCTGTATGTATGTGTGTATTTTTCTTAGAATTTTCTATGTCCATGATCATATCCTCTGCAAATAGTTTTACTTCCTTTGTAAACCTAGAAACCTTTTATTTTATTCTTGCTTTGACTGCATCTCATAACATAGAGCAGGCATTTTTGTCTTTTGTTGGTCTCATGGGGAAGCACTCAGACACTGACAAGTGTGTATGTTGCCAGCTGCCAGCTTTTGGAACTGTCCCTTACTAGGGTGAAGGACTTCCTTTCTATTGGTGATATTTCAAATGCTTGCTTTTCTTATGAAGAGATGTTGGGTTTTGTCAAACTTTTTCTATATTGTTGAAATGATCATTTTTTTTGTCCTTTATTCTTATGACACATGGCCTTGATTTATTTTCATTTGTTGGAAAGCATTTATGCACTATTTATGCTACTGTTAAAACTGTAGGTTAGGAATGCAAGTTATTGGCTAAGAACTTGTATACCATGTAGAGAGTTCAGATCTCAGCAAACCAAGGTAAACAAAGCAAATACCTTTTACAGTCATACATAAAAGTTATTCTAACTGTAGAAGAAAACATACCCAATACGAAATAGATTATTTTGTTTGAGGCAGAACAATGCCCATTTTTTCTGCATAGTTTTTTGAATGATTTAAGAATTAAGAATGTCACCAGGTGGTGGTGGCACATGACTTTAGTCCCTCAGGAGGCGGAGGAAGGCAGATTTCTGTGAGTTCAAGGCCAGCCTGGTCTACAGAGCCAGTTGCCAGTTGCATAGAGAAACCCTGTCTTGAAAAACAACAAAACAAATTTAAAACAACAAGAAGAATTTAGAATGTCCATTTTATTAGTTTTTTTAAATTAAATTCTTTCCCTATATTCCTACTAAACTAATAGAAAGGTGAAGTCATAGTGGAACGGAGAAGTTTGTGATACCAAGATGAAACATTAATAATAAATGTTAATTTAGTAAATGAAAATGTTCATAAATCTGATTAAAAAAAGAAAGAAAGGAAGGAAGAGAAAGAGAGAAAAGCAATAACAAAACCCAGAAATAAATAGGGTCAGGATTCCATAAAACTGGAAGAATTCTTGCCAGCTCTTCAGGGATCTTTCTGCCATCTGTGACCAAGATGTAGGGGTATCCAAAAGATTTGCAGTGCTTGGAGGTGACTAACAAAAATTGTTGCCTGTCTGGAACAATTCTTTTGTATGCATTTATTTCTAAACTATGGAGTGATGATTCCAGTATTAAAGTGAAAACTATGTTAAGCACAAATCACTTATTTTTGCGTTTAAGGAAAAGTGAGTCGTTAGTAGCTTGCATGGTTTTGTTTGGTTGCTTGTTTTCCTTTGAGGCAGTCTAACTATGTAGTCTTGGCTGACCTGGAAAATGCAACTTCTTTGTAGCCAGGGGAGTCTTGAATGTACCATAATCATCCTGCCTCAGCCTGCCAAGTGCTAGGATTATAGAGGAAGCTTGTAGTATGCAGTATTTAAAAATTGGCATATGTTTAGGGAATAGGATATTCTACAGTAAATATTGGGGGGAAATGTGCTTCTATGTTTTTTGTTTTAGAAAACAAAAGAATACTATTATGCACAGCTGAATCTTCATAGTTCTGAGAATTTATCATCTTGTGTTCTCCTACACTTGGGCCTGGCTCCTTCTGGAAATCCATTGCTAACACCAATTCCATCAATTCATGGTGAAGGTCATTCAGAAATAGTTAGGCCAACAGAACATTATTAAACATTTAAAATTACTTTCTTGAATCCCATAGCCAGATGTAACCGTGCTTCTGAAATCAGGCAGCCCCTAGATTCGCAAGGCAGCCTCCCTGGCCTGGAGCTGCCTTCTCTCCAGCGAAGCTTCCCCTGCCATTAACCTCCTTTAAAAGGACAGTTTACATCATAGAAAACACTGAGCCCAGATTTATTAAATTGTAGGTGACATCAGATTTCATCTTTATCTGTTTCTCTTCTTACCCCAAATGGAAATGTACTTGTCAGGCTTCTAATAACTGCCCTGGTTAAATAAGCCAGAGGCTTTTGGACTTTAGAAGCTTAGCCTGCACCCAGACAAATCCAAAGTGGTACCAAATCATGTTAGTGCAAATCTTTAACGCAGAGAGGAATGGTATTTCCATTGATTATTTTATCATATTACCAACGCATTGTGGTATGTCTACAAATCTGAAAGCGTGAATTATGAGTGGATAGGCTTTTAAAGACCTGCCTGGGGCTGGAGAGATGGCTCAGCAGTTAAGAGCATTGGCTGCTCTTCCAGAGGACCTGAGTTCAATTCCCAGCAACCACATGGTGGTTCACAACTATCTGTAATGGGATCTGATTCCCTCTGCTAGTGTGCATGAAGAAAGATCACTCATATACATAAAATAAATAAAAATGACAAAGTCCTACCTGTTGGCAAGAATTAAAAATACAATAGTCTGTTTGGGATGTGCTATCATTCTATTGGAAGCAGTATTATTTATTTATCCCTCATAGCCTGTCTATGAAGCCTGTGATTGTTAGCATCTGTCTTTCTTTTAGCATAGGTAAACTGAGACAAAATTAAACATCCAGGTGTGACTTCCAGCCCTGGCTTCTTGTCTGTCATTAGTTTTGCAAACTGTAGCAAATGCTGGCCTTGACGTAGACCCTAAGACTTGTCTGTGGATGGCATTCAGTTGTACATGGAGGCATTTCTTGCATTATCATCAGTGCTAATGTATGTGTTGTTTGACTGTTTGCTTTCTTTCTAGAAGAAGTATGGCAGAACTCGCTGAGCCAGAAGGACCAGTAGATTGGAAAGAACGATGCGTAGCTCTGGAGTCTCAACTCATGAAATTCAGAGTTCAAGCAAGCAAGATCCGAGAGCTCTTAGCAGAGAAAGTAAGCTCCTCCCCCAAACTTTCTCTACTGTTGGTGCTGGTCCCTGTTTTATGTTTTGTTTTTAAATATGTTTTGAAGATTTATTTATTTTATGTATATGGTGCATATAGAGCCTATATGCCAGAAGAGTACATCAGATGGCTGGGAGCCACCATGTGGTTGCTGGGAATTGAACTCAGGACCTCTGGAAGAGCAGCCAGTGCTCTTAACCTCTGAGACATCTCTCCAGCCCCATGGGTCCGTTTTATACATGTTAGGTAATCCCAAACATTCTAAAAATAATGAATATAGATTATGAAGTATTTGAAGCCACATTTGACATATTCTTTGGCCAAATATGGGACAAACAAAACAAAACATTTATTTGTGAACACTAGGGGAATCTGGGAATATTACATGTTTGATGAAGACAGGATTTGATCATTACAAAGAGAAAGCTATAATTTATTTGACTTACAAGGGAATTTAATAGCATTTTGATCTGCTTTCAGTTGAAGGATGTAATTTTATCTGGCTATGGTGCCACCTGCTTGCTATCCCAGCATTTAGGCAAGAGGATCACAAGTTTAAGGCTAGCTTGAGCTACACGGCAAGACCCTGACTCAATAAAATAAAACAAACAAGAAATAATTTAAAAGTAGTTCTAGAAGAAAGCTCTTTTTGATAGTAAAATGCGTTTATAATATATATAAAAGTATGCACCTGCTTAGAAATTTCTACTTATTATATGTTGCAAAATTATCATTTGGACTAGAATTGAATTCAGTTTAGTCACAGTCTTCCATTAATAGTTCTAGTAATGTAATTAGGATTTTTATCACACATATATTTTTATATATATCTGTATCTCATATCTCTCTGTCTCTCTCTCTCTCTCTCTATATATATATATATGTATATATATATATATATATACATATTCTATCTATATCTACATATGTCACAGTTATCTCTATAAACAAAACAGCCCATGTCTCTAATTCCTGGGAACTTGGATTCTAGACTTTGCCTTGTGATATAATATCCTGTTAGTTTCCTTTCTAATACTATGACGAATACCATGATCAAAAGCAACTTAGGGAGGAAAGGGTTTATTTGGCAACTGGGGCTGGCTCACACTCCATCAGTGAAGGAAGTCAGGGCAGGAATGCAAGCAGAAGCCGAGGCAGAAACTGTAGAAGAATGCCACACTGGTTGGCTTTCATCCTCATGTTCAGCTATATTTCCTGCATTTACCAGGAGCACCTGCCCAGGGTGGCACTGCCCACAGATACCTTTGGCCCACACACTAATCAAAAAGCATGAAAATGCCCCCACAGGCCAATCTGAGACTTGAGACTCCCTTTTTCCTGTCACGTCAGGTTTATGTCATGTTGAGAAAGACAGATCAGCACAGATACCTGTGTGCCACTTGTGACTATGGAACATTTCCACCAGGCTAGTTCAATCGGAAGAATGTTGCAAATGTAAAATACACCGCAAGGTTCAGTTTTTTTTTAATGGAAAGATAAAACAGTTCAGCAATAATTATTATACGGACTGTGTGTACTGGTTGGTTTTGTGTGTCAGCCTGACAAATTAGAGTCATCAGAGAGGAAGGAGCCTCACTCAGTTGAGGAAACGTCTCTGTGAGATCCAGCTGTAAGGCATTTTAGTGGGGCCTTCTCTGGGCTGGTGGTCCTAGGTTCTATAAGAAAGCAGGCTGAGCAAGCTATGGGCAGCAAGCAGTAAGCAGCTCCCTCCGTGGCCTCTGCATCAGCTCCTGCCTCTGGTGTCCTGCCCTGTTTGAGTTCTTGTCCTGACTTCCTTCAGTGATGAACAGCAGTGGGGAGGGATAAGACAGATAAACCCTTTCCTCCCCAACTTGCTCTTTGGTCATGGTGTTTCATCAAAGCCATAAAAACCCTAACTAAGACAGTGTGTCAACAGTATTTTGGGTATTGAGTTAAATGAGCAATATTATATAATTATTTTTGCTTTTTTTTTTTTTAATTGTATGTTCTAAAGAGTTTAAAATCAACACATGTTTCTCCTATTTCTAGGTAATGTTATCTAGACAGATGGATGAGTGATATCCCTGGTAACTAACCAGAAGGATTTACAGGTGTTGTTTTAAACTCTAGTTCACATTCTTTTGGTATAGGAACTGGCCCATGTGTCACTTCGCCATAAAAGCCTTACATCTTTCTTTCCTGTTGGCCAAGAATTCCTTGGAAGTGTCGTAGTAAAATCCAGTAGGACATCATTTTATTTGAGCCTCCCTATATTTCATTCTTAGCTTCTTTTAGGTTGAGAGACTAAAGTGACTGTGCCCAGCCTGCTTCACGGTGACTCAGTGCCAGGCGCTGTGGAATGACTTGTCAGCGTTAAAGTGGTCTATTTGTTAATTTTAGGATAAGAATTAAAGCTTGAAAAGACTCCGTTTTGTTAAGGGAAGCTTAACTCAAAGCTGATTGTCATCCATGGGGTGTTATGTTTTTCCTCCCTTCAGTATAAAAATCATTTCTCATGTTGAAAGGTGATTTTTCTGGTGTTCTCTATGACCCCCAACCACTGAGACACTGATTTTTAAAATTATTATTATTTAATATTTTTTCTTATTTTACATATCAATCCCAGTTCCCTCTCCCTCCTATCCTCCCATGTCCCCCACCTACCTCTCCACCCCATCCCCCATCTACTCCCCAGGGAGGGTGAGGCTTTCCACGAGGGATAATCAAAGTCTGTCATTTGGAGCAGGGCTTAGGCCCTGCCTAGGAGACACTGATTCTTGTGTAGCTGTATCAGTTATTCCCCTGTGGCTAATGTGCGTAAAGTTGTTGCTTGCTTTATTGATTATTGATCTGTATGTTATTTTATTTACTCTTTTCAGTGAATGAGCGTTAAAAGAAGCATTAGTTCAAAATTGCTGTGGCTTCTTCTTCCTTGTCTTCTCCTCCTCTTCTCTTTTATAACTCTGGATTTAGGCCTTTAGAAGGTCTAAGAGATGTAGTCATTCATGTTTTACACGTTGGAAAATGACTATGTGTGCCAATTACTCATGGTTTCCTAGTAAACACTCTCAACATTAAAATTAAAGACTCACTGTGTTTTTTCTTACATTCCATTATGAAGTATTTTTTCTCCGGTTCAAAAAATATTTTGCTTTTCATCTACATTTTAATGAAAACGCCAAATATTTCTTGGCTTATGTGTTAAATATTTTATATGTATAATATACTAAGTTCATCTAACAACTTGTGAACTTATGGATTTTATTATCAATTGGAAAACTAGTGCTTAATATGGCCAGTATGTATCCTAAGTGATTTATATATTTAACCTTCCCAGTAATATTGTGAGATAGATACTAATATTATCCATGTTGTCACAAGGGTAAAATTAGGTACTAAAAGTTATTTAGCTTACCCAAGTTCATACCAAAAAGAAAGTGATGAAACCAACTTTTAAACCTAGATTTTCTGTCTTTGAAGCCTAAAGTAATTTTATTTGTATGTCACCCCCATGTTGCTTTCTCTAATTTATCTGCCCACTCATCTGTTCTTTCTTCTATCCCATCATGCAACAAAGAAATCTATCATTGTGTGTTGGTTGTATATTTGTTTGCAGTAATGACCATTTATGTAACAGTACATACTTTTCAAAGCAAGCCCTATTGCAGTGTTGGTAAGTGCCAGATCGAGTCAAACGTTGCATTCCTGAGATGTGGCGGCTCCCACCTACACCCTTGGCTTTGTGTTGGGACCAACAAAATCGGAGTCTAACCTCCCCCTCCCCCCACGCCCCTGCTCCTACTGCCATAGTTCTCCACACCTTCTCCCCACATGAGTGCAGCCCCAAGACTAAAGATTCTTGAGAGAATACTAATTTGTTTCTTTAGCTGTTACTCAGAAACTGTAGCCAGGTCTCTCCTGGAACAGTTCTGGTTCTTAGCTTTGTGTTATTGGCTGTGGCACAGAAACAGCCAACTCTGAGTGCTAACTGTGGTTCCCAAGCTTTTAAAACTGTGGCCTTAAGCTAGTTTAAACCCCACAGGAACTATATGGGGGTAATTGTCATTGTTTGTAAGCTATAGATCGTAATACTGGGGCTTAGAATAAACGCTCGTTCACTGTTACTACACTAACAAATGGCAGAGTTGCCATCGAATCATGCACCTTTTAGACTGGTCAGCAGGCAGCTAATGGAGTATTTGGTGCAAAGAGATAATCCACTATCGCCTTCTCCCCTCTTCTCCATCCTCCTCCTTCCCTGATGGGTTGAGGGCCTTGTACTGTTGTTAGTTAAAACTGAGCTCTGCCACTGAGCTAAGTCCCTAGCCTCTCTTGCATCTCTGTGAATAGATTATTCTTGTTAATTGCAGGAAGACTTGAATTTTTGTTGGTCTATTTTGGGTTTTCAAGACAGGGTTTCTCTGTGTAACAGCTCTGGCTATTCTAGAACTCCTTTGCAGACCATGGTGGCCTTGAACTCACAAAGATCTGCCTGCTCTGCCTCCTGAGTGTTGGGATTAAAGGCATGCACCACCATTGCCTGGTATATTTCTGAGTTTTTTTTTTTTTTTTTTAGGGAAATACTGTGAGATGATGGCAGAGTGTTTTTTATAATTAAATATGCATTTCAGATATATAAGTGAATAGAATATGTGAATTTTTTGTTAAAGAAAATCTTTTTCCACCTACTTTTTAAAATCACAGTTTTCAAGTACTTAGATTATTGAGGCTTGTGAAGAAAAAAGGTCTTATTGAAGTCCTGGGCAAGTGCCGCTGTAAATGGGAGAGGTCTGTAAAGGAATTTAAGGAATGGTGTTGGAAATATCCTTAGTATGCCAAATATAAACTCTTCAGAGAAGCTGACATATAAGTAGTCCCCTCCTTTACAAGTTAATGTTCTGAGGCAGGGAGGGGAAAGGACAATTCCCTTTTAAGTCAAAGTGAAATGTTACTTTCCATTAATTAGTTTCTCAATGAAAAGGGGATAGAAGCAGTTTTTTCCTTTGGACATCACCATGGTAACTGACTCCTACCCTGACCTGATGTGGCTTCAGCATCTAGAATCTCCTGATTCTTGGCTTTCCTTTCATGAATGTTGTCCCCCAGAGGCAGTTCAGGACTTTCTCCCAGGACTGAAGAGTCACTGGACATCAGAGTGTGTGTTTCCTTCTCACAAGGATCCGGGACAGTCCTGCCAGAAATCTATTTAAATAAGACATTCATCCACTTACTCTCTTAGCCCACCTAAGGGTGCACAATGACTACTGGAAATTCTACATATAACAGTGAGACCTTGTAGGTTATTTTAAATGTCACTTGGGGTTGTTGGCTGAAGGTAATACTATAAGACAAAAATAAAAGTGTTTAGTGATAGTTTTTCATGGACTATCCATGTGAAAATTCAGAAAAGGCCCTGCTGGAGAATTGTGTTCACATTATTCTGCTGAATTCCCACAGAATTAGTCTGTGGGGCAATTTTATTTGTTTCCAGAGCCCATAATAGAGAGGATCACTGAGTATTTGTGTGGTGGTGTTATGATCCAAGTTCAATGGCAAATTCTTGTCTGCTGCTTGTTGCTAAGTTCACTACGACTACAGAGAATATTTTCTGAGTAATAAATCAACCACAAGGCTTAGAATTTGATGCCAGTTTATAAAATGTTTAGCTGTATTTTTAGTAAAACTTTCTTTGGGTCAAATGATCATTTCATACTGGCTTAATACGTGTTGGGTGGACTTGGACTAAGGATTACATTATAGTTTACACCTTGAAAGTAAAATGTGATGTGAGTGTACCCTGTTTGTTTTAAGCATTCTGCAAAGTTATTTCCCAGCTAAAGGGCTATGAAAAGAAATACTCAAAATGAAAGTATCGCCTACTGGTGTGTTTGAACTGGCTTTAAAGTGCTCTACGTTTTATTGAAGAGATTTAATGTATGTGCTTGCATTAATGCAATGTGAAATGTTAGGTACTTATGGTCAGTCATTTAAATTAGGAATAGTAGCAATTTCCTTTTGTAAAACTATATTCTCAACTTTACATCTTTTTGAAAATTTGACCATTCCCTTTGTTCAGTGCATTTGTTCAGCAAACATTTCTTAAGTTTTATTAGTTAACATCATCATCTTTGCCTCAATCACTATTGTGTAGATATACACAGTAGAGAGGGTCAGGGGAGAAGACAGAGGGCTAAAACTATTAGATTTTAAATGTAAGCACATTGGGTTGTATCTGTATCCCTCTATTCTTTCTGTGATACGTTCCCTGAAAATATACCACTTGAAATTCTTCCCATTGGGAAGATGGCTGTTAATAAATCACTTGCTGTGCAAGTGTGAAGACCAGAATTTGGATTCCCAGCATCTGTATAAAAGTTGTTGGTGGGGACACCAGAGGCAGACATATCCCTGAAGCTCACTGACCAACAGTCTAGCCAATCAGGGAGCTCTAAGTTCAATAAGAGACCCTGTTTAAAAAAATAAGACAGGGAACAATTGAGGAAATCACAAACACACACACACACACACACACACACACACACACACACTTATACAAACAAACACATATACCATACACACTTAATTCTCCCTATTATGACTATTGTTATGACTGAAGTTTACTTTATTGGTCATGTTTCTGTTGCTGTGATAAACACCATGACCAAAGGCCACTTAGGGAAGAGAGGGTTTATTTGGCTTATGGTTCCAGTGGTATAAGAACTTAGTGGTGGCATGGAGTCATAGCAACAAGCAACAGGCTTGGTTGCAGGGACAGGAAGCTAAGAGCTCACATCTTTGATTACAAACATGAAGAAGAGAGAGTGAATTTCAAGTAGAGAGTAGCTCTAAGCTTTCAAAGCCTGCTCTCAGGCCATACCTCCTAAGCCTACCCAAACAGCAGACTAAGTGTTCAAGTACTCAAGACAGTGAGGGCCATTTCTCACTCAAGCCAACACAGAGTTCCTAGAAGTAAATGCCAACGCTTTCCAGTTACAATCTTGGTGGTTTTCTGTTTGGTCTGATTTTCCTATGATTCTGTATTACTACTCTGCATGGTGTTGGTAGTTTATGTGCTGCTGTGGTTCAATGAAGAACACCAAAGAATTGGAATATAAAGACCGAAGGCCAACTCCATTACTGACTAGAAGCATAATTCTGCACAAAACATACTCATTTAAACACAATTCCCTATATTTTAGTTGGGACAATTTCTGCCTTGCACAGTAGCTGAGAAATGACATATTTGGAGCTCCTTGGTTCTTAAACATTACTAACATTTCTTAAACATTCCCTTAATTATCTTTCTTTCCTCTGAGATTATTTTCCTCTTTCTACAGTTGTTTCTTTTTTGAGATGCAAGCTTTTCTCACGTGTTGGCTGATCTTTGGTGGTCTGTTTACATTTAAGAATGGGACATCTGTGAACTTGTCTGGCAGCTGTGTATACATGGCTGTTGGCTGGTCCACTATCAACTTTGTTTTCTGGTAAGTGGGTAGGAGACTGCTGAGTGATCGTAAATGTTACAGTTGTTGGATGAATACACTCCAAACAATTTATTCAAGTTGGTAAGGGAAGAAAATTGTTAGTGTTTTACAGGAAATAAATGCTTAGTTGATGGACATTTGGCATATGGGAATAAGCAGGACATCTAAGCAGCCACACATCTCCCACTAATAGCCCCTGTTTCTCAGCATGATACATGTTCCCCTCCAGGTCTTTTCAGGGTTTTAAGGAATCGTTGACCTTCAGGAAGAGTGGAACAGGATCCTCAAAGCCTTGCTCTTGGCTGTGCTTTCCAACATCGTGCATCACACTTTTAGGGAGAAAAAAATAGGTTACTAAGTCTTTCAAGCTTCTCAAAGGCAAGAATTAGAAGATAATGGAACAGAATTCTCTTCTAAAACTCATTATGCATTTGGGGGGGTGGAGGAGAAGGGCGGTGTTCGAGACAGGGTTTCTTGGTATAGTTTTGGAGTCTGTCTTGGAACTAGCTCTTGTAGACCAGGCTGGTCTTGAACTCACAAAGATCCACCTGCCTCTGCCTTCTCAAGTTCTGGGAGTAAAGGCACACACCACCACCACTCAGTAGCCCACCATGTATTTTTAAATTTAAAAAATTGGTGTGTGTGCGCGTATGTGCGTGTGTGTGTTGGCACACATGGGCAACACATACACATGCATGTATCATGGCACATGTGTAGAGGTCAGAAGACAGCTTGCAATAGTCACTTATTGGAATCATGTGGGACCTGCAGACAGACTTCACTGTGAAGTCCCATTTATCTGCTTAGCCGTCACCCCAAATTATTAATTTCGTTTGAGAGTTAATAAGGATGTTTTTAATGTACAAAAGATCCCATGTAATTTTCCTGTGGGATCTCAGGAGAAGGTATTCCATTTGAAGCAAGAAGTAAATTTCCCTCAGGAAGACAGGGAGGGTATGAGAAGCAGGCCATCTTGGGTAGAAGAGAATTGAAGGGTCTTCCTCTCCAGAAGACAGATGGGCCTGGGCAGGTGGTAGCTGTAGTTGCTGTTTCTTTCTCACCTGGTCCTACAGCCGATTAGCCCCAAATATGCACACTGGCGATGCTTATTTTAATTATACATTGTTTGGCTGATGACTCAAGCTTCTTATTGGCTAGCTCTATCTTAATTATTAACCCATTTCTATTAAAATATGTATTGCCGTGAGGCTGCGGTTTACCCATGATCTGGCATGCTACACCTTCGTTGGTTATGTCATGGTATCTCTCTCTAGATATTTCTCACTCTTCCTCTTCCCAGAATTCTCCTCATCTGGTAGCCCAGCCTATATCCCTGCTTGGCTTCTGGCCAATCAGTGTTTTATTCATCAACCAATAAAAAGAAACATATATACAGAAGAACATTCCCCCATCACGTAGTGGTCCATACTGGCATGCCAGAGGTGTTGAGTGTGGCTTCCAAGAAATGGGTAGAATGCCAAGACAGGAGGAAACACCTGGAGCAACAACTGAGTCAGTGTTGGGAATTTGGAATGTGGCTATTGGAAAGTGCTTCTAAAAAAACTGTATAAAGGGGGAAGTGGCGGGGGCAGTGCGACTAGGAAGATTGAGTCAGGGTAGGAATAGAAGACAGAAGAGAGAGAGAACATAAAAGAGGGAGCCATTATTGGTATGAAGAGAAAACTGAACCTAAAGAAATGTCTAGAGTCCTACAAGACTGATGCCAATTAACAATTTGAGCAATCGTGAAAAGGCTACCATAAATTCCCTTCCCTGATAGTGAGATCATCAACTAAATTAACCACCATCATGGAGCTCTCATCTAGTACCTGTTGGAAACAGAAGCAAACACCCATAACTAAACACTGAGTCGAACTAGAATCCAGATGCGAGAGAGCACAAGACCAGGTTGCAGAAACACATAGAGACAGCTGACCTAACAAGGAGGAGCTAATGGGCTCCCCAGACTGATAGCTGGGAATCCAGCATGGGACTAACTCAGACCCCCTGAATATGGGTCTCAGCTAGAAGGACTGAGCAGTCTGGGGGACCTCAGACAGTAGAAACAGGATGTATTCCTAGTGCACAAAAGGACCTTGTGGACACATCCCCCATGGAGGGATATTCCCTTAACCTAGAGACAGGAGAGAAGTCCTAGTCCCTACTTCAAATGACTTGTCAGATTTACATGACCCCACCTGGATAGCATAGCCCTACATGTGTAATAGGGGTGGTGGGATGGGAGTGGAGGGTGGCCAGGGTGCAGGTCAGAGGGGAAAGAGGGTAAGAGGGAGGGAGGGAGGAATGGAGAGAGGTAGGGGAAACTGGGTCGACATGTAAAATTCTTAAATTATATTATTAATAATAAAAACTGTATAAAGGAACAAGACATGTAGTTCTAAGAGAAAAGTCTGTAGTAAAGATTTGTCCCCATGGTTAATATGCGACTGAGCTTCCTATTGGTCACCTGAGTGATGCATGTTGTGGGACCCATACACAGCAGCAGTAATAAGGATCTCGAAGTGTACTTTTAAGTAAGGGATGCTAAGAAGATGCAGAGGGAATAAGAGATGTGAAGGTCATCTAGACTGATGGCAAGGAAACAAAGGTGCTAATTTTCATTTTTCCATTGAGTAAACAAGTAGAAAATCATTTAAAAAAGGGAAAGCCCACAGAAATAGAAGCATGCTATTTAGAACACGAAGGCAAATATGAAAAGAATTTGCTCAAGTGTCCACTGTATAATAAATCTTTTGGAATTGATTGATGTATTTGTATATTTATAACTTTGATAAAAGTAAACAGAAAAGCCACGCTGTGAAGTAAATGAATTGCTTAATCATTTGATAAGAAATCTGAACAGGACAGTATTTTAGAGCAGTGGTTCTCAACCTGTGGGTCATGACCCCTTTGGGGGTCAACTGACCTTTTCATAGGGGTCACCTAAGACCAGCTGAAAATGCAGATATTTACATTATGATTCATAACAATAGCAAAATTACAGTTATGAAGCAGCAATGAGAATAACTTTATGGTTGGGGTCAGCACAATGTGAGAAACTGTATTAAAGGGTATTAAAGGGTGGCAGCATCAGGAAGGCTGAGAACCACTGCCTTGGACATTATTATTTAAACACAATCATTTATTTTGACTTATAAGAATATTTGAACAGAAATAAAACCTTGTGTGACATAGTTTTACACATCATACATAGTGCACACCCACACATGTGCACGCACATGCATGGCCACACACACACACACACACACACACACACACACACACACACACAGTTTTCTCACACACAGTTTTCTCCCAGGTCTGTGGGGATAGAACCCAGGACCTTGAACTTGGTAAACATTTGCTCTACCACTAAATTTCACCAGCCCTTCCATATATGTTTTGATGTTGGCACACGTGGCATTATAATTGTTACACTTTATTGAATTATTTCTTGAATGGTTCTATTTATAATTGACCCTATTTATTACTCATAAAACTTTGGCACAAGAATCTCTATTATTTGACATTGCCTTTAATGTTCTTGCTATGTTGTCCATCCTTTTATTTTCAACACCTTTGAAACTTTTTATTTATTCGAGACAGGCTTTCTCTATATGCTGGCTGTTGTGCAACTCACTATGTGGATCAGGCTAGTCTTCAACTCACAGAGATCTGCCTGCATCTTCTCAGTCATGTGCCACCATTTCTGGCCCATGATACTTAAAGCATCATCTTGAAGTGTCTCTTTTATATTTGAAATTACTACATTTATGCCTTGTTTTTCTTTATCACCCTCTACTCTGGTCCTTTCTCACCCTGTGGCAGTTATGGATGGTCTAGTTAAGTGACTACTCATATTGCTGATGAGCCTTCTACCATTTTAGTAAATACCTAAGATAACTGGCTTGGAAAGAGATTGTCATTGGACTCTTTGTTATGGAAGTTCTGGTCCATTGCTGGTTCTCTTGCTATCTAGCCTGGGTGAGGCACACATCACGCTGGAGATTGTGGAAAGCCAAATGGCTCCCCTCATGGTTAGAGAGCAAATAGAAGGAAAAGGAAGTGACCAAGGTCCCCTCATTCCTCCCAAGGGCATACCCAGTTATGTAAAGACCTCCCTTAGGGCCCCACCTCCTGAAGTCTTGACTATAAAGGTACTTCAGCGCCATCCTACAGAGCAAATTTGTATAATATGGACCTTTAGGGGACACTTAAGACCCAGACAGTAGCATCATTTAAAGCTCAACACCTTAATTAAACTCCAACAACTAGCAGCGTAAATGATAAATTGAGGAATTGGAGTGTGACAAGGGACTTTGGGGAGCTGGCTGATGATTAACTAAGAATCTGGTGTGGTGGGGAGGTTGGGGAGGGAAGGAGAAGGGATCCAGTGTGGTAGGAAAGCTTCAAGGCGCTAAAGAAACCGTTAGGATGACCAGCAGCCGCTTGCCTTCCAGAAAGCGCTCTTCAGGAACTGAATGTATTTCCAGAACAAAGACTGGCTCTTGGAATTTGGGTAATGCTGTTGGAAATGAGAAGACGCTGAATGTTTTAACCCATTCAAAACCGTAGAATGGAAAGATGCCAGGCAAAGAGAAAGACTTCAGCTGTCCTGTCTTGTCCTTGGGAGAACTAGTAGTTTTTTCAGTGTTACCACAAAACCACTGGCTTTGAAAGGTGGGGGTGGGGTGGAATAGGGTTTGGTAGAACCACATTGGGTAGGATGAGTAATACAACTATAGATCTTCCTTTTGGAAGATTTTGGAGAATAATTCACCCACAGCAACTCACTGGGCTACCATGGCTTTGCAAGACCAGACTATGCATGTGTGTATGCCTGTGGGTGTGTGTGCAAGTGCATGTTCGTGTGTGTGTGTGTGTGTGTGTGTGTGTGTGTGTGTGTGTGTGTGTGCCCACCCACATACATGTGGATGGCAGAGATCAACATCAGCTTTATCATCTTCCATCTTTTTTTTTCTTTTTTTTTTCTTTCTTTATTTTGAACTGGCCTCTTCATTCAATCTGAAACTCACCAGTTCTGTTACTATCTGGCTAACAAAGTCTGGGACGCCTCCTTTCTCTGCCTCCCCAGGTGATATACCTATTGCAGTTTAATAAGGATCAGGATAAATAGGCTGAATAGATGTTTATTCAGGGAGAAATAACTTACAACATAGATGAACACACAGTAGGTTCCTCCAGGTGCTCTCTCCACTTTCTGCCAGCAAGAGAGTGTACCCTGGCTCCTCCTCAGACCTAGTTCCATGGGTCACTTCTGCCCCTGGCTCCACCCACAATGGGTGTGGTCAGTGCCACAGAAGCAGACAAAGTGAATATCCCATTACACATACCCAGTTTTTATGTGGATGCTAGGGGATCTGAACTCAGGTGCTCACTCTTGCACGGCAAGCACTTTACTCACCGAGACATCTCCTTAGCATTGGCATAAAAAGGAAAAAGTACAGATTATCTCTCAAGGGAACCCTTTAGGGCTGGAGAGATGGTACAGTGGTCAAGGGCTGGAGAGATGGTTCAGTGGTCAAAGGCTGGAGGGATGGTTCAGTGATCAAGAGCCCTTACTTGTCTGTCAGAGGATACTGGTTTGGTACCCAGCACTCCAGTCAAGAAGCTCATGACTTCTTGTCACTCGAGTTCTATGGGATCCAATATCCTCTGGCCTCTGTGGACACCTACATGCATGTGGTGCATATAAGTTTACACGTATAAATAAATAAATTCATAATGAAGAAAATTATTTTGACATTAACCTGCCATTGGATCATGAATAGTTTATCATACGTTTAGCCTGGAATGTATCCTAATGGTTTAAATTGACATTCTTAGACTTAAAGTATTTGTTTGAGAGGAGGAATGTAGACATGGGGTTCCAACGCTAACCCAAAAGCTAGTTTGTAACATGAAAAATAAAAGACCTAGAGACTGATAATGGGGTTCAAGCTTCAAGCTGAAGATCAGAAAAGTGCAAAGCTCTTACTATTTCAGGTGAAAGGGTTTATCCTGTCTCAATGAGCTCTCACCATGCCTTTCCTCACTGAGACTTCAGTGTCTTCCTATCCTCAATGTGGCAGGAGAATGAATGCCTGATACTGACTGCTGAAGATCCTGTTCCTATCTTTTAAACCCCCCGTAGTGCTGGGATTAAAGGTGTGTGATCCCAGGTGCTGAAATCACCTCTGTACAAGCTGTTTCTCTTTAGGACTGGATCAGTCTTGTGTAGATATGGGTGGCCTTGGATTTACAGAGATCTATTTACTTCTTAATCCTGAATCCTAAGATTAAAGGTGTGTTCCACCACCTCCAAGCTTCTGGCTGCTGGGATTAAAGGTGTGTATCACCAATGCCTGGTTTCTATAGCTTGAGGCTGACTTTGGTTTCTGAATCTTCAGACAACCTTTAATAAATCATAAATAATATATCTTTATGTTATTTGCAATTGGTATGCACTGGCAAAGGGAAAAATAAGTTTTCTCCAGTGGAGTGTTACTGGGTATATCAATGACACTTCAGGGTACGTCCCATGCCCAGCAATAGTTGGCAAACACAAAATACATTCCACCTTTCTTATTTCTGTTTCTTCTTCTTCTTCTTCTTCCTTTCTTCTTCTTCTTCTTCTTCTTCTTCTTCTTCTTCTTCTTCTTCTTCTTCTTCTTCTTCTTCTTCTTCTTCTTCTTCTTCTTCTTCCCTTCCCCTTCTCCTTCTTCCTCTTCTTCTTCCTCTTCTTCTTCTTCTTCTTCTTCTTCTTCTTCTTCTTCTTCTTCTTCTTCTTCTTCTTCTTCTTCTTCTTCTTCTTCTTCTTCTTCTTCTTCTTCTTCTTCTTCTTCTTCTTCTTCTTTTTTGTCTTGTTGATGTTTTGGTGTTTGGCTATTTGAGAGAGACACAAAGTTGGTTGAGTGGAGAGGTGGTTAGGATTTGGAAGAGGGGAAATGATGAAAATGAGTTGTATGAGAAATTTTTTGAGATAATTTTTAAATAAAAAAGTTCAAAAAAGGGGGGAAACAACACACACAGCTCTTCTTAATACAATTATTTGGGGGGGCTGTGTGTATACAGTTTACAGAATGGTGAGTTGGGAAAAACTTGGTGATTTTCATGATTGTGCTTGAAACTGAGACAGTAGTTTCTCTGTGTCACATGTAAGAACTGAGAGCTAAGAGAAAACAGCATTCCAAGAAGTTGCATGTCAAGGTGAGGGTAGCTTCCCTTGGAATGATGACCAGAAGTTATCAGAGGTACCATAGGATTCAGGTATTGTCTTTACAGATCTCTGATCTATACCACTCAGTAGGATAACCATGGATTTTACTGTTCTAGTGCTGCATAAAATGGAGGAAAAGGCTATTTCATCATTTAGTGGCTTTATCAATCTGAGCATTCTTCTGAGTGTGTGTTTGGTGTGTGTGTCTGTGCCTGTGCCTCTGTGTGTGTCTTTGCGTGTCTGTGTCTAGTTGTAAATGCGTGCATGCATGTCTGGACGTGCGTTTGTGTCTGTCTATGTTTGGATGTGTGTGTGTCTGTGCCTGTGCCTGTGCATTTGTGTAGGTAGTTCATATGAGTACAGGTCCTGAGGCCACTGAATTCATATCCCCTTGGAGCTTGAGTGACAGAAAGTTGTGAACCATCTGGCTGGGTATTAAGAATCGCACTCAGCTCCTCGATAAGAGCAGTATGTACTGCTCTGAGCAATATTTCCAGTCCTGCAAATATAATTTTTATCAATTAAAATGATTTATTCATGATTCTATTGGTCATCCTTAGAACTGCATTTGCCATTTAATGGGGCCTCTCATTTGACAGATAAACTAGAACTGGGACTCGGAAAAGATGCTGACATGACTGGGACGTTCAAGATACACACACTGGACACCTTAGTTGAAAGGATTGGAATAACTAGACACTGTCCATCCAAGATACACCCATCTCCCCCTTGTTCTCTATAGGAAGGTAGCTGCATCTTTTCTCATGGTGATCCAGGCTTCTACATGGTGCTCTCTCTAATGGAGCCAGTTGCCCAGCAACCAATGTTAAAGGAAGAAAGTACACATGAAGTAGGTCCAACTGGACCACCTTCTGAATACAAACTTGTTTCTGTCTGTTGAGAAACTGTGCTGAATGTCACTGAATGTCGAGAAGAGGAACCCATCTCCTGGGAAGATAGTTTCTACATGTATTCTATGCCCATAGCACTGAAAGGTAGTAGGCAGAGTGGCTTGGGTGTGCCAGGTTGTTGATGTTATCTATGTGTTTTAAAAATGTAAGGTTCATCACTACATTGTCTTCCTCCTCCAATACCTGCAATTGTTTCTACTTTTAAAAGTGGAGCACACATACGTAATATAAATTATTCTAAAGTAATCCAGTATCATTTCTTCCTCATGAGCAAGGGACTTCATATTCAGTTCCTCATTGAATACTTCTTGAACTTTTCTTAGATCATTGTCTTGAATTTTAATTTCACCTTTGGAAAAATAAAGCATGAAAAAATTTAAATTATTATATATGGCTCAGGACATGACTGCCATGTGTCAGCATGTTGCTTCCTGCTTTTTCTTTTCTTACCCCACATTACTCTGAAGCCCCATCTGCATGTATAACTGGTCATCTCTATTTTTACCATCCTGTGCATTGAAATTTACTTTCTTATGTTGCACATTTTGTCTTCTTCTGGTCTCAGAGTAGTTTCTTAAATCTGCTTTTACTTAATCTCTTTCATGTGAACAGGTCACCGCAAACTTAAATACGCTGTGGACATTTATTATTTTGCAGAATTTCTTAGTGTTAGAAGCCATGGGAGTCAGTTAGTGAATCCCTCTGGTGTAGCTGAGTCAGCATGTTGGCCTAGTGAGCTGGCAGTTTGACAGAAGCCAGAAGGTCAAAAATTGTTCACTCAAATGGTTGTTGGAAAGTTGGTATTGGTAGGAGGCCTCAGCTGCTAAGCATAGACTCCTCAGCAGGACTACCTGAGAACACAGACATTAGTCCAAGGGAATTCAAGGTGGAAGATACGGTGCCTTTTGTGACATAGCCTCAGAAGTCACAGTACATCATTCCAATAGTAACCTGTGTCACAAGGGTTAGCCCCACTTAGTGAAGGAAGGGACTAGATGACTACAAGGTGAGGACCTTTGAGGGCTGTGTGAGACTGTCTACTGAGTTTTGAATTATTTTGCTACTCATCTATTCTTACTTAATTTCTCCCTACTTTTAAAAATTCTTTTTCTCCTAATAATATATTCTATACCCACTTGATCTCTGACTACCCTAAAACATAGTCTGAGATTCCTCACACGATAGTCCAATGTTTACCTTGGTCTAAAATGGTCTCATGAACATTGATTTATTTTTATTTTTTTAATTTATTCTCATATATTAGCTGGCTTTCTCCATGTTTTCTTTCTATGTTTCAGAATTTGATTAAATATTTGGTATTTAAATTGGGGGCTTAGATTGATTTACATATGGTAAAAATAAACAGCCAATCTGAATAAGGATGAGAAATTTCTGTTCTCATCAGTTTCCTTCCCACATTCTAAGTCCTAGAAGCCACTTCTATGCTGTCTGTCCCTTTGCCCATGCCAGGACAGCCAAGAATACTAATGTCATTGTATGTATATATTTGGATTTGGTCTATTGGTACTTTATTAAGGACTTCTGACCTTGTACTCATGAAGATAGTAGTCTGATCTTTGGATGTGACCACAACTGGCCTTATAAAGTCTACTGGGAAGCAGTATCATCATGGAAGGTTTTTTGAGTTTGTAGTCATTCTTATACACATCTGTAATTGAATTTACTAGCAAGGCTATATAGTTTTGGAGTTTTCCTTTTGTAAGGCTTTAGATAGTATGGTGCATTTCTTAGATACAAGATCATTATGTTAACATTTCTCTTTGAAATATTTTTGCTATTTTATGTCCTTAAAAGAGATCACATGTTTCGTCCAAGTTGCTCAGTTATTGTTGCTCATGATATTTCTGTTATTTCCCCCCTAAGTTTCTGTGAGTGTACTTTGGGGTCCTCTTTAAATTCCTGACATCAATCGTTTGTCTTTCTTCCTTTCTCTTCCTTCCTTCCTTCCTTCCTTCCTTCCTTCCTTCCTTCCTTTCTTTTTCTTTCTTTCTTTCTTAATATTGTTGCTTTGTCAGTCTACCAGGAATTCATCTACTGTATTGTTCTTTTTAATGAACGGTTCTTGGCTTTGTTATTATTTTTCCCTTTTCTGTTCTGTAATCTTTACCAGCTTTTTCCCTTTTATTAGCTTCAGGGTTTACTTTGCTCTTCGTAACTAGTTAATTTACTTTGCTCAGGTTCTTGGCTGTATATCTTACTGTGAGATCTCACAAAGACCATTGTGACCTCTTAATAACCAATGCCATCATCCCACTGTTGTAAGTTTTTGTTTTTTTCAAGACAGTGTTTCTCTGTGTAGCTTTGTAGACCAGGCTGACCTGGAACTCAGAGATCCACCTGCCTCCCGAGAGCTGGGATTAAAGATGTGTGCCACCACTGCCAAGCCACTGTTGTAATTAAAAAACAAACAAACAAAAAAAGCCCTGTGACAGAGTTCAATCAGATCAATCAGAGGGTTTTGTTTTTGTTTTTGTTTTTTAATTAGGGAAAAGGATCATAAAAAGGGGGGGAAGGGGGCAAGGGGATGGGAAGACCGGCCTGTGGGGACGAGAGGGGTGGGAGAGAGCAAAGAGAGGAGAGAGGCAGAGAGAGAGAGAGAGAGAGAGAGAGAGAGAGAGAGAGAGAGAGAGAGAGAGAGAGAGAGAGGAGAGAGGGAGGGAGGGAGGGAGGGGAAGGGGGAGAGGGAAGAGAGAGAAACAGACAAATAGAGAGAAGGAGAGAAAGAGAGAAGGATGGGAAGTGGGCAGAGCCCTTTTAAAAGGGAACATAGTGAATGTGCACAGTAGTGCTCTTAGTGGCTCAGCTGAGGCATACCTGTCAGAACCAGTTTCAGAGGTTTCCATCCATCATGGTGTGGAAATGTTGAGCGTCAGAGTCTCATGTCATGATGGTCAGGAAGCATTGGAAAGGGAAAATAGGAAGGAACCCAGGGAAGAAGATACTGGCCTCCAAGCCTCACCCCATCCTGCAGTGACTGACTTTCTCCAGCTAGACCTACTTCCTTTTACCAACTCCCCATAATGCCATGGTAATTATGAACCCACCAGAGACTTAATCTGTTCTTTAGGTCAGAAGCTTTCTGATCTGACCATCTCTGGAAATAACTTCACAGACACAAGAATGCTTTACTGTTATCCTAGGCATTTCTTAGTCCAGTCAGATTAGCCATCAGAATTAGCCATCATGGCCATTCTTGAAATACACACGGTACTTACAGATCTTTGTTATTTCATATAAGACTCAATTTCTACAGTGTATGAACACTTGTGCTAGGTATATAACTGTAGAGACTGGCTTCTGCCCTTCCTGTTACTACAAAGTAAGTGCTTTTAAATAAATCTTTGTGGGTGTGGATGTATGTGGTGTGTGCGTGCCCACGTGTTTGTGTAAGTGCAGATGGATGTGTTCTACAGTGCTTGGGTGGAGGTGTCAGTCCCTGTTTCCTATCTTTTCTGAGGTGGAGTGTCTTGTTCACTTTAGTGTATACCAGGCTTCCCAGCCTATGAGTTTATGGATGTTGTCTATTCTGCCTTCCATCTCACCCTAAGAGCACTGTGCCCAACTTTACATGGAAACTGGGGACCTGAACAATGGCCTTTACTCTTACATAGCAATACCCACCAAGACATCTACCTAGCACAGAATCCAAATGTCTCTCAAGGAAAAAAAAATCATACACAATATTTATACGTCTCTGCAGAAATTTTTCTTTTTCTTTCACTAGCAAAATTTGACTAACAAGGTTTGTGAATTTGTTTCTCCTTGAAATCTAGTCAATACCTTTAAAAAGTGGGTTAAGACAACAGAAGTACAAAAGTTCCTCTGAAAATGGATCGCAGTTAGCATAGAGATGACAGTTGTCTGCATAGTTCCAGTGGAACTTGCCAGGTGTCTAGTAGTAGGGTAGGTGTTTTGGTAATGAAACTTCCCGACATACTTAAGAAATATGTGCTTGTCCAATTGTTTATATACAGTGTATTCCTAATTAAACAAAAACTCAGCAAAATGTATTTAAGTTCATTTAATGTTTGAAACATTTTCACAAAAAGTAAAGGATGCCCTTGAGAGATATCTATAAACATGTCCAAATATTTACTCAATCTCAATCCCTGTAACATACTGCCTTTTAGAAAGTGCTGTCATTTGGGTCCTTAAATTATTACATGTGATGACAACAGAATTCCACATCTTTATTATGCATATGAAGTAGATAACTGGTACATGGTACAAGATTTCACGGGACTGTCTCAGATATATATATATATATATATATATATATATATATATATAATTTTATTCAGGAAGAAATCATTTACACTTGATGCAGATGACTGCCACAAGTCCCTGCTCCGGGGACCTACACTGGCTGCCCTCTGTGACCCGATCGGGAGCAAGAGAGAGCAAGCCTGTTGCAGACCTCAGACAAAATACCATGCGCTTCCATACATACCTGTGACCACGTCCAAATGGGCGTGGTCAGAGCCACAGGTGCAGCTGGGTGGATCTCTCACTGCATGCATACAACTATAATATGAACTATCTGGGTAATTTGAATTTTTCTAATGGGTACATGAATAAAATGAGAAAGAGATGAAATCAATTTTAAAGGTATATTTTATTTAATACAATGCATCTCAAGTATTTTAACATGGAGTGAATATATAATTTATTTGGAGATACCTTTCATCTTCATAATGTTTTCTAACAAGATGTTATGGAGTGAAGTATGTATTTGATGGCTATCTTATGTTGTCTATCTTACATTGGACTTGCCACATTTCAAGCAGTCCTTTAACACCACAGTAGTATTATTCACCAGCTCTCATTTTCTGAACTGTTTGGAGGCAAAAAAAAAAAAAAAAAATCCAGCAAAGTATAATGGCTATATCTGAACAGAGCCTTTTATTACTTGACAGCAGGTTATTAGGCATTGAGGCTTGAATGAGGCACCCAACGCTATGTATTAAACACATCTCTTCCTTCATAATCCTCTTTGTGTCACCCAACAACACCCACACATTTCAGCAGACGATCAGCAGACTATCAAAGGACAAATTCCAAATTACATCTTGATCTTTACACTATATATGGTTCCCGAGAAGCCTCTGAGCCTCTTCACCCACTCCCTACTTAGGACAATTCCTCCTTCCACGGCCACCTATTGGAGGTCTCCAGATATAGTGCAGCCCACATAAAAGGGCTGAGATGTATCCCTTGTCAGCAAAAAGATATTTTACATTTTCAAGGACAGAGTAATGGGAAGTGCAAGAAAGCTGTACCTGCCATTCTTTTGAAAGACAAATGTATACACTTTTCTTACCGCCCATCATCTCTTTTCTTTGTGACAGTGTTTGCAAAAGTCTGTCTGTCTGTTTCTCTCTCTCTACCTCCCTTCCTCTCTCCCTTGTTCTGCAGGGAAATAGAGAAGTTTACCATGAGTTCTGGGCATCTGAACTAACAGTCTGGGAGAAGAATGACAATGAGCGCAGATCCAATCGTTTGCTCTAAACTTGGTCCAAAAAAACACTTGAATTTCTCCTTGTGGTTGTGTATTCAACACCTAGCACACATACCTTAATTACCATTGGCTCCTTTAACATTGTACTTTCCGTACTTATTTTGGTATTTGTGTTTAATTCATCTCTTATATCTTTCCATCAATCTGTAAGATTACAGGGCGCCTTGGCCCTGATGTGAATATACCATTCAAGTGAGTCTGTGAGAATACACACTTCCCTGATTTCAATGCCAAATATGGCATTTGAAGTCTTACTTTTTATTGTTCTTAGTATGTGTTGACCTGTTGACCAGTAATGTCTAATCTATTGATGAACATCCTTGTGATGTATGAAGTTCCATGTTAAGGAATGAAAACACGAACAGTACCAATACTACAAACTACCAAACAACCCTTACAAAGTTACCAAGATACGTATCGATGAATGGACTTCAATTACTAAAAGCATCAAGGCTTTTGACATTTCATCAACTTTTAAATTATCAAGTGCTTTTTAATGGGTTAATTGTAATTCATATCCAACGGACTACTTCATTTATTTTTAAGAATTGATGACTTTGTGAAATTTAAAGCCTTTTTCCAAAAGGCAAATATAAATGTTCTGTGTATTTTATATCCTCCCTCACCTACAGATGCAACAGTTGGAGAGACAAGTTATGGATGCCGAACGTCAAGCAGAAAAGGCTTTTCAACAGGTAGAGCATAATTTAATCTTTACCTGTCTCTATGCATATAAAGATTGTTTAGCACAAAATAGTAGGATAGCAGTGAACCTTCCTGAATATTTCATCATTTTGACTATTCATGAACTCAAGTCACAGAGTGAAAAAATTGAACTCTCTTTTGTTCCTTTAAAGATTTTCCAAGAGGGGAAAAAAAGGACTTTGATGAAAATATGTTTTTAGAAAGAAATATGACTTTTAATAGAAATCCCAACTGCAATTAAGTTTTATATATAAATATGTTCATATCAGCTTTATGTATTGTAATAAAGGGTTGAAAATGATACGAATTACATATTGTAGAGGAATTAGTGAATAAACTTAAAGCCATGAACTATTGAACAACTATTTCAAATCATTTTACTGAAAACTAATAGAGAGAATGCTTAAAATTATATTAGGAAAACAAGCACAAAATTGTGTATTTCATATATTAATATTTATGGGTAAGAAAAGTCAAATCCGTGACTTTAAAAGTAATCTGAGAGGAAACTAGAAGTTTGCTTAAATTGCAGCATTAAGAATGGTTACTGGACAGTGGTGGCATACAACTTTAACCCCAGGTCTCGGGAGGCAGAGGCAGGTGGATCTCTGTGAGTTCAAGGCCAGCCTGGCCTACTGAGTGATTTACAGGATAGCCAGGGATACACAGAGAAACCCTGATATGACAACAAACAAAACAACGACAAAAAAAGAGAATATTTTTCTGTATTTTCATTCATTTTTTAAATACCGCTTTGATTCTTTAAATGGTTTGGAAAGTCACTTAGCCCATTCTAGGCCTTGAGAACAATACATGCATAGTTTGGATGGACATACCCAGCCTTAAAGTTCTTTCACAATCTCTAGTCAAAAATCGCCAATTTTTTTTTTAATGAAAAAACTCTTTATCACAGTCGCTAACAATTTCCAAAAGCTTCCATACAGAATTCTTTCTGAGAATACACAGTACAATAGTTGTACTGCCCTTAGTCCTGTCATCTTTTGTCTAGAATCTAGACCTGATTTTACCTGGCAAATTGTTAGAGTGGTTATACCACTCAAACCTAATCCGTCATCTCTTGTTCATATTTGAAAAGAAGTCTTACAATTGTATTACATGAAACTTTAAGCACATATAAGAGGAGGGGACGATGTAATGAACTCCCGGGAGTTAGCTGATTTGTGCGTCTTATCACCAGCCACTTGTTCCCCCCACTCAACCCTACAGGGATTATTTATTTTGAAGCAGATACCAGATATCACGTGATTGTAGCCATGAAGAAAGTTGAGTGAAATCAGAGCAACTGATCTAAAAGACTCTTCAAAACCCCAACCGCAATACCATTATCATGCCAAAATATTACCAAAATTTCCTCAGGAAGCTAAATACCGTTCAGAATTCTCCCAAACATCTCATACTTGCTTCTGGTTTTGTTTTTCTTTAATATGTACTTTGTTTTAAGTGTGTGTGTGTGTGTGTGTGTGTGTGTGTGTGTGTGTGAGAGAGAGAGAGAGAGAGAGAGAGAGAGAGAGAGAGGAGGAGAGGGAGGGAGGGAGGGAGGGAGGGAGGGAGGGAGGGAGGGAGGGAGGGAGGGAGGGAGGGAGGGAGGGAGGGGGAGGACATGTGGATGCTGGTGCTCACAGAGAACTGTAGTGTTGCTTCCTATGAGAGCCTGAGTTACAGGCAATTGGTGCCGAAAACTGAACTTGAGTCTTCTTGATAAACAGTATGATTTTTTGACTGCTGAACAAGCCCCATGTTATTGTTTTTTAATTGGGTTGAGGTTCATAGAATATAAAATTAATTCTTTTAAAACAGACAAGTCCTGTCTTTGGGACCTGAGCAGCTCAAGTCTGCTTGAGCTAGTTCCTTGCTGGAGAGTAGCTTAGGGATTTCAAAATCAAAGAGGCTTAGGGGGAATGTTTCAAGGGTATGCTCAAAGGAGCAAATATGAGTTTACCCAGAAGGAATAACCTGAGAGCACAGAGTAGTCCACACTGGAGTGCCTATGTGTAGATATTTGAGAAAGTTTATTTAAACCAATTTGAACTCATGTGCGTCTCTCTCTCTCTCTTCTTTCTCTCTCTCTCTCCCTCGTGTGTGTGTGGGGGGGGGTTAAACTATGTTTATTTTATGTGCATTGGTGTTTTGCTTGTATGTATGTCTCTGTAAGGGTGTCAGGTTCCCTGAAACTGGAGTTACAGACAGTTGTGAGCTGCCACGTGGGTGCTGGGAATTGAACCCAGGTCCTCTGAAAGAGCAGCCAGTGCTCTTAACCACTGAACCATCTCTCCAGCCCCCTGGAAGGTATTTGTTACAGGCCAGTCTCTGAGTAGCTAACATTCTCGTCTGGTTAAGGTTAAATGAATGGAAAAAGAACAGGGCTGTTTTCCATGTGCTTGTGGTAGGACATTTTAAAAGGGCTGCTTGTTCCTTCCGTGGACATCTTATTCATGGTGATTACCAACGAACTTGGTCGTAACAGGACCAGCTGGCAGGCCAGATGCCTGTGACTATTTTGTGATTCTTTCCCTGATACTTTGCACATTTGCCAATACTTTTCTTGCCTCAGAAAGTTGTTCATCCAAAAGTAACAGCCACCTTTAAAAGAGTCAAGACGACAATGATGCATCCAGGGATCTCTGTGGTGTTTACACACCACACAAAGAAAAGACTGTGTTCTTTGAAATAAAGATGTGGCTCCAGGTCCTAGCTGTCCAGAGCTATAGACCTTTCCTAAGTAATGAAAGCGCAGTTGGAGGCAGCAACCAAAAGTGGTTTCTCTGTCTTAATAAAAGGAGACTGAAGTGTTTATCTAATCTGTATCAATAAGAACTTGGGAATCAGATATAGGGTGAAAACCTGAATGATCAGAGAAGCGGCTGGGAAGTGACCAGTGACCTCCTCTCTCCTTTCTCTATCCAAAAGGGCCAAGAATCTCTGTAAGTCCCACCCTATGACTTCCCATGTCTCTCTCCATGTCCTTGGTCCTCCAAAAACTCTATGGCTAAGTTTGGTCAGCTAATAGCTAGCTCCATCCTCAGATTCAAAGTGAACTTTGTTGTCAGTCTCGGGAGTGTCGGAGTGTGGTCAAAATATCCCACAACAGGAGACTAGAGGTGAACAGCTGTCTCTGGTGTTACATGGTTTGAGGGAATCAGATCTTGCATTGCTGTGACAAATAACCCGAGAGAAACTGTTTACAGAAGGTTTCGGTCTCTGGTTGGCTTCCACGGGGAGGTCAAAACATCAGGACTGAGAGTGCTGGTAATGAGTAGAGATGCTTACCTTTTGGTAACAGTGAGAAAGGGAGTGTGGGTGGGTAGAAAAGAGACAACAGAGACAGAGAAGGACAATAGAGAGAGAGAGAGAGAGAGAGAGAGAGAGAGAGAGAGAGAGAGAGAGAGAGAGAGAAACAGATGCACACCGGAAATATAAGGATGCCACCAGGGAACTGGAGCTCTAAATTCATGCTCTCAAATGACCCTTCCTTCAGCCATGCCCACCCTTCATCAATAATGCCATCAGTGGATTAATCCATTCCTGAAGTCAGGGTTCAGCCACATCACTATGGCTGGGTCTACAGGTCTAAGACCAAGCCTTCAACATATGAGCATGTTGGGAGATACTTCTTAACTAAACTGTAAGGTTATTTATACTTTGTCTATGTTCTTTTCTGTCTCTGACACATGTGTATGTGTGTGTGCATGTGTGTGCATTTGTGTGTGTGCATGTGTGCGTGTGCGTGCATGCGTGCGTGCGTGCGTGTGTGTGTGTGTGTGTGTGTGTGTGCATGCGCGCACACACACATAAGCTCATGTGCATGAAGAAATAAAAGTTCAGTGTCAGGTCTTCCTCAATAACTCTCTCCCTTTAAATTCTTTAAAAATTTACTCTTTTGCAATTTCATAGATGCATACATGTGATGAGATCATATCTACCTGTGTCACCTTACCAACTTCAACTTCTCCTGGACCTCCCCTCAACAATTCCAGCACTGGCCCCCACCAACTCGGCCATCTTTCCTCCCTCATCTTCTTTTTTCCTCTTCCCCTCTGAGTCCAATTAGTCTAACTGTGCACATGGGTATAGGGCAGCATCCATGGGAGCATCCAATCATGGGCCACAGGACAGAAGAAAGCTGACTCTCTCCTTGGTGGCCAGCAACTGCCAGCAACTACTCTGCTAACGGTGGGATCTAGGGTTGCTCTTGGTTCTTCACATTAGAGTGTTGATTGACTTATCCTGTGGCAGCAACCATGGCTGCTGTGGGAGGAGTTAATGAGTCCAAGGGCCCAGTCATGTCCAGAAGAAGTATTTTCAAAGCAGTCTCCTCTCCTGGACCTCTGCTCTTACACCTCCCACTTCTGAGCCTTGGTAGGAGGAAGTGATGTATAGAGAGATCCCACTTAGCACTCACTGTACACTCTACAGTTCTTCTCTGCACTCTGCTTATGAGTCTTTATTAACTGCCGCATGGATAGGATGCCTTGATGAGGTCCTCCTCGTGTTTTGAAACAGAGTCCTTTATTGAACCAGGCACTCGTGGATTTGCTTAGACTGGTGGACAGTAATCTATCTTTCTCCTCCTTCCAAGCACCGGGAGCTGCCATGCCCAGCTTTTCTGTGGGATCTGGGGATCTGAACTCAAGCCTTCACGCTTGCAAGCAGGCACATAACTGACAGAACCTCTCTACTTGTCTTTCTTGAGGTTTACCTTCTATTACTTTGTGCTCAGAGGGGAGTTGACATATGGTGTTGGGCTCTACTTTCTTCCTACCTATAGCTACAGAATATCCTGTTTATACCCGGAAGGATGTTTGGAGATTATTTACTGTTTGTTTTTTTACTATCTCTAGCTGGGCTATCATCCATGGAGAAGCTCTTTGTCTTTGGTATAATTTTTTATTGCTCATCAAGGAAAACCACTGCTTCATGTTAAAGAAGTTAAAACTAAGGCTACTTAAATTATTATTTGAAGAGCAGAATACATTTTCCTCCTGTTTTGAAACTCTGCTTTTGTTTTTAAAGTTTCCAGCTGTGTTTGTGTGTTTCCTAAAACAGTCTTGGTATCTGAGTCCAAGTTACATTTGCACAGTGAAGCCACAGTTGAAACCTAGTATTCATGGTTAAAAAATAAAACCAAATACACCTTCACAGCTTCCTGCTAAAAATATCCTTTAGTCAAACATGTCTAAATGTCAACTGTCTTTAAGGACTCACTATGATTTTTCTGTTATTAAAATGATGGGAAGATTTGCTTTTGTTTAAACAGTCATCTTGAATTTCTCAGATGTGTTCGTTTTTCTTCTTTATGCCTGTGGTCACCATGCTTCAGGTTAAATTACGTCCTTACCTACTAAGAATATTATAGTGGTATTTATTTATAGAACACTGTGTAGCATTCTCAACACTTTACTTTCTATCTATCACAAACACCTCTCTTATTTAGACCTTCCCATGCAGTCTCATGTGAGGCTTCCAGTGCTTAGCTCTCTACAATGTGGGGTTCAAGTTCAGAATCTGCAGAAAGAGAAAAGAACCAATCAGAAAGTTGTGGCGACGCGTCAACCTCACTGAGTTGGGTATATTCACACAGTCTGTGAGCAGACACGGCACATATACCCTTTGCAGATTCTGTATGCCTCTGTGTGATTTGCAGAAGATCAAAGCAGAGTCTGTCTGATTTAGACATTTAAAAATGAGACCGGCAGTGGTGGTGAACTCCTTTAATCTCAGCACTCAAAGGGTAGAGGCAAGAAGATCTCTGAGTTCCAAGGAGCCTGGTCTACGGAGCTAGTTCCAGGGAAAGCTAGGGCTGTTACACAGTCTCCAAAAAAACCAAAAAGCCAAAATCAAAACAAAATAACACAAAACAAAACAAAGCATGGCTCAGCCACCTGTTACACTCACTAACTGTATATTGTACTGTTGAGTTGTGTCGTGTCTATGATTACACTTATTGTGTCTCTTTCCGTTGAAGTATAGCTTGGGTGCAGGAAGAGATCTGAGGGCCTGTTTTACCCACTGATGCCTTCCTGCTGGAACTGGAGACCACTCATTAAGCCTAATGAGCCCTGACTGAATGTCTTCTACTGCCTGTATTTGGACTCATCTCAGCTTTAAATTTCTTTTCTTTCCTACTCTTTCCTTTTTCTTTCTTTCTTTTTTTCTTACCTAAGTTCAGTTTCCTCCCCAAAATGTGTTATTATCTAGGCCATCTAAGTTGAATCTTATCTCACCACTAACCATCTTTCTTTATATTTCTTTCTGGTCTTATGGTGAGATGGGGCTAGAAACCTTTGCTTCTATATGAACACTTTGCATACATTGCTCTAGGAAGCATGTGTCTTATCCCATGTAACCAGAGCCGTCTAGTGATCTCTAGTACCCACTCTGAAGGTAACACCACTTGTCAAGATAGTCTTCAGATTTTAAAATCATCCTAATACATTGTACCTTGCTGTTTAATAGTTTTCACTTTGTGACACTATTTAAGAACCTAAAGTTAAAGTGAAATTCTAAGCCTAAAACTATTATACATTAAGTATGGCATAATGCTACTATTTTACCCTCTGAATTTAGGTACAAGTTATGGAGGAGAAACTAAAAGCAGCTAATATTCAAACCAGCGAGTCAGAGACTCGGCTCTATAAGAAGTGTCAAGATCTGGAGTCCATAATGCAGGAGAAGGATGACATCATTCAGAACTTGGAGCTGCGGCTTGAAGAGCAGGTTAGGGAAACTGTATCATCAGCTGTATTAATATGTGATTGTTAATGGGTAATTAAAGACCTAGCTGACACCTGTTTTTATGGCGGGTAACTCTTACTCATAGGATTATGTCATATGTGTCAGTAACAGGTACAAGTAAAAATGCCATTCTCTTCATGTCTTGGGTGACTCCAGGCTTCAAGGCAAGATCTAGCACATTTTACTACAAGCTGTGTGTGTGTGTGTGTGTGTGTGTGTGTGTGTGTGTGTGTGTGTGTGTGTGTGTGTTGCTATGTGTAGAGGTCAGAGGGCAACTTACAGGAAGTGGTTCATTCCTTCCGCCATGTGGTGACAAAACTCATATCAGATGGGCGCATCTTTACTCATGGGTCATCTCTCTGCTCCCAGATTTAATAGATTTTTTTAGATGTGTCAATGTTATTTAACTTTCAAACTTTAGAGTTTAAATGTGATGGTTTTCGTTTGGGAGTATTTAGTGTATAACAGGTATTTATGTCCATAAAACATTTGCAGCCAAACTGAGTATGGTGGTCCATGCCTGTAATCCCAGAATCCTGGAGGCTGATGAAGGAGGGCCTTTAGTGTGAGGCCAGTCTGGACAGCATGATAAGGCTATCTATCTAAAGAAAAAGTATTTACAGGCCATCGTATAGATTTATGTTTGACACGAATCCTCCTCCTGTTCAGAAATATACAGTTTTCAGCTGCCTCATTTGAGCACGTAGAATACTGTAAGTGTTACGACAAAAATTCACTAGGAGCTGGATGAAATGTCTCATCCTCATCATCCCAGCACTTGAGCGGCTGATGCAGGAGGATTGCCATGAGTCTGATGCCACCCTGTGCTACAGAGTAATACCTTTTCTCAAAAATCAACAAATATTTGCATTAGGATCCAATGGCTACATAAGTAACTATTTAATATGATTTTAATGTGACTACTATGTTTGTTAAATGCATTCACTTTTCTATGGTGTGGGTTTTTTTTTTTTTTTCTAGTAGCCCAAACCACACCCATTGTGATTTATATGCTATTCACATTCTCAGTAGTTTTGTGATCAGGTTTTAACGCTGTTAATGTGAAATAGAATTTTTCTGTGTTTGTTTTTCTGGATTTTTAAAAACTAGTATTTGAGGGAGAAAACAGCCCCGTTCCTAAGTGGATTTGTGTTTCTTCCCCCCCACCTCAGTCCATCCCACTCTACTGGTCCTGGAATGGTCCGTTTTGTTTATTTATTTAGGGAATTCACTTTGTCGTGTGAGTAAGAGAGAAACGTCATTCAAATTAGCAATGCTTGCAGTACAAGGTAGACAGTTTCCTGTTGCTTCAACAAAACACCTCACAAAAGCAACTCGAGGAAGGAGCAGTTTTTTATCTCCATCATTTCCCCCTTTTATTCAGTCCAAGGTCCCAGGCAATGGAATGGTGCCATCTGCATTTAAGGTGGGCTTTCCCATTGATTCACCCAATCCAGAAAAACCCTGCATGGGCCTTTTGATTTCTTACTCTATCTGCTGAATAGATTTTCTTTCCTTCCTTCCCTTTCCTATCTGTTTTGGTTGTTTCTTTCTTTGTTTTCTGTTAGTAAGATCTTTTATTTCAGGCTGGCTCTAGACCTTATGATCTTCCTACCTCAGCCTCCAAGAGCTAGGATTATAGGCATGGACTGCTTTGCCTGGCAATTTTGGGTTTTTAAAAATCTGTGTTGACTTGGAGGTAAATGTATTAACCTGGAAACAAGTCCTAAGTGGATTTGCCTTCTATATTTTACAACGCAATGTCTCGAGCCAAGGAGCTTATGATTGACCTAAACAAGTTGTTGATGTTATTTCAGAAGCAAGTGAGAATACAAGAAGCTAAAATAATAGAAGAAAAGGCGGCTAAGATCAAAGAATGGGTAACAGTTAAGTTAAATGAGGTATTTATTGCTATATTTTTCTTTATTCTTAATTCTTTTGATTGAAGTCTTCAGAATATACAACCCTGAGCGAGACATAAAATTCTAATCAGTTAATTGGTTATGGCCCTATATATTTTGGTGAATTTGAGATAGACTGCTTTCATTTAATGTCCATTATATTTTTTAAATTAAAATATTGATAGATTCATGATGATGACTGTAAATAGCCATATTATAATAGAGTAATTTTGAATAATTATGAATATTGAATGTACATATCATAAAATTAGTAGGGTTGGTATCTGAGGAGCATAGACTAATGCTGAAATAGTTTTAAAATTATTTTATAGTGGGAAATGCATAAGGATGGAAACTTTTAGCTCTGGACAAATACATATTGATGACATAATTGTTAAGGTTCATAATCAGGGCTGATAAGTTCACCAGTTTGCATAAATAGAGTAATTATGTACTGTCGTTTTCTAAGTTTTATAGTTTATTGGTGCACTTTGAAATTGCTATTCCTAGATTAAATAATATGATCATGCTCTTTTAGCTGGAAGAGGAGAATCAGAATCTTCGTTTCATCAACCAAAACCAAACTGAAGAGATAAGAGCAATACAGTCAAAGTTGCAAGGTATGTAGATTTCCACTAAGATAGCTTAGCTGGATTTATTTGTATAGTTTACTGTCATTTTGCATCAATGTTCATCATTTTGCTCATATTTTAAGGATCTAATTACGAATATCATGTAAGATGCTATTGTTAGTAAATGAAAAAGAGTTTCTCCTACCAACCTGAATCCTGTACCCAAGGGATGTTGGACTGAGGAATCAAAGGCAAAGAAAAAAAAAAAAGACAAATAATGATATATCAATTTATCAAAGTGTCTATTATATAGGAAAATATGACTGCATAGTAATTTTGCCTTTCTCTCCTAAAAGAGAATTTAAGATCCAAAGAGTCCAATTTGCTGAGACTACTATATGTTAATGTCAGCCTTGCAGGCAACTGGTGCCGACTCCAATAGCGTTTTGGTCCTTTCAAGCAATGTAGCCCTACATGGCTCTGTTAATATTGTTAGAACAGAGAATGGTAGCGGTATTTGTGTTAGAGGTTTGTACTTCAGCATTCCAAGACTTAAACTTTGGCCTTAGAAAGAATAGATCCTTTTAGCAGGATTAACAAGTCAGCAATGTGGTTTAGTTAGATGTACCTGAATTGAAGGTTTCATGCATTCTGAAGATGCCCCTGAATTTGGTGTTCTCTGAAGGCAGCTGGGGGTTGTTTTGTGAGTTCTCAGGTGCCTACTCTGGTTGTTGCAAATGCAGCAAAACTCAGTTCACTCACACATTATCAGCTGGGATTAGAGGTGTCAGCCACTACACCTGGCAAGGTAATTTGTTTAGAGAATGTTAATATTTGCTTTGATTTCCTCCATCTGAATGATAAAAAAACAGACACTGCCATAATTGATCTTAAGGTCCATATTGAGAATTAAGGTTTCTGTTTTCCTGATACAAATCTTCTCTGAGATAGGTTAGATGAACCAATTCTATTTGCAAAAGATTGTTAATTTCAATGATATCCCTGGCTTGCGATTCTAGTCTTCATTGACAGTCTTTTGGGTTTTGTACAATAAGAGGTTCTGATCCTTGGATACTAGGCTTAGACTGGACCATAGATACCATATATATGCTAGATTTAATGTGTTTACAATATATATGTATATATTACACATACTGTCTATATGTACAAAACATATGTATATGTCATAACACAGTGTATGTGTGTATGTGTGTGTGGGTTTTCATCCGTATCCACAGAAGACTGATTCCAGGATCCCATGAATACCAAACTCTAAGGGCCTTAAATAAAACTGTCCAGGATTTGCACATAGTGTGTTACACACATTCTCTTGTAACTTTAAATCATCTTCAGGTTACTACAATAAAAGGTAGATGTTGCATAAATATTTCTTAGATTGTATTTTTAGAGAGTCATAGTACAATATCTGTCCATATTAAGTAGAGACAGATTTTTTTCTAAGTATTTTTGATTCACATTGGTTAAATTTACAGCTGTAGGGTCCATGAAATTTAGGACATAATATACATAATTACTATGATTGTGACTCAGTTCTGTGATAAATGACCAACTAAAGTACTTTAAAGATACCTCTGAAAAAATACATTAGAAATACTTTTTTTTTTATTATCAGTTGTTGCTTAGCATAACACACTTCATCTTCATTGCTTTCCAAATGCTCTGAAATTAACTTCTTTGGGAACTTTTCCTCCTGGGACCTCCATGTCGCCGATCTTTCAAGCAACAATGTATAAAGAGTTATAAAGATGGATTACACGAATGGTTCTCAACCTGTGGGTCATGACCCCTTTGGGTTGCACATCAGACATTTACATTACAATTCGTAACAGTAGCAAAATTACAGTTATGAAGTAGCAACAAATATAATCTTATGCTTGGGGGTCACCACATGAGGAACTGTATTAAAGGGTCGCAACATTAGGAAGATTGAAAACCACTAGATTAAACCCACGATTAGCAATCCAATGACTGAAGTCAGGTCACCAGGACTGGCAGCAAGTGCTTTTACCCACTGACCTCCAACCCGGCGCTGGAGGTCTCACACGCATGCACGCACACACGCACGCACGCACGCACGCACAGAGAGTGAGAGGAGAGGAGAGGAGAAGAGAGGAGAGGAGAGGGGGGAGGAGAGGGGAGGAGAGGAGAGGAGAGGAGAGGAGAGGAGAGGAGAGGGAGAGGAGAGGAGAGGAGAGGAGAGGAGAGGAGAGGAGAGGAGAGGAGAGGAGAGGAGAGGAGAGGAGAGGAGAGAAGAGAGGAGAGGAGAGGAGAGGGAGATTTAGCATGTTGGGGTTCCCATTTACTATACACTAGTAAAAGATGAAATTCAGTCTTTTTTCTGATGTTGAGTGGTTTATTCAGGCCCTTCTGTGCTTTCATTCCACGTCTAACAAACGGTCCTAAAAAGTCCCACTCCATTTTGCTTCCAACCTTGCAGAACTCCAAGGGAAGACGGTATCCTGCGTCTCCACACCGAAGCTTTCAGAAGGGCAGCACCTGAGCAGTTTGACGTTTGGATGCTTCTCATCCCGAGCAAAGAGTCCTCCTCATGTAGTCAGATCCGAGGAAATGAGCAAGATGGCATCTAAAGAACCCGAGTTCTCTGAAGAAAAATGCGTAGAAGGTACTTATGGACTCTGGCAATCTACCTCAGCCTTTTTGTTTTAAAAAAAGCAAAAACATCACTCACAAAGATTAATCAGAATTAAGCTGGATTCTCCCTGACACCTCAGTACTTCAAGGGAATATTTAACAAGAGCCGTACAACACTGCACTTTGTATCTAGTTACATTGTGCCTTAATGTAGGCTTTTGCCAGGGACGCAGAGGATCAATTGATTTCCCCCATCTTAGTGCTTTCTCCTACAGCAGATGGAAAGGTATTTAAAATATAAAAGGTTATAATTCTAACCACAAGGTACACATTTTAAACCAGTTTCAGATGAGAACTCTGCATCTGTCTTCATAGCTTCTTGATAATATTTTTTTTTAAATGACCTAATATTAAACACAAAATCAATACTGGCCCACCAGATACATAAAGAAATGAACACTTGTGTGGGGGGGAGATATTTTGATAACTACTTTCTTTGTTACCTCAGAGAAGAAAATATTGCCTAGATAATCTGATCCTGGCCCTGCATGAAGATTTCTGCTATTCTCTTCACAGCTACCCTCTGAATTTTGCCTGCTGTCGCAGCTTGACATAACACCCCAAGGGCAATCTTTTTTGTTGACTTTCCCAACAGTTGGAGGGAAGGTTGAGTTTGCAACTTAGTTATGCTGGGATCTGGTTTCCTCCCAGTGCATGAGAAAAATGCTGGTGGAGAAAGCTGCCACTCCGCTTGGTTTTGACATTCTGAAAACTACCTCATGCTTTTCCAGTTACCTATTTCTTGCTGTTACTGGCATTCCATTTACTTCTTCAAGAAGTCTTTTTCCTCTCCTTCCCAATGTAACAGCTGCTACAAAGGGCGTCTTTGTTCAGCCTCTCGCTCCTTACTTGTGAAGTTCATATTTATGCCTTCAAAGTTCCTTTTAGGCCAATATCTATGAAGCTATTGGTTCGTTCCTTTTCTCATGGTGCTAACAAATGGAATCCATATCTAAAGACATTTAAAGAGTTGTTTTTTTTTTTTTGTTTTTGTTTTTTTTTGGGGGGGTTTCTTTCGAGACAGGGTTTCTCTGTATAAGAGCCCTAGCTAGCTCTCCTGGAACTCACTCTGTTTACCGGCCCGCCTCTGCCTCCCGAGCGCTGGGATTAAAGGCATACTATTCTTATTATAATACACATTGTAGTTGCAGTTAAACCAAGAGTAGAAGAAAGTTTTTCTGTGAATTGCACATTTTACATATTGAATTGTGAACACAAAGTTTGTCTTTCTTTTGGTTTTTTCAGACAGGGTTTCTCGGTGTAGCCCTGTCTGTCCTGGAACTCGATTTATAGACCTGGCTGTCTTGGAACTCCCTCACAGAGATCAGCCTTCCTTGCCTCCTCAGTGCTGGGCTTAAAGGAGTGCGCCACCATCCCTCAGCACAAAGTTTGTTTCTTATATTAGGGCTTTGTGTTTATACTTAGACTTACATTATGATGATTTTTTAAGATTAGTGGGAGAAGGGTTGTCATTTTCTTTGATTCCAAAATGGAATTAATGGCGTTCATATTTTTGATGGTTTCTCTCTTTGGTGGTCGGCAAACTTCACATTCTGGTCTTTCTCTCTTTAGATTGTTGTCAACTTTCATTTCCTAACATATTTGTTTGTAAAACTCAATTTACTCTTGAAGTATAAGGATTCCATTATATGTATGTATGTATGTATGTATGTATGTATGTATGTGTATATATATATATGTATATATATATATATATGTAAAAATCCCCTATTTTCCAAACTTTTCTCAAAAGGCATAAAGCTAACAAAGAACAGTGTAAGTTGATAAATCGCCAGTTTCTTCAGTGTAGTTACGTCAGGCTGGTAATGCGTACATGCATACACGCAGCATAGTTAACGTAAAGGTTTCATTATTAAAGGCAACCTGCCAATGTGATGTATCTTCCTCCAGAGATGGAAATTGCAGAGAAGCCTGCTGATAACCAAGTCCAAGAAAACAGAAGCCAGAGGAAGCTGCACGAGACCCCTTGCAGCTCAGAACAGAACCAGAAAACAAGAGCAAGCTTTGCGACGGATGGTGCTACGTCCCAGAATTCCGGGGCTCCGGCGAGTGACTGGAGTTCTGACGAGGAAGACAGAAGCAAGGGCAGGTCCAAGTCCAGGTGCACGTCCACACTTTCCAGCCACACATCCGAGGAAGGCGTCCAGTGTGGCAGGATGGGCAGCGAGGCGTATCTCACTGCATCTGACGACAGCAGTTCTATATTCGAAGAAGAAGCTTTTGGTGTTAACCCGCCAGAGCACAAGAAACTCTATTCTTGGCAGCAGAAGGCACCTTGGAAAGCTCAGAATAGCCTTATGAAGGGGAATTCTCAGACGGGCGTAAAGGAGCAAGACAGTTCCTCAGATGAACTGAATAAGAAATTCCAGTCACAGCGACTAGATTATTCATCCTCATCAAGCGAGGCCAACACCCCAAGCCCTATTTTGACCCCAGCTTTAACCCCCAAACACCCTAACTCACTCCCTGGGAAAGGAACACAGTTAGTGCCTTCAGTATACCTGCCACCCCCAAAGCTAAGGATCCCCAATGTCTTTAGTATAAGTGTGGCACTCACCAAAAGGCACCTGAGCCAGCCACAGTTGTGCTCGGACCGGATGTTTGGCATGAACAGGAATGCCATAAGCATGATCCGACCACTGAGACCTCAGGAAACAGATCTTGATGTAGTTGATGGTGACAGCAGAGAAGTGGTGGAGAGCATGGACACGAGCTGCGATGATGGGTTATTTTCCTATGACTCCCTGGATTATCCAAATGCAGATGACCAGGAAACCAGTGAACCCACAAAGAAGGTGTCCTGCAGCAAACCACCTACTCCTCCTTTGCATCGCTTTCCCTCTTGGGTAATTACATCCCTGTATGCAGCATGTACACGGAGTGGGGTGGGGGCGGGGCTTTTCTCAGTGCTCATTTTCAGGTTTCACACTCCCACCCCTGTTCCTTTTCAAATACGGCACTGTTCTGACAAGTTCGTTTTCAGATTGCAATGTCCCCTTCTCCCCAACCACGTTATTGGGGGCGGGGGGGGGGAGAGGAGACAAGATAGGAAATTCAAAACTATGACTTTATTTCGAGATAGAGGAATCAGAGGGCAAATGAGCTTTTCAATATTAGACTTTGGAATTAGATTTGTTCATGCTGGCCCAAGCTGGAGTCAGATCACACTGGCTTCCTTCTGGGGGAAGCGAGGTCAGGGGCCCCTCTACCTCTTGCGATATGAAGATGTTTGATTCCTGTGGGAAATCCTTCTCAAGGGCCAGCGGAATAGTACTGCTCTGTGAAGGGGTAGAGAGAACCCCACACACAGAGGAGAAATGATAGCATGGGGAGAACAGCTCCCTCTAACTGATACTTTGGATTGGATTCCGAATTAGCTATTAACTCTGATTGCTTATTTTTCTAAGGTTTGAGAATTACTTATTGAGAGGTTTTGCTTTACTCTTCATGGAGACTGAATTCCCAAAGGAGACTGAATTTTCTAAGGACTGCAAAACTAACCTGTCAATTATGTGGTATTTTCTAGAAATATCTACATTGCATGATTTTAAAAAAATACTCTAGCTTTAAACTTTAACATTTATTTATTAACGGGAGGGATAAGCATGCCGTTGTATACATGTGGAGGGCAGGGACAACCAGCAGGAGTTGACTATCGTCCACTATGCGGGTTCCTAGGATCAAACTCAGTTTGTCACACTTGCCTACAAGTGCCTTTCGCCACTGAGCCATCTCACCTGCCCCAATTTAAAATTAAGTGAATTGGCCTGTTTTGTAGACTTAAGTTTTCCTTCCCATATTGGCACAACTTAACCTCTGGCTTCAAAAGAAACATCTGGCTTACTGGGTGTTTTGGATTTGGAAGTCATATTCTTTTATTGTGGTCATTTTATTTAGTGACTGCTGTAATTGTAAGCAAATTAAGACAGCCGTGGCTTCCTGAATATAAATTCAGACTTTGAGATGCGTCTGCTTTTTATTTACCTCCAAGAGACCGTTTTTCCCTTCGTTATCCACTTGAAACTGCCTCTTGCTTATTGCTAAACTCTGCATGGCACAAAAAAATAGAAGCAAATGGCATTCGAAGCTCTGGAATTCTAATTATTTTGCCCTTAGGCAGGAGTGAGTTGAAATTTGCTTCTTTTATTACGTTGAGATTTTCAAAGACCAATGCTAAGCTTCCAAGTTCATTTTGGGGGGGGGCAATTTTACCGTTTCCTTCTCTTTCTCTCTTGAAACCCTTTAATCCTGGAAAAGTAGTATTGCTTTTCAAATGGTCGATGGTTCATGGGCATTTTCAGGTTTCCAGGAGATGTTCTACCTACCTCAGTCAATAAGAGGCTAATTTAAAGTAGGCCTATCCTGGTTGAATTAGAGCACCATGCGGTATGTAATAGTCACTCGGGTGGGACATCCTGTTATTTGGCAATACCTCTGATGGCCTGCTCTTTATAAATAAGTGACCTGGCTTGGCTGAGCTTGTTCTCTTGTCTATGGCAACTCTCTTTCTGCTTTCCTTCCTGCTTCTGGCTATCTCATGTTCCCCGTGGACTCTGACTGCCACGAAGCTCTGGCTCATACTACTACCTTTCTAAAAATTTTCTAATTGACTTCTGCAGTTAATCTCTATGGGTCAATCCCACTGGCACTCCATCAATCTAACATGTCTCCCTATCATCAGCGATCTCTTGCCAGTTACCGTGGCAACTGCCAGGCCTGGGAGAAGAACATGGTGTCAGTTGCCTACTGTGTTCTGGTCCAGGCAAACTGTGTTCAAGTGTACAGCTTTCATGGAAGGCATGGTGATCTGTGCATCGGGAACCACTGGGGTCTTTTGCTCATTAGGCAGCAATGCTAATCTTGCAGTACCCACTTCAGAGATCTTTCTTGGAGAAGAGGAAGCATAATAAGCTACTTTTGGAAGAAGATAACAATGCCAGTGTAATTCTCAGATCCATTTCTTATTTGATCCAACATTAGCGAGATGTATATTAAAATGAGAAGGCAGTGACATTCGAATGCTCTGCTATGATTCTGAATGCAAGGGTTTTTTTCCCCTTTTCTTTTTCTTACCATGGTAGGGTATTACAGAAGGTATCTGTGTGTAATCAATAACTACAGTTTTTGGCTTCATGTTCTAGCTATGTAATGTTTTCCCCCTCCCCCTTTAAAAAAAATCTTTAACCGTGTATAGAATGTTAGCATATTAAAGGTAGTATTTATCTAAGGGCAGTGACTGTGTAAACTTACCTCATGATCGTTCTTATATCTTCTAAGGAGGTCAAGATACCAAGCCCATATTTGGGAACAGAAAGGAATAATGGAATAATGAATGAATTGGGGGAGGGGGGGAATCTGTACAAATTACTCACCGTGGTGTGTTTTATTGGCACTGATGAGCTTTGTGATAACACTACACTCTACTTCTTCAGATTATTATCTGAAGGACAAATGAAAAGTATTATGTTCCGTTGTAATCATTTCTTGGCTGTAAGCACCTGGTTCGATCTCTCTTTTATATTAGGAAAGCAGAATATACGCTGTAGCCAAATCAGGCATTCGAATGTCTGAGGCCTTCAATGTGGAGAATGCTAATGAAAGTAAGTGCTTTGCATGCTCTGAAGCTAGTGAGCCCAGAGGCACTGTGTGGAGCAGGCGGGAGGCAGCCACTGAGAGGCAGGTGCTTGTGCTTCTGGGTTGATGAGGTCATCAGCGCCATCAGATTTACAAAAGCAGACGACAGGTTACCAGGAGCTGGGAAATCAGGGAAAGGGAGATGCAGCTGGACTTAAAATTCTGGAGGTCTGTTTTACAACCCCACCCTAGTCAGTAATACACTAAAGTGGTCAAGCCGGTGAGTTTGACTGTTTACGACTTTTTAAAAAAGCTATAATAAAAGAGGCTTTAAAACTACATGATCTCATATTGCTGTTTCACCAGGCAAGACCTGCCTAAATGTCTAATGTTGCCAGAATAGTGGAGTTTCACAAGTGTTCAGGAAATAGTTGCTGATTTGCTTTAAAACTGATGTTCATTTATTCAGGAGAAAGGCAGAAATACAGTCAACCCTGATATAGAGTGTGCTCTGCTCTGTTTTTACCCCAAGAAGATGTGGGCATTTTATCTGTTTAAAGTTACAAAAAGTATGAAACTACTAGTTTCTATATCTTTTCGCCTCATTCCATCAAAAAGTCATTATAGAAATCATTCCCACTAGAAAAAAATAAATAAGGCCAACATTTGGTAGGTAGAGGCAGGAGAGGGTCTAGAGCTAAAGGCCAGCTAGCCTCAGCTCCATAGTGGGTTCAAGGCTAGCCTGCGTTACATGAAACTTTGTCTCAAAAACATAAAAAGAAACCAAAATAATTCACACAGACGTGTCTAGAATAAGACAGACTTCCGGTGGTTCTTCCTGCCTCCCACTTGTCTTCCAACTAGTTCATCTGGAACAGTAACCTTGATGTTCTGTCCTAGTTATCTTAACATTCAGGAGAGTATATTGTAACCCATCATCACCAGAGTCTCCCAACAGGGCTTAGGAATAGTAGCGTTTTAACACCAACTCAGAGTCAGGGCTCCAGCCCTCAGAGGATGCCTTCAAAGGGACTCTGATCAGTCAGTGGTCATTGATGCTTAGTTCTGCAGGGATAAGCATGAGCCGAGAGGCTAAAGAAATAAAAGCATGGGTCTTGCTGTCAAAGAGCATAACGTCTAGTCAAGGAGCTGGCACCCATGAGGAAATAATGGCCCATTGGAAACAGAACATCTGTAGCTTTGTATGGTGCCCATAATCACAGCAATCAGGAGGCCGAGGCAGGAAGATCACTGCTACTTTGATGCTAGCCTGGGCACCACAGTAAGACTCTAAAAATTAAAACATGCAGATGTAAATCTAGAAGTGTCATAACTCATAAAATAATAGCAATAACCTCCTGTTAATCTGATTTCTTTTTAATATGTTGATAAGAGAGACCATTGTACTAGGTGGAATGTTTCTCCCTTACGTTGTTTTCTGTTTCAGATTCTGCAACCATACTTTCCTACTCTGCGTCAGGTCTTTATACGTCCCTGATATACAAGAATATGACGACCCCAGTGTACACAACGTTGAAGGGGGTAATGAATCCATCTCTTGCTGCTAGACATTTGGGTCTCTTCAGGATGTGCAGGGAAACTCCCTTCAAGCTCTGCATTCCACTTGTAACATTTTACATAGCTTCCCTGCTTTGTAGAACTTTACAGGTTCACATTAATATATCATAAAAAAGAAGAGATGGAAAGGCCCGCAGAAGATGGTTATGATGTGTTTCCTCCTCTCCTCCGCCCCAGACTGATGACATAGTATTAATGATGCAATGAAAACTCCTAATTTAGAAAGGTCTTTGTGTTCCTGCCAGGGTCCCCTTTGTCAGAAGAACCCAATTAAAATAAGGACTGTCAGATATTGACAGTGTTATGTTTTCAGAAATCTTTTTATAATGGACAAATTCCTACCTAATTAGAAGCTAAGGTACCGAAGACAGACTTTCATGATATCAAAATATGCTAATTTGTCTCTTTTGAAAATAGACCCGTGAATAGACCCGTGACCGCTTTCTATAAAGCGGTATGAGTCTAAAGAGGACAGTGACTTTAGAGATGGATACAGGGGGGCTGTCCTGCTTTTCTTTAGAAGGCAACACAAATAAGTAGCAGTCCTTTCCTGGATGATTCCTCTGGCTCAGAGGACGAGGACAGTTCCAGGTCCAGCTCCAGGACGTCGGAGTCAGATACTCGCAGCCGCAGTGGGCCCAGCAGTCCCAGAGCCATGAAGCGAGGTGAGGGGAAAGCGCATGCGCAGGAGGCAACGCCAGCACATTCTGAACATTGATCCAACACTTATCGTTTGTTTGTTTGTTTGTTTGTTTTAGAGATGGGGTTTTTCTGTATAGCCTTGGCTGTTCTAGAACTCGCTTTATAGACCAGGCTGGTCTGGAACTCACAGAGATCTGCCTGCCTCTTCCTCTGCCTCCTGAATGCTGGAACTAAAGGCGTGCACCACCAACTCCTGGCTGATTTAGGACTTAATAAAATTTTTAAAAATAGGTTCTCCAAACCGTAGTGAAATGAGCATTGGCCTAGAGCTGAGACATTGATATTCTGGTGGTAATTTAATACTTCGTTCTGTGTGATCTCACACAAAACAGTCTTTCAGTATAATCACCTTATTATTTTTATTATTATTGGTAGTATATTATATTATCAAAATAAATAATTGGTCAAAATGAAGTTTGTTTGTTTGTTTTGTTACCTTGCTGCCTAATTTGTGGGATAGACTTATTTACTATAGTATTAAATGTCAGAAAACACACCTACAATTTATGTTAGTTAATCTCATATTACAGTGGAAAACACTACAAGTTGACTTCATGCATACCTATAACATTCAATAAATTTTTACATCATGTATGTGTGCATATGTTTTCACCACACATGTGATGCTCGGAAGGCAGCCTCAATGTTGCTTCCCACTTTGAAACAATGTATGCTATTCAGGGATTTAGATACCAGCTAGCTGGTTCACAAGCTTCTAGGGAATCCTCCTCTCCATCTCCCATCTTGTGCTGCCATGACTGATGCTTTCTTCTGTGTCCGGTTTGATGTGGATTTAGGTGATCTGAACTCTGGTCCTCATAATTTGGTGTGCAAGCACTTGATCCACTGAGCCATTGCCCCAACCCAGCTTTTAGTAAGTTGTGTGTGCAGGCAGAGGTTGCAGAGAGGCCTGATCCCACCAAGTGGCACCTGCTCTTTAGGAAAGTCTATGTGGCTTTGTAGATGTGTCAGTTTTCAAATTGTGTCGCATAGAACTACCAAGGTCTTCAAGCCTTGGGCTTTAGCTGGAGCCACCAAGTGTTTGGGCTTCCACCAGTTTCCTTGCTCTAACTTGGTTCTCTGTGGCGCATGAGTGGTGTGATTTTTTTTTTTTTTTTTTTTCTTTTCAGAGAATGTAGCTGCTAGTGTTCTTTATAATTGTCAGGCTACTCTTTTGTGTCTTTAATCTCATCTCCTTGCTCTTCTTTACTCAAGGCTGGCCTCACTGGTCCTCTCATTTACAGATGAGAAGAAAGAAAGGAAAGAAGGAAGGAAGGAAGGAAGGAAGGAAGGAAGGAAGGAAGGAGGAAATCTGAAACCCATTTTGTTTTGAGTCAGAGTCTCTTGTAGCCAAGACTAATCTTGAACTTGCTCCTGCTCCATAGCCCAAATTGGCCTTGTACTATCTGTCTCCTTTTGCTCACCTCCTGAGTGGTAGGCGCTGTCATGCTTGACACCCCCCTCCCCCCATGTGTGTAACTGAGTCCCCACCTTCATTGTGCTGTTCAAGCATTGCTTCCACAGTGAGATCCATCCTGACCACTCTGATCAGGTTGTAGTCCTTGTCCTCCTTCCGTTGCCAGCTCTTCTCGTGTGCTTCGGTCTCTCCCGTATTTCATTTTTGTTGTACTTACTCCCTGTTGGGCATCTGCTTGCCTTCACTAGACTCTGTGTCATCAAATGTGTCTTTTGTTATGAGTCATAGCCCAAGCACCTCAGACAGGTTTAATTGGTCCCAGGCTTGGGATCTGAGCTTTGCCCTCCGAAGTCACCTGCCTAGTTATTTGACTTTGGACAAATCCTCCAATCTCTGGGTCTTTCACTTCTTGAACAGTGAGGACATTAGCCAGGGTGATCTCTGAGGGTCCTAATGTCTGGTGTCTTTGTCCTACAATTGTTATTTGTCTGAACAGGTAAGTAATGGCTAGTATTAAAGGAGTAGCATTGTTGCCACTTTAATAAGCAGGATTTTTTTTTGTATATAATAGTCTACATTCTTGGCCTACTTACGATTTATAAATCTCCAATTGTATTTATATTTGTCATCTATATATGGCTTTTAACTTACAAGACATTCTCTAAAAATTCAACTTAATCATTGTGGAACTATTCCATTGAATTTTACTTCAGAGTTGTGTGTCTTTAACTATTTATTTATTTGTTTGTTTGTTTGCTTGCTTGCTTGTTTTCAGCATTTCTTGAGACAGGGTTTCTCTATGTAACAGTCCTGGCTATCTTGGAACTAGCTTTGTAGACCAGCCTGTCCTCGAACTCATAGAGATTCATTTGCCTCTACTTCCCTAGTGCTGAGATTAAAGGTGTGAGCCACCAATAACTGGCATCTGTGATCCTTATTTCTTATCTTTCATGAAGGACTTTTAAAGCCAGTAAACTTGTTAGTAGTTTATTGGACTTGCATAAAATACTACTGAGGTTCAGCATTTGTCTATGTATCAATATACAAATGCACATATTTTAAATCTTTACTAAAAGATGCATTCGTAGACTTGCATAGTGATGTGTCCATGTAGGAACACTCACGGTTCCAATCATACCAAAATATTACTTATGTTAAAAGTTCTTCATGGCTAGAGGAATAGGAGTAAATCTTGTGAAGGGCAGTTTATGATGTAGGAGATAGTTGCCATCTGCAGGAGAACTCACATCTGCTGTTGGCCCACACCAGGATGAAATACTGACTGGATTTATATCTTTGTTTTCCTAGGCGTGTCTGTCTCTTCCATGGCTTCTGAAAGTGATTATGCCATCCCACCTGATGCCTACTGCGCAGACTCGGAATGCTCACAGCCAGAGCAGAAACTCCCTAAAACCTGCTCGTCCTCCAGTGAAAATGGGAAAAATGTAAACATTGAGTCAGACTTCAAAACTTTAATGAATCTGTTAACTTGACTTTCCAAAGGAGACAAAACGCCGTTTTCAAATGTCTTCTTTTCATTAGGAACCGTTAGAGAAATCTGGATATCTGCTGAAAATGAGTGGTAAAGTCAAGGCGTGGAAGCGGAAGTGGTTTGTCCTGAAAGGCGGTGAATTGCTTTACTACAAGTCTCCAGTGAGTTTGCAGTGGCCGCTGAGATCGGAATCCCTCACACTGGAAAGCAGAAAAACAGCAATTTCCTTCCCTGTAATCCAAAATTAACTACGGGGCCAGGAGGGATATCTCAGCGCTAGCTGCTCTTGCAGAAGAGCCTGGTTCCATTCCCAGCACTTACATGGCCGGCTCACGACCATCTGTAACTCCAGTCCCAGGGGATCTGATGGTCCCTTCTGGCTTGTACAGGCACTGCATACACATGACGCATAGACACACATGCAAGCAAAATATTCAGACACAAAATAAAAATAAGGTCAAAATTTTAATTCTGCATTAATGATACAAAACATTTCCTGTAATTACTGCTGTTGCTAATCTATGTTTACTTTCCCTCCTTCTATACAGAGCGATGTAATTCGGAAACCCCAGGGCCACATTGAACTTAGTGCGTCCTGCAGTATTTTAAGGGGAGATAACAAGCAAACAGTACAGGTGTGTGCATCTTTTTAATTTATTATTCTTTTGGTACCATGGAAAAAACAGTTCTCCACTGAGATGGGACTGTTTGATGCCTTTTTATTCATTTTAGAATCAGTTTAATGCTCGAAGGTATGTCAGATTTTTAGTTAAAGTTGTACTATGAACTAATTATGAGTACTTCCCACTACAACATATACCTTTCCTTCCATAGTTAATCTCCTGGGTATTTTCAGCTCTCAAAAAAAATGCCAAGCTGTTTTAGGGGAGGGCTATCCAGTAAATAAATTTCTGAGATATAATTTTTAGCCAAATTTGAAGCAAACTTTTAATTAAATGCTGGTCAAGAAGATGGACTCTGGCTAGGTCCACCCACCCCTAGCCTCCCAGGGAATGGCTCTAACAATATATTATTAAATTCAAGAATGTTTGTATTTTAGTATAGAATTGGTCAGTGGCAGTTGGAACACTTTGCTTCTTAGATGTTTCAGTAACCTTTTTTTTTTTTTTTTATCTTGTTCCTGTGGAGGGTAAAAGACATTTGCTAGAACGGTTCATGGCTGATCCCCTGTAGACTGGGGGGTGCCTGAGGTTAAAGTGGATGAATCAGGAAAAGCTCCAATATAGCATTCCCAAGAATTGATTGTTAAGTCCTGAAATATTTGGGGAATTGGCAACACCGTCAATTTGAGACTGGAATATTGTGAGTTCTTAGTAACTGGTCACGTGTAACACCAGGAATTGGTATGGAAGTCCTCATTTGTTTATAGTTCATTATCTCGTTTCTGTCCATGAAAATCCCCTCTTGCACTGATGACTTTATCATCATCTCCAGTCTTTCTGTGCAGCGGTCAAGAGCTTAGCACACTGGGGAGAAAGAGGAGAGCATGACCATTAAAGATAGAAAACCACGACCCTAGATTTAATAGTGTGAACAGAGTCAGGCCCATGTATAAATGATTTTTAACTCAATGGTCGTCATTCTCACACAGTGGCTAAAAAATTGTACATTTCCTTGGAACCAGGGAACTAGGTACACTGTGTTGCTTTCCTGCCAGCAGTGATGCTTGGCTGGACAAGGACTAAGTCATCAGTACTATTTCTCCAGCTGTCCCTTATTTCATTCCAGCTGACCACGGAGAAGCACACATACTATCTGACTGCAGATTCTCCCAATATATTGGAAGAATGGATTAAAGTGTTACAGAATGTTCTTCGAGTACAAGCTGCTAATCCTCTTTGCCTGCAGCCTGAGGGCAAACCCACAGTCAAGGGATTGCTCACCAAGGTAGGACTCCTGTGTGCACAGCACAGCATCCTAGGCAGCTGCTTCGGTAAGCTCCGTGCATCATGAATAGTGGGTGGGGCTCAGATAATAATATGCATTTAATATTTAATTTGTGTTGGGGTGGGAAGGGTTTTTTTAAGTATAAAGCCCCTGGAGGGGGGGCAATCACAGAGATGAAAAAAAAGATAAATTTGGCCACATGCAAAAATATAAATGAAAAATTTTGAAAATGCCACTGAAAGGTATGAGACCCAGTAAATATCTTTAATATGTAATAAACTTGGGCTGGTAAAATGGCTCAGCAGATAAAAGTGCTTGCTGCCAAATTTGATGACCTGAGTTTGATCCCTAAAACCTACATAGTGAGAGAGAACCAGCTCCCACCAGTATCTCTGATCTCCATACAAATGCTATATATATATATATATATATATATATATATATATATATATATATATATATGCTATACTTGCTGACTTTTCTATTTCTTCTTAGCTCTACAGTATCTACTCCTCTTCTATGTGTCCTTCAGGATTTTGGTATCCACACTTTAGAAAAGGCTTGTTAAATACTTTTTTACTCCATTATTTATTTAACATGTGTGCATGCATGTGTGTGTGTGTATCTGTACATGTCTATATTTGTGTTCATGCATGTGGAAGACAGAGGTCAACCTTAGTGTTGTTTCTCATCGTGTTTTTTCTTTCATTTTTTTTCTTCTTGGTTTTTCAAGGCAGGGTTTCTCTGTATTGCTTTGGAGGCTGTCTTGGAACTAGCTCTGTAGACCAGGCTAGCCTCGAACTCACAGAGATCTGCCTGCCTCTGCCTCCTGAGTGCTGGGACTAAAGGTATGCGCCACCAAGGCCTGGCTTCCTTCATTTGTTGGTTATTTTTTTTTCCTTGCATCATCACATACTCCTGTACCACTAAGTTCTTACTTGTGGAAGACAGTTCTCTCCTTCCACCATGTGGGCTCTGGGATCAAACACAGGTCACAGGCTTGGTGGCAGGTGCTTTTACTCACAGAGCCATGTCACCAGCCCTCAACTTGTTCTTTGAGACAGAGATTTACCAGGCTGTCTGGCCAGAGCCCCAAGGGATCCTCTTCCACAAAATTGGGATTAAAAGCACATCATTGTTCCTGGCTTTTTCTGTATGTGCTGGAATTTGAACTCAGGTCCTTATATCTGCCTCTAGCAGGCACTTTACTGGCTGAGCATGCCTCCCCAGCCCAAAAGTCACACCATTTAAAAACAAGCCATTCCGGGGATGGTGAGATGATGGCTCAGCATGCAAAGGCACTTGTCACCAAGCTAATGATTTGAGTTTAGTCTCTGCTCTCCACATGGTGGACTCCCACAAATTGTCCTCCGACCTCCACTTGTGCGTCCAAAAAAAATGCAATTTATTTATCCATCCATCCAAATAAATAAATGTAATTTTAAAATGCGTATAAAACATTTAAGAAATGTTCCATTCAATTCAATCCTCCCTGTTCAGAGAATTTGTCCTTTGGAAGTGGTCAAATTTGCAGAAGATTTAAATATAGGGATGTTAAACCACAGTGTGTTTTGTTTTCTCCTCCACTTTAATTTGAAGAATAACATGATGGATAATTGACATACTGAAATGCACAAGTCAAGGACAGACTGACTTTTGAAATACTTTTACTGTGACTCTACTGAGATACAGAACTTTTTGTATGGGGAGCTTTTCAAGACAGGGGTTCTCTGTGTAGCTGAACTCAGAGATCTGCCTGTCTCTGCCTCCCAACTGCTGGGATTAAAGACAATACCACCATACTCAGCTCAACAGCAATTCTGTACCCTATGTAGAATGCTATAGCTCAGTCAGCTGGTTTACTATGTTCATTAAGGGCAAATGGTATGGCAAAAGTGCACAGTAGAGTGGCATCACTGACTTGGAGTAAATCAAAGCTCATTACTAGAATTTAACAATGTTAGCTCCTCCACAGGAAGTTATAAAGGACAGAACCACTTAACATTTCAAATGTTTAAAATATCCTGTTGGTCACTTTTGAGATGACACAGTACAATATCTATATACCCATAGTGATGTGCTTGTGTTCTGTTTAAGAGGTACAAATTTTATAGGTGGGATATATACTGTGCTTTCATTTTTCTTTAATGTTGACATGGGCATGTGGGCAGGTGGATTCAGCAGTATTTACAAAATCTATCCGATTGCGGTAACACTGAACACCAAAAAGTAAAAAAGAGTTCGCCAGTGTATTCTCTGCCTGAGCCTGGAGAAGACAGCTTGCTGGACTGACTGGCCGGCAAGCTTCTTGTCTCTGCACCCCCGCATTGGGATCTCGGGCCAACGTGCCTCTCCTAGCCTTTCTCATGGGTTCTGAGGGTTGAACTTAGGTCCTCGTGCTTGCTATGGCAAATGCTTTACTGATTGAGTCATCTCAGTCTTATTTTTTTTTTTCTAAAATACTCCTTTACCAGTCAAACATTTGCTTATTTATCAGCAACTTCCTGGAGATATACTTTTAAAAATGAATATAGTGCTAAGCTAGTCCCCATTTGTTCTATGGTTCATGAGTCTTCCCCTTATTTCAGAGAGTATGCATAGCAAACTTTTGAGTTTGATAGAAAGTCATAGCTAGCAATTTGTTTTTTGGTTTTCTTTTTTCACCATGGTGAGCTTCTGTTTGGCTGTTTGCAAGGTATTTTATCAAGATGGTAATGTTGGCTTCTGCTCATATAACATATCTGTGATTCTTGCTTCCTATTTTGCTACCAGCATTTTGTTTATTTATTGTATCTATGTATGTATTTAGGCACACACACGTCACTGAAAGCATGTGGAAGTCAGAGGGCTATCTTAGTTACAGTTCTGTTGCTGTGACAAAACAGCATGGAGCAAGGCAACTTATAACACAACACATCTAATCAGGTCATGGTCACCATGGAGGCAAGCATGGCTGGAGGCAAACAGGCAGGGTGCTGGAGCAGTAACCAGAGCTAACACCGTATCAGAAGTGTGGGAGTGGGGGAGGCTGGGTAACACTTTCGCAGGGGTCGCCCGGGACCACTGGAAAACACAGATCATTAAATTACGATTCACAGCAGTAGCACAATTAAAAAATAGTTTTACTTCATGACTATCAGGGTGATGGTTGGAAGTGTGTGTTTTATTATAAAAATTTAAATATCCAAAAGTAAGGGATATAATGGCTCTTTAGAGTCACCATCCAGTCTAAACGGTTGCTAACTGTGACTAATACCATCTCGCAATACCCATCTGGTATTCATCATCAGTGCCATCAGAATTACAAAAGCAGACAACAGGTTACCAGGAGCTGGGAATTCGGGGAACGGGAGATGCTCTCTCCTGTCTCACATCCTCCACTGGGTTATTCAAAGGCAAGTGGAGGTGAAGCCTTGTTGAATGGATTTGTTAGGAGCATTGGAATGTGATTTGGTCATGGGCCCTGGAGCAAGAATTGTTTTATGATCAAACACAGGATCCCAGGTTGGCAGAGAAGGAAGAGAAGGTTTGGCAAGAAGGGAGAAACTAGGAGATGGTTGGATCAGAGGACTTGAGCAGGAAGCCGGTCAAAGACTAGCAATGGCGTGAGTGAGAGGGCCAAGGCCAGTAGAGAATGTAAGTTATGAAAGTGAGTGCATTCCAGTGCAGAAGAAAAGAGCTAGGAGCGAGGACAACGGGTAGGAAATGTGAAAAGCAGCAAAGTGTATTGGAGATGGGAAGAGCACACTGAGGGGAAGGGCCAGTGATTCACACAGCGGAGGCTCTGATACACACCACCCGTGTGACCTAGAATAAGTTACTCACAGGCCCCGTGCCATGTCCTCGTCTGGGAAGTGGGAGATAATCATAGTGACAACCGCCGAGGGTGCTAACAGCATGGACTATGTTTCATTTCAACATGTCAAGTGTGTTCGGACAATACCTGGCACAGAAAACACACTTTAAAATGCTAGGAATTGCCATGGGAGCTTCTTGTAGGTATTGAAGCCAGCAAGGCCTCTACAGGGAAGAGGCCAGGGGAGCTTGTGCTGTGTGTGGCGACAACCGTGTAGAGTAAAATCTATTGTTTGTTCTCCAACTCTCAACACCGCTGATATGGAAGGCTTCTGTTACCAAGGCAAGGTCAAAAGTTGATTTTTAGATGATTTGGTTTGCCAAGCTTTTGAGGTCATCTTTACATCTCCGTAAGGTTTTGTCCAGTGTGATATGCCTTGTTAAAATGCTCCCAGAAGCCAGGCTGTGGTGGCACACACTTGCAATCCCAATTCTTGGGAGGCAGAAACAGGCAGATCTCTGTGAGGCCAGCCTGGTCTATAAAGTGAGTTCCAGGATAGCCAGAACTGTTACACAGAGAAGCCCTTGTCTTTAAAAAAAAGAAATCCTAATATATGATGTGTGTAGAAGATGGAGTGTGTTTACATTTTAAAAGTGCAGCTTCTATGGGAATTGGTAAAGCATCTCACTTAATTTTGGTTTAGATGCAGCCGTTGTTCCATTTTAAAAATAAATCATTTTCAAAATATGTGGATTATACTCTGGTTTTGAGGAAACTTCTCTCAGAGCTGTTTAAAGAAAGAGGAAACAGTCCTGCAGAGAGAGAACTGTTGAAAAGCCCAGGATATTCCTCTGTAAATATATGTTTCCAAATTTAATTTAGCTGAGGAGTGCCTTGCCAAATAAAACTTTTTGTTGCTGTTGTTGTTTCAAATGGAGTATTCTAAACCCATGAAAACATTAATGGTAGAGTTATTTGTTTAAGCCATAGCTTCAGAAGCCAAAAGGCTAGCTGACGTCATGGGTTTAAAAGAGGCTATGTGACTGGGTAGAGGCGGCTCATGCCTATAATCCCAGCACTTGGGAGGTAGAGTCAGGTGGATCTCTAAATTCAAGGCCAGCCTGGTCTACAGAGTGAGTTCCAAGACAGCCAAGGCTATACAGAGAAACCCTGTCTCGAAAAACCAAAACACAACACAAAACAAAAAAGAGGCCATGTGTTTAACAATTTATGTAGGGGGGGGGAAGCATTTATTGCAGCTACTGTTATTTTTGATTAATGTTTTTTCTCATTTGGTCAAATGGTGGCCCAGGGAGGTATACAGTCATCCTGTGTTGTGACAGGGTAACTAAAGAAATCACTTTGCTGAGGACGCCAGAGTGTAAGTGTGTGTGTGTGTTGTGCATTGTGTGTGTGTGTGTGTTGTGCATTGTGTGTGTGTGGTGTGTGTGTGTGTGTGTGTGTGTGTGTGTGTGTGTTGTGCATTGTGTATGTGTTGTGCATTGTGTGTGTGTGTGGGGGTGTGTGTGTGTGTGTGTGTGTGTGTGTGTGTGTGTGTGTGTGTGTGTGTGTGTTGCTAGGACCACTGTCAGAGGAGTGGGACTGCAAGGCGGGTTCAGACAAACACGAAGTATTCCAGAATGGGGGTAATAAGGCTTTTTCTTAGGCTTGCCCACTGGTGGGAATGGATTTCTTCACGTTCTTGTTTTAGAATGGAGGATGTAGTGATGTCTGTCTGGTCTAGACCTTCACTGCAGGTTGGAACTCACAGACCAGAGCTGTAAACACCACCGATTTTGACCCTATCACAATATTCACCTTAGCAAATTTGCCCTTAGCAAAGACTGTGAGCTCCGGTTTAACATCTGACTCTACACAGACAAGGGCTAGACTCAGATTTTGTCTGTCACTTAACATGGGACAGAGTAGAGACAGTCTCAGCCTCAACGTAGTGACAGCCTTTGATGGCATTGTGTCAATCCTGTACAGTTCCTTCTAGAGAAAGCAATAAACGTTTGTTTCTTTTTACTCCGGAAATCACTGGAATTCCTCGGGTTTTAATAACATCTTTGTTTGAACATTAAAATACTAACCCAGAGAGCCACTGGGTTATTGGAAACCTTTGAAGTAAGGAAACTATGACATAAACTTAATTGTGAAATTGGCTCCTAATCCTAGTCCTAGAACAAGGTTTAAGACCTTCCTAATACTGTGACTCTCATGTTACAGTGACCTCCGTTCCAACTATAAAGTTATCTTTGTTGCTACTTCATAACTGTAACTTTGCTGCTGTTATAAATCGTAATATAAATATCTGTTTTCCGATGGTGTTAGGTGACCACTATGAAAGGGTCATTTGATCCCCAAAGTGGTCACGACCCACAGGTTGGGAACATCTGTCCTAGTCAGAAGCATTGTATGTGACACACAGCAAACTCTCTGGAAGTGTTGTGTGGTGCGCTGGGCTGTGTGATTGCTGTCAGCCACTGTCCCGGGCAAGTCTTGGCAGCATTTGAGAAGTCCACTCAGAGTTTCACTTCTGTCTTGAGCAAACTGCACATCTGTAGAGCTTCCCAGGGAATGTATAAACTATACTGAAATTTCCCAGGCTTCTGACCTACATTTTAATCCACTGAAATACAATTTCAGGTAAAACATGGCTACTCGAAGAGAGTGTGGTGTACACTTGTTGGGAAGATCTTGTATTATTTTCGAAGTCAAGAGGATAAGGTATGTACGCATCTTAATGGCCCAATGAGAGAACAAACTTTGTCTGTGCTAGCATAGAAAGCTTTCCCTCCTGGCTTCTCTGTCGCTAGCAGAACTCTAGAATTCTTGGTAAGTTGCTGTTATATTCATTACTGGGGTAATAACCTACTTGCACCTCAATTGTAAATGTCACTTAGTGACTTTTACCGTCCCCCACCCCCACACTTTGAAAGACCTGTAAGGGCAACGTCTTCTTTTATTCCCTCCTGTCCTTCATTTTACTTCCCAGTGTTATGACAGATTAGGTAAAGCTAAGAGAAGTGAGCATGCAGGAAGGATGGCGAAGGGAGGACACAGAGTCTGGACCGTCCGGTCCTCAGATGCCCGGATACCAGGGTTCATCCATTTGTTGTTCCTGTATGTTCTGTCTACTTCACTTGTGCACCGTCATCCTCCCTCACACCCAGGAACTTGAGCAGTCTTCACTTTGACAGATGGGTCGTCTGCCGAAGGTGAAATGGCCACAAGTCACTGTGGGCACTCGGAACCACCTTATTAATGTCACTGTGACTACACGAATTTAGCCCTATGAAATGATGGTATGAGCTCCATGGAACAGCAGCCTGTGTTTGTTAGATACTAGATTTGGTCCAGTGACTATGTGGGCCAGTTATTTCCCTGGTGCCTTCTCACGAGCAGTGCTTTCCGGCCTGTCCGCTGTACTTAACATATGGGCCATTGTTTCCTGCATCGCTGGTGGGATGGGGTCAGTGCAGCCGTTGGAAAGGATGCATTTGGAGGAGGCAGGGAATTGCTTGTACAGCAATGCACCTGAAGGTTTAAGTCTAAGCACAGTGTAACGTTCACCATTCCCTGCCATCTTGACAGTCAGGAAAACTGACATTAGCTGGGCATGATGACGCTCCCCTTTAATCCCAGCACCCAGGAGGCAGTGGTGGACTGATCTCTGAGTTCAAGGCCAGCCTGGTCTACAAAACTTTCCAGGACAGCTAGGGTTATTACACAAAGAAAACCCTGTCTCAAAAAAAAAAAAAAAAAAAAAAAGCAACAACAAAAGAAATTAAAGTTTTGATATGGAATTGGGGACACACATGACACTGTGGGGGAACCTTTAGGAAGGTTCAATAAGACATTTTATCTAGATGTCAGGGATGTGTCCCTGGTGACCTCTTCCTTCTGGATATGTCTCACTTTCTCAAGTTTACAGAATCTCTAGAAATGTCACACCAACTAAGGACCAAGCCCTAACACGTGGGTCCATAGAGACAATAATCATCTCCAAACCGGGATATATAGTGAATCCCGTGACACAATGATAACTGTATTAAATATTGAGGTGACAGAGACTAGAGATTCTTGGGCTTGGTGTGCCTGGAGCACCTAGTTAGGAGTGTACTATTCTGTCTTATACTAGAATTCATTTCTTCACATTTTTAAAAACCTACTTTTTATTATCAATGTGACCTTTTGCCCTATAATTTTGCTTTTTTCCTGCCTTTCTTTTTTTCCCCAAAAGTCTAGATAAGTTTACATTTTTCTTTTAGAAGTAAAAATAGTAACTGCTCAGTGTAAATGTAATATCCATTTAATGAGTAAATAATCTCTGTGAAGAGCTAGCAAAGCTAGTACTGGATGCCCTTCTGGAGGACCTGGTTCCCAGCACCCACACGGAGACACTCATAATCCCCTGTAACTCCAGTTCCAGGGAATCTGACACCCTCTTCTGGCCTCTGCTGGCACCCACTGACACGTCTCACACACACACACACACACACACACACACACACACACACACACACACATGAAATAAAAATAATTTTTGAAAAGTGTCAACAATACATTCCATGTGAAAGATAATATGTTTAATTTAGTCATCTTTACTATTAATCAGCTACCAGGTAGATGTTATTTTGTTTTCTATACACTATCCCACCCAGTAAGATCTCTCTTTTCATTGGATCCTAAAGGAAGTAAAAGTGCAACAGTGTGAATATTTGTGACAATATTCTGGGCAGAAGGAGTACCAAATGCAAAGGCCCCGAGGCAGGAGCATGCCTGCTGTGTTTAGAAAGAATGTCATCAATGTGACTGGACTGGAACCTCTTAGGAAAAGGATAGTAGGAGGCGAGGGGAGGGATACTTATGACAGGGGCTGAACAATGTGGGTCCCAGTGGGTCAAAGAAAAATGCTGGCTTTTTAAGGGAGACAAAATTTTACCTCTGTGTTGGTAGGGTTTTCAGTAGACCTCAGAATGAATCTGACTCGGGATGGATTATAGGAGAAAAATATACAGATGTATTGAATGTAAGTTGAACAGGACACATGAGGTTCTGTCAGGAAATGAGGATCCTATGAAACTGGACAATCAGCAGGTACTTGGGAAAACAGGGTAAGGCCTAGGGGTGGGCTGTGGTAGTGAACTGGCTGGAGAAGTGCCTAGCAGGAGAGGTGGGGCTTAACCAAGGTTTCTGTATGAGCTTCTCGTTTTGATGCTAAGAAAGTTGTTTTCAAGCCCGTTACCAAGGGCATCTTCCATATGGGCGTTTTCCCTCCTGCCTTGAAAGACAGAAAGGGGGGAGTCAGAGTGCACCCTTGCACCTGTGTTTCTGTTTTATTTTCAAAAGCGCTATAGTTCAAAATAATCTTTGGACCAAAGAAGTGTCCTCCAGGTTTTACTCCGAATGAGACAAGACTAGAGAAACACAAGACTCCTATTTAGGAACCGGCTGAAGGGAATGGGGAAGGCTCTTAATTAGGAGACGGTTAGACAAAGCCAGTGCAGGGACAACTGTGGTTAGTGGGGGCTGTGGCGCTTTCAGAAGAGACCGTATATTTTGAAAGTCTTGTTGGCAGAATTTATGTCAGGGAAAGAAAGGGGTCAGTGATGCTGTCAATGTTTTTGGCCCCAACTTTGGAAAGATGGAGTCACTGAGTGTGGTGTGGTGTGGAAGGCTGGGAGGAGCAGGTGGTTGAGGTGGACGTGTTGAAGGGAGTTTGAAACTCAGTTAGACACCCAGTCCACATCATGAGTCTGGAGTTAGGCATTTGGGAGTCGCTAACATCTGCTGGGAATAAAGCCATGAGCTTGGATGAGATCACCACTGTGCGTGTAGGTGGTCAGGGCAAAGAATCCAAGCACGGAGCCCTGGAATGCATCATGCAAATGAATGATAGCACGTCTTTGTGGTTAGAACGGCTTTTTTTTTTTTTTTTTTTTTAAAGGATTGTAGCATGCCTATAATCCCAGTACCGAAGCTGGGACCGACTGCAGTGCCTAGATACATAGCAAGGCATTGGCTCACACCTTTCCCCACCACCCCACCAAAAGTAACCTTAGCGATTGCAAAACTGCCAAATATTTTAGAAGCTCTGAACCTGGAGAGAGATCTGCAATGTCCTCAACTAATGTAAAAGTTTAAAAACAGATACTAAATAACTAACATGGACACCATGTTTATGTTAATAAGAAAAGAATAGATGAACTTTAACAAAGCTAGCTATAGTGAGGTCTTCTCACCCTTCAATTGCAATGGAAAGAACAGCTGTTTTTCCCAGGGATGTGTTACACACGTCAATAAATAGTCTGAGAATATTAGACACTTGCGGAGGTCTGAGATGCCCTTCGTATCAGCCACCTAGTTATTATTTCTGTAAACAGTATGGAGCCCAGGCCTACGCTTTACTTTTTTGATCCACTAGCTTAACCAAACTGCTCATCAGTTCTGTGAGGAACACTGAATCCGCTGGGTATTTTTGCTGAAGTATTACCATATCGCCTGAGTCTGGCTGAATAACCTGACACACCCATCCTCGTTATTTTTCTCCTCAAATGTTAGGTGTCCATGCTTGTGTGGACAAAGTGGAGAATCAGATTTCAATGAAACCTTCAAATTTTTTTTTTTTTAATTGTGCCTTTTAAAAGTAAAAATGACGAGGACCATGGTAGCTTCTAGTAGGGAACGACTGAGCATTCCTGATGTGCCTTCCTTACCACTGCTAACCTTTGCTTCAGTTCCCTCTAGGTCAGATCAACCTCTGGGAGGCAAAGGTGGAGGAGGTGGACAGGTCCTGTGACTCAGATGAAGATTATGAAGCTAGTGGACGCTGTCTGTTATCTACTCATTACACCATCGTGATCCACCCCAAAGACCAAGGCCCGACATACCTGCTGATCGGATCCAAACATGAGAAGGTAGTCAAAACCTTTTAGGTTGTTCTAAAATGATTCAGACTTTCTACTTGGGGTACTGAAGATTTCAAGCCAACGTTATGGAAATAACAGATTTGGGGGGAGGAGTGCTTCAATTTTGGTTTCATGAAATTCTCTGGAAATAAACTTCATGCCAGTCTTCAATCTGTTGACAGAAGTTGTGTCAAGATTGAAATTAATGGTGGCAGTAGGGGACAAAAGGACCTTATGTTTAAGAAGTGTGACCCTTGGGGATGGAGACAGGGCTTAGTGGTTAAGAGCACTGACTGCTCTTCCAGAGGGCGAGATGGAAAATGGGAAAGATGACAAATTTTCAAATTGCCAACGATTTAAAATTTTTTGTGAGTTCACCTGAGGTGGAGGAAGCTCTTGCGTGGTACTGGAGGGAGCGTGAAGACCCAAGAGCACTCTGGGAAGCTCCTGCATTGTCCACTTGATGGGTTTCTGCTAAGCCTGGACTCTCTGTCTTCATTGTGACCCCTAATAATGCTTAAATATTGTACACTAAGGAGGATAGAGATGCAGCTTGGCAATAGACTGCTCACCACACATGTGCAACGATTTGGGTCTGATCCCAGAATTTTCTTTAAAAGGAATATAAATTGAGAAAATGATCACAAATTAATTGACTATATTACTTTTAAAATAATTTTAACTCATAATTTTTTTTATTTTGTTTTTTTCGAGAGATGGTTTCTCTGTGGCTTTGGAACCTGTCCTGGAACTAGCTCTGTAGACCAGGCTGGCCTTGAACTCACAGAGATCCTCCTGCCTCTGCCTCCTGAGTGCTGGGACGAAAGGCTTGCATCACCAATGCCCTGACAGAAGTATTTTTAAAAACAGAAAATGTAACAAATGCTTTTTTTAACTAACAAGTGTTAGATTGGGCAAAATCTATTATCTGAAAATTTCACACTGAGTATTAGTAAAATGCAGAAACTAGAACACTGTTTTAGTATAATATCAGCTTTGTAAAAACTTCAGTCTACAAGCTAGGCAGTGATTGTGCACACCTTTGATCCAGTGCTAAGGAGGCAGAGGCAGGCAGAGGCAGGCAGATCTCTGAGTTCAAGGCCAGACTGGTCTACCGAGCAAGTTCTACACAAAGAAACCCTGTCTTGAAAAACCAAAACCAAAAATAAAGAAACAAAGAAAAACCTAGTATGCACATGTATTTCTACATATGAAAAAAGGAAGTTGAACTATTGGGTATTACTTTCTTTACTAATTTTTTTTCTTCTATATTCTGTATGTATTACTTTGTTAGTAAAATTTTAAATCAGATAGACCTCATTGTATTTCTTAGGATACAAGAACTATACATCTTAAAAGAATTTTAGGTAGGTATCTATATTTATTCCAGACCCTTAACATGTATTATGAGCCTTAATTTTATCTTGCTTTTCTTAAAAGCATGTGTAGAATATGGTAAAGGTGAAGGATAGCTTGAGCATGGCTCAAGAGAGTGAGCCCTCCTCAGAGGCTTGCCAGCAAGCTTAGGGACCTGAGTTCGATCCCTGGACCCACATGACAGAAAGAGAACCAAACTCCCTCTTAGGCTCCAGAATCAAGTTGTCCTCTGCCGTCCACATGTATGCCCCTCCCCCCCCCACAGACACACTATAAAAGTACAAAGCAAAAAAGTTTCTTTTCTGTCTCAAGTTTTTGTTGTTTTGTTTTTACTGTTTTTGCACGTTGTTCCTTCTGGAAAAGTCCAAAGGTATCTTGGCTAACATTTCTGTTATCATGCTCTCTTTTTGAAGGACACCTGGCTTTACCATCTCACTGTTGCTGCTGGAAGTAACAATGTAAATGTTGGATCCGAATTTGAACAGCTGGTTTGCAAACTGCTAAATATAGAGGGAGAGCCCTGTAAGTTTGTAAGCATCTAGGCTTTGGGGTACATGAAGAGAGTCCCCAACCTCTTGACCTATTGTGGTTTTCGCTTTGTGGCTTCCTCTTGTAGCATGCCTGCTTCCCTGCTGGCTTTGCTTGTAGTGAATGGACCGGAATTCTTAGGCTCCAGAATCATCAGCATCCTTCATGTCCTCTCACACCTCTGCCTCTGCTCACATTGCTCCCTTTGCCCCGGGTACCCCGCCCTTGGCATTTCTCACTAACATGATGATATACTGGTTGGCCTTAGACCATCTCTTTAGCCTCGTCTAAAAACTACAGTATCTTATTATTACCTTTCGTATTGCTGTGATCTAATGCTTGACAAGCAGTTAAAGAAATCAACTAGGAAGTTACAGCAGGAAGAGTTCATTTGGGCCTGCTGTTTGAGGGGGTACAGTCGGCTGTGGTGGGAAGGCACTTGGGCAGGAGTATGAGGTGGTCTATTACAGCCCTTACTTTCTCCTTTTCATTCACTCCAGGACCCTGGCCTGTGGAATAGTGAGGCCCAGTATTCAGGGTGGGTTTTCTGGTTTCTGTTAAGCCGTCTGGAAAAGCCTCACAGACACACCTAGAGGCATATTTCTCCACCTTGTCCCTCTGAGGGTCAGGCTTAGCCATCAGAGGTTTTCTATCTAGGCTGGATTCTGTTGTGTGTTTTAGGAACAGAGACCACACCACATTTATGTTTAGGCAGTGATAGAATACAGCACTCTCAGCAAGTTCCATGCCCAGCCATAGAGGAGCAGTTTAATAAATATGGATGTCAGGAATGACTTCATGTTCCTCTTGGTCTTCATATCTCTTTCTATTTGGCTTCTCTCTAGATCTTTCTCCCAAGATCCTTGTTGTTAGTGACTTTGCTACCCAGGCCACTGCCTATTGGCATGTGTAAGCAACATGATGCCATTTAGAATTGGGACAGCCTAGTCAGTTTGGAAGTAACACTTCTGCATTCATGTCCTCTGGAGCAGAAATATGAGAACTGCAAGAGCCTGGGGCTGTTTGATAAAATAGCATCACTAAAGGGAACCAAGGAAATGAATCGTTTTTCTCTGTATTCAGCCTCCCAGATATGGAGACATCCCACGCTGTGTCACAGCAAAGAAGGGATCCTGTCCCCTCTGACCACGCTGCCTTCAGAAGCTCTGCAGACGGAGGCCATTAAGTTATTTAAGGTAAAACTGTGACATGTTGGCAAACCAATTAATTGAATGTAATCATTTGTGTCATAGAGTTTGACTCTAAGAAAATCCAAGCTGGGATGATGATGATGATGATGATGGTGATGATGGTGATGATGCTGCTGCAGAAAATAAGAGCTCTGCTATTGAGCTATATCCCCCAGCCTCACTGTCTTTTGAAGAACATATAGGATGGTGCTTTATCGGGAGCCTACTGTACTTTGTGTGGCAGAGGAAAACTTGGGCATTTTAAGGAGGACAATGGAAAGTATTTAACAGAACCAAGTTGAACTTCAGAGATGAAAATGCGATGGCTAAAATGAATGGCTGCCCGGGTGAGGCACACATGTGTTTTAAAGCTCTGTAATTAGAGAACATAGTGTAATCATCGAGCCTTCTGGATGAAGTGACCCTTTAGCATTAGAAAATGACCCTCTTTGTCTTTGGCAAAGTCCTCTTGCTCTGAGATCTGCTTGGTCAGCTATTATGCCAGCCGCTCCATATTTCTCTTGATTGGGGTTATCATAATACTTTTTTCCCCATTGTTTTAAACAAAAACCACTGCTGAAAGATAGAATGGCTATGATTTGTGCAAAACAAACCTGATCATTTCTCACCTCAAGTGTATTCTTTTCCATTCAGACCTGCCAGCTTTTTATAAATGCCGCGGTTGACTCCCCCGCCATCGACTACCATATCTCTCTGGCTCAGAGTGCTTTGCAGGTCTGCCTGACACATCCTGAGCTACAGAATGAGATTTGCTGTCAGCTTATTAAACAGACAAGGCGAAGACAGCCGCAGAACCAGCCAGGGCCTTTGCAGGTATATATCGATGAATGTACATGTGATTTAAGATGGCGTCTACTGTCAGTAAGAATGATACACATTCAGTGTAGACATTTGAAAAATGCAAATTGTACGAAAGGAAAATGGCTACTGATATTTTGACATATATCCTTTTGGCTTACTTGTCTATCATATGCTTGCATAAAGGGCATAAGTGTATAGATTCATATGCTTCCACTGTTTTTCACACCAGAGATGCAGTGTGCATATTACGTTCTAAAACCATAGACTATAGACACTTCTCCCATGTCACTAACCATGCTTCAAAAACGTAGTGGTCACATGATGGGCTGGAGAGATGGCTCAGTGGTTAGGAGTCTATACTGCTCTTGCAGAGGACCAGAACTCAATGCCTGGCACCCGGATCAGGCAGCTCACAACAGCCTGTGATGGGTTTGGAAGCTGAAGTGAAGAATCTGACTTCAGGAGCTTCTCTCTACATGGTCCTTGGCAGTGAATAAATGAACTCTCACAGTTCAACAGTGAATGAGCAACCCCTGCCCCCTCCCCTGTCTGCATCCTCCCTCCTATGTCCCTCAGTCCTCCCTGATCTGCTCCCTCCTGCACCCCTCCCCCCAGTTTTGCAAACACATGGTGTCTTTCAGTACTGGTCATTGTGTACCTGGCATGTCCCTCTTAGGTTCCTTTCCTCCTTTCCAGTGTTAGACTTTACAATCCGCCCCAGCCAAACTGTATCTTGTCAGCAAATCTTTCCTTGGTGCCCCTAGCCATTATGTCCATGTTATAAAAAAAAGATTAATCCATGATACTATGTTTTATTATAGTTTTCCGTGTGTTTATATAAACTTCTACTAGATTAGGCTTCTCAAGGGCAAGACCTATCCTTTTCCTCCTTTTTAAAGTAAGATTGTAAAAATTATTGATGTTATATTTGCTTAATGAGGAAAAATACTTAGAAAGGGACGTATAAAAGCCAATGAAGGGGAATGGGAAACCACATATGATCCTGGTACCTCAATCAATCTCTGTTGATATTTTATACTTTGCCCCTTGTATTTGTATGTATAGTGAACAGATGAGGTTTTGAGTAGATGGTTTCTTATTTTTGCTGCTTTATAGCCTGCTTTTCTCAGTTATGTTTCAATTGGTTAGTAAAGACGTAAAGGAACAAAAGGAAACTAAATCCCTAATCTTTGCCTGTGATGTCAAATGAGCTGCTGAATCTATTAGGAAGTGTGGCCCCTGCAGCTGAAGACAGTAGGTATAAATAGGTGGGTCATGGATATGTTGGACTGTCATGCTTTGAGAGTAAATGCGCTGAAGAGGCCGTGCATATGGGAAGAGGCAAGCTGCCCTTTCCTCTCCTCTGGCAGACACACTGCTCTGATGTGTCTGTCACGGTTTCTGATGAGCGGTACTTCTCTTTACCCAGGGCTGGCAACTCTTGGCGCTCTGCGTTGGGCTCTTCCTCCCCCACCACCCTTTCCTGTGGCTCCTCCAGCTCCATCTAAAAAGGAACGCAGACTCCAGGTGTGCAGAACACTAGCCAGCTGAACCGTTTATGTGGCCTCACAAGTCTACGATAAACCATAAGTATTTAATAACCTGCCAGGTATATTCTCAAAAGAATGTGCAAACCCAAATATTGAGACAGGAGGCATTACGTTATCATTTATGTAGAGCCTGGAAATGTTCCCTTTGTTATGTTAAATATCTTACGCAGGATTGCTATGAAAATGTGATGGTCTGCTACAGAATATTTTTAAGTGAAAAGACTGTGTACATTGCAAGTATGAATGACTTGGTATTCACTGGTAAAAGCAACAAAATTATTTTGCTTTCTTAGATTCCCCTTTCATTGCTTTTATCCACATTGGATTCTTTTTGTGGAAGCCTTCCCCCCCCCCCCGTGGTCTTCCTTTGTTTTAAAATTGTATTCAAATTGCTTCTGGTTTTTTTGTTTTTTGGTTTTTTTTTTTTTTTCTCTTAAAAAACATATTCTCTTAAGATATTTAATATCAAATTATCAGAATGGTCTTTTTAGACTGGGGTCTAAGGCAGTAGGCCAAGGCATTTCTGGATTCATGTTGTCAGCAGACAGAGGTTTATGTTAGGTGTTTTTGTTTCCTTGATTGGTAGTGTTGGGCCTCAAACCCAGGGCCTTGTGAATGTTTGGTAAGCACTCAACCTCCTGAAGCACACCCCATCCCAAGAGGTTCGTGTTGGGGTGCTAGCTAGACCTTGTGACTAGCACAAACAGACATATACAAGGAAACAAAAAGCAGGTTGAGACAATAAGAAAATACCCCACAGTCCATAATACAGTCTACATAGAGATGATAGTGACTGAGGACCCCTGACAAAGGGTGATACCACTGAATGTAGAAATCACTTGAATATAAATAAATGTGCTTAGAAATGTTATCTTTTAAACTCAAGCTAAAATTTGTATTTGTTTTAATCTTATGCTGTATGTAAGTGAGGGGAGATTAAAAATCTCCATCCCATTTATATAATTATGTACTTGGATAGTTTAGCTTAGTGTATTGTTTACAGGATATGCTTCTTGTTTGAAAGCATTCTCTTACCTTGTTCAACAGTGAAGTAATGTGCATGATCTTCAAAAGAGGGTTCTGGGAAACTTAGGAGTGTGACTTAGGCAGAGTATTTGCCTACTATGCCTGAGGCCTTGGAGTCAATGTGGAGTTGTTATAGCGTATTATTCTTTATGCATTATCTTCTTTCAATTTGTTAGCATAGTAATTATATATTGATTGTATAATTACTGGTAATTTAAAATTAGGTTGTGATTATAGCAGTGCAGGAATATATTTTTAAAACTTCATAGGAATATTGAATTTATTGCAAAACTAAAGAAACTGGAGTCTTATAAACAGTCCAACAGTTTGATATTACTGTGAAAATCATACATGTTAGATTGCCTTAAGTTTATCCTTAGATTTTTATCTTAAGTTTTGTATTACAGGACAGAATTTGGGAAATATGCCATTTACTGCCAGCGATGTGTGGAAAGAACACAACAGAACGGAGATCGTGAGGCCAGACCCTCAAGGATGGAGATCCTTTCAACCCTCCTTCGGAACCCGTACCACCATTCCCTGCCCTTCAGCATACCCGTGCACTTCATGAATGGGATCTATCAGGTGAGTTTGCCGACCTGCAGAGACCAGATCTCTGAGACAAGAGAAGCAAACCCACATTGAACTCTTTGTCCTCATAAGCCTTTCATCTTGAGTTCAATTAGCAGAACTCACACTCAAAAGTTGTCCTCCGACCTCCACACCCTCCGCGTGACACATCTACACACACACACACACACACACACACACACACACACACCAAATAAATGTTGGGTTTTTTTTTTTAAAATAAACATCAAATACCTAAATATATTCATTTATTAAAATGAATGCATTTTGTTTTGTGTGCATATTGATTGCATATTGTACTGTATTTCTTAGCTTAATTCTAATGGATAACCTCATTGTAATTCCTACATGACATCTAAACTGTCAAGTGACCTTCCATTTTGAATTCCCGTCTGTCTGTTGGCTGAAACTGAAATTTCTGGATTCTTATAACAAGCTGACTACCAACATCTCCTTCTTTGTTTTCTCCAGCAGAGTGCTGGATAAAAAGTTAAGCCAGGTGACAGTGGTGCACGCCTTAGTCCCAGCACTCAAGAGGCAGAGGTAGGGGGAGCTCTGTGAGTTCGAGTCCAGTCTGGTCTACAGAGTGAGTCCAGGACAGGCTCCAAAGCCACACAGAGAAACCCTGTCTCCAAAACAAAACAAAACAAAACAAAACAAACAAACAAAAAAGTTAAAGCGCCTGGAGAAACACACTACCATTAGTCACGCATCAAATGCTTTGGTTTCCCCCGGGACCTGATCAATGTGTGTGTTTTCATTAAGAGAACCGTCTTGCTGTCTTCGTCTAGGTAGTTGGGTTCGATGCATCCACCACAGTGGAAGAATTTTTGAACACCTTAAACCAGGACACAGGCATGAGGAAGCCGGCCCAGTCTGGGTTTGCACTGTTCACCGATGACCCTTCCGGCAGAGACCTTGAGCATTGTCTTCAGGGAAATATCAAGGTGAAATCTCATTCTTCAAAGGAGCCAAACTGAACAAAACAACAACAAAAATAGCAGAGGACTCACTGGTCTGTGCACATTTAGGTCAGGAATTTTCCAAAAATGAAACAAACCAATCAGTACTGTTATTTAAAATTGTCAAATTTTGGTGAAGCCGTAGAATTCCTTTTTTTTATTTTTTAATTCCTTCTTTTTTTGAGGGTGGGGGGCACATAGAATTCTTAGTATGCAATCTGAGTATACACAAACTGTTAACAGAGGGAACGGAGTGATAATTGTAATGATACTCTAAATATTAGGGCACTAAGAATGGTGGGCCAGCAAATGGCTTACTGGGTGAAGGTGCTTGCTGCCAAGCCTGAGTTGGATCCCTGGAACCCACATGGTGGAAGGAAAAGAATTGGTTTCCACAAGATGACCTTTAAACTCCATGCATGCATACACACACACACACACACACACACACACACACACACACACACACACGCACACGCACACGCACACGCACACATGCACATGCACAGACACAGGCACATGTACACACACATACACACATACACACACCACAGACACACACACACACATACATGCACAGACACACAAGCATACACACATGCACACACACAGACACACACACACATGCACATACACAGACACACACGAACGCATGCACATGCATACACATTTACACACACATATACACATGTGCACACAGAAACACACACGCACACACACATGTACGTGCACACACGTGCAGACACACACATACACACACAAACATGTACGCACACACAGATAAATAACAAACCAACAGAAAAGAATGAAGAAGAGAAAAGCCCCATGGCTGCCGCCTTCCTTCATCAGTATTTCACAGCTGTCCCGGACCCCGAGGAGAAAACGGAGTTCTAGTCTGGAGAGACAGATAAGGCTTCTGCTCACAGAGAACTTAGTTTCTTAGGAAAGAGCAGATTTGTGTACTGATTGTCTTTGAGTACAATTGAAGGTGACAGATGTTTTAAGAGGGCTGTGACCCTTTGCAAAAAGGGAAATTTCAGGACTGGGCCTTGGGGGAGAACTGAGCTGCAGTTGGGTAGGAAACAAACCAATGAAAATAAAGAAAAGGGTATTTTAAAACATCTTTTCTAGCTCATGGTTTAAAAAACAAAAAACAAACAAACAAAGCACCAAAGTTTTCATGGAATGATGGCAACAAAATATAGTTACTGAACTGTAGGGACCTTAGAGACACAATCCACTTATTTTGCAAGTGAGGAAATAAAGAGAGAAAAGGTCTTGGCTACCCCAAGCAGCCAGTGTCAAAAGGAAAACACCCCCTTTGTCTCAGGCTTCTTTGGGATACCTTGTTGTTCCAATCTTGATAAATTTACAAGGTGGAAAAAAAAATTGCCTTTCCAATGACCAAATCATAAAAATGAAAATAAATAAATAAATAAATCCCTAGACCCATGCAATCCTCCATTAAGATTTCTTTCTGAGTAAAACTGTATGACCACAGTCCAAAGTTAATGTGTGTCCAGTTTGACAAGTGAACTGAAAAAACAATGTATCATTAAATCCTACGAGCAGAGCTCTGCAGAAGCTAAAACCAAAAGGTTCCAGTGGGTTTGGTTTCTTTGTTTGAACTCATAGACACTCTGTCTTTTTTAAATGTTGATTTTAAAAGTCCAGTGGATCTCAGCTTTCTGTTTCCTTCTTTAGATCTGTGACATTATTTCTAAATGGGAACAGGCGTCCAAAGAACAGCAGCCCGGGAAATGTGAGGGCACAAGAACCGTCCGTCTGACTTACAAAAACAGGTGTGGAATACTGGAGCTGCGTGCCAGAGCCAGAGTGTGCAGCTGTGTCCAAACCAGGGGCCTTTAGTCTGGTTTCCTAGTCTCTGGCCTTGGAAGTCATAATATTTACACGTGTGCCTACATTCCATAAATAATAGCTCTGTTCTGGGAGATACATGAGGCTTTGTTTCTCATTCTCTTCTCATTCTCTCTTCTCCCTGAGTTCTGTCTCCTTCTGTCCTCTACTGCTGTCCATCTGTCCCTTCAGCTGTAAGCTGTTCGCTTAGATAGATGATCAGGGTAAAACGGTGATAGGAACAGAGCAGGTCTCCTATCTTTTGCAATTTCTAAATTAGGTAAGATGTCGGTGCCTAAGCACTTATCCACTCTAATAAATCATTACACATTAAGCTAGCAAAGCTCCATGAAAGCATATAGCATGAGCCCGACCTAGGCTCGAGCCTTCTGGAGGCTTTTTTGAGATGGTGTTATTAAGGCTAAGTGCAGAAAGGGGCAAGGGTAGGAACTTTACAAACTGTCTCTGAAGGAGTGGTTAGTGCCCATGGAAAGAGACTAACATGGAAATGGCCTGTGGGGCTGTAGTATGAGCCTTCTCGATAGATAGCATTACAACAGTCTTTGGCACATTGTCGGAAACCCTGTTTTTGTTCTTTTCCAAATACCTTTTTTTTTAACCTGTTTTAGCAGAAGATGGCTTTGAACTGGACCACTCCACATTAAATGTTCATCCAAAAAACGATATTTTTCTAGTTTTTTTTTCTTTTTCTTTTTTGAGTCTCGTAGCTCATAAATTAATCTATAAAATGTCAGGCCAAGAACCTGGTGGAATTACTGGCATAGTGTTGAATTCTTTCAGAATTGCCTTTGGAAGCTTCAGAGACTTAGCACTGGAATGTGCGAAGTGAAGGCAGTGTACAGTATAAAAAGACCATGACAGCCTTTCATCCAGTTCAATGTTTCTTTTTAATAACTTACCCTACAGAAATACCCCGAGTGGCCCGTGTGGCCCGCTTTCCATATTTTTGGGATAGTGAAAAACAAAAACAAACAAAAAGACAAAAAGGCTTGTGTCTTCGTTGATAAGAAAATGGCTGGATGAAGGTGATGAATCATATTTTAGGCTGTACTTTATACACACAGCCACCAGGGCAGGCCACCTTCTGCTTGAACAGATTCCTGTTCCCCACCCCCACACCCTTATTTTGTTGTTGTTGTTGTTTGTCCAGATAGGATTTCTTTGTGTAACAGTTCTGGCTGTCTGGAACTTACTCTGTAGACCAGGCAGGCCTCAAACTCACAGAGGTCTGCCTGCCTGTGCCTCCGAGTGCTGGGATTAAAGATGTGTGCCACCAGACCCCTTTCATATGAACCAATGCTAGTTGTCATCTGTCGGAACCTCTTTATTCAGGAGCTTGTGAACATGAGGATTTCCCCATCTTGTGAACAGCAAGGTGACTGTGAAGTACTAAAGTTTTAGTTTGTTCTCTAATAAATACCACAATTGAAAGCAACTTGGGGAATAAGGAGTTTAGGTTATATAGTCTATTATCAAAGGAAGCCATGGTGGGAAGTCAACACAAGAGCTTGAACCTGTTTACCGGCCCCCTCCTAGGCTCTTGGTCAGCATCTCTTCTTACAGGGCCCAGGCCCAGCTGCCTAGAGCTAACACCATTCACAGAGGGCTGAGCCCTCCTACATCAATTAACAATCGAGAAAAATGCCCCACAGCCATGCTCATGACCAATTTGATGGGGGCAGTTCCTCCATCGAGGGTTTCCTTCCAAGTGTGTTGACAAACAAGATTAGCCATCACAATATTGTATAAGACAGTGCTTTTCCGGGCTGTCCTTGACCTAGGAGACTTCATTTTGCAAGTAGCTATTCTCTCCATTTTGAGGGTGTAATGTGATTCCACCCTTGAGTGGATCCCCAGATTTCATCTGTCCAGCAGCTCCTACACGGCACAGGCTGATAAATGGCTTATTCCTGGAAGTAGGACATGTACCCCTGAGGATTTGCTGTGGTGAACTGAGACTTTAGGGTGTCTTTAAGTCATATCACAATATATCTACTGATGTTTCTCTTGATGACAGCCTTCATCTCTGGCTTGTTGGTGACCAGTTAGATAGGACTGCTAAAGACTCTGGAAGTCTGTTTTAGCAGCATTTTGAATAATCATACACCCCTAAAGCCTGAGAAGTACTGATCTGAAGGTTCTCATTTTGCTGTTCCCTAACCTCTTTATTGTTAGGTCAAGATTCATTTTGATTTTGTTGAAACAAAGTGGAAAGACCACCATGTCTAGACAAATCTTAACAATTAGTACCTTATAGTTGACTAACACATACCAGTTGTTGTTACAATGGCTACGTATGGAACCAAAATTAAATTTGGGTGAAATGGACAAAGATGATTTGAAAGACCTACAGGTAAAAATAATGCCTTTAGAGGTCTGGAGAGTTGGCTCAGTGGTTAAGAGCGCTGGCTGTTCTTCCAGAGGACCTGAGTTCAATTCCCAGCAAACACATGGTTGCTTAGAGCCATCTATAATCAGATCTGGTGCCTTCTTCTGGCATGCAGGCATACATGCAGGCAGAACACTAGATACATGATAAATAAATCATTAAAAATAAAGAAGAATGTCATTATGGCCTTAAATCTCTGGAAGAGACAGACAGAGTGTGAGAGAGAGAGAGAGAGAGAGAGGGAGGAGAGAGAAGCATGATGAAACTACCTTGTCTGAACAACAAGAAACAACTCAAGAGAGTTAGTGTTTACACAGTCCGGAGAACCATAGCTATGAGAAAGGACACTGCTTATAAGTATGGCCATACTTTGCATATGTTTATAAATAACTTAGACAATGAGCCCTAATTCTCAGTGACACAATCTGGAGAGGAATTAGCTGTGACCTGTCATGCTGCCAGAGATCTGATTCTTCCTCTGCCAACTTGCTTTGTAAGGCCTGAAATACCGATTTTTCTTCATCATGAAATCTAAAATTTATATTTATCAAGTTATGGAATTTTAATTATTTTGACTCGGGGATCAGAAGTCTAATTAATGGGCTTGGACACACTCTCAGACATGATCACTTGGAAATCATTTGAATCCTAACTTACATAGAAAATTTCTCATTTTATTTGATTTCTTGCTGTGTGCTTGAGATTGCAAAAGTCAAGGTGTGGTTTTTAACAGAGCAAACTGGCACGGTCCTCCCTGCAGGGAACACTCTTCCTCCCCCTACTTGAAATCCAAGTTTATTTTTGGTAACACTTTGTAGTTGCTGTTTTCTGGAACGTAGTTTAACTTTCCCATTTCCACAGTTAGCTGGCTATAAGAGCACTTGCATCCATTGACTCCTAAGTCAAAAAGGGTCTTAGGTCATCTAGCTTATCCTATTTCTTCTAGCGATCCTCACTTTTTAAAGACTCCACAATCAAGACCTTTTTCTCAAAGATAGGATCTCAGCATGTAGCCTAGGCTAACCTTGAACTCTCATGTCTACTGAGTGCAAGGATGTTGACAGGTGTGCGCCACTATGCCTGGCTGGGCTTCCCGCTTTGACTTGGAGACTCTTCTTGGTCATCTTTGCAAAGTTTCCTTGTTCCTCCGGAGCCTAGGAGTCTGAGCCTGCCCTCCTACATGCAGTGTTCCAGGGCTATGCAGGTGCGGGGTTGTATTCCCTGCTTTGTTAAAGCATTTCACTTTTCTTTCCCAGGGGAACCTTGTAGGCATGCTGGAAAATGCATAGTCCCTTTCTCTGTGAGTTCAAGGTCAGCCTGGTCTACAGAGTGAGTTCCAGGACAGGCTCCAAAGCAATGCAGAGAAACCCTGTCTTGAAAAGAAAGGAAGGAAGAAAGGAAGGAAGAAAGAAAGAAAGAAAGAAAGAAAGAAAGGAAAGAAAGAAAAGAAAGTTCATTTGCATGTGACCAAAAAAAAAAGTTAAAACAGACCTGAATGTACAAATCCTTGACATCTAGTGAAAAGCCTCCTCTGACATTTGATGTTAATTAGAGTTGTTTTTTGTAATTGAAACCCTAATTTCCTATTTAGCATGGCCAAGATGTTGTAAAAGATTATGTGGTGAAAATTGGGTTTATTTGGTTCATTGGAATGAAGAGTTTGTTGTAGCCTGCATTCCTTGGGGGAGGGAGTGAATTTAATGTCATATAGATACTTAACCTCTCCCAGTTCATTTAAGGACTGTCTTAGTCACTGTTCCATTGCCATGATCAAAGCAGCTCTTATAAAAGAAAGCATTGAATTAGGGGCTTGCTTATGACTTCAGAGGTTTAGTCCATTATCGTCACAGCAGGGGTTGTACTGGAGAAGTAACTGAGAGCTGTGTCTTGATCTGAAAGCAGTGAAGAGGGAGGGAGGGAGGGAGGGAGGGAGAAAGGAAGGAAGGCAGGGAGGGAAGGAGGGAGGCAGGGAAGGAGGGAGGGAGGGAGGGAGGGAGGGAGGAAGGGAGGGAGGGAGGGAGGGAGGGAGAGAGAGTGCACCTATGCCTGGCATGGGCTTTTGAAACCTTAAAGCCCACCCCTAGAGACCCACTTCCTCCAACAAGCCCATACCTCCTAATCCTTCTAATCCTTTCAAATAGTGCCCCTCCCTGATGACTAAGCATTCACCTACAGGAGCCTATGGGAGCCATTCTTACTCAAACCACCCCAGTGACATAGTCCTTCAGTGTATTTTTAAAATTTAAGTAGAAGGGTTCCTCCACTTCTAAGCAGTTTGTATCATGTGGCAGGCTGTTAAAAGCAATCCTGCAATTTATCTTCCCTGTCTTCCTTTGTGAGAGCATCTGGGCAACGTGGCAGAGGCCTTGCTGGTACTTGGTTCTGTCTCTATTGTGGAAGGAAGTGGGAGTTGGGGGGGAGGGAGACAGTGAGATGGCACTTGCCACAAAGCCTGATGACCTGAGTTTGATCCCCAGAACTAACAGGAGAGAACTCTTACACATTGTCACATTGTCCTCTGACCTACACACACACACATGGTGGCCCACATGGACAACCCTCCCACCACACACACACACACACGCACACACAATAGATGTAGGATTTTTAATTAAAAAAATAAGCATATTGTGAGGCATTTTTCTCTCACGCGCTCTCTTTTTTTCCAGACTATACTTCTCAATGCAAACTCGTGGAGAGACTGACAGAGAGAAACTGCTATTGCTGTACCAGACAAATGATCAGATAATAAATGGCCTTTTTCCGCTGAACAAGGACCTGGCATTAGAGATGGCTGCGCTTTTAGCTCAGGTAACTTCCTCCGTGTTGTATAGAATGGCATCAGGAGATGGGAAGATGCCGTTTCGTCAGTTAAATGCAGCGAGACAGGATGCCTTCAGCTAGTCTTTCAATTCATTTTGTTGTGGTTAAGTAGACACTTAAAACCGCAGGCATTATTCTTACATTTTTATTTTCTGACCCCTGACAGTTGTGGTAGCATAGGGTAAGATACTACATTCCATAAAGGGAAATGCATTTCTTGGTTACTTCGAAAGGGTTGCTCGAGGCTTTGCATTTGATGAAGGAAGAAATCTGAGTGTAGAGTGGTGGTCCTGAAGACATTATGTCAACCAGCAATCTAATAGGAATGCTTCTTGGACAGAGCTAGAGCACTTTCTTTTGTTTACTTATCATAGCAATTAGAAGTAAGTTTGGACTTAATGAATACACACGAATTAATAGTGACTTAACCAAGCAGGACTGTGTTTTATTCTGAATGCGGTGAATATGTACCTCTATCTCAGCACTTGGGAGACCGAGGCAGGAAGGCCCATGTGTTGAAGGCCAGCCTGGGCTATATGAGCAAGAGTCTATCCCAAAAGTGGTGGGGAAAGTTTGATTCTCACAAGCTGAATAGTACATCCTGATGCCTCTATAGAGCCAAGAGGACTTGGTCCTTCTACCCATTCTGCCACCCATGGATCATCCTCATGGTCCTGGAGGTCTATTAGAGTCCCAGCATGTCCCAGAAGTTAGGGGTTGGGGGGAATGGGAAGGGCATGACTTCCTGGATTTGGAAAATATTTTCATAACTTACACAGACCTTTTCGTTTAAGCCCCTGGTTAGACCTTAAATACGTTGTCGCGCCTACCTATGAAAGAGGCGGGAAATAGTCCTGTCCAGGCAGGTGCGTGCCTAGGTCATTTAAGGTCATCATACTCGAGGGGGGGAGGGCAGTTGTAAGATGCACAACTGAGTCTGCACAGGATAATCAAAGAGGGGGATGAAAGCTTCCCTAGGAAGTGCCACGTGGGCAGATACTTAGGTTCCCGGGCTCTAGCCCATGTATGCACACACTACACATCATGCCATAACATCTTGTTTGCTTTTTTCCTCATCCACCATTCACGCCCAAGATTCCCAAGTCTTTTCACTCCAGTTCACGTCTGTCTAATGGGCTCCTTAAATCCAGCCCACTGGAAAGTAGACTAGTTATCTTCCCCTTTCTCCACATTGTGTATGGTCATCACAATGCTGTCCCTCTTAGTCCTCCACCCCACCCCCCGCCCGGGGGTTCCACTCTAGAGCAAGTCCTCCCTCCAGGGTTCCCCTCCAGCATTTCCCATGGCCTTTTCCCATTCTCCCCCCCTTCCCCACTGCTTACCTCACTTTTCCCACTGGTCTTCTCACTTTAATCTCTTACTTGCTCTTCTGCTCGCCACTCTCTGTTTTGACTTGCATTCCTGTGATTCAGACCCTGTAGTGAGAGATCCACCCAGTTGCATCCATGGCACTGACCACACCCATTTGGGCATGGTCACTGGTGCGTAGGTGAGCATGTGGTGTTTGGTCTGGGACAGGCTTGCTCTCTTGGTTCTGGTCAGGTCATGGAGAGCAGCCTGAGTAAGGATCCTTGAAGCGGGAACTTGTTGGTTTCTCATGTAAGTGACTTCTCCCAGAATAAAATATATAACCCATATTTTATCCTCGTTGTCCCATGTATCTTAATCTGTACATCATTAAGACCCTCCCTCACATCCTTTGCTGTCCAGTCACCTTCTGACCAAATGCCTCTCACTTAGGTAGACACACACACACACACACACACACACAAAGGTGGAGGGATTTTTCCAATTACCCATTGCTGCCCAGCAAATGATTAAGTTGAGTATGGTGAGGAATGCCTGTAATTTATAACCCTAGCACTTGAGAGGCAAAGGCAGAAAGACCACAGATTCAAGGTAATCTGGGCTACGTAGTAAGTTCTGGGACAACCTATGTGTGAGACCTATTGAGACCCTGTTGTAAAAACAAACAAAACAGAAAATCACACAGTAACAACAATTAAAAAGACTCCAAAAATAATTTGAGCAGATAAGCAAAAGGCATTTAGTCTGTTTCCCATGGCTTCAGTTAGCTTAGTTTGAGAGAGAACCTTGGGTGAGGGCTCCTCTTATCACTTGTATGCCTGCCTGCGATGCAGCTGAGACATCTACAAAAGCCATCCAACATATAGCTACATGAATTATCTTCGTGGGACTGTTTGAGCTTCCAACCAGGATGGTGGTTGAGTGGCAAAAGTCATACTCCAAAAGAGACTGGGAGGAGAATTTGCCATTTTCTGGAGATCTGAGACTGGGAGCTGGCACAGTGTCCCTTGTCCATGGAGAGTGGTTTACACAGTGTTAGTGCCTGAGAGGGAGACAACAAAAACCAGAACCTGTAGGCTGGTGACACTCCCTAAACCGAAGCAGGGAACCTTTAAAATAGAGCTTGAGCACTTTGTGTAAGGCCACTGAGGCTTGGTGAACCTCCATCTCCTTGTTGGGAGGTACTGTGGGTAGTGATATGTCTAGTAGGGCATCATACAAATGTTCCCTGTACCATCTTCCTCCTTGAGCATCCTTTGGTACCCTATACAAAGGATGTAATTGTTTTTCATGGTATTTGCCTCAGTCTCCCCTACCAGATGGTAAACTCAATGAAGGTGGGGACGATGCTCAACTTTTCCTGTCTCTCAACACTGACTGTAGCACCTGACTTACACTGGAAACTGAATACAGGTTTGCAGAGATTGGTAGGTGAGCCGGGAGAGTGATGTGCAGATAAGTAGGTTGAGGATGGCTTCTGGGTGGTCTTATAAGGAAAGGAGAGCAGAGAATGAAGGGCTGTATTCCACAGAGTAACCCACTAATAGGAAGAGTTGGTGAGAACAGAAATGTTCTAGGGGAATGTCCTAGAGAATTTCTCTAGAAATGTTCTAGAGAAAAGTCTAGGGGGAAAGTAATGAGACTGTGTGGTCCTCACCATTGTATTCGACAGACCCCTAAAAATGCCAACTCATATGGTTGCCAAATTTCTCAGTCTTTTTCTCACCTTTTATTTTTAACTGTTATTTCACCTTATTTACTAGTGATTAAAATAGGACTTTGCAATGAAAGACGATCCTGTGTTGCACTCAGTAATAAGGCTGTTTTATTTCAACAAATACTACTAAGAGGGTGTTTTACTATCTTCTCTGTTGCTGTGATAGAATACTTTGTGTTGTGAGATGTTTTACTCTTTTGGCTTTTGGGTGGCAGGGGGACGCCACCCAGCTCCCAAATAAATAACACATGGGGACTTATTCTTAGTTATGAATGCCCTGTTTTATCTTGGCTTGTTTCTAACCAGCTTTTTTTTTTTAAATTTACATGCCATTCCAGTTCCCCCTCCCTCTTACCCTCTCTACCCCCTCACATGCACCCTGACCACCCTTCCCTCCCATATCCCCTCCCCCCACTCCACATGTAGGGCTATGCTATCCAGGTGGGGTCATGTAAATCTGACAAGTCATTTGAAGTAGGGACTAGGACTTCTCTCCTGTCTCTAGGTTAAGGGAGTATACCTCCATGGGGGATGTGTTCACAAGGTCCACTTGTGCACCAGGAATACATCCTGGTTCCACTGTGTGAGGTCCCTTAGACTGCTCAGTCCTTCTAGCTGAGACCCATGATCAGGGGGTCTGAGTTAGTCCCATGCTGGATTCCCAGCTATCAGTCTGGGGGCCCATTAGCTCCTTCTTGTTGAGGTCAGCTGACTCTGTGTTTCTGCAACCTGGTCTTGTGCTCTCTCTCTGCATCTGGATTCTAGTTCAATCAGTGTTTAGTTATGGGTGTTTGCTTCTGTTTCCAACAGGTACTAGATGAGGGCTCCATGATGGTAGATAAGTTAGTTGATCTCATTATCAGGGAAGGGCATTTATGGTAGCCTTTCCATAGCTGCTCGAATTGTTAGTTGGAGTCAGTCTTGTAAGTCTCTAGACCTTTCTTTAGATTCAGTTTTCTCTTCAAACCAATAATCTCTCTCTCTCTCTCTCTCTCTCTCTCTCTCTCTCTCTCTCTCTCTCTCTCTCTCTCTCTCTCTCTCTCTCTCCCTCCCTCCCTCCCTCCCTCCCTCCCTCCCTCCCTCCCTCTCTTCTGTCTTCTATTCCTACCCTGACTCAATCTTCCTAGTCGCACGTGCTTTCCTCTCCTCCCCTTCTCTTTCTCCTAGTTCTCTCTCCATTCACTGCCCTCCCTACTTCCCATGTGCTCTGGGGGACTTGTCCCTTCCCCCTTTTGTGAGGGACCATATATGAATCTCTAAGAATACACCTTGTATCCTAGTTTCTCTGGTGGTGTGAATTATAGGCTGGTGGTCCTTTGCTCTAGGTCTAAAATCCATATATGAGCGAGTACATACCCTGTTCCTCTTTTTGTGACTAGGTTACCTCATTCAGGATGGTTTCTTCAAGTCCCATCCACTTGCCTGCGAATTTCAAGATTCCATTATTTTTTTCCCCGCAGAGTAGTATTCCATTGTGAAATGTGCCACATCTTCTTTATCCATTTTTCAGTTGAGGGGCATCTAGGTTGCTTCCAGGTTCTTGCTATTACAAATAATGCTGTTATGAACATAGTTGAGCACATGTCTGTGTTGTATGGATGTGGGTCATTTGGGTATATACCTAAGAGTGGAATTGCTGGGTCCTGTGGTAAGCTAATTCCCATTTTCCTGAGGAACCGCCATACTGATCTCCAAAATGGCTGTACGAGTTTGCACTCCCACCAGCAGTGAAGGAGTGTTCCTCTTTGTCCACATCCTCTCCAGCATAAGTTGTTATTGGTGTTTCTAATTTTAGCCATTCTGGCAGGAGTAAGATGGTATCTCAAAGTTATTTTGATTTGCATTTCCCTGATGGCTAAGGATGTTGAGCACTTTCTTAAGTGTCTTTCAGCCTTTTGATTTCCTCTATTGAGAATTCTAGCCAGCTTTTCTTGTCTTAAATTAACTCTTCTACCCTTTCCCTGGGGCTTTTATCCCTCTGCAGTATCTTACTTTCCTTCTTACTCCATGGCTGGCTGGGTGGCCGGCCCGGGGCATCCTTCTCTTCTTCTTCTCTTGTTGCTCCTCAGTCCTCCTCCTATTTATCCTCTCTGCCTGCCAGCCCTGCCCATCCTTGCTCCTGCCTCGCTATTGGCTGTTCAGCTCTTTAGTAGGACCACCGAAAAGTAACACAGCTTCACAGAGTTAAACAAATGCAGCATAAACAAAAGTCACACACCTGAAAGTAATATTCTACCACAGCTCTGAAGTATTTCAGAGCAGTTTAAGGGGAGGTGGTTTCCCTTGTCTCACGGTTCACCTTACTGGTCATATCCTGTTTATGGTCTGAAGAATGCAAGCTTGCATCCAGGGCTCTCTGTCCCCGACTGTGGATTTCAGGTGACCGATGTGGCTTTCCTACCGTGGCGGACTGTGAAATGGAACCAACTGAACTAAAATGAGCCCTTTCTCTCTTAAGTCGCTGTTGTCAGAATCTTCTGTCACAGCGACACAAAAAGGTCAGGACACGAGTTCCGAGTAGAAATGGGACAGAAATGTTTGTCACAGAATTTCTCCTGAGTTAGATTTCAGGCAAAATTTATGTTTATTAAAAACAACTCAGACATAAGATTATAAATTTTACAGCCTCTCTCCTCGGGACTGTGGTGTCCTGCTTTTCCAGGCAGACTTGTGCTCGCCGTTCACAGAGAATGTTTCAGAAGACCAACATCCATTTTCTGTGTGGAAGCTGTTCTCACTGCCTGTGTTTCTTCCCTTTGGGGGGGCTCTCCCACCAGGTGGAGATTGGGGATTTTGAGAGACCTTTCTCAACTCCAGCCGGGCATGTGACTAACCAGTGCAAAGCAAACCAAAACCTCAAACAAGTCATAGAAAAATTCTACCCTAAAAGGTACAGGGACGGCTGCTCTGGAGAACAGTTACGGTAAGTCAGTGCTTTCCACTCTTCAGAGGGCAGAGTTAGCGTTTTAGCAAAGTTTTCTGTTTGAATGTCCTCTTAGGACATTTAATTCCAAAGTGCTCCCAAGAGGGTTTATTTATTTTAAGATGCCTTTCAAGACTTTAGAATCTTTTGTCACCTACAGCACGATGCTTGAAGTATATATTCATTGTATGATGACGTAAATAAGCTTACGTGGTTTTGTTGTTGTTGTTTTGTTTTGGAGGCAGTCTCGTGTAGCTCAGGCTAGCCTCAAACCTGAAATGTAGCTGAAGATGACCTTGAACCCCCGGTCCTCCTGCCTCTCTCTCACAAATGCTGAAATTATAGGCACGTCATCCAGTTTTGAAACAACTTTTTGAATAAAAAGGCCACTGTGTCATCTGATATTAACCCTGGGTTAACCTTGATAATAAAGCATTTGCCTATGTAGTGGAAGTGGCTGCCCCCCCTCCATCCCTATCCCCCCCAGTCTGAAAAGCAATGAACTCAGCAATGAACTCCAAATTGTTCCATTTGGGCTCCTCTGAGCTTTGAAAAGTGAAAATACTCACAGGAGAAATTACCCAGCATACTGACTTACACTTAGGTTTAACGTTAGCCGTGTAGACGGTACTTTCTTGGTAAGTTGTGTTGTACACTTGAATGTCGTGGGAGAATTTGGTGAAAATTTTCCAGAAAGGTTGTGGGGTTGGTGGCAAAGGGCAAATGGGTTTGGGATGGGCTTGAGGGGACTTTGTCTAGGAGGATGACTCGATACTTAATGGTTTTGCTTTTGTGTCTTGTTTTCTTCCTTCCTTCCTTCCTTCCTTCCTTCCTTCCTTCCTTCTTTCCTTCCTTCCTTTCTTTTTTTTTTTTTTTTAGGCAGCTTTACCAGCGACTGTCAACCAGATGGATGGCCCTCCGGGGACACAGTGCGGCTGACTGTGTGCGCATTTATTTAACAGTCGCCAGGAAGTGGCCATTCTTTGGTGCCAAGTTGTTTTTTGCAAAAGTAAGAAAGAATTGGAAGGACACATCATAAAAACCTCTGTGAACTTGGCTGGTCAGATTTACCCCTGATACAGCATATTTTGGTGTTATTAAAAGATGAGGAAATTCCCAGCAACTTAAAGACACCAATGAGAAGTCCTGGGCACTCACCCCTATACACAAGCACACGCACACACATACACACGTCGCACACGCACCCTAAATCATTTTGAGTCATCAGGCCGATCAATCACGAGACAAAAGAGCTACTTGAACTCATTTAACTCATTAACTCTATCACTCATTGGCTTAATTGTTTAATGAGCATTTATTGAACCCTATTTGGCAAGCCTTGAGCTAAGCTCTGAGAGGCATAAAGCTCAGTTTCCAAAGAGTTGTACCAGACTTTGTTCTCATCCAAAAGGCGGCTCCAGAAACACCAGGGAGGGAGACCCCTGCCTTGGAGGTGGCTGGCCCTGGCCCCTAAAGGAAAGCCTATGCCTTCTTTTGGGAGGTTTTGGGTTTTTTTGTTTTTGTTTTGTTCCTGTTTGGTACTGGGCAGTGAATCCAGGACCTCTAACATACTGAATAATACAGTCCCCCCCCCCCCTGAGCCACACCAGCAGCCCAACCCCACACTGTGCCACCTGGGACTCTCTTTGGCTTCAAAGATGCATCCAGCCTGGCTTGTGTTCCCTCTTCCTCACTAGTGCATTGCACACTAGTGCATTGCACACTCCTTCACACTGATCCTAGCATCCTCCTCTGGTGCCCAAAGTCAGGGTTTGGAAGCAATTACCACAAATAAATATTTGCTGAAGAGCCTGGCCACTCTGGCCAAATTGGTCAGACTGCCTGATCTCAGTTTCCTCGTCTTTCAATAAACAACATGGACTAGGAAAGTCAAACCCCAGGCATCTTCTATATCTGGCTCACTGACTGCAATGTTAGAAATTACTTTTGCTACTGAGACTGGAAGCCATTATGTTGAGATAACAGGGAAAATTATCCCTGTTAACATTGTGACATATATACAATATGTTTGCAGAGAGTTCGGGGTTTTTGTTTGTGGTTTGTTTTTTTGAAACAGGGTTTTTTTGTAGCTATGGAGGCTGTGCTAGAACTCAGTAGACCAAGCTGGCCTCGAACTCACAGAGATCCACCCGCCTCTGCCTCCCTAGTGCTGGATTAAAGACGTGGGCCACCACCACCCAGCTACAAAGGTTTTTTATTCTTGTTTTTCAGTATAAAGAGTAAGTGCTTCCCCGTCTGCTTCATGGTGCCTTTTTTTTTTTTTTTTTTTTTTTTTTTTTTTTGATAAGGGAGAAATACATGTGACATATTTGTGGGTATACTAACTTTAAGTGCTGGGATTAAAGGCAAGTGCCACCACTCCGGGCAGAAGATTGCTTTTATCAATAAAATTTCATTGTTTTGGCCCTCAAAAATTCTCTTTTTTAGAAATACCAGTACTTGTTGTTCCTATAAATCATGTAATTGTTTTCTTTTTCCTCTATTTTCATTGGCACTGACTACCAGGAAAAGTGTCACCATGATCCTTCACTCCTCCTTAGAAAGTACAGCAGTGTTTTGTTCCCTGAGGAGTGTGGTCATCACAGGAACCCTAAAAGTTTTGACAACTATTAAATCTGTGAAACAAAGAGACAAGATGCAAAAGTTAGCACTCCTGTGTGAAAGATAAGAAAACTGAGCCTTGGCATTTGTCCAGATGCACACACATTACTAAATAAAGATTTGCAAGTCGGGCTGCCTAAGACAAAATTCACTACTCCCTTCAGTATATCACACTGCCTCCCTTCTAGCTCGAGCAGGGATTATCAGGGAGTTTTGGGGGGAGTGGGGATTGTGTAATGGCAGATCTTATGTGCATCTAGACTGAAAAGGTGACTGTAATTTTGCTTAGCATCCATAATATAGTGTGTTTCCGTTTCTCTGTAGCCCATAGCTCCATCGTCATCTGGCAACACGTTTGTGTGGCTGGCTATCCACGAAAATGGATTAAGCATCCTAGAATACAGTTCCATGGTAAGATTACACCCTGATAATCTGTAATTAAACCTCCTATTTCCACTGCTCAGAGTACAGTAAGGGGGAGGTTATTAGATTCTGAATTTCTATAGTCTGAATTTCCTCTGAGCTTGGAAAACATTCTTCCTGAAACTCTCTATCACTTTACAGAAGCAATTATGTTACAGACTAGTGTTTCAAAACAAGAGGAGGCAGGCTGTGTGTTGTGTTTGCAAAACAAAACAATATTAAGATGTTGGGATTAAGTTGCCATCATGGCTATGTTGGTATTTTTTAAGTTCTGTGGCACTTCTTTATCGTGTGTGTGTGTGTGTGTGTGTGTGTGTGTGTGTGTGTGTGTGTGTATACTCAAGTGGAGGTCAGAGGACAATTTGCTGGACTCAGCTCTTTCCTTCCACTCTATGGCTCGCAAGGATCAAACTCAGGTGGGCAGCCTTGGCAGCAAGCATCTGTATTCATTGAGCCATATCACTGGCCCTCCACAGTTTGTTTTGTTTTGTTTTGTTTTTCTGTATACAATAAGAATGTTTAAGATACTAAAAAGTAGAAACTTACAAAGTTTACATTTCAGTTTCATTGACGTTTCTATAGCATAATTTGTATAGTTTGCCATAATGTCACCAGTTCTACTTATGTTAAGGTTACATAGGGACTAAAACACAGAGTATATAATTTAAAATGAACTTAAGCTGGATAGTGTGGCACATGATGGTAGTCCCAGTGCTGAAGACACTGAGACAGGAAGGTTGCAAGTTCAAGGCCAGCCTGGGCTACATAGCAAGATCCTATCTCCATTTTTCAAAATAGAAAAAAGAAAAAATTCAAAGTATTCCTTTTGTATGTTCATTTATTTATGTGAAGTTATCATTTTCTACCATATTTTATAGGCTATTTGGTAACTTTTGCTGTTGTACTGGAACCTCACACATGCTTGGCTAGTGCTCTGCCACTGAGCTATACATCCCAACCCTACATTTCTGCTGCTTTAAGGATACAGTAGGAGATCCTTGCCTGTGAGAGCATTAAAAATTCTTGATTTTAGTTTTTCAAATGAAAGTTCATTTCCTCTTTCCTTTTCATACCTCCAACCCCTCCCATGCACATATATATCCTTTCCCTTTCAAAGTCTCCTTCTTTCATTGTTTTATATACCACACACACAAGACACACGTACACACAGACATACTACACACAGCACACACAGCACACACATGCCCCCCACACACACCACATGCACCACACACACACACACACACACACACACACACACACACACACACACACACACACCACACAAAGACATCACTCATACCACACAACACCACACACACAAAATACAACACCACACACACCTTACACATATCACACATACAACACACACCACACCACACACACACACACACACACACACACACACACACACACACACACACACACACAAAAAAACCACACAATGATAACAAAATGGTTTGGCTGTTTAGCAGCCAAGAGACCATTTAACACAGTTGTCTATATGGTCATTTCACATACCTATCTGTTGGCACAGGAGGTTGGCTTGTGGGAATTTAAAACAAGATGACACTGGACACTATGCATGGTACGGTTTCTGTTTGTGACAGATTCTGCATAGGAGGGGAACCATATGGATTTGTCAATACAGTCTTTGACCAATAGGACCTTAAAAGTGATCAGTTTCTTAGAGAGATCTGAGTGGACATATATTCGGTGCTTTGAATATAGGTGTTTATAGTTCCTAATTTGAGTTTATTAGGATCAAATGTATACTTGACTGTATAGGTCAATGATTCCTAAATAAATTTAGGACTATTGTTTACATTAATCATAATAGATTTGATCTTAGAGACATTATTTTCTCATTTGCCATAGAATCAATATCAGCATTTTCTCATCTTCTTTGAGTATGGACAGCCCATAACAGTTCTTTTTCTTTTCTTGGAAGAGGTTAATGGTCAGCTATGTATACAAGAGCCTGATGACCTTTGGAGGGTGTCAAGACGATTTTATGGTAGTCATTAATACTCATTCAAAAGACAGGCCAACAGAGAAGTTACTTTTTGCCATGTCAAAACCCAAGGTGAGTGGAACTCTTTCCTCCAGCTTTTCAACCAGCTGCTCTTTCACGGGAAGACACTTCTTGCACAAAGAGTGTTCCAGATGGAAATGGGCATTGCTTAACCAACCTTGAGCTCAAATCCTCACTTACTCAACCTGAGTTTTATTTTCTTTTGCTAACGGGGCATGATACTACCTGCTTCTTTTCGCTTAAGGATTAAGTGAAAGCCAGGCATAGTGGCCCACACCTTTAATCCCAGCACTTAAGAGGCAGAGGGAGGCGGATCTCTGTGAGTTTGTAGACAGCCTGGTCTACAGAGTGACTTCCAGGATAGCTAGGGCTACAGAAAGACCCTATCTTAAAAAGAAGGGGGAGGAGGAGGAAGAGGAAGAAGGAAGAAAGAAAATGACGATGATGGCTAAGTGAAATTTTCCAATACGGGCCAATTCCGGTGATGTGAAGTTTCAAAAGTAGTGGTCATCTGTGGGCATTCAGGAGTATGATCTGGAGGGAGGGGTGGATGGAGTGCAGGGCAGCCTGGGCTACTGAAGAACTCTGTCTCAAAAACTGTGTGTGGAGATCCATGGAGTTATTGTGGAGTACATCGCATGGTCTTATCTACTTGGGGTAATTTGTTTTATAGACTTATTAAAGAGCAGAGTTTTATAGTTAAGTTGTACTTGTCCCTTTGTTATAGTTAACCAAATATATAGTTGCAACATCTCTCAGTATTAAAGATTATATTCTAACACCTAATTGAGGTTGCCGGCTATAGCCCAGTGGCAGAGTCTGAGTGTAACATGAAGGAGCTCTGGAGTTCAAGCCCCAGTACTGGAAGAAAAAAAAAATCTAATTTTAGTAAAAACTATGAGAATTGCTTCTCCTAAAACTTTCATCCAAAAGGAAAAAAAAAAAAGAAAAAAATTATTGCAGCTGTTTGTTAGGCGTATGTCTCTGTGTGCATGCCACAGTGCGTATATGGAAATCAGGGACAACTTGGTGTCGATTTTCTCTTTCTACCCCCACATGTGAGCCCTAGGGATCGAAGCTAGGCATTTCTCAAGGCCGGTTTGTTTGTCTAACAGCAGATATCTGTTCTGACTAGTTCTGCGTTTTAAGTAAGAGCATTTAACCACAGAGTACAAAAGATCCTCATAGCTTCGTTGTTTCTTTTAATAGAATCGATACACCATGTTCTAAAGTTCTTAATGCAGACTGTCTCATTTTCTAGCATTGTCAGTTAGTTTGACTGGGCTTTGAGATTCATTCTTGCTGCTAACTGGAGCTACACACCAATGCACATAAAATAAAATTAAAATGAATTATCAAAAAACAAAAAACGTCAATATAGACCTGTGATTCTCAACCTTCCTGATGCTGCAACTCTTTAATACAGTTCCTTATGTGGTGGTGACTTGCCACTCCCCTCCCCCCCCCAGCCATAATATTACTTCAAATGCAACTTCGTAACTTTAATTTTGCTACAGTTGTGAATCGTAACGAGTATCTGATAGGCAGGTTATCTGATATGCAACACCAAAAGGTTGAGAACCGATGATCTAAAGAGAAGGCATGGTGGTGGGCTGGGGAAATGCAATTGAAATCACCCACAGACAGTGGAGAGAACTCCTCAGGAGGCTAACAGGACTGTTTTTCTCATCTTAGATCCTTGAAATCACCCTTCTGATTGCCAGTTACATCAACAACTCCTATCAGCAGAAAGCAGCGGTCCACCACCTCTCTGCTCCGGCACTGCTCTCAGCCAGGACCCAGGGACCCCAAGCCAGGGCCATGGGAAGCCAGCCCCTTCTGTCCAACATCAGGCCCACCAAAGGCCCAACCTTACTCTGAAAGCTCCTGAAGCTGACCTTCACTCCTGGCTCTCCACAAAGTGGCTGTGCCTGCTACAAACAAGTGTTTTACACTGCCAGCATGACCCGAACCAGCAGTACAGACTTTAGCAGTAATGTGTTACTCTCTTATCTGACTCTTCAATATTCAGATAACAATAAAACAGGAACATAAATTGTGCCAACACTCTCACTGTGTCTTAGACACAGTAGCTTAGAATTTGTCTCCGCCCCACCCTATCTCCCTTCTTTGCCATCAGACATTGTGCATTAAGGCCCCCCCTCTCTCTCTCTCATCTTTTTTCTCTCTCCTCCCTCCCCCCTTTCTCTGTCTGCTTTTAACTGTCCTGACAGTCTTTTGAAAGGGAGATTCCAAACTCTCATTTGGTAAACCAGTTGGCTATCTGGAAAAACTCACTGAAAAAAAAAATATATATATATATGTATATATATATATATATGTATGTAGTATATATATATATGTACTGTAATTAAATGGGTCTTTAGCTAATGAAGTGGTATTTGGAAAAGAATGGGTTCAGTGTAAGAATCAGCTGTGGGAACATATGCAGGGGGTAAATTCTTAGAGTTAAGTGCAGTAAATCTCCTGAGTCTATGAGTCATTACGTGCCAAGGCAAGCCATCGCTAACCAGACCCTCCTCTGTGGTATCAGAAAGTGTGGACCCTGCCGCCTCTGCACATCACTGGAGTGTGGGATTTCAAATGAAATGTCGAGTCCTGGCATTCCTGCCCATCAGCACAGCATAAGATCAATGCTAGGGTGCCCCACATTTCACTGTGTTTAATGCTATGTCAGCTTGACCTTGCCTTGTTAGAAAGAGGATCTTTGGAAACAAAGGTCTTAAAGCTGTCCTTCATACAGTCTTTTCTGAGGAGAGTTTTTAAAAGTAAGTTGCAGAGTAAACCTTAATAGAAAATAGCTATGCCAAAGGAAGCAATTTGTAGTTGAAATTGTCTCGAGATGCTTGTGTTTGTTAGTTATACTCAGCAAATACTCGATGAAAACAACGTAAGGGAGACAGGATTATTTTTGCTGTGTCAGAGGGTTCTGTCCTTGGTGGCTTGGCCTCATGCAGTTGGGAAGAGCCCCATGGTGGCGGGACATGTAATGTAAAGGGTTTCTTCAACTCGTGGTGGATAGATAGGAAGCAGAGAGCAAGGGAGGGGTCAGGGACAGGTACACCTTCAAAAGCATGTCCCCAGCAACTCACTTTTTCATGCTCTAACTCTCAAAGGTTCTACCACCTCTCAAACTGGCCAAGCGTTCAACACATCAAGGAACATCACATAGTTAAATCATAACAGTGGCATAAGTGGCCAATACAGTCCAGGCTGTGTCAAAGAAGTGGAACTAGTATTCATGATAAAAATTAAACTGTGATAAGATATGAACGGTCTATTATAAAAATGTCTCACTGTAATAGTGATAACTGTGAGTCTAATTTTATTTATGTGTAGCATATTTGTATTTATTTTTAGACATATATTTATCACTATGTGTGCTATTTTTTTAAACCAATTTGAGAAAATGCTGGCTGCCCAATTAATTTGTTGGCAGAGCCTTTGTATTTTCTCCTTTGCTGCTTTCTTCCTGGGGCAGTGTCCTGTTCTCGACACTGAACCTTTTAAATATGTTTTGCTCTCAGGAGCAGAGTCAAGAAACACATTGCTTGATTCATACCAGACTATCTTGGTAATGACAAAGATACTTTTAAAACACCCTAGAAATGGGTTTTTGGTGGTTATTTGCCCTTTCATCTTTTGAGCCACAACCACCCACCCAATTAACAGATTCCTGTTTTAGAATAAATGATTAACCATTTTGGGAGTGACTCTTAGAGTTTTTGACTGGGATAAAGTAGTGTTTTTGAGTGCCCATAAAACCATTTAGGGATCAGTAGTGGGCGAGCCAGAGGCTGGCCAGAGCTCTAACTTAACTCATGAGAACTTTATTCTCAGACAACAGTTCATTCACCATCTGGTAAGCAGAGCCATATGCCCTGTCCTGAGCTTTCAAACTAGTGAACGCTTAGCTTAAGCCATGGTGCCTTAGACTTTATGCTTGTTTTTGACAGAGCAGAAATAAAATATTTTGATGGAAAGAAGTCAATTTTCTGTAACCAGTGATGTGAAAATTTTATTTCCTGGGAAATCACTTATCTAGACATTTTTAAAAATGCAAGTATATTATTATGATTTGGTTACAAGAGAATAATGTTTCATGTTTAATTGTAATATTTCTCACCCATCCTTTTCTTCCCTTTCAGTCATAATAAATGATTTGTGAGACCCATTTTGAACATTATCTTTTGAATAATCCTCAAGGCGTACCTCATGTTTTCGTTGTCAAAGCTGAGGAGAGCTGCAGAGGGAGTGGCAGTCATTGCCTCCTCATGCGTTCATTCTGTGTCTTCAGTGCAGTTTGTTTCACTCTCGTGGAAGGAAGCTGTTTAGACAAATTGTAATTTTAATATATGTGCATATGGATACATATAGTCCATGTGAAGAGGCAAATAGAGATTTGTGTTTTTCCAATAAACACCCTTTTTTTTTGGTTAAGCAAGTTCAATGGATTATGCTCTAAAAATCAATTTTAAATATTCTGCAGTGTGTGTGTTTGCCACAAAAGTCAAGTACTACCATTCCTTACAAATGAGTTATGAATTTAACTCAATTTACAAAGGTTGTTAACCACAACTTACAAAGAGACTTTGTCCCAAAATGTGTTTCTTAGCCAATTGTTTGCCAGTGTTTTCTGTCCAGTCCAGTAGACTTAATCCGGTTCCTGCTTGGAAGGAGGAATGTGGATTGAGGAAAGAATTAACAAGAGACAGAGACAGTCTGGAGGGCACCCAGTGAATACCAGGATCCACCCCAAGTTTATTATCCAAAGTTCGTATATACCCCATTCAGAAGGGGAAAGGCACAAGACTTCCTTACCATGATACAAAGAACAAGCAAGCATAATTACCTTCTCAGTACCCAAAACATCAAGTAACCACTCCCTAAAACTAAATATCCTCTTGTCAAGGCAAGACACACAGTAGCCACACATTCTGTTGTTTTACCTTGAAGGAGAAATAATGGACTTGAACTCGCTGACCTTGAGTCCAGATGTAATGGAGCCACTTCTATGGGCCCTGACAGTTTTCCATAGAGAAAAAATATGGCCAGGTTCCCAGAACAATTTAATGTTGATTGAACTGCAGAATAATCCTGAAGAACTAACCATCATGGCTACCTGTGTTTTCCCAGTAAAGACTTTCCATATCTCCAGAGTGTCGATTTCCCTGTGTGCTGCCTCTGGGCTGCCACGGAATCTGCACTCATCCTGGCCCTGAACTGATTTCTGCAGGGCTAAGGGGTGGGCATGAGTGACAGAGTGTAGTGAGGCACAGGAAGGAGCATGCGGACACCCTCCTCTGCTAACACGCCTCAGATTACCCTTGGCTCCCTTTTCCCTAAAAGAAGAAAGGGACTTGCAGCCAGAAGAGAAACTTCTAATCCCCTTTACATTCCAGATTAAGATCAGAGGTGGTGGTGCACACTTTTAATCCCGCACTCAGGAGGCAGAGGCAGGCCAATCTCTGAGTTCAAAGCCAACCTGGTCTGCAGTTCCAGAATAGCCAAGGCTACACAGAGAGACTGTCTCGAAAAACAAAACAGAACAAATATACAAAAAGCCTCCAAATTAAGCTACTTTCTCACATAGGTGTTTAGGACATGAAACGTTTTCATATTTTCAGGTGCTATCAAGATGTTCTAGGTCATTTAATTTAGAAGGTGGGCTCTATGACAAAGAGGTGATAGAACAGTGCAGAGAGCTGGCATGAGATGAGAAGACATTTGCTCCAAACTCTGCCATATTTGTCAAATGTAACTTCACCTAAATTGAACAGAGTGATGGTGTTTCTTGGGAGCTGGTGTCATCGGCACTGATGATATATATGTCCCCTATTCTACACAACTATTGACCTTATCCAGCGCCCCCTGGTGGTCCATCCAGATGCTTTCTCAAATTCGCAGAGCCCTCTAAACCTGATTTTCATCCCCTGAACCATCAACACCTGGTTACAAGATGTTCCATTCTTCTGCTACAAGTACTGTCTGTTATGATAAAGCGTGAGGGGGAACCTTGGCAGATTCCATGACAGATGACAGACGAGGGTGACCGAGGTGGGGGACAAACATGCCAGGCAGACAGAGCTTAGTAAAAAGTTTTATTAGAAAGGGAAAGAGGGGAGAAAGATAAAGAGACACAGCAACAGAGAGGACAGAAGAGAAAAGGGAGACAGGAAAAATCCTGTCTGCCCCAGGGGAACAGTGGGAGAGAGAACAGGAAAGAGAGTGTAAATGGGCAGGGGTCTGTCTTTTAAAGGGTTCTTTGCAACTGCATGCAGACTAGTAGTCATGGAACCCTGGGCTGACCAGGGTACGGCCTGAGTGCATTCTGCCAGATGACAGGGGCAAGCCAGCATAATGCCTGAATTCTTACACTATCTGCTTTGGAAAGCAGAGACGTTTGGGATAAATTTCTAAAGTTCATCTTGAACTAACTCAGAAAACAATAAAATTCACTTCTCTCTTCGTCATTACGAAGATACTAGGATGCCTCAAATAACCAAATGAAGTCATAATAAAAGGACAGAGACGGGCCTTGGGAAAATCCTGGGGACTTAAACCAGGACTTTCTGTTCATACCAATATGTCTGTTTCGTGTACTTTAACTACATTTAGCAGAACATATGGTAATTTTCTCCAAAAGGGAATGACCTGCTTTTTCCAATCATAACTTGTAAGATCCCAGGGAAGGACTCTGATTAACCCAATTCATATTTCATGTTTTGCCAAGACAACTCAGCATTGGATGGATGCCAAAAGAAATTATGAAAACAAATCTGCACAGTAGAATAATGTGTGGGTAGCAAGTCTTGCCCCGATGAATTTATAATTGATATATGGGAATATATGCTTAAAACCCAGATTTTAACCCCATTCAGTATTAACTCCAAGGCAAAGTATTTGATGAAAGACATTAAAATGTTGAATGTTTATTTCTTCTGGGATAAACATTTCCCCATCATCATCTTCCCTGCTTTTCATTTTTGTCTTTATTTTTTCTCTCTCTCTTAAGTGCTAGGGATTCAGTGTAAGACTTCGCAAGCTAGATGAGAATTCTGCAGAGCCACATCTCCTCTTCTCTTTCTTTTCCTCTGTATACTATATTTTTTCTTTCAAGAAATGTTGAAAACAAAGGAGAAGATATAAGAACTCTGCCACTTTCCTGGCTGTTGTTAATAGTCTCCATATGGTCCTCTAGGTTCCTCCAAAAAAATCCCCCACACAGCTGCAAAAAATTATCTCCCTGAAACACAGGACTAGGCAAAGCATGCCCACTTTAAAATCTTACGTGGCTCCTCATAACCAATAGAGGCAAACATTCAGAACAGGTCAAATACCAAACCTGCCACGAATGTTTCGACAAGTTCCTCAGGTGTGGTCGCTTCTACACCTCTTCCACAATAGCTTGCTTACCTTGAATTATGATTGCAATGAGCTATGTACATTTGCTTTGAAGGCTGAGTTCTTATCTCTTCTTACTCTGTAATAGCACAGGGTTTGTATTTGGAAATAGTCTATATATTTTTGGGGGGGCTTTCTATAAAGGAATTTGTAGAATATTTTAAGATGCGCTACATTTGTTTATGCTGTGGAATATTTGTTTAATGATGCAAAGATGTATTGCATTCTTTTACATTGCATTTGTTTATGAAGCTGCCTTACTCTGCCTGTCTAAAACACCTGAATGGTCTAATAAAGAGCTAAATGGACAATAGCTAAGCAGGAGAAAGGCTAGGTGGGGTTGGCAGGCTAAGAGAATAAACAGAAAATGAGAATTGAGGAACAAAAAGCTGAGGAGGATATCAGGGACCAGCCATCCAGCTACACAACCAGCCACAGAGTATGAAATAAAGAATAGAATAGAGAAAGGTAAAAATTCCAGAGCAATACGGGATAATTTAACATAAGCAAAGGAGGCTAGAAATAAGTCAAGGCCAGACATTTGGAAGTAATAATAAGCCACTGTGTGTGATTTATTTGGGAGCTGGTTGATAGGCCCCAAAAGAGCAAAGAATTAAAATTAAAAAAAAAAATGCTACAGTGGAGTGTGTATAAAGAGCCCACAAAATTCAAACAAATGTAATTCACCTTCAAAAAGGAAATTAATTGTGTAGAAGAGACACACACTTCATTGAATTATTAATGAATAATTAATCAGTCAACCGTTCAGAATGCTGGAGGAAAACGTTGCATGCCTAATTTTGATTTCAATCGTATTGTTGAATTTTTCTTCTACCAAATTATTAGGTAACAGCTCAACATTGTTTTAGCTTCTATTTCCAAATCATGGCAAGGGCGGCGGGGAGGGGGGCGGTTAAAGACAAGAGAGCAGAGGCCCCTGGCATAAGTTGGCATTCAGTAGAAATAAAAACAAAACCCCCAAACCTGCAAGTCCTAACCAGGATGCTCACCATACCCTCCTTCTGGCATCCTTGGGGTTAAGACGTAAACAGAAGGCCGATGACTACATTTCCCATGAGGCCCCTCTTCAACACGCAATCCCCGCCATGACGTCGCTGCCATGGCAACTGAGGATCCCGCTTTCTCTGGCCCAAGTAGGAGCTCTCATCCCGACCGGGTCAGCCCAAGCGGAGCCCAGGACATCTGGGGCTGCACAGCCACCATGCCCAGGTATTGCTGAACCTGTGGGCGGGGCGCTCACGACCTCCCCTCCTGGACATGGAAGGGGCACGGGAGGGTGCGGAGGGGTACCAAGTCCTGGCACAGCGGGTGGGAGTCTGTGGGTGTGGACCATGCCAGACGCCCCCCCCCCACACACACACACGGGCCCAGAGCTTGAGGATTTTGTCACAAACAAGTAGATCAGTAGAGTTCGCTGAATGCATAGACGGTTCTCGAGTGCCACTTGCCCTTGCAGGCTGCAGGGCAGGCGGTGCTGGAACCAGACAGCAAAGCCACCTCCCCAGGGTCCCCTGCCTCGTGGTACAGGATTTGGCTGCTTCAGATACCGAAAGTGCAGCACTTCCTTGAAGGCGGAGGGTTGGAGGTATTGATGGCTTGTAAAATACGTTTGAACTCATCTCTACAAGGTCCTTTAAAGTACCTGGCCCTCCAAATGGCCTGCAAGGATGTCGGGCAGATAGGGCCAGGGACCGTTCGCCCCCTTCTGGATCAATGGCATGAACTGCGGTTGGGTTGATGAAGTTCGGGACTGGAAATGAGTCAGCTTTGCATCGCGTTCTTATTGGTTATCATAGTGAAGCTATATGGGTACAGAAGTTTTTGTTGTTTGTTTGGTTTTTGTGGGGAGCATGGCAGCTGGAAGAACCCTTTCCATTTCCTGGGAACCATAATCCCATTTTGGAAGGATGCTGTGTAAACAGAGCACAGAGTTGGGGGACAGAGTTGGGGGCGGGGGATTCTGACCTATGAAATAAAACAGTTCCATGCAACATTTCTGGATTTCTATTTTGACTTTGTTTTCCTACTTGGACATTTTAAAACATTCCCGTTTTGTTTTGGATTCTGGGAATTGAACCCAAAGATTCATGAATGTTAGGCAGACACATTATCACTTAAACATGTCATCACTCCAGTTTCTGATTCTTGCTTAGTTTTAAAAGGCCAGCGACTAAAACTAAATGAACAGGGACATCATAACAATTACTACTGCCCCAAAAGTGGAAACACTTTTTTTTTTTATTGGCATTTCAGAGATGAAGAAGTAGACATGAGCCTAACGATTAGCACAGAGGCTTGCATGTATTACTTGCTTAACAAATATTTGCCTAGGACTGGGAAGATAGCTCAGTGAATAAAGTGCTTGATGTTCAAGCATGAGGATCTGAGGTTGGAAAAGGGAAGGGGCAGGATACTTGTCTGTAAACTCTCTCAACTTTGGGGATGGGTTGATGGCAGGAGGATCGCTGGAGCTTCCTGGCCAGCTAGTCTACCCAAGAAGGCAAATAGACATACATACATTCTCTCTGCTCTTGACTGTGGGCGTGCCTAGCTGTGGCACGCTCCTGCTGCCTTGAGCTACCTGCTTGCCATGACTCCTGCAATTGTGTTTTATCACATCAGTGGAATGGAAGCTAGGCCACTCAACTAATCAGTTGCAGTGTTCTTCACCGACTGTTTCCTGGTGACGGGTACTAGAAAACCCGTCAGTGTTTTACCTAGTTATTGACTTCTGGGAAATAGTATTTTTAGAAATCTTACTGAAACAAAATTTCTCTGTTGGAAATAACCACTTCTAATGATTCCTCCTGTTTCTATGGCTTTTGTTTTTCTACTTCTTATGCAGTGAAACTCTCTGGGAAATTGCAAAAGCTGAAGTGGAAAAAAGGAGAAGTCATGGAAGCGAAGGGGATGGAGCTGAAATCGGAGAAAAATCTGTTTTCTTCATTGGCAGTAAAAATGGGGTGATTCTTTAATATTCTTTAGTTGTTGAGATAATTTGGCAATCAGTGACAAATTTTACTCTAATACCTTGATAAATTTTACATACTTTCAAATCCTTAATCAATGGTCACTCTGAATCAGCATAGATTAGAAAGGGCTTACCATTGCTCTAGGAACAGTTATAACAACGAACAAAGCGTTAGGAAGACTCTTAACCATTTTTTATTTCATAATCCGAAGTATTCAGATCTTCTGCTTTGATTTTATATAAAGGCCAAGATCCATTTAAATGTCTTAGTCAGCACCCTAAACCAGTAAGTCAGTATCTTAGCAGTATTCACACAGGACTCGGTGACTTCACTTTCAGGAATCTCTATGAAGGAACAGTTGAGTTGTGTTAGCGATGTTTATCAAACACTTAGTTGTTTTGGGAGATGTGGGGGGAATGAGGTGGTAGTCCCCACTCTCTGTAAGGTCACTTGACAAAATGTACTGAAGATGTGGGCTGTGGCCATGCAAGAACAGACGTATCATGTCCACACACAGAATTCCTGTGTGCAACACAAGGCCGCCAATGACTCCGTCCACAAAAGGTCAAGGCTTGTGAGCTGCCAGAGGCCGAAATCCATGTAGCATCGAGCTCTGTTCTATTTGGAATTCATGTTTCTATTCATTCTCTGTGGTTCATGCTTTTATGGAAGGGAACTGAAAAACAGGAAGCTTCCAGAAATGAAGTTCTGAACCAGTGAGGCTGTGTGTTCAGTGGGCAGCCTAAGTACCCTCAGGTCGCAGTATCTGCTCAGAAATAAAGCCCCATTTGGGGTTTTTATCATATGTATTGCATAAATAATTACATAACAAGAAAGAAGTTGGGGCTGGAGAGATGGCTCAACAGTTTTGGTCACTGGATACTCTTCTAGAGGACCTGGGTTTGAGTCCCCTCACCCAATGGCAGCTCACAACTGGCAGTTACTCCAGTCCCAAGGGATCAGAAACCCTCTTCTTGCCTCCTCAGACACCAAGCATGCACACTGTGTACAGACCTACACATAGGCAGAATTCCCATACACATAAAAATAAATAAAAATAAAAATCAAGTTTAAAATTTAAAAGAAAAAAGTTAAAAGTCTTGGAAGAAAATAATATGAATTGAAGTAAACAGGATATAAATTTTATGTGTAATTTGATCTGTTACATTAATGTGCAAAGATAAATAATTTTGGGGCAGTAAATGTTTAATTATTGTATTTTCATTTTATTTTTAATTTCTGTACTTTCAAATGTTTTTTATCAGCTCTCTTGCTGCACTTTCTAATTTAAATCTGAATTTAATTATTTAACATAAAATTTTCATGGGCTAGAAAGTTGTCTCAGTTGGTAGAGTGCCTGGTCTGAATTCAGATCTCCAGCACCCATGCAAAAGCTAGGGTGAGTCATATGGGCTCGGGTAGGTCTCTGAACTTTGGCCAGTCCAGCCCAGTTCATGAACTCCAGGTCCAGTGAGAGACCACATCTCAAAAAATAAGTTGCAGCATAAAATAAGCACAAAGTAAGATTGAGCAAAACACCTGATGTTAACCTCTAACCTTCACACACACATACACATGCATGACACAAATAAAATTATCATAGGTACTATGTTTATAGTTTTTAACTATATGAGTGTGGGTTTACCATTGGGAGCAATTTTGTTTCCTTATAATATTTCTTCATTTAAAAATGTTTTTGGAGACTGTCTCATTACATGTAGGGTAGGCTAGCCTTGAACATGATTTAACTTCCCCAAGGGCTGGAATTACAACACCCGGGAAGAGAGTAATCTTCATATTGTGTCTAATACATCAACAGTTTCCTATCAGGGACATACACATCTACACGCATACATAATGACATACACATATATACACATACATAATGATATACATACCATATAATGACTTGTACATATACAACATATTATGACATACACATATACACACATAATGACATATACACGTATAATGACATACACATACGACATACACATATACAAACATATAATGACAAACACATATACATACATGTATAATGACTGGTGCTAGTCTTGTGGACCAGATAAATTGTTACATTATATATTCTGAATAAAGAATATCCCTGAAGGGCTTCCGCTAACCCCGCTGACTCTAGCCAGGCACACTGAACACCCACTGAGCTGTTGTCTATTCGTCACTCCAGGTGACTATTGTTCCTGACTTCTCTATACTGTGACAGCCTGTTTGGTTTGTGGTTTGATGTTTGTGAACCCACTCCTTTTCGTGGCAGCAATAAGTGGTCTATATAGCCCAGTTTGTGTTCATTTCCACTAATGTAAATTTAAACCTCAAGACGCCAGAACTTTTACAGGTAGTGTTCTGTGAATAAATGCCTTGTTCTGGAATTTATTCAGAGTATTAATTTATTTCGAAGGATAAAGCCATTAGTGATCGCCCTTAAAAAGAAGCCAACTGCCTTGCATGCCTCCTTATTCTCCTTCCAGCCTCCTCTTCATTCATACAGTGGGTGTCTGTTAGCATCCTTATGACCCACTAGCTTCTGGGCACTGTAGCCAGAGAAATGAAGGGTACAGTCTCTCCTGAGAAGGGACACGGTGCAGCCAGAGACTGAGAGAACCGGAGAGACTCCGTGTCAATTTTCTTTTCTTTTCTTTTCGTTTTTTCCTACTGTGATCAAATCCCTAACAGGAACAGGTTAAGGGAGGAGAGATTTATTTATTTTGGTTCATGTTTCAGAGGGTTCAGTCATGAGGGTCCACAGTGGAGCAAAGTAGCCAGGAAGTAGAGGAGAGTTGTATGGAAAGGGGTCAAAGGAACACTTGAACACTCCCAGGATCTTTTTCTCCAACTAGGCTGTGTCTCCTTGCCATAATCTCTTAATAATGCCATTGTATTGTGAATCCATCAAGGGATTAATTCATCCAGCAGGTTGGGGTCCTTGGGATGCAGTCATTTCCCCAAAATTGTCAGTTGGCAACCAAGCACCCAGTATGCGAGGTTAGGAGGCACGTATCGTGTTCCAGCCGTGTGGGCACCTATTAGTGAGGGCTAATGCTGGAAGGGCAAGAAATAGTGAAACCACATCAGTTTGGGTGCAGGGGGTCAAGTGAGTGTCCTGGATCCAGAACAGAGGGTGGCAGTAGAAGAGAGAATGAATCGGATCTCTGTTTTCACAGTGGAGAGTAAGGTGGTGCTAACCTGAGCATCATGGTATGTCTAATCTTCCCCATCGCTCATATGCATGGATGCAGTCACTGGGGGTGGGGGTTGGGGGAGATGGGAGGTGTGGGCAGAGGTGGTTGAGTTTCTCTAGAATGGGTGTTTGCAGTTAAGGAAACCATTGATATTTTCTAGGATGCTTGTAGTGATAAACTGATGTTTAGGATGGAAAGAGAGGGTGGGAAGAGCCTGGCACAGGGCAAACATCAGGGTCAGCAGGTTTTTGAGACCTTTCCTAAGGTGAGGGAGACCATTGAGATCCCTGGAGAAGTGACTGGGGGAATATGCTTCTGCGGCTGTGGTTTGGAAGTCGTGCTGTTCCTAGATGTGACAGGATTCAAGATAAAACCGTGAACGTGACATGTAGCAGACACAAGAAGAGAAAACTACAAGCCTGTCCATTAGAAACACTCCTAACATAGTTATGCCCACCAGTGTGCACCTGTGTACATGTATAGACAGATATATGCGTGTATAAAGGAAACAGGAAAAGGAATTTCAAAATTGGCCTCTTATTATGTAAATGTAGATTGCGGTACCTAATTAGCTGTATGTTCCTTGTGTGGATTGCTTTAATCGATTTGTTTGATACATCAAGGTTTCCAGTGTTTCAGTTTTGTGTAGCACCAGCCATACTTTGGCAGTATATGTTGTTTTATGGTATTCCAGTTATCTCATTACAAAGACTTCTTTCGATGGATCACACATATAATCTCAAGTGATTTATTACCATCCTTTTGGTTAAAAAATTGTAACATATATATGTATGTATGTAGTGTATACATATATATACATATATATGCACACACATATACATATATAGAGAATAAAATATTCTGTCTTTTTGGCAGCCTAGGATTTTCCAAATGTTTCCTTGAAGCCGAAAGACTTCCTCCGGTGAGGCTGTCTCTGCCAAGACTTTCACATCTCTTCCTTGCAAGGAGGCATTCAGTCTTCTTCACTGAACTAGTCTCTGGGTAGGATGTGGGATAAGTTTCATGGTTAGTGGCGGGAGCCTATATTTCTTGACTCCTGAAAAGGAAGTCGGAATTAAAACAAAGTACTCTGTAGATAGGCTTGAGTCTATCTACAGAACATCTTGTATTTGTATGTTATCTTTTCCCTTTATTTCCACTTCAACAATTGGGATGGAGACATTTTAGAATACACCAATCAGCTTAACCAGTAATTAGCATTGCTGAGTAAAGAGAAAGTTTAAGACAGTTGTCAGGTGACCACGAAAGTGAGATGTGATAGCTAATATTTGTCATCTGTGGGACTTTATAATTACAGTAATAGCAGTGTAGTTACATTGTGATAGAAAGTTGACAGTTCACTTTTCCCACTTATCAAACTTCCAAGTAATTTTGAAAGTTTCTAGCTTTTAGTTTCCAGGTAATTTATCACTCAGATGATTTCAAAAGCTATTTTGAGCCACAGTCAGAAACACTGATAAAATCTTACATGTGGGTGACATTAACACAGCATTCTCTCTTGTTAATTTCTAGGGAAAGACGACTATTATTCTACGGTGTCTTGACAGGTGAGTGTGTGTAACCTCTATGAGACAGCATCCATGCTTGTTCCAGATACAACAGAGCAAGTTGGCCCCCCAAAGATAAGGAAGGAGAATAATTTTGAGACTCCAAATATTTAATCCTCAGTCTTAAATACAGCCTTTAATAGTACCTTTAAAGATAAGACTAAGAAAACCCTACAAATTTTGGGGGTTGAGACTAGATTTCTTGTATGAAGGAGAAATACTACCACCATTACCCAACCTTTAATGGTGCATATGTCCTTCTGGGCTATGCTGCTTTGGTATTTAAGTTCTTTGTATTGTGCCTAACCTGTGCCTCTATGAACAGTGATTGTATTAGTTTAAGTAAAGTGCTATAAACTGCAACATGGAATTAAAATTGTTCACTTCAGCTCTCTGGTAATATTCCCAGATGTAGGATGATCTTTTAAATTGTGGGTTACTGCTTATACCAGTAAAATTTATTTCATATATTTCTTGCCACATTAAAAATGAATATATACCATGTAACTGCTTGTCAAACAGTTTAACTTGCATGAATAACTCATTTGAATATTATCCAAGTTTTTTATTGATTTTATGCCCTTGTTTGAAATAAAGAACGACATAAAAGTTTCCCCTTGATGTTCTTTCTAGTTGACAGGTATTAGGTTTTAGGTCCCACACTGAGGCTGAGCAAGCAAGTCAGTATTTCCCACATGGCCTGCATTCAGAGAGCTGGTTACCCAGCATGGCTCCTGATGCTGCCAGCCTACTACTTTCCCACAGGCCCCTGCAAGGGCACCATGCCGTTTAGGCACTGTTATTCACTCCCGTACCTATCACTAAAACCTCTAAGGTGGTTTTGAGGGCCCTATTTGGGTCTTGTGGAATAAGGCCTTTCTAACTTCACCTCGGAGCTGGTATTCTAGGTAGCCTCTTTCCTAATAAAGTGTTTATGAGGAAGTAAAAGCGGTAGGATTATAGCCTAAGGAGCCAGTTCCAGCATCGTGCTAACAACTCTGCCTGTGTTGTCCAGGGATGAGCCAGCAAAGCCAACCTTAGCTTTGGAATACACGTACGGAAGAAGAACAAAGGGACACAACACAGTGAGTTTACTTTGAAGTCACAGCTCGTGCCTTAGATGGGAAGCCACGGTACTGAGATGGCTTTATGTTTTCTGCAAACAGTAACCATACCAACGGTGCGTGTCATAGACATGTGTTGTTAGACGTCAGATGCGGTTCTGCTCATGTGTAGCTCACCTAATCTGTGAAGACATTTTCACTTTCTCTATGGTATCCTAAAGTGTTGTAAAAGGTTTATTCACATTTTCTGTACAGTCCTTTGGCCTAATTATGCCTACTTAATATCATGAGTTGCTTGCTTTGTATATGATGCTTTATTTTATTTTAGACTAGATCTTATGTGTCTAGCCCAGATGGTGCCAAATTTGTAGTCCTCCTGTCTCAGCCTTCCTTCTGGGTATTGTTGGAACTATAAACATGTAACACCAGGCCCAGCATGGAATGAGATTTCTTTGAAACTTAGTGGCATAGGGTTCTTTACCTACTTCTAGTAATTATATAGATGGGACTTCTATTTTCAAATGAAAATAACATTACTAATGTCTCCATTTTTGTAATTTTTGATTATTTTTTAGATTTGTCATACAATAAATTTTGAACATACTTTCCCCCTCTTCCAAGTCCTCTCAGATCCTTTCCATCTTTCTCCTCACCCACCTTTCTGTTCTTTCTCTCAAACCCAAGCAAACAAAACAAAACAAAAAAGACCAAAAAAACCCCAAAACAAACAAAAACAAGAAGCAGCAAAACAATAACAACAACAAAAAAGCACAAAGAAAAGAAAAGCATGGAATCCTTTTGTATCAGATGCTCCTGAACATGAGGCTTGCCTTGGAGTGTGGTTGATGTACCCGGTGGCACTCCACTGGGGGAAAAGTGGATTTTTCCCTCTCCCAGAAGGTATCAATTGCACATGGTTTCTTGGTCAGGAACTTGGTGCCTGCTCCCCCTTTCCATGCTGGGATTTTATCTGACTTTTATGTTGCCCTTGTGTATGCTGTCATAGTCTCTGTGAGTTTGTGTGTGGATCAGCCCTGTTGTGTATGGAAGACACTGTTTCCTTGGGTCATCCACCACGTCTGGCTCTTAACAATCTCTCCACCTCCTCTTCCACAGAGATCCCGAGCCTTGACAGGAGGGGCTTGATAAAGACATCTGTTTAGGGCCGAGTGTCCCAAGGGCTCTCAGGGTCTCCACACTGTCCAGTAGCAGTCTCTGTGACTCCCCATCTATCAACACTTCTCTGCTGAGATGAGCAATGCACTGATACGGGGTATAGCTATTGCCATCATCGGTCATTTTATTACTGTGTTTGTTAGAAGGATAATACTAGTAGGTTTTCCTCTAGGCCTATGACCTTTCTATTCTCAGGTTCTTGATCTCATCAGCAGTGTCGAATATAGGTCCTATCTCATGCAATGGTCCTGAAATCCAGTCAAAAGGTGGAAAGGTGGTTGTTTGCTCCCATGACCTTTGTGCCAGTTTTGCGACAGTCTGTCTTGCAGGCGGGTCACTGTTGCAGGGTTTGTACCTGGGTTATATTGATGGATACTTTTCTCCTCTGGTAGCATGCAAAGTCCCTCCCAACACTGTGAATGTTATTCAGTAGATATGAAGCTTATAGTTATGCATGAGCTCTACTTCTCCATGTTCGATAACACAAGTGGTGTCTTCAGTGCCCGATTGTGGAGGGTAAACAATAACATTGACAATAGCCTGTGATGTTTAAGAGGTGTGGGGTAGGTCTGTGGGACCCCTTTGGCCAACAGTTCAACAAAGAGTAACCCATTCCAAATACTGGAGGTTTACTTGGTCACATTTGATCTCTAGTGGAATTTGCCTCCCCCTCCTCTCTCTCTCTCTCTCTCTCTCTCTCTCTCTCTCTCTCTCTCTCTCTCTCTCTCTCTCTCAGCCCCCCTCTCCTTCCCTCCCTCCCTCCCCCCCTCTCTACAGCCCCCCTTCTCCCTCCCTCCCTCCGCCCCCTCCCTCCCTCCCTCCGCCCCCTCCCTCCCTCCCTCCGCCCCTCCCTCCCTCCCTCCCTCCCTCCCTCCCTCCCTCCCTCCCTCCCTCCCTCCCTCTCTCTCTCTCTCTCTCTCTCTCTCTCTCTCTCTCTCTCTCTCTCTCTCTCTCTCTCTCTTCCAAGGTGTTTCACAGAACCCAGAAGAGGGCATTGGATTGCCTAGAGCTGGAGCTGTAGGCAGTTGAGAGCTTCCTGATGTTGATGCTGGGTTCTCTGCAAGAGTACTTTTAACCACTAAGCCCTCTCTCCAGCACCTTGGTAGCTCTGTTGTATTTCACAGACAGGCCCTTATTATATACCAAAGCTGGTCTGGAGCTCTCTATGTACTCCTGAATGGCCTTGAACTCACAGGTACCCTGCCTCAAAGCTCCTGATTGCTAGTATTATGGGTATGGATGAATCACCATATCCATTTTATGAGTTACTTCTGATTTATCTAAAAATCTTAATATTTGTGAAAATATACTGTTCAAAATCTAAATTGCTAGTTATATATATATGTGTGTGTGTGATATATATGTATATATCATACACAACACACACACACACACACACACACACACACACACACACAGTGTTGGGATTGTAACTCAATGTTAGAGGATTTGATTAGCATCTTTAGCCCCTGAGTTCAAGCCATAGCATTTTGGGAGGGGAAAAAATCTAAAACTTGGTAGGATTGTTGGAGACCATAAGCCTTGAGTCTGATTCTGTTTTCAGCTGTTTTAGTGTCTGTTCAGAAACTCTTCAGCTAGAGGAAGTACTTGGAGAAATACATGATGTAGGGACAGAAATTCCTAAGTGGAATTGCTTTTAGAAGTTTCATAGCAAAAGGAGGGTCATTTCTTAAACTTAGGTGTGGGGGAGAAGAGTCTAGAACAGAAGGACCTACTGTTCCCTTACAGAGGCACATTTGTATAAAATGGTCTAGTTCAAACGTTTGCTCATTAGACAATGTATTAAAGAATGGTATAGCCAAGCATATCCATAGTCCCAGTGCCTGGGAGGTGGAAGTAGGTGGATTTTTGTGAGTTCAAAGTCAGCCTCGTCTATATAGCAAGTTCCAGTCCAACCAGGATTGGGTAGTGAGACCCTGTCACAAAAAAAAAGAGAGAGAAAAAGAGAGAGGGAGGGGGGAGGAAGGGAGGAGGGGGAGGGAGAGAGGGAGGGAGAGAGGGAGGGGGTTATGACAAATGTAAATGTGTCAAGAATTCAAACTGCCTGTTACTACTTCCTGGATTCAACAATGAGAGTCAATTATTAAAACTGAGAAATTAAAAAGAGAGGATAACATGCTGAGGTGCAGGAGAATTTCATTTTTATGATTTACATGGTTTATGATGTGAATTACCCTTTTTATGGGAAACTTGAAAGAGGCCTCACAAGCTGACTTTCGAGAAGGGCTGTAAAACCTTTTGTCACATTGTGAAGCAAGAGAGATTTTCCGGTGAAAAGTGATTCATTCCACAAACATTAGTGATTCAAGTATCAACAACAGTAAAATGATTCTAGATATCATAAGAATTTGTCCCCTAAAAGGAGAATAATATACATTCATCTAAAACTCTCTTTACTGCATCTACCCGTTCTGGCTCATCGTAGCAGGTACCTGAGAGCCCATGTGACTGGTTTTTGTCTGCTTTTCCTCTAATTGAACCATGGGGGGGGTAAATATTTACTTGCAGATCTTCACACTCTGTCTCATGTTTCATCATGAGCTCTGGACGGAAACACTTTGTCAGCTTCTTACACAGACAGAGGCACTTGGGCATCAATGCAAAAGGTTAACAGCAGGAGAAACGCCCCCATGAGCAGCCCTGGGATGTGGTCTTGGGTCAGACTGTCCCAAACCACATGGCTTTCTGGCCCTGTCAGTCCCTCTTAGCTAAATAGTCCTCCAAACTGAAAGGCACGACCAGCTTTGTCCCAGTCTCCTTCCTTCCTTTGTCATTACCAACAGCAACCCAAGTCTGTCGGGTCCCTCAGGATACTTTCACTCAGTCCTAAACTGCCTTCTGCCTTGTCCCCCATTTCTCAGGTCTCGCCTGTACAACTTGGCCATTGTGAGCGTCTATATGTCTATATCGAGATGTTCTATTTCACTGCTTTATGTTTATCTAGAATCCCAAATGTGTTATACTGATTAATTATACTTAGATTTTATTCAAGAATCTATTTCGTGTGGTACTTATGATAAAGTTAGGAACAGAAAACATATATTCCTTATGGTTCTACTCTGTTGTTGGTATGCATTCCATACGTTTCAAGGTTTAGAATAGAGGAAGGAAAACATTTTAAGTAAGAAGAACCTTTCTTCTTAGTTGAAGGTGAGTATTTTGTATCTATAATTATTACTGATGGGTGCTAATGAAGTATAAAAAAATACTTAAAAGTTTAAAGTTGAATATTTGTAAACCCTCTATTTTCTTTCAGCCAAAAGACATTGCTCATTTTTGGGAACTGGGTGGAGGAACTTCTTTACTGGACCTAATAAGCATACCAATCACATGCGATGCCTTGAGGTGAGTGGGAGTTCACAGGTGTCCCGCGCATGCACACAGGCTTTCACAAGACTGCATGTTGGAGTCGGTTTTCTATTGTCTAGAGGTTTGCAGCCCTTCCTGTCTCTGGCCTTGGACTGTAGTGCTTCCAGAAAAGTCTGGAGAGACCCAGGGTTCGGTTAGAGCTGAGTGAGGCGCATTCCTGCCAGCAACGTACTTTGCAGGCCCGATAGCAAGGAAAAAAACTGCCATATAGTATTTGGGTGATGAATTTGTGTTCAAAACTAAATATGAAAAGCTTAATTCTTTCCAGCCTTAGTGTGAGTTAACTAAGCTGGGGTTTTTCTTCACCTGGCGACATCAGTTTCCCGTGGTATTTAATGTACAGCAATGTTGTTGAGCTTCATCCAAAGGCAGACTGTGTTAGAGATGAGAGGTCTCTTCTGGCGTTTGTTTGTCTGGTTTTGTTTTTGTTATTTCAAGACAGGGTGTAGCCCTGCCTGTCCTGACACTAGCTTTGTACACCAGCCTGGTCTCGAACTCAGAGATCCACCTGCCTCTGCCTCCTGACTCTGGGACTAAAGGTGTGCACCACCACTGCCTGGCTTTTTGTTGTTGTTCTTCTTGCTACTTGCTTTTAAGAACCCAAAGCAAGGGGTGAACCCCAAATCCACAGACACTCTCACACATTGGCCATATCAGATGTGGAAACTTGTGGTAGTTCTGCTTTACTAGGAACTGATCTCTGTAGGCAGAATTTCCTGTTCCACCAGCCAACTCCCAAATAACCACACAGAGACTGATTATTAATTGCAAGTGCTCAGCTGATAACTTAGGCTTGTTACTAACTAACTCTTACATCTTAAATTAACCCATGTTTATTAATTTGTGTGCTTCCACGAGGCTTGTAACCTCATGTTCTACAGGTCCTGGTGTTCTGTATCAGACTGGCAACTCCATCCTTCTTCTCCCAGCCTTCTCTTAGTCTGGCTCTCCCACCTAGTTATTGGCCAGTTAGCTCTTTATTAACAGTGAGAGCAACACATCTTCACGGTGTACAAAGTATTATTCCACAGAAGATCTTGGCCAAGAAAAAAAGTTAAATATGAAGCTTCTTTCTTGTCAGAAATTAATCCAAAGCACTGAGCCAAATTCAAGGTCCAGGAATCAATTCTTTGTTACATTTCAGGCATGAAGAGCCTTAGGGATGAGTGACTTCTTTACAAGACAATTGCCTTTCCAGAGCTACCTGGGTATAGGTCAGACTTGCTTAATTTATTCAATGATTTCTTCCTTTTAGTAAAATATGGCTTATTCTCTTTTATTTTGAGATAGGGTCTGACAATGCAGCTCTTGGTGGCTTCAAACTCACAGAGGTCCACTGGACTCTGCCTAAAGAGTTGTGGGATTAAAAGCATGAAGTATTATTTCTGTATGAGTGTGCATTAGTGTGTGTGTGTGTGTGTGTGTGTGTGTGTGTGTGTGTGTGTGCAAAGAGAAAGGTGATTTATTCAAATGACTCATAGGCTGTGATCCACCTAGTCCAGCAATGTCTGTCCATGGCAATGTAAGGCCCAAGAATCCAGTAAAGTTGTTCAGTGCATGAAGCTGGATGTCTCAGCTGGTCTTCAGGAAATGCTGGGAACCCTACAGAAATAGGCAGTGAAGGAATGGACTTGCCAGTGAGAAGGAGAGCAAGCAGGCAGAGGAAGCAAGCCTCCTTCTCCCAGGGGCTTTATATGGGCTGCCAGCAGAAGGTGTGGCTCTGAATAAAGTGGATCTTCAGCCCACAGAGACAGCTGACCTGAACAAGGGGGAGCTAATGGGCCCTCAGACTGATAGCTGGGAAACAAGCATTGGACCGACTCAGATCCCCTAAACGTGAGTTTCAGTTAGAAGGCCTGGGCAGTCTAAGGGACCTCTGACAGTGGAACCAGGATGTATCCCTGGTGCACAAAAGGACTTTGGGAGCACATTACCCATGGAGGGATAGTCCCTTAACCTAGAGGCAAGAGGAAGAACCTAGTCCCTACTCCAAATGACTTGACAGAGTATGATGATCCCCCCTGGGGAAGAAAATGTTTTCCTTCCTCTATTCTAAACCTTGAAACGGATGGAATGCATCCCAACAACATCACTCTCCCTGTGGAGTGGGAGGAGGGGGATGAAAGGGGCTGGGGGCATTGGGAGGGAGAGGGGGAGAGGGAACTGGGATCTATATGTAAAATAAGAAAAAATAATAAAGAAATAAAGAAAAATCATAGTTTAAACCACACACACACCAAAAAAAAAAAAAAAAAAAAAAGAAAGAAAGAAAGAAAGAAAGAAAAGAAAAGAAAAAAAAAAAAGAAAAAAGAAAGAAAGGTGGATCTTCCCACATCAAAAGGTCTGGATCAAAAGTGGGTCTTTCCACTTCAAATCATTTAATTAAGACAAGAATGTTTCACAAGTGTATCCAGCCACTTGGGTTTTAGTTCATTCAGTTGTGGCCAAGCTGACTCCCTTGGAGAAAGTTATTTACCAGTGGTGATCAATTGGAGATGGCTTCTGGGTTAGGGATGGGGTTGTGTCCGGTCTCCTTTCAGCTCTAGGACCCCATCTGGTGCAGCCCTGTGCAAGCCCTGTGCATGCTGCCCTGGTCTCTGTGAGTTCTTATGTGTGAGTCATGTTGGTTCAGAGAGCCTTGTTCTGGTGCCCTCCATCCCCTCTGGCTCTTACATTCTTTCCAGCTCCTCCTCAGCAGGCTTCCCTGAGCTTGAGGGGAGGGATTGATTGGGACAGCCATTAGGGCTGAGTGGTCTAAGGTCTCTAACTCTGTGCAAATGTCTGGCTTGGGTCTCTGTATTTGTTCCCATCTGCTGCAGGAGGAAGCTTCTCTGGTGATGGCTGAGCACTGATCTATGAGCACAGCAGAATGTCATTAGGAGTCATTTTTATCACTGCTTTCTTTTCGTGGAACACCAGCGTTTGGTTTTATCCTAAGTCCCCGGGCTATCTCGTCTCCATGTGCTTGGTCACCCACGCAGTGTCGGGTATGAGTTCCATCTCCCGGAGTGCACCTTGAGACAAGTTAGCATAGGTTGGTTACTGTCACAGGCTTTGTGCACTAGCGTATCTTGCAGGCAGGACAGCATTGTAGAGAGGAGGATTGGTAGCTGAGTCGATGCTTACGGTTCTCCTTTGGTAGTAAAAGATGCTAGCACATAGGGGTGAAGGCTCAGTGTAGGCACCAGCTTGACTTCCCCATGATCAATGAGCTGTGTAGGTGTTGTCTTCAGCAATGGGGCCCTGCTGTCAGTTTGTGGAGAGCAATCTATTGTCTTGGCAACAGCCAGGGTTGTTTGGAGATTCCCATGGGACCCCTTTGGCCAACAACTCAATTAGATGTAACCTGTTCCTGGTTCTGGTACTGAACAGCTTCATATGGTGACAAGATTTCCAGTTTTATATATACTGGATTTTTTCCCTGTGATACTAGTTTTTGTTGTTGTTTGTTTGTTTTAGGAACTTCACAGCTATATAGTTATTACATTTTGACTTTATTTTGTTTGTTTGTTTTGAGACAGGATTTCTCTGTATAGACCTGGCTGTCCTGGAACTCACTCTCTGTATCACCACCCAGCCTGACTTTCCTTAATGAAGATAAGCAAAGCTTCCTGGGAATGAGCATGATTTGTAGCTGATAGTTGAAAAGAGGTGGTGAGAGTGGGGAGGAACTAAGGAACCCGCTGCCACCTTGTGTGGCCAGAGGCAGGCTCCAGCCTGTGTTGGGCTTTGGCTCTTGTCCCAACCCTGACCCCTGATTGGAAGCAACCTCTCTTCTCTTCATTTAATCTGAGAGTGTTGGAGTCAGACAGGCTCTAGAAATTTAGGGTTCTACAGGAAGTGAAATCTTAATGTGCTTCTTTAATATTTCCTTGTGTGAGGTCTGAGTCGTCCTGTCTCTGAGCTCTAGGACAGCTGGAGCCAGCTTTGGGAGAGAGGGAGGATCTCAGTTGTAATAAATAGGAAGGAATATCATAGGCCCAGCTCTGGGTCCAATGTCAGCTGCTGAGTGGCCAGAGACCTGGGGTTGAAGAGGATTTCACTTCCCACAGTTGCTAATCACAACAAATTTTTAAACTGGAATTAGTTTACACATAATTCCTTTTTTTTTTTTTTTTTTTTTGGCAAAACCCAGCAAATTGAGAAACTGATATATTACCACATGCCATTAGATATTGTTTATCTTTAAATGTTCATAGAACTGAGTGCTTCCACAGACTTTAGATAATTTGCAATAGAACATTTCCTGTGGTCTTACCCCACTTTAAGAGTTTTAAAGCTGTTTTCTTGGCTAACGTTTGCCGTAAAGAAAGTGCAAAGCAACACAAATACTAGAAACAAAACGTTTAATAGTAGAACAATAAACTGGGCAGTCCATCTCTCTTTTGCCTATTTTTAATGGTAAAAATGATTTGTATGTTGTATATATTTGACCACAGTAAAAAGGTGTACCAGTCTTTAAAAACAAAAATACGACTATAAAACAAAGTATAATATATTAAAGCACTAAGTAAAATTAGTTTCTTTACAATTACATGTTTATTAATATTGTTCTATAGTGAAGTAAATACAAGTAAAATACATGCACATTATATGGTTCTACAGTGATGCAGAAATGATTGTCGGGAATCAGAGTCACAGATGGCTCTGTGTCTCCCTGTGGGTGCTGGGAATTAAGCCTTCATTTTCTAGGCAAACAGCCAGTACTTTTAACTTCTGAACCATCTCTCCAGTCCCTAAGCATCTTTTTGTGCTTCTTGGCCAACAGCATATCTCTTTGGGGTTATTTGAATCCATGTTTAAGTGGATAATTTTGTTGTTGAATTTAGATTTATGTTTAATGTGTAGGAATGGAATTCACTGCCTGTGGTGATGGCAGTGTCCTCTGCTAGTCAAGGCTGCACTTTCACAGGAATGTAGCTGGAGCATAACTTCCACTTAAAGGCAGTTCTTCAGTTTATTAGTTGTATGAATGCACACTTCTGATTTCAGACCCATGAAATGGTCGCCATCACATCGTCTAGGGAGGGCTGTCATGAAGATTGAGTCAGCCCACTGGCTTCCCAGCAAGGTGCATCAGTGCGTCCATATCCTTCTGTTCTTACTGTGTTGCTGCTATCATGGGCAATGAGATTTTTGCTCTTCTTTTGGAACACAGCGTGAAATTAGGTCTGAACATGGCATTGTTGGATCGCTTTGCTTTCAGCTTTTCTGTCTGAACTGGGTTGGTTTTCTTTGTACTACTGAGGTCCAGTAAGGAAGAACATCCCAGTACACAAGGCTGCATCTCTGAGTTCTTGCCCGTACTCCTGTCTTAAAATAAGGGTATGCCAGGACTTCCATGAACTACCTGAGACAGATTCCAGTACATTCATATCTCAAAAACAGAGACTGTTGGGAATCTTTTGTTTAATGCTGTTGTCATTTCTTTAGGACATTTTCTGTTGTTCTTGTTTTGGATCTTTCCAAACCTAATGATCTTTGGCCCACCATGGAAAATCTGTTGCAAGCCACAAAAAGCCACGTAGACAAAGTGATAATGAAGCTGGGGAAGACAAACTCCAAAGCAGCCTCTGAGATGAGGCAGAAGATGTGGAGTGTCATGCAGAAAGACCATCCGGTGAGTTGATATTGGTTTCCTCTGGCATCAGCCCCACTCAGAATAGAGACAGCATCCAGCACAGCTTCTTCAGTTTTCTGCATGACTTAGAATATGTTTGAGGCAGATGAACCTGCTCACCAGAAAATTATAGCAATTTCATCAAACTCCAGGGAGAGCACAACAAGGGAAAGATGGCTGTGTCTCCTTGTTAGACATCTACTGTGATTATTGTGGTATATCATACCACTCAGAAGAAATGGAGTTTTAGAGTGATTTTGATATTGATTTTATAATCTCTGTAAAATGAAGACGAGAATGCAGATTGAACTGGCAAAGACTAGTTGAAGCTACAGATTGAAGCAGGAGCAGAGTCTGAGCTGCTTTCCCAGCACTGTGTCTGTCACATGTCACAGAGCTCTTCCATCTAAAAGCTATTTAAATTATACAGTTGCTGTGATACTACACACATCTGGAGTGTTATCACCTAGAAAACTTAAGGGAAGCATTTTGAGGTGTCCATCGTGTGCATGTGTCTTACATAGTGTCAGATCAAGACAAAGCTGAACAGCAAACAACTAAGATAACCGAGGAAGCCCATTCAGATGATGTATGGTGAAAGGAAAGAGAACAGTAGTGGATTGTGATGATGCTTACCCTGATCCCTTCACTCAGAAGACAGAGGCAGGCGGAGCTCTGAGTTCAAGGCCAGCCTGGTCTACAGCCTGAATTTCAGGACAGTCAGGGCTGCACAGAGAGATCCTGCCTTGGGGAGAAAAGAGAGAGGCAGACAGAGACAGACAGACAGAGACAAAGACAGAGAGAGGCAGACAAACAGAGACACAGAGAGGGGGGGGAGAGAGAGAGAGAGAGAGAGAGAGAGAGAGAGAGAGAGAGAGAGAGAGAGAGAGAGAGAGAGGGAGGGAGGGAGGGAGAGGATGAGAAGAAGGAAGGAAGAGAAAATAGAACAGCAGGACAAGGAAACAAATGACACCATGGTGTTTAGGGAATTCTGGCTTTGCACTTAAAACACAATGTGAAGTGAAAGTTAGTATCATAGCAAACTCTTTGACAGCAACAAAGCCCAAGGGGAACCTTTGTGTGGGGAACCTTGGATGGGAGCTTTGGTGGATTCCATGCAGACGAGGGAGACTGAGGTGGGGACAAGCATGCCAGGCAGACAGAGTTTAGTGAAAAGTTTTATTAGAAAGTGAAAGGGGGAGGGGGAGAGAAAAAAGGTAAAGAGACACAGAGACAGAGAGGACAGAAGAGGAGAGGGAGACAGGAAAAGTCCTGTCTGCCCCAGGGAAACAGTAGCAAAAAGAGTGGGAAGAGGGCTGGAAAAGACAGTGTAAGTGGGCGGGGTCTGTCTTTTAAAGGGTCCTTTGCACCTGTATGCAGACTATGTAATCATGGAACCCTGTGCTGACCAGGGTACCGTCTGAGTATATTCTGCCAGGTGACAGGGGCGGGCCAGCATAATACCTGAAATTTTACATTGAATATGGTCAACATCTATGAAGAGATGGATAATGGTATCTTTAAGTAAATATAAATTCTGAGGGCATAGCAATAAACAACTATAATCAACGAAGTATATTTATTAACAGGATCGTGAATTAATTGACCCATTTCCAATACCCCTGGTCATAATTGGAAGTAAATATGACATTTTTCAGGTAAGTATAGCTGTGTATGGGCATGCATGGCTCTGCTTTGTGGGGAGAAATAATAGTGATGAAATAAGAACAATAACTCCAGAAGGAACCGGCTCAGAGACACCCAACTTAAAGATTTTAGGAATAAAGATGCAGTAAAGCATCCCAAAGTAGCAAAGGAAGTGAGTACAGTGGTTAGAACAGGGATGAGGCAGAAGACTAGAAAACAAATCTTCAACCGCTGAGGGATAAGATTTACTTCCCAACTTTAAATTGAAGAAAGTAGGAAATTAGTTCTTCTTATCTTAGCTTGTCAGAGAATCCTTGGGGTATCCCACAGAATAAAATGTGTGCCTGTATCTGGATTCTCTTAAGCCGTGTGTTTCAACAGATCTGATAGCTGTGGCAGCGGGAGGCTGCCCCCTCATTCAGTCTCTGTAGACATGAACGCGGAAGAGCCCGAGCCAACCCCTCAGGGTGGGAGCTTTGAAAATAAGTATTGTGTTTCTCCCTGAGTGAGCTGTTGAGATCTCTCAGCTTATTCTTTCCTTTTAATGATTTTTTCCTACAGGATTTTGACCCTGAGAAGAGAAAGGTGATATGCAAGACCCTTCGGTTTGCTGCACATTATTACGGAGCCTCGCTGATGGTCAGTCCTTTCCCTGTCCTTTGGGCCTGGAGAGGAGGGGATAGGCAGAAACGAGGAGCTGAGTCTGCAAATGTGAATGATGGTGCCCCTGAGGTCACCTTTTGTCCCCTTTCCTTTCCCATTGCCAAAGCCCTGTTCCTGAAGGCCGTTAGGTGTCCACAGAACACAGTCTGCTTGTGGCTTCTCCTCCCTACATTGCTTGTATCTGTAAGTGCAGGCAAACTTACAGAGGTACATTGTCATATTCACTCATTTTCATTTTCCTCTTAAGAATTAATCTATATTCCCTCAAAAGGAAGCAGGGAAAAAACTTTAGTGAGATGTTGTTTTTTATATAAAAGAAATCATAGAGGTTAAAATCATGAATTTTGGGCCAGGTGGTGGTGGTGCACTCCTTGGGAGGCAGAGGCATTTGGATCTCTATGAGTTTGAGGCCAGCCTGACAAGGAGTTCCAGGACAAAGAGTTCCAGGACAGCCAAGGCTGTTACACATAGAAACCCTGTATCGAAAAACCAAAGAGAAATAGATAAATAGATAAATAAATAGATATTTAATGGTCCCCTTTTCTCTAAATTAAAGCACTCAGAGAAACGTAGAGGCTGCATGACTGAAAGTACTGGGTATTCTGTATATTTTTTAGTTTTTGTGCGTTCAGAGCATTTTAAATACATTTCATTATGCATTCTCAATGCCTTTAGAGCCAGAGCTCTATCTGCCTTTGTGTCAGGTTGACATGATGCTTTGGAAAATGTTTTTACAGATTTTTAAAAGAATCAATAGGATGGAATGTTCTAGAATTAATGCGTTAGTACTCGTCAATAGAGAGGAATGTTCTAGCACTAACATATTAGTATTCATCACTAGAGAGGAATGTCCTAGCACTTACACATTAGTACTCGTCAATAGAGCGGAATGTCCTAGCACTTACACATTAGTACTCGTCAATAGAGAGGAATGTCCTAGCACTTACACATTAGTACTCGTCAATAGAGAGGAATGTCCTAGCACTTACACATTAGTACTCGTCAATAGAGAGGAATGTCCTAGCACTAACCCATTAGTATTCATCAATAGAGAGGAATGTTCTAGCATGATCTTTGTCTGAAATGGGATGAGTTGCTCTGGGTGAGGAAGTGTCAGTCCCCAGCACTGAGCTGATCCAAGAGAAGGTCCACAGCTGTGTGTGGAGGGTGTTTGAGAGGCAACAGCTGGAGGAGTGGGTGAGAAAAGTTCTAATGTCCTCCCACCTCTTCATTAAACACACTTGTGGTTAGGTTTTCTCCTCACCCATAGAATGCAAACAAAATATTACAAAATTACATAGTTTAAATCAATAACATTGTATTAATTATATTGTTATAAATACATAATCGCATAGTAATATTAAGCAGAACAATCACTTTTTTAAGTTAAAATTTTCCCTAGTTTTAAATACCACATAATAAACATTAGCAGTACTCTAATTTTTTGTTTTAAATCAGATACATTTATCTGATCTCCATAACCCTGGTACTGTGAGCCCGTTCTTATCCCAGAATTAAGGTGATCTCCTGTATCTGCCTTGGGAAGCAGAGACTTGCTTTATATTTCATTCCAGTTTAAGGTCCCCCACCCCTGCCACTTCATACATCTCAGCTTCCCTTTGCCTTGGAATGTTGTATTTAGAAGGCAAACCCTGACTAACAGTTGGTAGAGTAATCATGCCTCCTGGGTTCCACAGCGTCAGATCAAAGTTATGGACAGAAGCCACGTCCTTTCACCTTGCTGAGATTCTCTGGTTTGATCCTCTCATAGTTGACCTGGAAGAGTATTCAGAAATTTTTTGTTCAGGTTCTGCAGGCAAGTCAAAAAAGAAGCTAAAAAGTCACCTCAGGAAGCCCCAGTGTGACTGCAGCTGCCACACGACTACCTTGATGTCAGCAGTGCACCTGCATGTGTCACAGTTGCTTTTGATAGGTGCCTCTAGTTGCCTAACCTGGAGTGTTCATGTCAACACACAGCACAGACATTTCAGGCAAACACAAACATACATATTCTGACCATTTGAGTAGGTGCAGTGAATGGCGTGTCCACAGGGGTCCTTTCCACCTCGTGCACTCATGAACTCTGGGTAATGAGGCAAGTTCGTCAAGATTTCTTTATTCAGCAAAGAAACTGTAATTCTCTTGCCATCTGTGCTTGTTCAGAACCATATTTTTACCTGTTACAGAGATTACAAAACAGTATAATTGAATCTCCTGTTTGTCGTTCAGTTTACCAGCAAATCAGAAGCTCTGTTACTGAAAATCCGTGGTGTTATCAACCAGCTGGCATTCGGTATTGACAAGAGGTACTATTAAATATTTTCCAATTATCCTTGTTCCCTGGTCTCCACTATATCTGCCCTTCCATCTCTTTGGCTGTCCTTGTGTTATTATTTTCTTCTATTCATGTTAAATGGAATTGAAAATTTTAGCACCTATCTTTTTTGCCTTGTTCTTTCTCTTGGTTCTGACTGACTGTGGTGTGAGTCTGTCAGTCCATGTTCACTGGTCCATTTGGGTCAATGCTCTCATCGGTGACTTATCTAAAACCTGGTCCTTGTGTTTACAGTGGAGTGTGGCACCATATTCAATTGGTGAACTAAATTAGAATTTTTTTTTTTTTGCCATACAGCAAATCAATATGTGTGGACCAGAATAAACCACTGTTTATCACAGCAGGACTGGACTCTTTATGTCAAATAGGTTGGTGGACTTATTAGTATTCCTTAATCTTTTTAAATTGCTTATTGATTTTATCTTTCTGTCTCCCTGGTCTCCAGCACACTACCATTGCAGGCTTCATTTTCTGGCAGTTATTTCATATGTATTTATTTGTATACCCAGAATTGATGTAGCTTGCAACGCATTGACATATTTGTGGTAGAGAGTATGGCACTGCATGGGTGACAGATTTGTAATCTCTGTTCTGCTTTGCAAAAATGCACTTTTAAATTCTAGTTCACCAAGTTCAGAAGAAATCAGGAATGTAGAGTAGCCAGGGGACTGCAGAGCACACTGTCAATCACGATCAGCTGTGTGAGGTTAAAATAAGATACACCTTAACTTTCCATTGTAAGACGATTTCCCAGTTGCTGTGGTAGTATATCCCACCTGTAATCCTAGCACTCTGGAGACTGAGGCAGGGGGATTGCTTTAAACTCAAGGCCAGTCAGATTGGGCTGTATAACAGAACCTCTTTTAAAATTTCAGAGAGCAAGAACAAATAGTTTGCCTTGCTATTGAGATGCATTTTCCAAGCCCACAGGCTCCATAGTCTATTTCTCAAGCCCCTTATCTTTCCAAGAAAGCTGTTTTCTTTGTGAAGCTCTTTGGGCCTAGTATGTCTCTGGACCCTTGGGTGTGATTTGATTTCCCACATGATAACAGGCTGCTGGTACCCTCTATACCTCCTAGGAGCTAAGGGTGACATGGCTTCAAATGTAGGGACCTTAGCAAAGAATGGGATGCTTAACGGATGGCCATGGAGACAGATTAGGACCTTTTTTAAATAATGCCAGATTAATTTCAGGAGCCCTGAGAATCACTGTGTGTGCTGACGAAAGTCTGTCCGTGGGAATAGTGTACTGTTAGACAATGCTGACTGAATTTTCCCATTTGTTGGAATAGTAATCCAGAAAAGACTTGCTAATTATTGCATTTAAAAATAAAATCAGAGAGCTGGGGCTGAGATATGGCTCAGTGGTTAAGGGCACTTGCTATTCTTCCAAAGGACCAAGTTCAGTTCCCAGCATCAGTGTTAGACACACACACAGACACAAACACAAAGTTGCAAATCAATACTTTCTCACCAAGATGGTAAGGAAGCCCTTGGAGATCAACAATTTGGGGTGACGATAATGAATAAAAATCCCAGGTTATCAGTTAAAAATTGCCAAAGGGTATCTGAATGTTTTTTAATTTTTCAAAGTAATCTAAATATTCAAGTTACGAATACATTTTCCTCATTAAAATGGTGGGATTAGCACTGTGACTATAGCTTGGGGGTGGAGTGCCTAGCATGGATGAGGTCTTGGTACAATCCAGCACTTCAAAGGGAAGACAAAGCTGAATCGTGTGTGTGTGTGTGTGTGTGTGTGTGTGTGTGTGTGTGTGTGTGTGTGTGTGTACGTGTGTGCACCCCTTATTTCTTACCGCTGCTGCCGGTACAACAACCTAGGTAGGCACAATTTTAATGGTGTCTGTAACGTGGAGACAGAAGCTGAGTGATCCAAGATTTGTACTTCAGGAAATGACACCTGCTTTATAACAGTTTGCAATAACTTAATCTTTGTAGTCATTTGGGATAAAACTTTCCATTTTAGGGTCCCCTCCTGTTCCTGATAGTGACATTGGAAAGCTCCAGGCCCACTCACCTATGGAGCTGTGGAAAAAGGTGTATGAAAAGCTATTCCCACCAAAGGTGGGTATTTCTCATTGCTGGAAAACCACAGTTAGCTGTGACAGGAAGTGCCACAAAGGTTCTGATGTGATAACTCTGTTTCTCATGCTCAGGGAGCGGGTGGTGGGTGGGGTGGGGAGGGGGCAGAGGGTGATAGGGGCGGGGGTGTGGCATGTGCATTTGAGGCAGGTTTCTATCTGATGAAAGCTGAAATAGCAAAGAGCTCTCAGTACCAGGCTGATGGAGCTTGGTCCCTTAGACAGATGGTGACCATTGAAATGTGGGTGATAGGTGTGAAATGACTTATGATTTCAGAGTATCAGTACACTGAAGGCGATCCAGGACCCGGCCAGAGATCCACAGTATGCGGAGAGTGAAGTTGATGAGATGAGAATTCAGAAGGATCAGGTACTTCCCAAAACTCAATTTTGCCAAAATATGGTATACATCAAGAAATTCATACATTTTCCTAATTTTTTTTGCTTGTAAAATTATTTAAGTAATACATTTTTGTAGAAAAAAAAGCTCTTATAAATGCATATAAAAATCTGCCATTCCACCACCCAGAGATAATGTAAATGGTTGTAAATCCTTTTCCAACTTTCCAGTTTACTTGATGTTAAACATGGGTATGGCTCCCACCTTGATGCCAGAGAGATGCTTTCATGATACTCTTACTTGTGAGAGTCTTTGGAAATGTTTGCTCCCTATTGTGTTGTCAGGTGTAATATACTCTCCTTGTACTGTGATAATGACTTTGTCCGGTTAAGGACTCTAGCCAATCAAGCCAAGATACATAAGCAGACCTGACAGACCTTAGGTATGAAGAAAGTGCTTAGAAGTGGATGAGCCAGGATAGCCCTATTTCAGTGTGCAAATCTTAAAAAAGAGTATGAGCATTGCAAGATACAAGTACTGGAGATAGACTTGTCAGACCTTCCTTTACGGTGATGGAATGAGATGTCGCATTGTCCTTGGATGAGGACATGTTTGTATAACGCCCTCTGCAAACTGGAAGCATGACCATGTCTGGGCAGGGTTATAGAACTTTGTAACTCAGGCAGTCACGTAGTTGGAAGGGTTATTTGGAGACATCTGCCTCCTGGGACTGGCGACCAGGACATTTTTCTTAGCGCTCATCTTCTAGCCTAAGAGGTCCTAAAACTAAGTAAGCAAATGTTTCATTTAAACATATCCCAGACAACTTGAAAATATGCTGTGAATATTTAAACGATTTTGTAGCTATAGCAAAGCCTGAAGGATGAGGTGGGACAATCACATTGAACAGATGTAACCCTTATTGTACATGAACCTTGGCTGTGTAGATTATTGGCGGTCATCTCCAATTAGTCTTCGAGTCAATTATTAACTGTCATTATCTGTTTCTATTGCATTGTGACTACTTTAATAAGGTCATATGCACAGGTATTAGCAATGCGCTGACGTGTTTTGAACTCTGAGTTTACACTTTGGAATTACATCTTCTCTGACTTCACTTTGAGTGAAAGTGGAGGACTAGCCTATCTCCATTTTACCTCAAACGTGCCTTGATTTCAAACTACACAGATAGAATCTCCATGTAATTTGTACTTTTGCTGTAAAGGTACCCCAATGACTATCATATGATACTTGATTATTTAATTGTTAGCTGATTCTAATACTTAACATTCTAATATTCGTTGGTTTTTTGTTTTTTTTTGTTTTGTTTTGGTTTTTTTTGTTTGTTTTTTGTTAAAGCCAGGCAGCAGAGGCAGGTGAATTTCTGTGAGTTGAAGGCCAGCCTGGTCTACATAGTGAATTTCAGGAGAGCCAAAACTACACAGTGAGACCCTGTCTCAAAAACAAAACAAACAAAAATTGAATTTGAATTTTTTTCATGCTTTTCCCAAAGGAATTTCAGAAGCTACAGTTGTTTCATGAAGGCAGGGTTTAAATGAGTCCACCAGACCCAAGATAGATGATGAATAGGTGTTTATTGGAGAAGGACTTACACAGATAAGAGTGAATAACATCACTGCCTTCCGATGTTCTTTGAAACCCAAGAGAGCGTGAGCCAGCCCAGCTTCTCCCTTATAATGGTTCACAGCTGCACTGAAACTTGTGGCCACCACCACAAGTTCACTGGCAAGGCAAGATGCCACTACAGTTTCCAACTGTGTGCCGATAAACACTCTCTCTAAACATTTACATAAATGCCTGCACCTTTTATATGGGCAAGACAGTTGCTGCCAGTTTTACCCGGACAGCTTAAAACAAAAGTTCATCCCACACTCTAGAGGCTTCAGCAGGAGCTTTGCAAGTCTGAGACCAGCCTGAGCCACAGAGTAAGACCCGAGATGGATGGATGGATGGATGGATGGATGGATGGATGGATGGATGGATGGATGGACACTTGATAGACGATAGATAGATAGATAGATAGATAGATAATAGACAGATAGATGATAAATAGATTGATAGAAAAATGATAGAGAAAATAAAAAATTATGAGCTTTAGGTTAAAACCTAACCAGTTAGCTATATCTCTGCTTCATATTGTCTCTTTTATCTTTTAATGATTATTGATTGCTGGGTAGCATTCTTGAAAACAGCATTGCGATCTTTAGCTCCGTGTTGGCACTGAACAAGATTGTCCATTCATTTAAAAGGGCTCAGCTGCTTCTGACTTAAACCCGCACTTAGGATTTTCCACAATTCCATGGGGGCATGTCACCCGGATGAAGCAACCTGCAGGCTCCAGACTGTGTGGACTGCCTGTGTCTAACACTGGTGACCCAGCACTGCTCAGCCTTTCTCTGCTGAGGAATGACACCCTAGATCATTAAACTATAGTGCCATTGCCTGTGAGTGGAGGGCTAGCTCTAGCCTGGAGAGACAGGATTTGATTTTCCCTTGGCCCCTTCGCTCTGCCCAACACCCATTGTCAGCACCCTAACTATATCAGTCTGGAACAGAAAGTGGCCTTGAGAGTCACCGGTGAAGCATTTACAGTGAGATTGGAACATAGCAGTTTTACAATGGAGCAGCAAGCTCATGACTTTGTTCAGGTCCGCCATAAAAGCCCAGTTGCCTGAGGAATCACCTCTCTATACATAATCCCTTCAGTGAAGTGGTGGGCACCCCACTACCACATCCCTCAATGCCTCATGGGAAGTCTGTGTTCTAACATACTTCTTTTATGATTGATAGTCAGATTTTTTTTTCACAGTCTCATTCTGTAGCTCAGACTGGCCTTGAACGGACAATCCTGCAACTCACCTCCTCAGAAGAATTGCAAGAATATGCCACTACACTGGCTGGTTTTGTGTCAATTTCACACTCGCTAGAGTCATCTGGGAGGGAGAACCTCAATTTTTAAAAAAGCCTCCATAAGGTCAGATTGTAGGCAAGTCTGTAGGGCATTTTCTTAATTAGTGGTTTGGGAGAGCCCAGCCCATTATGGGTGGGGCCACTTCTGGGCTGGTGGTCCTATAAGAAAGCAGGCTCAGCCAGCTACGGAGAGCAAGCCAGTAAGCAGCCCTCCTCCATGGCCTCCCCATCCACTCCTGCCTCTAGGTTCCTGCCCTGCTTGAGTTCTTGTCCTGACTTCCCTCAGTGATGGATTGTGGTGTGGATATACATTTGCAGGTGTTTATGTAAGCGGAAATAAACCCTTTCTCCTCCAAGTTTCTTTTGGTCATGGTGTCTTACCACAGCATAGCTAAGACAGGCAGTGAGCTTGGCCTTGGGATCTGCCTTGACCCTGGTCCTTTCCGATGAAGGAGGTCCTGTAACCTGCGAAGCCAGCCCACGCTGATCAGAGGATGGGGAAGCCCAGAGCTTTCCTGCAGACAGGGGCTTTCCTGGTTAGCACTCTTCTCAAAAGTCTCTCCGGTCAGATTTCACACAGGCATTAGAAACTTCATCGTTTTTCTCCAGTGACTTTCACTCCTGATTTCAGGGGGTCGGGATATGGAAAGTGCTTGCTCCACCCTTCTACCTCTTTTTAATATTTCTGTTAAAAGGGGGAAGGGGTCGTGGTGATACATGACTTTAATCCTAGCAACATAGGAGTTGCAGGGTAGCCAGGGCTACACAGCAAGACCCTGCCTTAAAAAAAAAAAAAAAAAAAAAAAAGGAGTCCAGGGGAGGGGAGGGGAGGTTTAGGTAAATAATTGTTCAGCCATGGTTCTCTTGTTTAACTCCTCAGTTTAAAATGATCCCTTGCTCCTAGGTCTGTAATTTATTAAGCACACTGGCTCACCAATTCACATGTTTAGAGAAAAATGTTACTATCCTTTGCTGAAGATGCCACTGTAATATATTATCCTGTCATATTATATAAATGCAGTGTATCATAAGACTGTGTATCTTCAGAGCCTTTAGAAGTCTTAAGAGAGTTCAGGAGGGTGGGGTGGCCCAGGGAGGGAGCTTCTCGATCTTGTTCTGTAAGCAGCCATGGAATCGTCAAGAAAACCTTGCTGTACCTTTCAAATATCGATTGTTCTGAATTCATCTGATTGCAGTATTGAAACCTAGTGGCCTTTTTGAGGGTCTTGAATCAGCTGCTTGCTTCTTTTCCTTCTTTTTGAATGACCAGCCCCATTCTTTTCTCTGTCTGTGGTGTGCAGATTGTTATATACCACAACCAGCAAAAACTTGCCAAGCAATGCTCTCACCTGATCCTGGTTAAAAAAAAAAAAAAAAAAATACCAATTGACCATTTCCAGTTAGAGACAAAACTTGCAATATCACTTTACTTTTGTGAATCTTCTTCGTTGTTTTTGAGACAAGGTCTAGCTGAGTAGTCTTGGTTGGCCTGGAACTCACTATGTAGACCAGGCTGGCCTTAAACTCACAGAGATCCTTTTCTGCCCCTGGGGTCTTGGATTAAAGGTGGGTGCCACCACACCTGGTTACTTACTTTTTATTAGTTAACCATCTTTTCCAGCCTACGTGGAAAATAACTGGTTAACTAGGGTTGGTGTCACTCAGCATAAACCAGTCTGATAACTTCTTAAAAGTTATTACCATAAAAGCTTTCTAAAGTATGCCCACAGCTTTGAAACTCTTCAACTGGACAGTTTCAATAGCTTAAAGTATAACTGTGAAAGATAATGTGCACCTTTTATGAACACAGCAATGGATTTTGTTTGTAGCAACTGTGAACGTTAGTAACCCCAGCTGCTGGGCAGTGCTCAGCTTATCTTGCAGAGCAACAACTTTTGTTTATCCAGAATAATGATACACTTTGTACAGTTGCTCAGACAGTAATCAGCACAAGGCTGCCCGAAGGTGATCCCTTTTTGAAGGCTACTGTCGGTGGTTTCTACCTCCGCTGTTAAAGATGTAGAGTTCTAGGAAGGAGACAATGGAAGGTTCCTGTCTTCTCACTGTTGCTCTTCTCATGGGGGCACATATGCCTACCGTCAGTTTCTCTCCACTGCCCCCAGGCTGAGAGTAAATGAACACTCAACTCCTTAATCAGTTCCTTCTGCAGACAGCTGTTTCCAGCTGTGCAGATTTTGCAGGACCTTCAGTCTGTCCACACCCTGCATGCTTCATTCTTCTTTGCTATTTCTTCTCCTCCTCCTCCTTCTTTACCTCCTCTTCCTCCTCCTCTTCCTCCTCCTCCTCCTTCTGGTGCGAGGGATTTGAATTCAGGTCTTAAGCTCAAACTGCAAGCTCTGAACTCACTGAGTTATCTCCAAAGGCCAAGTCTGTTAGTTTCTGTTTTAAGAAAGGCAATGGGGGCACACACCTTTAATCCCAGCACACCAGGGGCAGACACAGGTGGATCTCTATGAGTTTCAGGCCAGCCTGATCTACAAAGCAAAGCAAGTTCCAGGAAAGACAGAACTGCATAGTGAGACCCTGTCTTGACAAAAAACAAAAACACCTGTTTTTACTTTACAATTGTTGGAGTGTTGTTGTTGTTGCTAGTGCCTCACACTGTATAGACCATGCTGACCCCCAATGCTTTTGGCTCCCAGGTACTAGGAATAAAGGCATTTGCCACCATACCTAACATTATGATTTTGTCCTTTCAGTGATGGGGGTGAAACCCATTGCTAGGCAAACACTACCACTGAACTACATTCTGTTACTTGGGTCTTACTGTGAAGACCAGGCTGACAACAAACATGAGATCCTCCTGTCTCAGCCTCCCCAGCTCTGGCCTTACAGACCTGGCTCAGTGTGGTGTGGTGGTACATGTCTTTCTAAAGGTTTTTATTGTTATTTTATTTTATGTGTATGATATCTACCGACATACATGTCTGTACATTGTATGTATGCACAGAAGAGGGCTTTGTGTCCCCTGGAACTGGAGTTGTAAATGGTTGCGAGACAGCACATAATGCTTGGCATCAAGCCAGGTCCTCCAGAAGAGCAGCCTGTGCTCTTAGCCACTGAGCCATCTCTCCAGCCCTACTGTGATAACATTTCTGAAAATGGAATCTGAAAGTATTGAAGGACATCTAAATCTCAAATGTTGATAATTTGCTAACTTCAAACAACCTTTTGGAAAGAGCTGAACATCACTTTGAAATATAGTTTCCTTTTAAATCCTTAAACTGTTAAGGCCTTGCTTTGCTAGTGGAAAGTGACTTGCATATTCTGTATGATATATGATTTTATCTGAAACCTTACTAAATTCATCTCTGAGTGCTGCTTAGTCTGCCAGGAACTCTGCAGGCTCTCTTGCAGAAAACAAGTCTTTAATGCAATCTCCCAGAGTAATTATCAAGGAGTCTTGAGAATGATAGTTGAGAAGGCTGCTCCGTTGTCATTAACAATTGCCTACTTGAAATTATGTTGTGTTTTGTTTTCCTTAAAGTAATGCAGATCTTTGTTTCAGGAACTGGAACAGTACAAGAGAAATTCCTCCAAGACCTGGAAACAAATTGAGCTGGACCCTTGAGCCTGGTCCACTATTGTGGGCTTATGTCTTCCTTTCTACTTCAGATAAGATTATTCTCTTACCTTCTGTGGCAACATGTGAAGAAAGTTGAAATGTATAATATGTTAGGGGAAATCTATTTCTTGTTCTGGTACAACTTTGTGAGTGTTCTGGAGTCTTTTAGAGAGAAAATATTCACTATATATAATTTTTTTAAAATAAAAGAATTTTCTATCACATGCCTGTAATGTCTAAGTAGTATAAATCTCATTTGGTACATGTATCTGCTCTGTTTTTTTTTTTTTTTTTTTTTTTAGAAATATGAATCAGCAGTGTCTGGTACCAATTATTCTGCATTTGTTTACTTATATACTTGGTGTGTGTGTGTGTGTGTGTGTGTGTGTGTGTGTGATGGGTGTGTGTGTACTATGTGTGTGTGATGGTGTGTGTGTGTGTGCTGGTGTGTATGTAGTGTGTGTGTATGTGTGATGTGTGTGTGTGTGTGTGTGTGTGTGTGTGTCTGTGATGGTGTGTGTGTAATATGTGTGTGTGATGGTGGGTGTGTGTGCTGGTGTGTATGTAGTGTGTGTGTATGTGTGATGGTGGTGTGTGTGTGTGTGTGTGTGTGTGTGTGTGTGTGTGTGTGTGTGATGGTATGTGTGTGGAGGTCAAAGGAAAACTTTCCAGACTCCTCCTTGTATCAAACTCAGGGCAGCAGGCTTGGTGTCAGGTACCTTTAACCACTGACCCATTTTGTTGGTCCTGGTAGCAGTTTTCGTATAAAAGCTGCTGCCCTTACTGAACACATTTTTTTTCTAGAATGTGTGGCTGCAGCTGTTAGGAAACCAGAAAGGAGTTGACAGATGTCATGATCTCACCTTCAACAGAGAGGCGCAAGAAGCCCCTGCAGGTGCTTGTGTAAAATACACATTCCTGGTCCTCACACCCAGAAATTTCCAGCTGTCTGAAAGCAGCCATTTTAAAGCAGCAACCTCCTTCCTTCTGTCTCCCCTCTTCACCCAGTGAGACTCTCACTTTTATTTTGATACTGCCTTTTAAAGAACAAGCCAGTCTTAGGGATTAGCCTATCATCTAAGCTGGCCAAAACATGAATTGATAACACATCCAGGATGACTTCCAGGCAGGTATCACATGGGAGAAGCCAGTTCTGGATAGGACAGCCATTGTCATTAGTCAGGAAAGGTATGTATTTCTGTGACCTGAGTGACTCTTCATGTGCCATGGGCACAGGCTCAAATATGCACATTTACTAAGAACATAAAGACAGGTGATGCACATCAGGTTATTTTGATGAAACAGGAGTCTGCCAGCTGTTTGACTTGCATGTGTTCTGACATTTGAGAAAAGTGTTCAGTGACTTCCTGGTGCATCTCCATGCTGTGGAAAAAGCCCTCCTGTTGCCAGTGCCCTGATGGCACAAACGACTCAGGCCACAACGACAATAGAAGTGGTCATTCTACGTTGATTATGTCACTGTCCATTTTGTGACACGAGACAAGCTTCCAGGTGCCAAAAGCCACCATGCTTCTGGGGTGCTATCACTAGCATTTAATAGCTTGAAGTCACACACGACATCAGTTTTCCAAATGTTTCTGAACTAGAATGAAATTCATCTGCATATGAACAATAGAAGCTGCTTCTACTACTTACCTTGTATCTTCAGTAAGTTGAAATCGGTGATTTCAAAAGAGGCTCCTCCCCATGGGACTCACTGTGAACTACCTGAATAGATTATCTTCTCTAGGACTGTCTATAACTGATGTGACATATATAATCTGTAAGGCATTGTGTGACTATTACACCATAATCATCAGTGTCACAGACCTTTTATAAGAAATGACAATACTGTGCTGGTAATATACCCGTGCCTCGGATCCTTAAATGCAGTTCTCAGCAATAGACTTCGCCTGTGGCTTCCTTTCCGCTATAATGGGAGACGTTTCAAGTGTGGTAATTTATCATTCTCTACAAGCTAGGTCACAGTAACCGCACAAGTTCATGTGCTCTCTCTGAGAGCCTCACTCATAGTTACCATGGTGACATAGGGAGAATTAAATTTCAGACTCGTTCATGAGTTACTTGCAGATCGATGAGAAAGATAATCAGCCACTTAGCAGAGAATCCATTTTTAATAGCCCACAGCCATCACTTCATCCCCATAAGCATGTGCTATGGGTGCGTGTTTGCACTTACCAACTCCCTTCATCTCCACAACTCAAGAACATGAATTCCGGCGTGCAACCCCGCTCTTCTTAGGGAAGCTGTTGTGTCATGTGACTATTTTTTCTACACGGACACTGCAGAGCAGCCGCTCTCCAGACTTACATAGTTCATTTCTCAGTCACATTCTGTCAGGTAACATTTAATTTTAAAAGGCAAACTGTGCTAAAAGTAAAAGAACAGCAGGGTATTCCCTCGGAAGTCTGTCTGATATGCATCGTTCAGCGTTCAGCGTCGTCCTGAGGTTTCTTTGCTGTGTATCCAGGTGTTTGCCGACTTCTGTCCAGCAGCTGCCTGATGTGATCAGGTGACTAGCCCCATCATGTGGACAAGCGCACGTATGTGTGGCTTTTAAATGGCAGCGGAAGCTCCTTATCCCTTTCTGTGGGAGACTTTCTCAGGCAAACCAGAACTTTTTTTTCCTGTACTGCTCAGCCAGTAATCACACGCACGTTTGTTCTATCAAATTCTTTATCAAATGTAAACATAATTTTTAAAACAGGCTTATTTTTCTGTGTCTAGAAAAAAACACATAGTCAAACTAATCTCCCATAGGTTTATGAATTATTATTATTATTATTATTTACAACCTTGGACCAGCTCAGTCACATTTTCCAAGTAACACATCTCCCCACAAGCTGGCATAGCAACGGACTATGAGCAGTTTTTCCATTGCACTCGGGAGCCTCCATAGATGCAAGGGTCACAAATGGAATCGCGATGGTTAGAAGCTGGCACTCCTCTGTCGTCCACAGCTGCCCATTAAACACTTTCCTGACTGCGATCTTAACTATCGGCTAATAAGGTAGTCCCGGACTTTGAAAACCACTATCCCTAGGATGACAAGCACAGGGATGAATGCGTATAAGATCAGGAAGTTGGCCGTGAATCTAGACATGGCGCCCGGGCAGGTCTTATCGATGAACTGGATTCCTTGGGTGATGGCACACATTGGGTGATTTGGCATGGAGGCATTGGAGGCAACTGCCAAGGAGAAGATAGACAGTATCAGTTCTGATGTAAATCAGGTTATTCAATCACAAATGTTTCCCCGATGTTCAGAAAGTGCTCAGCACTCTTAAGTAGCCTTCTCAATGAGAGACACACTGTTCCAGAGAGCCCAGAATTAACAGTGGGATGAAGCAAGAGAGGGCCTAGGGGTCCTGGCTTGTTTGGAAGATGGAAAACTATTTGATCGTATGTTGAGACTAGATACATTCCTCTATTCTTGGTTGTTTCCTGATATCAAATACCCTAAAAGTTGCTGGCATTGTTATCTGAAAGTATTTAACCATTAAACTCTGCCATGCCTTGGGATTTCCAGTGGCCATGGGCACTTTTGTTCCTGCTGCCCTGTCTTGGGATTGGAGGTTGACCATTGTCAAAAAAAAGGGTTTACCCATCTGTATTCTATTCACATTTTGGGGACCAAGAGGCCACATTAGCTTGCTTTGGTTTGGTCAGCGATGTAGAAGCTGAGCCTATCTAGAATATAGTAGCAATTGCATAGACCTGCCACTTTCTAAGAGTATCAAGTGCCCTTATGGAATTGACCATTGACTGGAGACCAACTTGGCTGGTGAATATTTTCCTTTAAAATTCCGAGAAAAATGGGGAGGGGCTAGAGAGACAGTTCAGAGTAAGAGCACTGGCTTGTCTTGCAAAGCACCTGGGTTAGGTTCCCAGCACCCACATCGTTGCTTATAACTGTCTGAACGCCAGTCCCACGAGAGCTTACACCCCCCCTTCTGACCTCCACCAGCAGCCAGGTACTCACACAGCACGCACACATATGTACAGGCAGGCAAAACACTCACAGACAAAATAAATAAATCTCTTTAAAAATTATTTTAAATCAGAGGAAATGGTGGACTTTATTTCAAATCAAGGTTTGAAATTTTTATTGTGAAATTAACAACATTTCTAAGAGTTTGGGGAGATAGCATATTCAGTCAAGTGATACCACAGACAGGAGCAAGAAGGCCTGAGTTTGAGTCACCCACATAAAACACTGGGCATGGTGACACACACTTACAATCCCAGCACTGAGGAGGCATGCATGCCTGAGGCCAGCCCAGCCTAATCAGAGAACCCCAGTCCCCGTGAGAGTGTTTCAAACAACAGAGCAAGCAGCTATGAGGAAATACACACACACACACACACACACACACACACACACACACACACACACACACACACACGGCATTTCTTCCAAAAACACATTTCCCTAGGAAATTGCTTACTTAGAGCAACATGTAAAACTAATATTGTAAAACAGAATACTTACCACAAGTGAAATTCAGCCCATAGAACTCGTTGACTACAAGAATCTCACAACAATATTTTTGGAATGTAAAATAACTCAGGATTTTAAAAGGAATAGGCATTTCTTCTATGTTTCTGAAGAAAAAGAAGAAAAGAAAGAAAATTCAATAGGCTCTGGTAGATAGTGTTATTACATTTAAAAAAAATAAAAAAGCAGTCCATATGTTTTCTAATATAATCTTCCACCCCTATTATTAAAACGGTGCTTACCCTTGAGGTCTTCAGCTAATACTGAAAACTGTAAACTCTCCAGAAACAACTGTTGACAATTTGGCAATCTGACAGAAAATGTGTGTGCTTGTGAGATCTTCACAAAGATCTCAGTCAACCCTGCATGGTGGTAAGTATGGTGCTTTATCATTTTCAGCCTGTCCATAGAAACCTTGAGACTCTCATCACCATTGGCTGGTGCGATCTCTCTCTCTCTCTCTCTCTCTCTCTCTCTCTCTCTCTCTCTCTCTCTCTCTCGCTGTCTGGCTCTTTGCCTCTGTGTGTGTGTGTGTGTGTGTGTGTGTGTGTGTGTGTGTGTGTGTGTGTGTGTGTCTGTCTGTCTCTGTGTATGTGTCTCTCTCTAACATTACTTATATAAACATGCAATGAATCATACACCTAGTACACACTATATTAGGTGAAGAGTGTGACCCGTGACTGAGTGGAGACATCACGGGGATGGCATTGGGACCACACTAGCGTACAAAGTGGAAAGTCGGAGCCTGCAAGCAGTTTTTCCTTGAGTTTTGGTTTGTGGATTTTTTTGTTGGTAGTGGTTGGGTTTTTTTTTTTTTTTTTTTTTTGGAGGGGGAATATTTGTGGTTTGTTTTGGTTTGGTTTTGTTTAGTGTTTGGGGGGATTTTTGTTGTTTTCCCCTTTTGCTCCTTTCTTCATTCTTGTTTAAAAAAAAAAAAACCATGCCACTCTTCAGTATATCTCAGGAGAAACTTTCTGCCACAATATTGATTCCCTCTTAGAGCACTACATGGTGTCTATCAGTAAAAACATTCTGGGACTGGTGAGGTGGCTCAACGGTTTAGAAGACCTTTTACTCTTGCAGAGGACCTGGGTTCAATTTCAGCACCTACATGGCGGCTCACAACCATCTGTAATTCCAGTTCCAGAGGATCCGACACCCTCTTCTGATCCCCACAGGTACCAGGCACACATGTGGTACACAGACATACACACAAGCAAGACATTTATACACACAGATGTATATTAAATAATTTCTCTTTATAAGATTCTAATTGTAGGTGCTTTGGGGATTTTTTTTAAAAAAAAAGTATCCTATCGCTAAAGAACTCATAATGTAGTTAGGGACATAGACTATATATGCTCAGTACCACAAAAATATACAGAAGTGAAATGTGGGTGCCAAGAGTACATAACCAACACCATGTGACCATTCCACCCTCACAGCTCATATTTATTGTCTTGCCTATTCCCAGGTGGTTCCTGAGTCCCAAGACGTTCAGTTACTGGCAGTTTTCCAAGATGAGAGACTGTGGACTGGAAAGGGTAGGTAGGGACATGGGAAAAACTTACAGAGGAGAAAGGTCACTTACTGCGGCAGAAGCGGCCTAAGCACAGGCCTGCCAGTCTCACTGAGGGAGCTGAATAGTTCTCCAAGCTACCACAGAGGGTAGGGAGGGGGAGCAGTGGGAGATGAGCTTGGAGTGACGCTGGAAACTGTAGCTCCAGGGTTTTGAGATGCGTTGATATTGAGTGAGTAACCATGGACAAGATCAAGTTGAAATATCATGTTAAGGAAGTTAATCCAGCACCAAGTAGAGTGGACCAGGATAAGGGGAATTTTCTTAGAGAATCTAGATTGGTTTCCTTCTCTTGTTTTATTAACTTGCTACATATGAGTCACGCCAATAACACGCTTACCTTGTTGTGCCCTGATGTCCAATAAAAAGACACCATGCTAACGAACAGTGAACAGTTCAAGGTCTAAAGCAATAATGGTTGGCGAGCAGCAGAGACAGCCCAGACTACAAGGTGACAACTTGACCCAGCGTCATTCAGCTCTCTGGGTTTGCTTTATGGCAGTCATTATTAGGTGATCCTTGTCCACAGATCATGCCAGACTGGACCTTTTGAATAGTTTCTTCTTACCTGATAAATCCAGATCCAATGAGCAGCCCTGAAATACTCAGCAGAGCCACTATACTGTTGACAATGTTGGGGTTTTGGACCATCCCAAGCAGCACGAGAGTTAGAAATTCTCCAATTAAGTGGGGGGCCAAGAGAGCAGCAGAGAAGTATCCGAATCTGGCAGCCTCATGATACAAGCCCAGAGTCCTAGAAAAACACAAGTTTTTAGTTTTCTCTTCAAGCACTATCATTTAAGAGAAAGATCACACTGGCCTCCTGTGACTAAATCCTTGCTGGCTAGTGGGAGGGTGGAATTAGCAGGGCAAGCCATGTTCCCCTTTGCCAGCCCTCTTTTGGAACAAAGCCGACATTTGAGCCTACTTATTACCACAGTTGTTTCCATTGAATTCAACGCAGTGTGAATTGCCTGTTATAACTTCTTTAGCTCTCGTGGCAAAACATTAAATTACTTAGACAGCAGTCTCAAGGGCTGGAGGGTGTAGGGCTGTTGGATTCACTGGGTCTCCTCATAAATGGCTGTGTTCTTCTTGCCATTCCTACTCTAATGCTGCGGGCTCACCCACCGTGCTGCCCCGCACCCATCCATATTCTGTAGGATTATCACCGGCATGAAATTGCTAGCTACTTTGTTCTCTGAGCATTACCTTCCCACTCCACCTCCTGGTGTCTTTTATCCCAAGAGCCTTGATTTGACCTTCCTGTCCTTGCAACAAGCTAGCCTGTATCTGTGCACTTTCCTTGTCTGTGTCTTTCAGGAATTATGATCACAATGGATAGCTCGTCTTTAACTCGCATTAGACTCCGGGTCCATCCGTCCATTTGTAGAGCAAAGAAAAGAAGCCCCCATGCTTCATCTACACCCTCCCAGCCAGTCTTCAAGACTCCCCTTTCCTCTTGCCCAAATCACTGTGTATTTTAATTATGTTAATTTTCTTCTCAATTCATCGTCTTGTGGCCCTTAAAGCATTCTGTCACCTTGACAATTCTCTCATGTGAGGACAAGGTTCATTCTTTCCACTCTGCTCTTTCACTTTCATGACAATCCATCCACAGAACATCTCCTCGCCAGCCGCTCTCCACCTCCTACCTCAGTCATGTGCTGTGTCCTCAATAGTGCTTAGAATCTTCCCCTTCCAAAAACTCAGGCTGAAGTTTTCAAGCATGGCCTTCTGCCCCTTACTTCTGCCCAGGCTTCTCAGCCTCGGATCCCTGCCCTTTTCTGCACCACTGATCCTTCTAGGTGCCCTGCTGTCTTCAGGGATCGGAAGTGAACACAGCATATTGCTGTACCAGTTGGATCCACTTTGACACTGTGACTTAGCTGGCTTTGGGATCACCAGAGGTTTTCTCTTTACATCTTGGGGTCCAGTGGCAAGTCTCATCATGGCTGTCATAACCTCTACTTAGAGCTACTTCCTCTCCCAGTTCCTCGATTTCATCCTCTTTTCCATTCTCAGGAAGAAAACTCATCTTCCATTCTATGAATCTCTCTGTCTCTGTCTCTGCCTCTCTCTCTCTCTGTCTCTCTCTCTCTCTCTCTCTCTGCCCCCCTCTCTCTCTCTGTGTGTGTGTGTGTGTGTGTGTGTGTGTGTGTGTGTGTCTAGTTTATCTCCATCTTTGCCCAGTGTGACTGGGTCTGCTTGCATCCATGATGCCATGTTGTTCTAGTACTCTATCTGTGCAACTCAGCTTAACTACTTTGGGTTGTGTCTTCACCCACTCCTAATCTAATGACTTGCTTGCATGCTACTTTTGCAGCACTGGAGAACTCAGCTGGGGGCTCTAGGAAGGCCTTCTCTCACAGAGCTACACCCCAAGTCCTCAAATAGGTCTTGATGGGTTTTGTTTGTTTGTTTTTAACCACATTCTAAGACAACCATTCTTTAAGCCCAACAGTCATGGGATGAGCCATTCTGATGTCTTTTCCTTGATCTGCAAATGAACTAATGGGCTCCCAAGCCTAATGAGCGTTTAAGACACACCATCACTAGTGAGAACAATTTGGTGAAAGACACATGCAAGGAAAGTACAGATTAAGCAAATATCCCGTTTCATACTATCCCATACCAGCACATAACCACATTGCTCTGCTTCAGCTCATGCCCTGTTCCCCTGTAAACTAGAATACACCCCCACGACACTCCTGAAGCTCTGAAAGATGGCAATGAACTCCTTATGCCACGCCTTACCTCCTTCCACTTGTACTGATACGGATAGGCTTCTCTCTCTCTCTCTCTCTCTCTCTCTCTCTCTCTCTCTCTCTCTCTCTCTCTCTCTCTCTCACACACACACACACACACACACACACACACACACACACACAAGATGGAGAGGGAGAGAGATAGAGACAGAGGGACACAGAGAGAGTTTTGTGGTCCTGGTGATTGAATCCTAGGGCCCTGGGCATGCCAGCCAAGTGCTTTGCCACGCCCCAGCCTGGCAATTTCCCCTTCTGTTGCCCACTTTTCTCTTGCTTTGGGTCCTGCACATTTCCCAGACATGGTGCCTCCCTCACTGGACCATCGGGCCTTTCTATCCGAAGTCCAGTATGTCAGTAAAGAGATTCTGGACTCTCCAGACCCAACACAAGGGAGCCCCTGTCTCCTTCAATGTCCTCTTGTATGTCCCGTTAGTAGATAGGCTCAACTGGGTAGTCAGCACTTCTCTGACCAGACCCCATCTCAACTTCTGCTCCTCTCCCCTACCCTTCCTCACCCACAGCACACCTGAGCCTTGCCCCTGTGAAGATCTTAGGTGAGTTTGCTCCTGAACCTGTGCCCTTGTCTGCTTGGGGTCCCCTGCTCCCTTTCTCTCGTTAAACCATTGCTTATTCAGGTCTAGAAAAACCTCCAACCTTCTTCTCCCCCAGACTCTCTGCCCACCCTTGGATGTGGAAGATTTTGAGTGCTGTTGACTGTAAGACAGGGAGAGCCGAGGTTCAGGAGATGGACCCACTTGAATGGATATTGACTGACCAGGAGACAGTTCTGTGGATGGCTTATCAAGAAAGTTAAAGACTGAAGGAACAGATTGAGGTGGAAACAAGCAATCAGTGACATCCTGGGTAATCCACTAAGAAGCCCCCACATGTCCTCAGTTTCCTCCTCCATTAAAAAAAAAAAAAGTGATTCCTCGTCACCCTCACAAAGCTGTCACAAGAAGGATTCCATAAATGAATACATGCAGAGCTGGTGAGTGCTTGCTGTGTGTAAGCTGCCTCACGGCCTGTGAGCTGCTGCGTGGCCTCCTCCACACAGTGCTTCTGCCTCTGTACAAGACTAATCTTTCACTTCCTCTAATTAAAGTTGCCCAAGGTTCGTCCCTGTCCACAGTCCCTCATCTGAAATGCTTTAGGCTGGATGTAGTTTTTGAATATGGAAACTGAAGAGTTTTGGAAAGGCAGGCCATATTGCAGTGGTACCTGGGGCCCTCAAACATATTAATATTTCTGCTAAGCAGACTGTCCATGCGGGATTAGTATTGAGACCCGGTGCTGGTTCCCGTCCTACTCTGCCATTGTGTGAGTTCAGGTGGGGCATGCTGGGAAAGAGCTGTCCCTGCACTCTACAGTGTCTGAGGTGTCTAGATTTCAGAGTTGTAAGCTCCAAGGCAGGACTCTTTGAGTTTACTTTTCGTTGAATCCCCTGTAGCAGCACCCACTACTGGGCCTGATACAGTGGCAAGTCTGTAGCTCTTTCCATAACTTGACGGGAGCATTTTCTATGTGATTAATGGTTTCACAGCTACTAGAAATGGTTCTGCATTTTTATGCCCAAGAAATAGTCATGGCGTGTACACTTGGGCTTCATCGGGTTTAAAGCCATCCTGTTTTCTCACGACTTGTTGAGCTGGTTCTTTCTCACAGTCAGTGTCTAAATTAAAATCTAAGTCTTTGCTCCATGGGCCTTAAAGGGAATCAACATGGGAATCTTGTTAAATGCAGGACCCAGGTCCATAGGGCTGAACCTTAGGTCCTGCATAGAAATAAACCTGCCATCTTCAGCCCATGGCCATGCTGAGTAGAAAGAGTCTAAATAAACAAAGCCTTCGATTTGTATTCAACCTTGTTTTACTCAAAAATAATCACATTTTAAAACCTGGCTCCCAGGACATGAAAGAAACTTTTTACTCTGAATCCATTGTCCTGAGTAAGCTAGGCCTGTGGTTTGTAGTACCAGTCGGACACCCAGCATTGTTCCAAAGCATCAGAGCCATCAAGAAAAGCTGTGTGGTCCTTGCTACGACCCTCATGCTGACAGAGTGCAAGCGGCCTTACCTCTGTGAGTAAAAGTGTCTCCCAAGAGTATACACCAAGGCCTGCAAACCCTTCATCCTGGAGCTTATACCAGCATGCCCTTGGTTACTTTGCACTTATATGGCACGTAAAAACAACTCATACATGTGTCGTGGGCATTATGATGGCTGTAGTTAGAGCATCTGCAGAGGAATCCAGGCAATGAAGAGGGACTGTGTCTCGTGACCTGCAAGTTCTCTCTTGGCACAGCTGAGTACCTTGGCACTAATGGGACCAGGACAAGCTGACTTGTGTCCCCCCAGGTCTTCCTTTGGCAGAGCCACATAGGGAAGAGACATGAGAGACAGGTGGGGCCCGTCTGCCTTCTTGTGACAACAAAGCAAGTGTCTGAAACCTGCACGTTTTGAGTTTATCTTTGTAAAGTTATAAGAAATAAAAAAGTCCGTCAGTCAAAACACACAGAAGTGATGTAGTTCCCTGTGCCTTATTCCGGTAGCCTCTTTCCTTCAAGTCCTGTCAACCCACCAAACCGGATGTCCAGGTCCATCGGCAAAACTTCAGACTGAAGGGGATGCTGCAGCCTGGGAAGGCCACGTGGGTCCCGAACCTGGGTCCCAGCTCCTTGTGAGCAGCCTTCTCTAGCCAGACCCTCAGAGCTCGGGCCATGCTGTTACCTGGCATAGTCTTGCTGGCCTGCTCTTGGGTCCCATGCAGCCCTCAGTGGCACTAGACATGGAGGGAATGGTTCGCCTTGTCTTTACACAGATCCCATCAGCCCTCCACGGGGAGCCTGGCCCAGGGGAACTCAGTGCCCTGGAACACCATCTTACCAGTAACACACACTGGTGAAAATCACAGTGGCGATGATGCTGAAGGGAAGCGCATGCAGTACGTAAGCCAGCAGCATCTGCCACTTCCGGTACAGGCCATCCTGACTTTCCCGGTCACTGACAGCTCTCAGCATGGGAACTGGCATAGAAGGTATGTTCCAAAAACAGTCAGTCACCAAACCGCTGCGGGAGAAAAGGCTACCAAAGCTGAATTTGAGGTCTATCGGGGCTGGATCAAGAAGGCAGCTAAGCAGGCTCCATAATCACGGAACAATAAATCCTCCCAACTCAAAACACTACACACTACCTGCGGGATGGTGCTATAGGAAATCCCCCACACTTTTCTTTCTTCTCAGTAAAGTGATAAAGCACACAGAGTGGGAGGGGCACCAGTGAGTGACCCTGTGTCATCCAATCCCGTGCAGGATATTGGTCCTCACAGCAGCCTCTACTCAATATTGGTTCCCAGAGGCCAGAAAAGCCCGGTGAAGCCAAGACTTAGATGTGCCCATCTAAGACTGTTCTTCCCTCTTCCCTGCTGTGCGATTGGTTTTCCTTTTTGGAAATTCCAAGCCTGTTTTTCTGAGACAAACTGCAGCACCAGGCAGCCAGGGCCACCTCTGGGGTCCCCACTGGGGTTTAAAAATCAGGTGCTGCCGCTTGCGAAATAGGATCCAATACTGTGCAATCCTAGTATAACAAGAGTGAACTTTTGAAAAACTCTTTCCAAGTTCTGTACCGTCAATGCCACATCACTTTGGCATTTTTTTTTCTGGGTGCTTCGACCCTCAGGGGTGTCCTCTTGATAAACTACTTGCACCAAGATAGTCCTACCTTTCCCTGGGGAATTAGGGGTGGTGGCAAGTTTAGCTTAGAGAAATACCTTTATAATGGTGAGCTTCTGGAAGGTAACCGCTGGAGCAGATACACTTGGGGTCGGGGGAATGTATCTCCCACATATAGGCACTTACACAGATTCACAGCATTAAGCATGCCGGTGTAAGGGGTGGCACCTACAAGCTGGTACAGGAGACCCACACGGTCCTGGATAGCACCCTTTAGTATGTCGTTCTGGACCCGGAGAAGGTAGAAAATGAGGAACAGACCCATGATGAGATTCTGAACGAGACGCATGATCACCGCCTGCTTGTTTCTCATTAAGTTCCTTGTAACTCTCCTGAAAACCAAACGAGCCAGTTTTAATCCCTTTTATTTCACTATTGGTAAATGTCTATAAGGACCTAAAATGGGCCTTGGCTGTATTTCCAAGGCTCTTACCTCAAGAGGACACCCAGCTTACAGAACATTCCGGGAGGATCTTTCGTTTTGAAAGGAATCATGGGTAAAGTTTTCAGGTGTTTCGCTCTTTCAATATTCTCCAGGATTTTGTGACAGATTGCAGAGTCTCTGAAGGCAGATTCGAGCTTCTGGACTCGCTTGTAGGTTTCTATTTCTCGCTCTCTGCTCTGGGTATCCACTGACGTCAAGTCCACTAAAAGTTTTCCCCAAAAGATAAGACCCATGTATTTCTAAATACACACACACACACACACACACACACACACACACACACACACACACACCACATGCAGGCATGCACACACTCACACTCAAATACATCATATGCATACAATATATGCACGCAAGCACTCACACACACAGCACATACACATACTCATTCTCACACACATGCACACACACACATATGCACAGTCTCACACACACACACACACACACACACACACACACACATACATATACATGCATCCACAAATGCACACACTCACACATACTCTCTCACACACTACATGCACACACACAGGCATGTGCATACACTCACAAAATGGATCTCAATCGCCGACTCAGCCATTGTTCATCGGTACCCCAGCAGAGTCGCTCCTATCTGAGTGTCCTGCTGCTGTCTACAGCCATGCAGAGAGGTCATGAAAATCCCATAGCAACTGCTTGAGAGAATTCGGAAACTCAACTCGGACAGTGTCTGAGAGAGAAGGCCCATTATTTTCTCTTCTAAGTCACTGGGGGCAAGTTAATCGACTTGATAAATTTACTCCTTGAAAAATGAAAGAACAACAAAACAAACAAAAAAGCAAAACCAGAAACAACAAAAACAAAAGCCAGTATCACAGAAATCAAAGATAAGGAAAATTTAGGGCTGGCGAGATGGCTCAACTCTAATGACTTGACTTTGGTCCCTAGGAGGCCCATGGTAGAAGAAGAGACCTGACTTCTGCAGGGCCATCCACTGACCTCCACATATAGACCATAGTGGACGTGCACAGACAGATACACATAAACAATAAAAACTTTAAAGAGATTTTTAAACAGCCACGGTGATGAACATTAAAAAACGAAAAAGCACTTACTGTAGAAGTCAAAGGGGTTGGAATGTTCAGGACAAGGGTAACCGCAGTTGTTGAAGAATCCAAGCATTTCCTCCGGTGTGCCACAGAACACCAACTCTCCGTAAGTCAGGATGGCAATTTTGTCAAAGTGCTGATTGGACAAGAGATGGTGTTAGTGTGTGCTCAGTAACCATGTCCTTATGGGAAATGCATTTCCAAGCAGCCAGCTAATCCTCTGTTACCTAAGCTATGCATCAGTATTTGTGTATGCATGGGGGGGGTGTCCATTGGAGACAAGGGAGAACCCCTCTGCCTCCCAGCCTGGGATACCTCTGTGCATCATGGGTATTGCCCCAGCTGGGCCCCAGCATCACATTCGGGCAGAGAAAAACCACTAAGAGTGAACTTGAGCAACCTGGGATGTTGTGTGTTTTGGTTGTGAGTGAAATATTAGATCCTCGTCTATTAAAAAAAAAAAAAAGCAAATAATGGATAACTAAAGGGATAACTGGGGGATCAAATAAAGTTTCTTTTTTGAATAATACAATTATGATGTTTTTGTGACAAAATGGAGCTTCAGTGACTAAGTGAGTCATGATGCCACCCTGCCAGGTCTCTCTCTCTCTCTCTCTCTCTCTCTCTCTCTCTCTCTCTCTCTCTCTCTCTCTCTCTCTCTCTCTCTCTCTCTCGTGTGTGTGTGTGTGTGTGTGTGTGTGTTCCTCATTTGTTCTCCATCTTACTTTTAAGACAGCATCTCTCACTGGACCTGGCACTTACGGATTCAGCTAGCCAGCAACCCCCAGAGATTCTTTTGTTTCTGCCTCCCTAGCACAGGTGTGTGCCTCTCTGCCCAGCTTTTATGGGCATGGGCGATCTGAACTCATACAGCAAGCGCATTACTAACTCAGCCATCTTCCTCAAGCTGCCATCAATAGCATTTTACCAACTCTGTGATATTGGCTCCATTTTGAGTCATTTCTAAATTATACTCTTTTCATCTGTCAAGTGTGTATGTGGATGCCAGGCCCCAGGTCTGCCTCGTGGACTAAATGATGATGGGCCCAATGAGCTAGTGTGTAGAAGAGGCTTGGCATGCATTAGGTACAGAGTAAATCGGGGCCCTTGCCCTTTTAATCACTGTTGTGTCCTCCTCACCCTGCCCTGCCATTCCTGGTTAAAGACGTCATACCCTTCTTTTGAGCTGAGTAGTAGGAGAAACGGCATCCCCTTACTTGGAAGAGCTCAGAGCGAGGCTGGTGGATGGTGACGATCACAATGCGGTCCCTTCGAGCCAGCTCTGCTAAGAGTATGACAATCTGATTTGCAGTCATGCAGTCCAGTCCTGTGGTCGGCTCATCAAACATCATGACCTCTGCCGGCAAAGAAGGGTCAGATGTCTGAACCACTGCCCAGCATGCTCTGTGCTTAAAAGTCAGTATTCTGATCAGTCCATCCAAACTGCAAAATGAGAAATAGCTGCACAGAAACTGGCTTTCAGCCTGAGCCCAGGAACTAGAATCTGACCTGGGAGGGCCCAGCTCTCAACTTTGGAGCACCTGGAGACAGGAGAGTGACCAGACCAGGCCTCTTTGTACCCTGGGCTCCATGCAGGGGATGCTGGCAGAGCCTGGGGCCAGCAGGCAACCTTTGGGGAAGCTACTTGGGGTGCTTTCCAGGACTAATGGGATCTTTGCACAGCAGAAGACTGGAGCAAGGTCTGGGGTGGGGGGTGGATGGGCAGGCATTGGTCAGGTTCTGGAGCTTAGTGACATAAGAACTCACCACTAAGCATTTTGTGACCCAGCATCATTAGAAGAGGCAGGCTTGTTCTACTATGGGGTGAAGAAAGACTCCAGGTGCAAAATGCCCTCTCCTGGGCGCATATATGTGGTCAAGTTGGGAGAATGACTAAATGAGGCAGAAGGAGGCAGGGGCTTGGCCCTTCCCCATGTCATACACACTGTGCCAACTCACAAACACTTCTAGTCTTACCAGAACTCACTGCCCTTCCCTGCAGGGCATAATGAATCTGCCCTCATAAGTTAAGGTCATGATGGTTCTGGCACACAGATTCATAAACGGGATACACTTAGGAGAGGCCCAGTGCAATGGTCCTTGTCGTAGGAGCCCAGTATCCCCGTGTGTAAGTGAAATCACGCTATAAGCTGAAGATGCATTAAATGCACCTAGCCCACTGAGCACCATAGCTTGATAACAGTGCACAGTCGTTTCCCCTCTGGGCCAACCAGGAGTACAACTCACCGCGGCCGCCCAGCGTCTTGAGAGAAGGTGCTACCATTTCTCATTGTTCTGAGAAAAGATCAAATTCTAAGTGCTGTGTTGAGTGTGTATCACTTTCGCTACACTGTAAGGTTCAACTGTGATAAGTTGAGGACTGTCTTCCCAGATTAGAGACTCCCTCTCATCAGGAAATGAACTGCATGGCATTTCCCAAAGCTGGGGTCTCTGGTTTGGGAAATCGCAGAGATTTCAATCCTACACAAACCATTTTTCACTGGGGACTATGAAGAAAGGGCCTCAAACACCTAAAAGATATGGAGGCACCTTGGGCACATGGAGGACACCCTGGTGGCATCTGGAAACAGGGTCTGTGTCCCACTTACTAGGGTCCTGAAGGAGTTGGGCTGCAATGGAGACTCGGCGCCGCTCACCACTGGAAATCCCACCAAAATTACAGTTGCCAATCATTCGGTCTGCCACGTGACTCAGGCTTAGCTCTTCCATGACCGCCTCTACCTAGAAGAGACATAGAACTCCAGGGATGCCACCTGTAACTATGGATGCTGATTCTTAAGTTTTTGGGCAAGTGAGGGCCCAGGAGAAATAACACTTCCCTAGGGTGCAAGGGCCAGTTTCAGACTCATCATACCCTGGGGGGAAAAGTCCATTGCAGTAAAATACACCCTGGTTTAATGTAAAATACTTAGGTCAGGTTTAAGTAAATGTTTTTAAGTTCCCAGAGCAACAAAATGTTTATTCTTGCATCAGAAAAATACCCCAAAGGCATAATTATAAAATAGATTATGTTAAGTGTTTGGGTTTTGAAATTTTATTATTCTAAATATTTTCTGTGCTTAAAAAAAAAAAAAAACAAAAAAAAAAAAAAAAACCTTTTTGTAGTGGGCCCCGTTCTCTTTTGTCAACCCTAGTAAGTCCTGGAGGTTCAAGTGACCAATCACGGTGTGGTTTTACATCAAAGGAATGTAATCCAGCTTCCAAAAGTAATTAAAAGCCATTCCGATCTTTACTCAAATCTCTTGGAGGAACTTCAAAGGGTACCTAACATGTAATCCACAGCTCCACATCCATGCTTCGAATTCCCTCACCAACCCTCTCCACTCTGCTTACACCCTGCAGCTCCTTGCAGCCCCTCAAGCCTTAATCTCAACTTTCCACACCAATAACATTTAAAAACAATCCTTATTGACTTTCTAAGAGGGCTGACCTTTCTCCCTCTTCCCTTCCTTGGCTTATTACAGCACACAGAGACCTTTGGAAAATCTCTACTTCCATGTTTCCCCTTCCTTGGTCCCCCAGTCTGTAGGAAGCCCTGAGGGAAGCAGAGAGGAGGCTGAAATAATATAGCAGAGAATTTGTTCCCAGCCACCTTTAATGAGATTGTGCCCTTTGCAAAATAAAAAAAGAAAAGAAAGAACCCAGAACATTGCTTTGAAAAATAACCACAAAACGACTGCAGGAAAAGAGGGGATGACTTTTAGAGAGGAGATCCAGAGTCATTAGCATATATGGCGCCCTGGCCCACAGAAGGTGCAAAGGGGAAATGAGGCAAAGATGTATCCGTAAGCCAGTATGATCTGGTCTGGAGTCTTCTCTTGGAATCAGATTGAAGTGTCCTAGAACTCAGCTTTGCTTGGCATGTGGGTGCTATGATCAAGCCCCAGTTCTCTGGAAGAGCATGCTCTTAACCAGAGCCATCTCTCCGGCTCTCATATACATATATATATATATATATATACATATATATATATATATATATTATATATGAGATTTAGATTTTTTAAAATACTAAAGCAATAGGAGACCTGCCCTTTGCTGAATAGAAACTGAAGAGCAGGGGAGTAGGGAGTGAGAGGTGGGATGGGGAAAAGGCTGTGGCTAGGATGTAAAATAAATAGATGAATAAAAAGAAAATACTAAAGCAAGCAGAGAGGGAAGGATGGGAGGGGCTGCGTGGTTTGTTTCTTCCTCCACTTAGCTAGGACCACCAAACCTTGGGAACATGTTTTCGCACACCTATCTCCCAGAAGGATACAGGTGTCTTTTTCAGACTACGGAATATCTCAGGAAGTATGGAGTTAGTAGACATGAGTGTATCAGCATCAGGATGAAGATAAAGGCAGCCCCCTCCCTCCTGTCCCTGGGCTGATACAGACAGAAGTGAGATATTGTATTTGAACAAATCTGCAGGATGCCAGCTGGAGGTGAGACCAAAGAGAAACCTAGAAAACAGAACTCATGTAATAAATAGCCTTAGGGGGAAAGACAGATGCGGGATCACTCTGTAAGCAGTGCATTTCTCTAGAGTTAGAAAACTGTCCAGATTCTCAAATAAAAGCAGCTTGCTCTCTCGGGATGTGGTAACAAGCCTGATTCCCGGGAAGCTGTGCCTTTTGTAGGTGATAGCCCTGCCTGTTGTTATTCCCTGAGGGTAGGGGGAACCGGACCGCACTCCCAACTAAAGCCAAGGTGGGTTTATTTACAGCTACTTCCAATCTGGATACATTTAACAAACATACTGGAACCTAGAATGAGTGATAGATAACTTAGTCTACTTTGCATGAAGCCCCTTCAGGATGAGATGGATCCGTGGGTAAGGCACTTGCTACCCTACTGTGCCTGTCCATGTCCACCTGAATTCGATCCGCTGAAGCCACCTGATGGAAGGACAGGACCTGGGGCATCATAACAAACCAGGCTTGGAGTGGTCACATTCCAGATGTTCAAACAACGCATGGAGCTGCCACTTAGGAGGCGGAAGTGGAACAGAATAAGCAAAGATGAAAATGGGCGGGACAGGAGGTGGCAGGAGGAGGAGCTTCTGAGGCATGCAGCCTTGTCCCTTGGGAAGTGACCTTCACTTTAGTTTTAAATACCTTCTTGTCATAGAAGTCTGAAGAGCTAGGGCGGAGGGCCAGCATCGCAGTGTAGCGCAGCGTCTCGCGCACCGTGAGACTGCTCAGAAAGACGTCGCTCTGCAGGAAAGGGGACATCAGGGTCGTCGGAGTCCCAGGGTTGGGATCGGGGTAGGGGGCCGGGATGGGACAGAACTGGGACAAGCTCACCTGCAGGACGTAGGAGAAGCAGTCTTGGAACTGGTTCCTGTGCAGCGCGCGGCCATTCACAAACACCTCCCCTTCTAGGGTCCCCGTGCGACGCAGCCTCCCAGAGATGGCATCTAGCAGCGTGGTTTTCCCTGAGCCTGGGGGGCGACAAAGGCCCTGAAGGAGCCTCCGCATTGAGAATGGGGACACTTCTCCAGACCCTTTATGCCCCCAGTGCAACCCTGACTGTGCCTCTCCATGGTGCCCTGGGTGAAAATCCCAGGGTCTGAATAAATCTCTCACATTTGTCCCCTGAGTGTGTGTGGGGGTGGGGAGGAGATGGGGGGCGGCAAGCCTAGCAACAGAGGGCAAACACCACGTAGAAGTGTCTTCTGGATTTGGCGACAAGAAAGTAGCTCTCTTGTCCTTGGTAGGACTGAAATCCGGGTCTGGAGATGTTTTGTATTTTATATAAGATGGCTTAGCCAGTAAGGGACTTGTAGCCAAGTCCGAGGACCTGAGTTCAGTCACAGAGCTACATGGTGGAAAGAAAGGAAGGAACTATCAAAAGTTTTCCTCTGACTTCCACATACACATCATCCATAGCATGTATTCACCCATATGTATACACACATGCATAAATAAATGTAGTGAAAAAATTCATGGTAAGAAAAATACAGGTGTGGGGGGGCAGTTAAGCCAGTTAAGCTAGGCCATGGTAGCACATGCCTTTAATCCCAGCATTTCAGAGGCAGACTCAGGCGGGTCTCTGTGAGTTCCAGGATAGCCTGGTCTACAGAGTGAATACCAGGACAGCCAGGGCTACACAGAACAAAGTGTGTGTTGAAAAAACAGAGGAGGAGGAGGACAACGATAATGACCACAAAGGAGAAGGAGGACGGGGAGGAAGAGGAGGACGACGACGAGGAGGAGGATGGGGAGGTGGAGAACAGGGAAAAGGAGAAGGACTAGGAAGAGGAGGAGGAGGAAGAGGAGGAGGAGGAAGAGAACAGGGAAAAGGAGGAGGAGGAGAGGAGGAGGAGGAAGAGGAGGAAGAGGAGGAGGAGAGAAGGAAGAGGAAGAGGAGGAGGAGGAACAAGGAGGAGGAGGAGGAGAAGGAGGAGAAGGAAGAGGAGGAGGAGGAGGACGAAGAGGAGGAGGAGGAGGAGAAGGAGGAGGAGAAGGAAGAGGAGGAGGAGGAGGAGGAGGAGGAGGAGGAGGAGGAGGAGGAAGAGGAGGAGAAGAACACAGGTTTCAGAATAAGAAAGCCAGGGAGGGCTGTTTCGAGCCTTTGGTGCCTGGTACCTAAATTTCTTTTGTGATTCCTTCGGATTGGCAAGTGATACCTGACTCTAGATGACATTGCCAGAGCCTTCTGGCCTGTGGCCCTGCTTTTCAACAAGCCCCCATGAGTGTTGGAGGGGCAATAGAGGCCTTTGGGGAAAGCAAATTGACCTCAGCCTACACTAAGAGCCTTGGCCATAGCTAGCCAGTTGCTACCAAGAACATCCCTGCAGAGTTCTAGCCTGGTGCTTGAGGCCACAGAGAAACGCATTGCCCCCCCCCGTTTTCTTCTTTTTTAAAAGGTCACATCACACACAAGTTAGCCTGGGTCCCAGAAGCCCTGGAAACAGGACAGCCTTTTCCTAGCCTTTCATACCCAAGGCTGCTGAACAGACTCACAAGAGTGCAGGAGGGAGGCTCTGGATCACCCCAGAGAGCAAGGGCATTCATCTACCAGGCTCAAGGGTACAAGATGGTCTGTTCAAGCGCTTTGTGGAAGCTACTTTTACCACAAGGTGTCCAAAGATAAGTTTCTATGGCAGTCAGCATCTGTCCTAAACCACCTCTGGCCAAATTTGGGGTCAGCACACATGTTCAGGGAGAATGGGATAGAAAACAGAACAATCATATCCTTTAAAAGAACAGGCTTTTGATGTCATCATTTTGATGTAAATTCCTTCCTATAAATGTTGATAATACGCTGTTTAATACACTTCAGTGTTCACGAGAGGCACTCCATTGCCTTTCTGCCCACAGCTATTGTGTAGTCTTTTTGCAATTTTTTTTTTCGTGCTATTAAAAGAATAGTTCATGTGGAAACACTTATCGGTTGTGTCTCCCCACCTGTATTTATGGGCGTTCACTCAACAGCTTGAAGAGTTGCAAAGCCTTGTTATCACAGTCACGGTATTTGTAAACTGTCTAAAGGGTAGGAATAAAAACATTTTCTTGTATTAAAAGAAAAAAAAAATGAAACGTGGGCTAGGGGAATGGCTCAGTTGTATAGCACTTGATTCAGTTTCCTGCACCGCGCGCACGCGCGCACACACACACACACACACACACACACACACACACACACAGGTGGAGGAAGAAGAGGAGGGGGAGGAGAAGGAAGAGTGACACACATAAATCAGTGGGATTATGTCCTGACTTCCCAGACACGATCCCTGCCCTTCCTGTGTGGTTTCTCTAAGCAGAGCCTTAAAAACCTCGAGTGCAGTGCCTGGCCTGTCTGTGGTGTTTGCTGCTGCTGCTGTACTTTGTCTCTGTCACTGAAGCTCTTTACAGCCCCTAGCAAGTCTGCTGTCTCTCAGCGTCACACAGAGACCCTTCGGGTTCTTTCTCCCTGGCCTTCTCTCCAGTTCTCACCAAACAACATTGAGCACTAACTTACTATGAAACATAAAAGGATGCCACTCTGGAGATAGGTTCTTAGTTGCACACCGCCTCCAGGTGACTGAAGTGGTATTAGGAAGTGTATTGAAGGCTAAGAAGACACATCCTCATGGCTGGAGAGATGGGAGCATGAGGATCCCCGGGGCTTGATGGTTTGCCACTCAGCCTCCATGCATCAGTAAGTTGCAGGTAAAGCTGAGAGACCTTATCTCAGAAAACAATATGGTAAGCCAGGTGTGTAGTACATAACTTTAAGTCCAGCACTTGGGAGATAGAGGCAGGCAACTCTGTCAGTTTGAGAGCAGCCTAGTCTACATAGCAAGTTCCCGTCCAGGACACCTTAGGTTGTTTTATGGCCTTCACAACACATGCACCTGTGCACGCACACACACAAATTTAATTAACTCATTAAACTGTCAAAGCCTTGGGAGAGATCTCACAATTCTTTCATTGTGAAGAAGTCAATTGCTTATGAAGAGGCCAGCTGTTGTGGCTTGAATACAAATGCTATCCTCCCAGGCTCGTACAACCACAGTTGCTTGGGGGAAATTCTGGAAACTTTGGAAGGTGGAGACTGGCTGGAAGAAGTAAGTCACTGGAGGTGCTTCTTGGGTCTATCTTGTCCCTGTCCCTTCCTGTCATCTCTCTGTTTCCTGTCCCATCATGATAGAAGCTGTTCTACCATGACTCTCACCATGATGGACTGAACCCTCAGAAACCATGAACCAAAATAAATCCCTCCTTTAAATCATTTATAATGGGTGTTTTGTCCACGGTGACAAATGCTACAGCCCTCACCACTTATCAGATCTGTCAGGCCCTTGGGTGTCAGCCTCTTGAAGTGTGAAGAATATGCACTACTGCTCATAAATCACCCAGTATTTTTTTTCAAGCAGGGTTTCTTTGTGTGGCTGTCCTGAAACTCACTCTGTAGACCAGGCTGGCCTTGAACTCACAGAGATCCACCTGCCTCTGCCTCCCTAGATTAGAGGTGTGCACCACTACTGTTTGGCCCAGTATATGATATTTTCTTACAATAACCCAATTAGACTAAGACAGTCAGTGAATTAAGTGAATTTTCCTTTAATCTTCTTCATATTATTTCATTTAATCGTAATCTGTTGCCATACAACTCTGCTTGTATGAATGCTAACGGATATTGAGGCTGGAAAGCTTAATCCATTTTGCATTGCTGTAGGAAAATGCCTGAGGCTGAGTGATATGTAAAAATGTGTGTGTGTGTGATGTATGAGTGTGGTGTGTGTATGTGTATGTGTGTGCGTGTAGTGTGGTGGTGTGTGTGTGTGTGTGATGTATGAGTGTGGTGTGTGTATATGTATGTGTGTGTGTGTGAGTGTGGTGTGTGTGTGTGTGTGTGTGTGTGTGTGTGTGTGTGTGTGTGTGTGTGTAGTGTGTATGTGTTGACCCACAAGTCTTGGGGACTTAGAGTTGTAAACAAGATAGCCTCATGTGTTCAGCTTCAGGGACAGACTTCTGGCTACACCACATAGTAAACGGCACCGTTGTGGGATGGCATGTGAGAATGAATAATTGCCAGGAAGCAAGGGGCTCTTTATATCAGCTTTGTCTGGTGAGAGCTAATACAGGCACTTCGAGAACTTCATCAGTCTATTCAGAGGGTGCCACCTCCGTGGCCTGTCTACCAGGCCTGTCATCATTTCCAAACTGGAGGACAAGCATTGGAAGACACATTCAGTGCCACACCTGACTCTCGCCAGATTTAACATGGCCTATTTCTAGGAAAGAGCAAGGTGAGCAGATAGTGGGTTAAATGCCAATAATATACAAGCAGCTGCTCAATCAAGAGGGGTGTGTGAATCTAACATGTCAGAATCTTTAAATTAATGCATGAAGGATAACCCCTTGTTGTGAACACTGAAGTATGCCACCCAAAGTCCCTCCTCTGGACCAGTGTACCCTCTCCCCCAGGGTCTGGAAATTGAAGATTTACAGCTATAGGCTTTGCAGGGACAGGAGAGGAAGTCCCTCTAAGAAGAATGATTTGTTGATGCATAAACACAAAAACAAACATGGAAGTTGTGTTCAAAGATTAAACTCCCCCCTGGAAAGAAGAGAAGGGCATGTACCAGCCTCCTTAAGATCAAGGCTCAAAAAATAAAAACACAAAACAAAACAAAACAACAAAAAAACATAGTGTAGTGATAAGACATGATGTGAACCTGAATCCTTGTTTAGTTTCTCTGGCTCTATTGTGTGTCAGATGACCATCATTATGAAAAAGACCAGTGGCATCAAGAATACAAGTTAAATTCAACAAGCTGAAGCAGAACACTTTGACAAGAACTTTCCAGAAGTGGAAATACGACTGAAAATAGAGCCTGGGCTGTAGCTTGGTGGCTTACTTAGCACGCTCCAGGCTCTGGATTCCATCCCAGCACCATGAACAATCAATCAAACAAGCAAATAAACCTCCTACATATTAGGCAGGACTTTCCACTCCGCCCAGGGACTTTTCTTAAGGCTTCACTTTGGTACCCTGTCCCATCCACAGACATGCCAATAAAATTCATTCCAAAGCCAAATGCATGGCCTTCCTTCTCTCTACAAACTTAAACTCCACTGAGAAGACCACAGAGGAGACCCGACTGTGGAATGGGACTATACTTCAGCTTAAACCAAGCAGAAGCCTCAGCAGAATCCTTGGAAGTGCTTACCTGAGCTGCCTAGGATGCACATTATCTGTCCACTCTCGATGTACAAGGAGACATCTTTGAGAATTTGCCTGTCCCACCTCTGCTTGAAGGATTTGATGCTCCACCAGGGTCCGACACGGTTGCTTTAAAGGAAATCCCACAGGGACAAGAGCAGTGTAGGGTCCTAGGAGGAGCCAGACCTCTGCTTCCCAGCCCAGAACCCACCTCTAGCCCATCCCTCCATCCCAGCTGCTCCTGGACAGTTTGGCAACTGAATTCAGTTCCTATGCCCTTGGAGGTGTAGTGACTTCTAGTTGACCACCACCCAAGGAACACGCCTCGCAATAGCTGGGTCTCTCTGCCTGCCTGTGGGACAGTAACCTGCACAGTGCTTATTCTTGAGGTGAGCCCTGCTTTCCTTCAGCAGGCTTCATTCTGCCTTGTGCTTCCAGCACCCCCACTTTCCAAGCCCTCTCCATCCACACAGGGCAAGTGGTAGGCAAGCCAAGGGAGGGGTGTGGGTAGCAGAAATTGGTACAACGCAAATGGACAGGGGAGGAGCTAGCTACTCACTGTTGCGCACTGCCTGATGACAGCCTTGCCTACTTCCACCCTGATCTGCTAAACAGGTGGCCCAAGCCCCCAGGTCCACCCACCCACTTGGTGGAAAAAGGCAGCAGAGATGGTGGGAAGCTTAGCTTCCTGCTGTGGGGTAGCCTTACCTGACACTGAAGGAGATATGGAGGACACCCAAGCTGTGCCGAGCCTCCGAGCCAGTAATAGATCCCTCCTCCAGGGAGCTCTGAGAACCTCTGTTGATGTGAGGCCCTCCAGCCCCTTCTGGACTCAGAAAGGGCATTTCACTCATAGCCAGCAGGAAACAAAGGCAAGTGGATTTTCTAGTGGCCTGTCCCTCTCCGGAGTAGCTTCAACTGAGGACCCAGTGGGAGTGCCTAGTCTGATTTTGCCCAGCCCTGGAGTCCCTCGTGAGACAGCAGGACACCGACTTGGCCACCAATGCCATTATCTGATGTACCTTTAGCCAGGGTGTCCTTATCTCGGCAATAGGCAGAACACACAGTGTGTTTGTAGGAGGGCCTGCCAGAGAGGAATGCTGGGAGAAAGTTTGGCACAGAGAGGAGGGCTCAGGTGGCCCGGCTCTAAGGAGCAAAGGCAGAGAGAGCACGGGCCTGGCCAGTGGCAGTGAAGGCCCGCAGAGCCACACAGAGGGACAGATGTCAGGGGTCATGACGGAGAAGACCACAGAGGAGACCCGACTGTGGAATGGGGCTGCACTTCAGGATGCTTCGGTGAGTAAGCTTTGTGCTGGTGTGGGGGCAGAGTGGAGCTGGCCTTTCTTCCCTGCCTCAGGAGTTTTCGTCCTAATTGGCCACCTGGACCTCAAGTAGAGTGTAAACGGGGTAGCAGGGCCCTGCCTCCTCAACGTTGAGGGGCTGATGGGAGCGGGTTCAGGACCCGGGAGACCTCTGAGGTCACTTCCCCGATGTTCTTGTGGGTGACTGGAATTGATGTAGGTTTCCAAAAGTGACATTCCGTCACAAAAACTCCCCCACACAGAAAAAACTAGGGCTTTTCTGATAGAGTGTTAGCCCATGTGCCTATCAGACCAAAAATCTCAGTGGTATTCAGGACACGGAAGTGAGAGGGTGGCAAATGGCTTTCACGGGAGCATCAGAAGTCTATGCTTGCTGCCTTACAAACTGGGAGAGACCCGGGGTGAACAGACAGCAGCCAGGTAAGGTTAGGAGGCAGAGGTCACACCAGAGAAACGTTCGCTTGATAAATGGCCTCTGAGTGCGGCCGGAGGTAGGCTTTGAAGCAGAAAGCAATATTAGAAGATAGCGAAGATTTCCCCACCCACAGCTTTCATACCCCACCCACTTTTCTAGAGAGAAAGACAAGAAGGAAATGTCCACATCCGACAGGGAGGCCACAGTCCCCTGTTCTGGCCAAGGTAGAGTTGCCTGGGCTTGGCCAAAACAGGCACTACTATCTAGCCAATTCAACCGCCACAGCCGCAGCCAACTCTGTTGTCTGAATTCCCCTTGAGGCAGACAGCAATGAGAAAATAACTACCTCTGTCCCTGGAAATGCCGATGCTGACCCGAATAGGATATAAAGTCAGTGGCGGCTTTGGAGTTTTTTTGCCCCTAAGGCTACCTCCACAGCTAAAGAGGCAAAGAATGGTCCCAATCCTGTCTCCACAAGTGTAGCCACCACTTCCTAGTCCCTCTTTTTCGGTCCTGTTTTTGCAGGTGCTTTGTGGTGGCCTGCCACTGTCAACCATGGGGGCTTGGATAAAAACAATGAGACCCTCATGCCCTGTGGCTCCATACTTAAAAGCTGTTCAGTCAAGCTAATAACTGTTCACCTCTCACCTCTGCAAGTAAAGTTGGAACGCTCAGGGCTTCTTGAGGAGCTGGCTTCTGGTCCATGCCATACTCTTTTCTGCCCTCCCAGCATCTCACTCTACAAGGAACCCATCCAGGGGCCACACCCTCTTTCCAGCCACATTCTAGGCAATCCTCCTGCAGACAGTTGCTCGCCTCGCCTCTGAGCATGCCCCTTCAGCGGCACCTGCCCACACTCAGATAGCTGGCCTGTGAGAATGGATGAGATCAGGGCTGCCTACACAGGGACTGCTGGCGTGGCCTATCAGACGGTCCACAGGAATAGGGACAGGAACGCCTGGGTCTCAGCAAAGACAGGTGAGGTTGTGTCTGAAGGTGTCAGCAGAGGGCCAGGCATGTGCCTTGGGCCAGAGACTTACCCTTCTCGTTCCTGCCAGCCTTTGATCCTCTGCACATCTCTCCCTTTCTGTGCTCTGAATTTCCCCACCTGTCTGTGTTTCTGACTCAGAAATCTAACCAGAAGTTAATGTGAGGAGGCATTACACTAGCCCTGGAGGAGCAGAGCTGGAAACCTACAAATAAAAACCCGTTTTCGCTTTTTCGGGTGTCACCTGTCACACATTCAAATGATGTTCTGACAGTCATACTGATTAAAGTGTCAGCTGAATAGATATTTGCGTATTTGAAAAACACAGAGAATTTGTCAAAACCTCAGGAAGAATCTAACAAATCCTTCCTGGGTGCCAAGGAAAATATTTTAAAATGGAAGAGAAGTCATCCACAAGCCAGACACGATCCCCGCCACCCCACCCCGGAAGCTGGGTTCTCTCTGTGGCCCCTGGAAAGCCAATCTCTCCATGACGGCTGGGGTATGTGGGCTTGAGTGAACCAGAATATGAGCTGGGCACTGCTCAGCTACAGCCTGTAGTCCTCCCTGTCTCTCGTTCTGTCCTCTATGTCCACCTAAACCCCAGGATCTACATGCCTCTCAAGTCCCAGTAGCACAGTAACTGGAGAGCTCACCACCAACACACCAGACACAAAGTATCTAGTGCTCCTCCCTCAGCAGGTCCCTCTACCCTTGAACCCAACGGAAACTTTGCTTCTGCAGAAGCATCTAAAGAGCTAATTCCTATCTGATGTAAATCAACTAAGACCTCTTTTGAAGATAATTGATTTAAAAACAAGAAAAACCTAGGGACTGGGGAAGTGGCTCTGTCCCTACATGGCCTTGTATGCCTGAGGCCATGGTTTTACTTACCTAACACAGCAAAACCACTATAGCCCTATTGCAGAGAGCATAATTGTATTACTAGTGCTGAAAGGGACAGGTGAGGGAATGGTGGGTGATCAGATTTTGGGCATTAAAATGAGGTGGGAGTCTAAGTTGTAGTGTTCTGAAGCACAGTGCAGCGAGTGTGTGTGCGTGTGTATACACACACACACACACACACACACACACACATATTTTAAATAAAGATCAGAGAATGGGGCTAGAGACGTGGTTCACATGTGGGGCAGAATACCAGGATTTGGGTCACATCCCACACAGAATGGTTCATAAGCATCCATAACTCCAGGTCCAGAGGACCCAAATGACTTCTTTTGACCTCTGAGGGTACCAGGCACGTATGTGGTGCACATATATACACAAAGGCAAACACTTTTAAAAAATTAATTTCAAAATAGATGACCAAAGAGAAATTTTTTATGGTTTCCAACACAAAGAGGGGATGGAGGGGATGGAGGTGCCGAGCACCCCACTTGACCATTCATTACCCACTGAGTACATGTATCAAACAATCACACAGAAAATTCAAATGTACCGCCACCCCAACAATAACACAACACAGTCATTGTGGTGATGATCTCGATGGTGATGGTGACAGTAGGGGCTTCCTCTGAAATGTAAAGGATATTCAAGGGCTTTGTGTCACAAAATCCCTTATCAACGTAAGATGGGTGACACCTTCACAGACACTCAGGGGCAACTCACTGCTGTCTATTTCTTTCTCATGGCATATCTATTTGGCAATAGGTGATAGGCCAGGTCCGGGAAATGAAAGTCAAACATGAGCTTACTGGCTCCCAGCTCACTGGTCTTCCCATTGGTGTCTGGAGTGGCATTCGTCTTAAACTGTGTGGATTCAGGTGTGCCAGCCCGAGGCTGAGGGTCTCAGGCTGCATCTGTCTGGAGAATCCCAGGGCCTCCTGAAACTTGGCACACCCCCATCAATGTTCCCATTTTTCTCAGAGTTATGAGGTGCCACATGCATGATCCTGTCAGTGTGGGATCTCCACCGCATTGCCAGTAGCTGCCTGTGCCTCTCAGGTCCCACTGTCTGTCTTCTATGTCCTCAGCTACCTCTGAAGGGGGGCCCTCACCTGTCATGTCTACCAGCAGGGCCTCCAGGACAGCTTGTTCTCCTCTGAAAGTGACAACAGCCTATACTTCACCTACAGTGGCCAGTCCAACACTCTGGAGGTCAGAGACCTCACCTACCAGGTAAGGGCACATGCCTGAGTTGAGAGGAGAAAAGTGGGCAGCTAACAAAATGTTCAGGGAGAGGAGGGAGAGCCCACCCTGTAGGTTCTCTAACCCCAAGGATGAAATTTTGTCTCCTTTGGTGCAACCCCCACCTGCAACCAGAGGTGTGGAAATGGTGGATACTCCGGGGAAAGATGTTAAGGTCCACTGTAAAGGCCTCTGGGATATGTCTCTGAAACTCATAACTTTAAAATCTGAAATCACTCTAAACTATATATATATGTGTGTGTACATAACATATATGTGATATGGCTATATTACATATTATATATGTAAACATTTTATAAATAGGTAGATATCTAGACACATAGGTAGATGGATGGATGGTAGATAGATAAGATGGATAGATGGATGGATAGATAGATAGATAGATAAGATAGATAGATAGACAGATAGATACACAGACAGACAGATAGGTAGATGGATGAATGCATAGATAGATGGGTGGATGGAAGGATGGGTGGATAAATGGATGGAGGAACAGATGGATAGGCAGACAGATATCAAAGGGACTGGGGTAATGGCCCACTCAGTAAAGTGCATGAGGCACATACATGAGGGCCTGAGCTCAAATATCAAGAACACACAGAAGAAAATCTGGCCTGGGTGGTATATGTCAGCAGTCACAGTGCCCGGTGGGTCCACAGATCTCATTCAATTGTTCCAGGTTCATCAAAAGACCAGGCTTCAAAACTAAGGTAGAAAACAATTAAAGAAGATAGTACCACTCATCTCTGACCTCCACACACATATGTGCAAGGTACATTGGCACCCACATGTGCATGTACATACCCACAGAAAACACACACAGCAAAAACACAGTGCTTCCACATACCCCCTGTGTGGCTTGCCTGGAAGTCAGCATCTTGCAAACTACATTGTAATTACCAAAAACTAATAAATTGACAACAGGATCTTAACTGAACAACAGAGTTTATTGAAATTAAATTATTTTACATCTATTTATCATCTATGTAATCTGTCTATCTATATCTGTCATTTATGTAATCTATCATCTATCTATATCTATGTCTATCTATCTATCTACCTATCTATCTATGAAATATGCAATAAAACATATTGTCCTATTGCAGATAAAGCATTCAGAATGAAAAGGCAACCCTGGGAGGGTCTCAGAGATGCCCTTGTTAGAGCTCAATGACTCCCATTCCCCCCTTCCCTGTGAGTAGACTACCTGCTGCCCAAGTGGGATAATAAAATTCAGAATCCCAAGCTGGCCTTTTTTGTGGGTGTGAACTAGAACAAAGCAATGAGCCACTTTGTAACCTTTCTCTGTTCTGCCATGAGCTGTAAACTGTGTGAACATGAGTAAATTCTTTAATTGCTTTGATCAGGGCCTGTGAAACAGATGATGCTAATACCCACACCATTTGCTCACAATGAACAGTAGATGGGATGAATGATGCAAAATGGTCATTGCAGGTAGTAAACACTTGCTGTTTTCTGCTATTCTGCATTTTTTCTGGTCCCCTTAACTTTCGACTTGAACAGGATGCTAGGTTCTCACTGCCATGTTTGGTAGGATCTGGGTGACTCAATATCTATTACGTCTTGGAAGCATGATGTCTCCTGAGAGAGGAGGTACACAAGACACAAGAGAGCTGAACAAACCCTGCTAACGTTTCCCCACAGGTGGACATCGCCTCTCAGGTGCCTTGGTTTGAGCAGCTGGCTCAGTTCAAGATACCTTGGAGGTCTCATAGCAACCGAGATTCGTGTGACCTGGGCATTCAGAATCTGAGCTTCAAAGTGAGGAGTGGGCAGATGCTTGCCATCATAGGAAGCTCAGGTACCAATAGAGGCAGTAATGGGCAATGGCTCTTCTCTCCCATGCTCCCCCTCCTCCTCCAGGATGCAGATGGCCGAGTGGCTGAGAACACAGGGTCTGGGGCAGACAGATCTGGGCTCAAACGTCATCTCTTGCACCCACTAACTCCGGGATGTTGTTGCTGCTGTGAACCTGAGTGTGACTTTAGTCCATCTGAAGCTGCAGCCATAGTGTCTGCCTCCTGTTAACACCGTGCTAAGACAATATACAGGCGGCTTCAGAACATGATGTCCCTCCACAGCCAGGCTCAGGTCATGGCCAGACAATGACTCGGCAGGGCCCCGACACCACTGACCCCTCTGCAGTCCCAGCATAACCTTCAACCACCTGCAAAGAGACAGATCCCCGGGGTGTTCAGGCAGTCACCGTCACGGGTCGAATCTGAAATTACAGAACCTTGCAGGTGTGAGGGGCTTGGAGAACAACTCATTTTCCTTATTATATTCCCTCCTGTCTGAAAGCATTTTAGGAAGATTTTCAAATCACCTAGTCCTGTGTACTTCTAGAGTGTTCTTTGTGTCAATGTGTATGTACACACACATGCAGGTGCATGCATGCGCGCACACACACACACACACACACACACACACACTCATTTGACAGATAACACTAAACCCAAAAAAGTTGAGCAAGTCTCCTGAAGACACTAATTTAGCTGGAGATCTCGCATTGGTCCTTCCCAGTACTCCTTTACGCGGTATTAGAGAGAGTACTTTATACTTTTTAATTAATCATTTCCAGAAGGAAAGATTACTCAACACTTTGAACATCTGTTCCAAACTTTTACACTCTTCTGATAGAGTTGTTTACTGTCTAACCAAAGATCAAATGGGCTACGATGTGTAAATGCACTTTGTAACTGAAACAACATGCACACTCATTCAGCCCTCTCACCCTGGCCCTGACCCTGTGACTCTGACCTAAACAAGAAAAAGCTGCTTTGACTTGTCATGTCTGGTGGCTTTTCTTGTTGTAGCTGTCTTTGTGGTGTATCCAGGAGACACGCGGGCCATTACTCAGTCATGACCGTGAATACCGGTGAAGATTTGTTCTCAGCAGCATTCCTGAGCAGGAATCATATTGACTAATGTCCAGGTTCAAGCTCAGCCTTGCTTGGCTTCTAAATCACTTGACTGAAATTGTTGAATCTTTCTTAGAAGGATTTATTCATTACACTTTCTGTGACTTGGAGTACACACACAGGGAATATGAATATGCGTGCTAGCAATAATAATAATTTTTATGATATTCTAAAAAACGTTAGCTCCGAGCATTTGCCTGGTTCTGTAGCGTCAGCCATACAGAAGGATTTTCTAGTTAATGAAGTTACTGGTGAGGCAATGGCATTTACGTTATAAGGCTCTTGAGTGCCAGGCTCTTCAAAGAACATTTGCCCTGTGCTGCAAAGGCTGCCTCCGTCTTTAGCCACAGCTTTGCTTAGGAAATGTGTCACCTTCCTGCCCTCTGACAGGGGATCCCTTGGTACCTGTGAATGCTGGCACAGGCCCCAGCCCTCGAAGAACCTGGAGGCAATGTCTGAGGCTGAACAGGGAACAGGGCTGAGGCCTCTCTCTCTGGTTCCTCTTGGGGATTATTTTGTTCATCCTAACTTTTCAGGAAGCCTCAATGGGGCACACCAGCAGGCAGGTGACAAGATGCCCCCACTCCAAGCCCCTGGACACTAAGCTAGAGGATCGATCACCCCCAGGGTTCTTGGATTTCGCAGGCAGCGTGTGACATGTGTCAAAGAGGACTTGTCATACACTGCCTATAAGCATTTGCCTTGTTTACAAAAGGAAAAGAAGCTATTGATTGCATAAAAGCCTCCACAGGGAAGAAACCTAAGCCTTTCCTGGGAGAGCCAGCCAGAATGTCTCCAGTTCAGTGATAAGAGGGTGTTCTCCAAGCTTGAGGGGTGCTCACATCACAGTTTAAATATGTGTAGGACAGTCAGGTGGTGGTGCACACACCTTTAACACCAGCACTTGGGAGGCAGAGGCAGAGGCAGAGGCAGAGGCAGAGGCAGAGGCAGAGGCAGAGGCAGAGGCAGAGGCAGAGGCAGAGGCAGAGGCAGAGGCAGAGGCAGAGGCAGAGGCAGAGGCAGAGGCAGAGGCAGACAGATCAAATGGAGACATTTGAATCAGCCTAGTCTACAGAGTGAGTTTCAGGAACCAGGGCTACACAGTGAGACCCTGTCACTGAACAACAACCATGAAATTAGCCCTAGGAGTGAAAGCCTAATCAAATGCTTTTGGAGACTAGATCTGATATGATGCTCTCTTCTATAAATTAATACACTTTAATACATCGTTCAGGAATGAATGAAAGGATAATTTTTTTCAAGGCAGAGAAAAAAAAGACGCTGATTTTTAAAATGAGAAAAGGCATGGATAGATACATTTGGGTGTTATGCTTAGGCTATGCTTGACAATGATGTCCCATCTATTACTTACTATTTCTCAAAGTAGGTTGTAGATTTTTGGGTTTTTGTTGTTGTTGTTTTGGATTTTTGTTTGGCTTTTGAGGCAGGATTTCTCTGTGTAGCTCTGATTGTCCTGGAGTTTGCTCTGGAGGCAAGGCTAGCCTCCAGCTGAAAGATCCAGATCCATGGGCCTCTGACTTCCCAGTGCTGAAATTAAAGGCGTGTGCCACTACCACCTCCATATCTTGTAGTTTTGAGTTCTTCAAAGACAGCTATGAATGTTCCAAATTAGTCATTTCCACAAAGCCATTTGAGAGCCAAACAATGATAAATGATAAGATGTTGCCAAGATTTTTTTGTGGGTGTTTTTTGTTTGTTCGTTTTGTTGGTGTTTTATTTAAAAAAAAAAAAAGAAAAGAAAGAAAGAAAGAAAGAAAGAAAAAGAAAGCTACATTTGCAGTATAATTAACCCCAGCCTTGCTTGAGAGAAAGCCATTGGTTTGGAGGGGAGGGGGTAAATGCAGCAGGCAAGGCATAGCAACAGGCTTGTAGCAGTTGGGACTCCAGCCTTCTGTCTGAAACCTCCCCACCCACTCAAGCTGGCTATGGAAGAAAAGCTTGAATGTGCACCTGCAGGACTGTCCCATGCAATCTAGTAACAGTGTCCATTTCTCTGTTGCTTCTGTAGTCCTGGGGTTTGGGGAGTGTGTGGAGAGTGGTAGCTGACAGGCTGGCCGCAGAACCTCTGCCCTCAGGGATGTCTCTGGCTTTGCAGGCTGTGGGAGAGCCTCACTACTAGACGTGATAACAGGCAGAAACCATGGAGGCAAGATAAAATCAGGACAAATCTGGATCAATGGGCAGCCCAGCACGCCCCAGCTCATGAGGAAGTGTGTGGCGCATGTGCGCCAGCATGACCAGCTGCTCCCCAACCTGACTGTCAGAGAGACGCTGGCTTTCATTGCCCAGATACGCCTGCCCAGGAGCTTCTCTCAGGCCCAGCGTGACAAAAGGGTAACCACTTGGCTGTTTGGTGATCCCTAGTATCTGAGAGTGTCCTGCTTTGCCAAAAGACCCAGCCCAGCTGGAATCTAACCAACCCACCTTACACGCCAATGTACTTAGCCCCATGGGTTCCCTTTCCGGACCTTATCAAGTGGGTGATATGTGTATATTTGTTTGTGTAAGGGTTTTCGGGTGCAGCGTGTGTGTGTTTTGGGGGGTGCAATTATTTGGGCTCTAGTACCCAATCTATTCCCCATCCACAATGTATGGTCTGCGGGATGAACCTGCTCAGAACCTGGGGACATAAAGGGTGTGTGTGTGCAAATAAAGTGCACCCTCCCCCCCCCCCCAAGCCTGTATGCTAAGCCTGTCACTCTCAGGTAGAGGACGTGATTGCGGAGCTGCGGCTGAGACAGTGTGCCAACACCCGCGTGGGTAATACATATGTGCGTGGGGTGTCTGGGGGCGAGCGCCGGAGAGTGAGCATCGGGGTGCAGCTTCTGTGGAACCCAGGTGAGGGCCGGAAGCCTGAGGGGAGGGGGCCTGAGACTGCATCCTGCCTGACGTTGGACTCACCGCGCAATGTCCCCAGGAATCCTCATTCTGGATGAACCCACTTCCGGCCTTGACAGCTTCACTGCCCACAACCTGGTGAGAACCTTGTCCCGCCTGGCCAAAGGTAACAGGCTGGTGCTCATCTCCCTCCACCAGCCTCGCTCTGACATCTTCAGGCTGTTTGACCTGGTCCTTTTGATGACATCCGGCACGCCTATCTACCTGGGGGCTGCGCAGCACATGGTGCAGTACTTCACAGACATTGGCTACCCTTGCCCTCGCTACAGCAACCCTGCTGACTTCTACGGTGAGTGAGCAACGCCCGTGGCCCTGTAACCTGGGGCACAACCATTTGCCAGCACCCCTCCCCCAAGCAAAACCAAAGAAAATGAAACAAATGGACAAAACGAAACAAACACAGAATCCTTACTGGGAAAAAATGTAGCGGAGATGCTGTTATACATGCCTCAGATGAGGAGGAGCCGGGAACAAAAGGGAAATGGTCAGTTTGCCAGGATCAAACCTTCTGACAGAGGCTGTCCCTCTGGGCAGGACAGGTTAGAAATGGGTACAAGTTTGCAGATGGGGGGGGGCAGACGTAATCCAGGAAGCCTTGAATCAGTTTGTTCAGTTGTGGTCTTTATGCACTCTGCAGGAAACAACACACACACACACACACACACACACACACACACACACACACACACACACCCTTGTGTGCCAGAGGCAGGTAGCATAGGAAGAAGGGCCTAAGGCAGGGCCAGTGAATCTCTGAATATAGGCTGCTTGATTTGTCTATGCCTTACCTTTCTTTGGGGTCCCAGGCACTCATTAGTTCATGAAGAACACCATGGACCACTTCGTTCATGGGGAACAATGGCCTTTTCAAGACACCTGCCTATAAAATCCCCATCAAGAGTGCTGAGGAATAGCCTGGGTGCCAAACACGTGACCAGTTAGATGTACCAGAGCCCAGCCAAGCAGCACCTACAGCCAGTTCCCTAGATGACCAAGAACCCCAGGTTCTTCCTAGGATGGCAAAGAACCCACCTTCATGGTGTCTCCAAGGTCAGTTCTGTCTTTGCATATTAACTGAGGAACCTCACCCCTGGCCTACTGTGCTCCAGCATGGGTGTGGGGGCACAACCAAAGCTCCCACAGATGTACCTGGCCCTAAGCCTTGACTCCTGGCCCTGCCACCCACACAGTCATTCCAGCATCCTCAGTTACCCCGAGGAAAGGCCATTTTCCTGGCTCCCTTCCCTGCCCTGGGAAATCATGCACTCAGTGAACTCCCACAGAGGTCACCTCTTCTCCCCATGCACTGGTTGCCACCCTGACTTCCTGCTCATGGTCATGCTCTGGCCAATGTCCTCAGATAAGGGGCAGAGGACAACTGCTAACCTGGACACTGGGGGAAGTTTAAAGTGAGCCTGGGAGGGTTGCCCAAAGCCTAGTGCCCATGGGAGACGTGAAAACTTCTCCTGTTATTATTTGGAGGAAATAGGGATAGCATTCTTGTCTACTAGGCCTGGGGCAGGTGGCTGTCATTGATCCGGGATGCAGGGGTTGCTCCCATGGAGTCCAGAGTGCCCAGCAAATGTGACATTTGAGCTGCAGCCTGCACCAGAGGGAAGCTGTGTGGTTCAGAGTATGCCTCCCGCAGATGTTATTTCCTTGTGATGTGGGATGAAAGCAGCAGAGGGACAATGGCGAACAGGAGACCCCAGCCATGCACAGTCCCAGAATCAGTCTTCAGGAGATAGGATGGTCCTAGCTGTGACTGCTAGACCTGGCCCTTTCTGGCATTGCAGGGACATTGGAGGGAAGGCAGAGCCTCCTGAGAGGAGGGCTGAAGGCCAGGACTGCCCAGTGACCTGCCTCTCTAATGAGGTGGACTACCCTAGACTCCCCCAGGGCAAAGCTTAGCACGGGCAGTATGAACACTGTACTTGGCTGGTCCCCAGCACCCTCATCACTCAGGAGATCAAATTATGAATTCACAATAACAGGCAAATGTATATACAGCTGGGGTTAGAACCATGATGAGGCACCTGGCCCTGAGGGCAACTGCCCACTCTGGGAGCATCCCTGGGACGAATCTGGGGGTGGGACTGGGGGCCAGGACCTCTGCTATTGGGCACTTCATAATCTATGGTTCAAATGAGGCACCCGCTTATATGGTCAAATCAGGCAGAGTAAGGGAACCAGGTCAGAGCCTCCCTTGCTCTGACCATTGCATCAGAGTTCCTTCCCAGAGGGAGGGGAGAGCCTCCAGGGGCCAGGATGCCCATGACCCCACATCTTCTGTTTGCAGTGGACTTGACCAGCATTGACAGGCGCAGCAAAGAGCAGGAGTTGGCCACCATGGAAAAGGCTCGGTCACTTGCAGCCTTGTTTCTAGAAAAAGTGCGAGGCTTCGATGACTTTCTGTGGAAAGCAGAGACAAAGGAACTCGACAGGGTCACCTATGTAGTCAGGTACAGTGGGTTCACTGCTTGAGTGGGAAGTCCCCTGGGGTGGGCCCCCCTAACCTGACCACATACTTTCTCAACAGCCAGACCCTCCCACAGGACGCAGACTGCGGGGTTGCTGCTAAGATGCCTGGAATGATGCAACAGTTTACCACCCTGGTCAGGTAAATGTCTCCCCCCCCATTGAAGGGGAATTCAAGTGAGGGGGCAAGCGGTGGAATTGTCCCTAGGACCAACCTAGCCCTCCTCTGACATGGAGAACTCCTGATAATCATATGGTCCAAACAAAAATAAAATTGCATTAGTGGCAATCATCATGGAAACAGCCAACTAAGAAACTCAGACCTGGGAAGGGCAGCGTCCCTACTGTACCACGCTCACTGAAACCTAGGTGCACCCACCACACCTGTCTTTATGGGGGGTGGTCCTACATATGGTGAGACATAGGCGCAGGCTCATGTATTGCTTAGGAGCCAGCTATCCAAACCAAGAGTCATGCCCTGCCTGTCTCTGATTAGAGTGCTGTGACTTAGCCTCTCACTTGGTCCAGTCTTTGGATGGTCTCTTTACTGAGGGGCTTTCACTATTACGAGACACACTGTGGTCAACGTCTTTGTGACATACTTGATTTTTCCCTGTAAGTAAACTCCTTACTGATGATAAAAAGTAACCATTCACTGTGTGTGGTGGTTCATGTCCGAAATGCCAGTCCTGGGGATGACACGTTCAAGGCCACCCTGAGCTGCATAACTATAGACCCTGACTCAAAACCAAAACAGGAAGGACATCTCTCAAATAATAGTCATATATTCAGTGCCTGCTTTTGTCGGTTGTAATGTGAATGTTTTCTAGCCTGGTAGGGCCCCGCCACCACACCAGCCCCAAATGAACACACAGACGCCATACTAGTTATAAAGCTGTTGGCCGGTTGGCTAGCATTTCTTATTGGCTAGCTCTGTCTGTCTTAATTACTAACCCATTTTTATCAATCTGTGTATTGCCACAAGGCTGTGGCTTACCTGGTTATGCTCAGCATGGTGTTGCTCCTCCAGCATCTCCACAGAAAAGAGAGATTTCCTGTTTGTCCCTGCTTTTGTCCTGATTCTTCTCAGCTACACATCACTTCCTGCCTGTCTGTACAGACCTCTAGACCTCTGTAGTTGGCTAGTGGCAGTTTCTGCTCAGCTATGTCACTTCCTATCTGACCAATCAGCCAATCAGTGTTTTATTCATTAACCGATGAGAAACATATATACAGAAAATCATCTCCATCAGTCGGTTCTTACTTATGGTAGGTATTACATTTGGCACATGAGGAAATAAGGTTCTGGCGATGATATGACATTCCTAAGGCGAGTTGTTCCTTTGCCGCTCCTTCTTTCCTTTCTTCCTTTAAAGGCGTCAGATTTCCAATGACTTCCGGGACCTGCCCACCCTGCTCATCCATGGAGCGGAGGCCTGCCTGATGTCTCTCATCATTGGCTTCCTTTACTATGGCCATGACACCAAGCCACTCTCCTTCATGGACACAGCAGCCCTCCTGTTCATGATAGGAGCTCTCATCCCTTTCAATGTCATCCTGGACGTCGTCTCCAAATGTGAGTGCCACCTGCTCTCCTCACCGGACTGCAGGGCAGCTGGACAGAGGACATCAGCAGCTAGACAGGGGACCTCAGCCACCCCCGGCACTGGTCTGAGGCTGACCCCTGGGCCTGGGTTTCTCCCAGCACCTTGGGACAGTGGCTTTATGAAACCATTTCATCATGCTTGTGCAACAAATGCTGCAATTGTTTTTTTTTAATTAGCACATTAACATTAGCATGCAACAAAAGCAAATAGTGGTATCTTAGCTGTTGACAACCAAACAGGATATATGCTTGACAGAAACTTGCTGCAGTACCTGGAGAGCCTGTGGAACACCAGGAATAGGATGGCTTCACCTTGCCTGTAATTTACAAAGCATATGAACAAATTCAGAAAGCATAGCTACCCCCCACCCATGCACAGTGCTGGGGATTGAAACTCTGTTCATGCTGGGCAAGTGTTCTGCTAGTGAATTACACACCAGTTTCCTATCACCACTTTCAATGGTATATTACAAGAGACGGATGACATAAGAGAGTAATAGTATAGTAATAGTATAGATGACTTTGTCTCATTCGTCTCCTTCTCCTCCCCCATCTTTAGGTCATTCGGAGCGGTCAATGCTGTACTATGAGCTGGAAGATGGGCTGTACACTGCTGGTCCATACTTCTTTGCCAAGGTCAGGACCGAGAGCAAGAGCTGCAGGGTGCTGTGCAGACACTGCAGGAAAGAGTTTTGTAGAAACACTGAGCCATGCATTCTCTGTGGCTGCAGACACCAAATTCTCTGGAAGACTTTCAGGACTTGCCAGTCATTAAGTGGTTCACAGAAAGACCAGGGCAGAGAAATAAAAATGATAACTTTTCTGCGCAGCCAGAACAAAGAGAGAGAAGTGGGTAACACAACGTAGTACTTTACATCTCCAGAGACCCGAGCAAGCCAGACAGATGTTTCCAGGAAGAGGCTCAGTGAGGCTGTATGACTCTCATAAAGACACACAGCTACCTGGTCTGGGCAGGAGGGGTGGAAAATTGAGCCATGTCTTAGCAGAGCATAAAACAACTGCCTCCATGGAGACCAGCTCTGAGATACTCCTGCAGTAGAAGCCCCGGGAGAGGTCAGGTTCATGGGTCTTACCTTCCACTCCCTCCTTCACTGAGAAGGAATGCCGGCTTCCTGGGAGCTGCTGCTACTTGAAACATCTTCAGATAATGGCAAACGCAGGTGTTGGCTCTGTATCCTAGCAAGGGTTGTGCTTTGCAGGTCCTTGGCGAACTGCCGGAGCACTGTGCTTACGTCATCATCTACGGGATGCCCATCTACTGGCTGACCAACCTGCGGCCGTTCCCTGAGCTCTTCTTCCTGCACTTCATGCTCGTGTGGTTGGTGGTCTTCTGCTGCAGGACCATGGCCCTGGCTGCCTCCGCATTGCTGCCCACCTTCCACATGTCCTCCTTCTTCTGCAACGCCCTCTACAACTCCTTCTACCTTACCGCGGGCTTCATGATAAACTTGGAGAACCTGTGGACAGGTGAGGCCTGCCTTCTCTATTGTGTTTAATAAGGATCAGGAGAAAAAAGTAGGCTGAATAGATGTTTATTCAGGGAGAAATAACTCACAACATAGACAGATGAACACCAGCAGGTTCCTCGTCCCAAGGATGCCTCCCGATGCTCTTCTGTCCCCGTGCTGCAAGCAAGAGTTTCAGGCCCCTTCCCCAGACCTAGTTCCCCCAGGCAACGTCCACCCCTGTCCCCACCCCAATGGGCGTGGTCAGTGCCACAGGTGCCGACAAAGTGATTATCTTACTATACCCCTTTGCTTGGCCAAGCATCTGTAGTCCTCTATGGCTGGTTAAGTCCTCATCTAGAGGTGAAAGTTCATCAGTTAGGTGTCTGCAGTTAGCACTGCAGGCAGTAGGGTAGCAGACCCTTCCTCACAGCCCTCAGATATACCCAGAAGTCGCCCTGAGTCCCTCCCTCACCACATCCCCAGGGAGCCTGGCCTGAAGTACCTGCTTGGTTTTTATCACAGTCCTGGCCCTCATCATTGAACTCTGTGCCACTGTAACAGTCCAGACTCTCGGTGGCCTTCTCGGTGTTCAGCTAGGCATAGTGAGCTAGCTTTCTGAGGGACAAGTTCCTGTCCCTCTTTTTTTTAAAGCCTCTCAGAGCTGCCGGCTCCCTGGTGTCCCCTGTCCCCCCACCCCAGCTATTTATTGTGAAACCTCCAGTACCCCTACCTTTTCATTGTGGAACCTATGGGACCTCTCTTCCACATTTACCGTTGCCCACCTCCTCAGCCAGCCTTTCCTGACATCTGGTCAGAGCTTGCAGCTTCCTCCTCTCCCAGCCAAGTGCTCCCCAGGGCCAGGGTCCTCCTCTCCCATCAGAGTGCTCCCCAGGGCCAGGGTCCTCCTCTCCCAGCCAAGTGCTCCCCAGGGACAGGGTCCTCCTCTCCCAGCCAAGTGCTCCCCAGGGCCAGGGTCCTCCTCTCCCAGCCAAGTGCTCCCCAGGGACAGGGTCCTCCTCTCCCAGCCAAGTGCTCCCCAGGGTCAGGATCTGTGATGCAGGGCTGGTTGAGCATATGCCGCATAATGCAATGACTGTCACAAACTGGTAGGGATCAAGCGTGTAATCAAGGCCATTTCTTGGCCTCCTCAGCAAGGTGTCCCCTGCCACAGGCATTATTCCTTTGTCCTCTTGTCTATTCTGTCCCTCAATCCTCTGAGGACTCTTCTCCTGGCCCCAGTCAGCCTGATTCCACTCTCCAGGGGCAGTTAGAGACTCAGGCAGGGCATCCAAATGTGGCAGCAGAGACAGTGTGAATAACCGAGCTTTGCTGTCCGTCTGTCTTCAGTACCCGCATGGATCTCCAAGGTGTCCTTCCTCCGCTGGTGCTTCGCCGGGCTGATGCAGATTCAGTTCAACGGGTACCCGTACACGGTGCAGATCGGCAACCTCACCTTCTCAGTCCCCGGAGACAAGGTGAGTAGTGAAGGCTGGGTATTCTCAATCCAAGTGGTGCCGAGGGGACAGCATCCATGGGAGCTCAGCAAGTGTCGTCTGTGTCTGCAGATGGTCACGACCATGGACCTAAACTCACACCCGCTCTACGCCATCTACCTCATCGTCATTGGCATCAGCTGTGGCTTCCTGTTCCTGTACTATCTGTCCTTGAAGTTCATCAAACAGAAGTCAATTCAAGACTGGTGATGCTCACCCAGGCTTGCTCCCGTTGGCGGGACCCTTCTTCCGGGCTAGTTGCCTCCTACTGAGCCCACTGAAAACAAAGATGACAGATCTCAGCCGCAGCCCTTGGCGCTGCAGTGGCACAGGTCAGCCACAGGATGGCAGTAGAATAAAGACAGTTGAAAGGGATTTCTGATCAGGGGCCTGGGCTTGTGATAGGAGAAAAAAACAAAAACAAAACAAAACAACAAAAAAACCAAAAACAAAAAAACAAAACAAACAAACAAACAAACAAACAAAAAACAGGGACTTGGTGGCACCTGCAGCGATTCTTATTTATTTCCGTTGGTTATATTTTTATATAAACAACCCAGTATGGAATGGGAATAAGTTAGGCATAAATTGAGTAGCCAGGCTATTATGCAGAAATTTCTGGAACCAAGAGAGAATGGTGGCTTCGAAACAAAATGTTCAGTTTTATATATCACCATCTTTATCTCTCAGCTTTGTCACATCTCGTGTTAAAGTACTCCCAATACAGAAGGAGACCTAAAAGAGACTAGTGAAATGTCATCTCTTACTTTTGTCTGGATCCATAGACTAGGAGGTTACTGGCCATGTACTCCATGGTAGGTTGGGTATAAAGCATGGCACGTGGTGGCGATTGTCATTTGTCCTCAGAACAAACACCCTACCCATGTAAGCAGCCCCCTGTTTTACACATGAGGCCACTGAGATTCAGTCATCTCAGCTTACACGGTTGCTTTGGGGTGGAATTTAAAGATCTCGTGGCCTTTGGGAGAGAGGGATCAAAAGACCAGGCCTGAGATACCAGCTCTGGAGTTCAAGGAGCCTGTAGGAACAGTTTACAGAGGTTGTGCCAGTCCAGCCAGGCCTCAGAGTTGCATATCGCTGTCTGGGTCTCAGGATTAGCCTTGAACCTTCCCTAATGGCTGGAGAATGGATTGCTGGCATGCCCAGGTTATACACTTCGTGTCATTGGACTCAAAGCACAGAGATGGCATGGGGTTGTTCCCAGAGGAAGACTAGAGGCTGGCACCGAAACAGTGAGGAGGGTATTTGGGGCCAAAAGAGATACCCTTCATCAGTTCCCCAGATCCTGACCATGACCAGTGTGGTCCCTGAGCAGTATTAGGACATCATTGGGTATGGATGAGGTAGGCAGAATCTCAGTGATGTCCAGACCCATGGACTCAGCATCTGTGTGATCAGATTACTCAGGTGAGCAGCAACTCTCCTACCTACACCCACGAGACTCAGGAAGTTCACACAGTCCCATTGTCACCATTTGGCACACAGATGCCACTCAAGATCCAAAAAAGGGAGTACAGTGTCCCCCTCACCCAGAGTGGAGTCGAGGGCACCATCTGACTGCCCCGTCTCTGGTTTCTTTTGGTTTGGAAAGCTCCTCAACACCCCATCTATAGGATAGCTTTCAGTTTGGGGTTTATCTGGTGTATTTTACGAGTAAATCACCTTTGGTCATAATATCCAGAAGTGACATTGTCCCCCCTGTAATATATCAAGCAGCGTGTGGTCTCCACTTGTCGCTTGCTGATGTTGCTTTGATTCCTTGATGGAAGGCACGTCGGTTGGACTCCTACACGTTGACTCTGTTCCCTCCTTTCATAATGAATAAATAAACCTTTTGAAAGCCAGTGCCTAGGAACTGCTTATTGCTCATTCCTCATCAAGTGTTCCATTCACTTACGGAGTTATTGGTAAAAATTATATACTTTTGGAATCCCATTTTAATTTAGCAAGCTATAATCCATTGCTATCATTAATTTTGATGCTCAAATTGTCCCCGATGTTCAAGTTGGTTTCTGCATCTTCTTAATCACGTTCCTGCCGTTCGCTGAGGACCCTGGCAACAACAAAGTGTTTGGGGGTCATCTTGAATTTCCTGAGGCCAGCTCTGGAGTTAATTGGATGCTTCTCTGTAGAAGCTTGACTCGTTTTAGTGGAAAATGATAGTGAGAAGCCTTGATCTGAGTTACAAATCTGTTTTGCTGATGCTCATTACCGCCTCAGTGCTCTCAGTGGGCAGGATGAGTGAACACGCACATATGGTGTGTGTGTGTGTGTGTACATATGTACATGTGTGTAGTTAGTCATAACTGCATGTAAGTTCATGTATGTGCCCTGAAATTGCCACCCAGTGCTAGCTCTTACACTTCTGTCTTCCTCAGTCTCTGTTTGGGAGACACCTGCTTTCAGCGTCTGTGTTCCTCATCTGCTGAGTCTCGCTTGTACTGTACGCACCCTGTCACTGTCCTCCCGTGTGGACTTCTGCTCACTCTGCACACACAGACCTCTCCCCAGCCTGATATGGGCTCCCTCTCCAGATCCCAGCTCTGTTTTGGTTAGGTAACCTGCTATCTTCAGGCCTGGATGGAGAAGCTGGGAAGAGCAAGGTTGGCAGCCACTGAGAGATGTCATCTGACTTTTCGAGTTAGCCACTCATTGTGCTGTGGTACCCAGACTTCAGAACACAAGCGATCTGAAACTCAGGCAGTTGCTGCCTTGTCAATTCACCCCAATACTCTGACCATTCATGGGTTTTTTGTTGAAAGTGATCTCCAGGCCACACAAGGCCTGGGAGGAGAAAGGCGTGGGCCCTAGGGACATCCCATATCCTCCAGTGACCCTTCTCCTGCATGGCAAAGGGACAGAATTGTCTTATGGGTTGACAATTTTCTCTAAGGATAAATACTTTAGGCTTTGATAGCCATACAGTCTGTCACAATCTGTCACTGTGCTGTTCCGGTGTGAAAGCTGCCTCAATTTCAGTGTGGGAAGTATGGATGTGTTCCAATAAAACAGCTTACAGAAACACACAGCTGCTGGATTTGGCCTGAGGCTGCAGTTTGCAGACCCTTGATCTGAAGATGAAGGTTTTGAAATTTACATTTTAAGCTCTCCCAATTCAAGTTCTGCTACTGATGGGGGATATAACAATTAAACAGAAAATAATCACCTGTGTTGACTCAAACAGCTCTTGTGATTTTTTTTTAAACCGCTCTTGTTCTTACAAAGATTACTTAGACATAATCTTTCCCTGGGTTGAGGCAGTACACAAGGCAGATCTCCTGCTTGCTTCCCCCCCCCCCGCCCCTCATTCTTAAAACTCTCTTGATTGAACTCAGATTAAACCACTCACTCACACACAGCAGAAACGTTGAAAATTATGCCAACCCTAAGTGGTATCAAGAGGTAGAGGCCAAGAGTTCTTCGATCACCCAAATTAGTCACTTCTTCCAACACTCAAATTAGCCCAGGGCAGGGGACTGGCTTCTTTAGGGCAGATCCACCTGGAGGCCCAGGGTCGGCTGTGAAGGATCAAGCCCTTGGGTATTTTGTTGTTGACATAGAGGTGTTTGAACAACACAGCCAGTGCACATGCCTGAAATGTTCTTATTTGCTAATAGTCTGTGCCAATCTCAACTTGGATGTCACTTGAGCTTGATAAGTTGATTCTCCATGTAGGATGGTCCAGGTGAACAGCTGGGCTGAATAGTTTGGTGGTAGAGATTAATTAACAAGTTAGAAACCTTAGACTCAAGCCCAACACCGAAACCTAAAACAAATGAAAATCCACCGTCGCGGTTGAGAGCAATATTCTGCGTCCAGGTTAGGGAGGGCAGGCAGGTAGAGCGCAGAGGACAGCAGTGTGTGTGGAACTAACAGCTCACAATTAAAACAGTAACATCTAAGAAGTGGGCTGAGCTTCCCCAGCACATGCCAGCTGACCACTGGCTAGGTGACATGCTTGCCTTTTGTTTATATGACATTTTGTAGCGTGTGTCGTTTCTCCAAAAACAAACAAACAAACAAACAAAACAAAAATCAAAATAAGCCTTGCCACTCTTTGCTGGAAAGGCAGGGCTTTGTTTGTTACCTGCCCTGTTTGTTGCAGCATAGAATCCCTCTGTTCCAGCTCCAACTTGAGAACAGTGGAGGCTGCCCCGTCCCTGCCTAACAAGTGTCTGAGGTCATTAACTTACTGGAGATCTCAAATCATGGCCCGTTGGCCGCACTAACAATGTTTTTTGCGGGCGCTTGCATTTTGGAGGATCCCTTGAGCCTCAGGCCCAGTCTCCCAGCTGAGCCACATGCAAGAACCAAAGGCTAACACATGGGAGGGAACGGTCAAACGGAATACGCAAGAAGGAAGCATGATCTCAGATCCATGTGACTCATTCCATGAGACCTACTGTGAACCCACTAGGTAGGTCTGCAGAGCCTTGGAAAGAACATGGGTGAAGAACAGTTCCCATAGACTGTAAAGGTGGGGTCAGTGAAGATGCTACGGATGGATGAACCTCTGCCCTGGCCGCTGTGCAAAGCACCTTGCTGAAGCAGGAAGTCTACCATCTACTCTGCCTTACCTAGTTCTGATGTTTCTATTCTTTATGCAAAATTAAAAAAAAAAGTGCCTGCTCTGAATTTGCTAATGCAGCCATTTTCTTTATTTGCACCAGCGCTGCATAATGCAGGCTTTGTAAGTCTGCCGGCCTGAAAGCAGGATACATTTCTAATGGGAACACTCCCACGTATGATTGTACAACAGCAAAGCGATAAATTACCGTGATTTTGGACCTCCTGTGGCTATCAGTTCCACCACAATTGAGGAAATGTTGCTTTTGCTTAGAAATTCTACAAATATATTTTTTTTCAGAAAGGCAAATATTAAATGAAAATTGTGCTGAAAGCCATGAGGAAAAAAGCATGCAGAATGTACACACTGCAGGCTAGAGACATGAATTATACCAGTAAGTGATTTGCGACATCAAGCTTACTTATAATTCTCTGGAACTCATAAACTTGATTATACCAGGAACTGGGTATTAGATTAAACGGAGGAAAAATTTATATTTGTTTACAGTAAGGCGTCTAGCAAGTGGGAACCCTGTATTATGTTTTGTTTGGCGTTCACTCTGGTGTTTTAATTTGACTGCTTTATTTTCATATTCTCATTTTTTTTTTTTTTTTTTTTTTTTTTGAGACAGGGTCTGTGTAGCCATGGCTGGCCTTGAACTCAACACCTACCTGCCCCTGCCTCCCAAATACTGGGATTAAGGGTGTGTATAACCAAGCTCAGAGGTTTTGTTTTGCCGGCATTTAAAGGCACCATGTGCATGCAGTGCCCAAGAAGGCCAGAAGGGGGTTCTGGAGTAGTTACACAGGGATGATTGTGAGCAGTCATATAAGGGTGCTGGGAATTGAACTCGGGTCCATTGCAGGAGCAAGTGATCTTAACCATTGGGCCACCTCTCCCGCCCCAAGGAAAAGGCTTTCTAGAAAGCCCTGGCCTTCTGACTTAGTGCTGTGGACCTATACAAATAGATTTGTTTCCTTATCCTGATAAGCAGGCAAGACAAGGCAGGTAAACCTTAGTGCTAACCACAGAGAAGCCACGGAACTCACTACAGATAATCCAATTCAACGTGAGCCTGCAAGTCTGAGGATACAGACTATGGAACCAGGAGCCAGAGCTTGCATCCTGTCCAGAAGGTAATGCTAGATGCACACAGCTGCAGGGACCTCGGGCAGATGGCGCTAATGGCAGAGTGAACGCTCCTGGAAAGACCAAGCTACTGAAGATCCTGTGGAATGTGAGTTTGCCAACCATTTCTCCAGAGCTTAGACATCCTCTCCCTTCACTGTCAACACATATCAGAGCTAATTTTCTCAATTCTCCTCATTTGTTTGAGACAATTTCTCTATGTAACTCTGGGTATGCTGCAATGATGTAGACCAAGAGATGTTCCTGCCTCTGCCTCTGGGATTACATGTGTGTACCATTACACCTCGCTCCATTTCTCAATTCTTGGCAACTCTGTTGCTCAGAGCTCAGACAGTTTTTCCTTAGCACAGGTAAGCAGTAAACTCACTGGTTCTACACAGCGAACCAGAAGACACCTGACAAGGAAGCTCCCTACAATGGAAGTCACCACACAACTTCTAAAAATTCAAGACTACAGTCCTCTGAGATGGCTTCAAGTCATTAAATATTGGACAGCATTTTTTTTTAAAAATGGCAGTATACTTTATTCAAAGAAATTCCCATTTAAATTATATTGGTTTTTGGTACATGAACATAATTATATATAAAACATCATACTTCCCAAAGGTTTACAATGATGGTTCCTTTTCAGAATTCACACCTTTGTTTACCCTGTAGTCCTATTTCAAAGCAGATATGGCATTTTGAGGAAGCATTTATAAGCCCACCTAGACTATGCAATTATATACTTTATAAATACTAATATTCAAAATAGGAACAAAAACAAGCAATCTTTTAAAACATTCAGAATGTTAGATGGGGACTCCTTCAACACCCATGTATTACTCCATGTACATGTGACTCTATCTCTGGTTTCCAAAGATGACAGTCAAGTCCCAATTGTGCTCCAAGGCCATATTTCACACAGAGGCATATCAGTGAACATCAGGGAAACTTAAGCTCAATTACTTTGGGCTGGCATGATCGCAGAGCTAGGGTCAGCTTTGGAGTCACTGGAGACAAGTGTGTAAAAGAGAGGGTTCTGAAAAGCCAGAAAATGACCCAACCACACATGCAAGTCACATGCTGGGCAGGGACAAAGGCAACCTCCATGGTGTCTTCCAGGCTGGCTGAGCTTCTGGGTCGTGCATCACAGTCCACAAAGGCAAGCTGAAGGGAAGCACAGCTCATCCCATGGACACACAGACACATGCAGACTCTCTCCATCAAACTTCCTTCCTGTGTCGGTCCCAGACAGGTTACAACACAAACAGTAAGAGGCACACAGGTCCTGCCCTGTGGCAAGATGGCCTCCTGAAGCAAACAGTGGGGACAGCAGACAGCAAGTTCAAATGAATGAGAAATACAAATTGGGGGTAATTCTCAAAGAAAACATTCCCAATATTTTTGACCATCACTTCATCCCAAATATGGGAATGTTGCATAAAAACTTAGAAATGGCAAACTGTCTCAACTATTTTAAATTTGCTTTAAAGTAATGACTTACATATAGATTTTAGCAACACAAGGGACAACACAGGGACTATGGTCTATTTTTAAATCTGACTAAAAACCAGCATTTTACTTATTCCTATACAAGTTACATATGTACAGGTTCTAAGTTAATAGTAGTGATCGTGGTATAAGGTGAAGCTTGTACTAACAAAATCGTGACATCGAGGGAAGTCAAAACCAAGATTCCATGTTAAAAGCTTCTAGAAACACATATGGGTAGCATTGTGGAAAGGTGGAAGGGAGGGCACGGCAGGAGCATGGCCTCTGCTCTCAGCATCTCCCAGGGAAAGCAATGCTGGATGTGAAGAGCCATTTTAGAAAGAGGAGCGAGAAGGCTGGAGACTAAGTATGTGCACTTACTGGTAACAGTGTATTTACACACAAAAACACACAAATTCATTTTCACTTGTTTATTTTTCCTCAAGTGCATTTTAGAAATAACATTTACACACAGGCATATGCACACGCATGCACACTCGCACCCAGACACACCCACACACTCACCCAGACACACCCACACACCCCCAGTGCTGCTTCTCTCATGAAAGCTTTTCCCTTGCTTCTTTTAGCTTCTTCACATAAAATTCAAAGCTCTCCTGTAAGGAGAAAACAGAAATTACAGACAGTTATGAACCAGCAATGCAGACTGAAACCACAAGGGCATAAAATCCTTGGGTTTTGTGAAAGGCCAAGTTCAAAACCCTCATGCTCTGCGCTCAACCTCAAGCAGAAACAGGAGAGCTGCCTAAGAGGGTCTGGGAAAGTCACAGTTGGCTGCAGGCCTGGAACACACCTACCTTGCATTTACCCAAAGGCCATTCCACTCCAGCCTACAGCCACTGCTTAGGTCTCCAGCCCTCCCACAGTGACCGAATTCTCCAGAATGAAGCTCAGCCAGTTTCCTCTTACACTCTTACGTCCTTAGGCACACAAACTATGGAGGTATCGTCTCTCTTGATTAAGAATACTCACGGGGGGCTCTGTGAAGGGCACTGGCTCGCCAACCTCCTTGAGCAAAGTTGCATAACGCTTCAGAGACAGCTCATCCATCGGCATGTTCTTTGCTGTCAAGTGTTCATACAGCTCCTTGGCAGAGGCCACATCTTTGTCTAAGACTGAAGGGGGTTGCAGGAGAGAGATGAACTGCAGATGAAGGGAAGCCACCCTTCCCCCCTCAGTCTACTGACTGCCTACTCCTCCACACCCTTCCTCCAAAACCACACAGAGAGGGAGAAGAGGGAGGGGGACAGTGGGAGGGGGAGGGCAGGCACTGGAAGCCTGAAGCACATTAATGGCGCTGAGTACATAGTGGAGGATCCACTGCATAGATGGAATGATCTCAACTATTAAGTATGAGGCTGTGTGAGGAGAGCAGGGATTAACCAGGCGCTCTTAGAGAGGAAGGGGGGTGACTACAGGAGTTGGAAGCTGAAGCTCAGCCAGTCAGTTTCTCTGCATCAATCTTTGCCCCACCCTCATTCTCAGCCTACTCCTGTCTAGGGCTGCATGCCCCACCCTGCTGACATCTAACTCCACATCTTCCTCCACGTATGCCCTGCCCCCAGCAGGGACCTGCTTTATGCCTTTGATACTATTTATGTAACCTGCATGAGGAGGCCTAGGTTTCAGCTGTTCTGAAATACTGCAGGGCTCCACGTGGAAATAAAGATGCTATTTAGTGGTCCTGACTGCTAAATCAATTGCCCTGCCACAGATTCTTATTTACTGCAGTGAGCAAGCCTGTGGGTGGCACACGCATGGGCCATCATGGCTTGGAAATGACAGCATTTTATCTTCCCTGTAGAAAATTCCAGACTGCCTCCCTTGCTCACATTGACTGCTGACAGAGAGAAGACAAGAAAGAAAAACACTGAACTTTAAATGGGATGTGAGGTGACCCTTAATCATGGCGGAGGTAGGTGGAGGGGACCTGAGAAAGCACAGGGACGAACAGGAAACCAGCACTTCTGCCTGGCAGGCTAAGGCTGCTGGTGCTGGGCCCAGCACAGTCCTAGAGAACTTTCAGGCCTGTCTGGGAACCCCTCCCCTGACTCCGCCTATCTGGAACACTCTGAAGGTGCTCAGGGTTATTTTTTTTTTAATGTTAAAATTATTGAAATAAATAAACTTCATACTTTTCTTATAGTTTAAAAACATGGGGCTGGAGAGATGGCTCCGTGGTTAAGAGTATTTGACTGCTCTTCCAGAGGACCTGAGTTCAATTCCCAGCAACCACATGGTGGCTCACAGCCATCTGTAACGAGATCTGGTGACCTCTTCTGGTGTGCATGAAGACAGAACTTCCATATACATAAAACAAAACAAGCCAGGCGGTAATGCCGAACGCCTTTAGTCCCAGCACTGGGGAGGCAGAGGCAGGAGAATCTCTCTGAGTTTGAGGCCAGCCTGGTCCAGGACAGGCTCAAAAACAATACAGAGAAACACTGTCTAGAAAAACAAAACAAAAACAAACTCCCAAATATTCTAGAGCTAAAATGAATGAGCAGTTATCTGAAATTCAGGGGTTACTCCTTTGAGCTGAACTGACAGAAGTGAAGTTAAATTTATTACCATAGCTTTTCATGATGCAAGAATATGCTTCTCCCTTATCACGTAACTCAGGAATCAATTCTAACAAAGTCTTCAGAACCGGTGCCTGGAAAGGCAAACAAAGGTTACACACTCAGAAGACATTCACAGATACCAAAGTAATAGCACTAAGATGATTACCACACAACGGACCACTCAGCACATTGTTCTCATTTCTGTGTATCTCCAAATCTGATGCTAACCCAATAAATCATACCAGATCACTATTTTTCATAATTACTGGCATTTCATTTACATTCCTGAGTGCTTTCAAAAACAGATGTAAATAAAAACCAAAGCATTCAACACTGATTCTTCTTTTTTTTTAATCAACTGTTAATCAAAAAGTTGTAAGATCTCAAGGGTAAAAGAGATAATGGTTGCATTTTTGGTTTTGTTTTTTCTCTATGTAGCTCTGCTGTCCTGGAACTCACACTGCACATCAGGCTGGCCTCAAACTCACAGATCCACCTCCCTCTGCCTCCTGAGTGCTGGGATAAAAGGTGTGCATTGCTGCCGCCACCACCTGGTTGTATTTTAGCATTAAAAAATAAAAATTTAAAAAGCTTCAAGAGAAAATATGAAGATTCAAAACTTCTGCAGTGTCCACTATTTGGTCCATGAAGATGCATCTCCAGGGTTTCACTGGGGTGGTCACCTGACTGCTGGGAGGGGCACTGTAGAAGCAGATCCTAGTTACTGCAGAGAAGACAGACCCTCCTCCACTGAGTAAACTGGACATCCACGATGAATTTCATGTATTTACAACCCGTCCTTACCTTACCAGAGTTCCAGCTTAACTATGGACTGCCAAGGGCATTGTGGCTAGCACTTAAAAGCTCTAACTCCTCTTCTAGTCAAACCAAATCTGAATCTGCATCTTTTCTGAACTCTTTCCTGTCAGCACTGGGCACATACTAAACAGGATTCACCACTGAACTATACTCCAGCACCTCCCCCCCCAACCAAAATAACATAAAACAGGTTCTAGTACTTAGACACACACACACAGAGATGTGCACGCACACACACACAAACAGCCTCTCACCTTTTTATAGTATATAAATATAAGGAACTGCATGAGAATCAATGAGAAATTCATCTGGGAGACCGGAGCAATTTTATTTTTATATTTTTTTGTCATGTATGTATATTGTTTTTTCTTATTTTACATATTGATTCCAGTTCCCTCTCTCTCCCTCCCTCCCATGCCCAACCAGAGCAATTTTAAAGTCTATCTACCTGATGGTCTCCGCCTTAGAAATATAGGAAAGTACCCAGCTGACAAGGGCCAGGGATGTGCCCAGTGCCTTCAGCAACAAACTATATCCTCCACTTCAAAGGGCCTTTCTGGGAGTTCATAGTCAAAATCTCAAGAACAAAGTACTCGCTGAATAAATGCACAAACTTGTGTCACTCCAGGTACAACTGGGAAGCTGAGACCTGCTCTATAGAAACACAGTAAAAGCCCATGCAAGTGAAGTGGAGTAAGTGGGTAAAGGGGCTTGCTATGCAAGCATGAGGACGAGGACCCGAGTTCACTGCCCAGCATTTGTCTAAATACACACACACACACACACACACACACACACACACACACACACACACACACACGCACGCACGGACGCACGCACACACACACCTGGATTTTAAAAAGAAGCCAGATAAACAGACCAGTCTCCCATTTCTGGTGTTTTCAGGTTAGGTGCTGACCCACTGGGAGCCAGGCACAGCATGATACCTTTTTTGGTTCCTGAGAGCTCCTCAGACAAAACACGAACAGCACTGAGCTTTGTTCGGCAATTGCACCACATCTCTAAAAGTAAAATAGTATTCAGTCAATGAAGGTTTTAAATAAGCGGATCAAAGTGAACATTCTCAATAACACAGCGCTGTATCATCACCACAGGAGAGCCCAGCAGCCAGGCAGGTCTGTTTAGGAATGGAGGGGAACAGGGGAGAGCTGTGCCCGGCACTGGGAAGTGTGGCTCTTTGCATCCAAGGATGAAGTTTGTTTAAAAAGAAAAGGGAAAAATTAAGCTAATGCTTCAACAACCTCAGAACAAGGCTTAGGACTGCAAAGAAAGAGGAAAAAAAGAAACATGATTCCTCTCCAATTATTCTGCCAAGCATTCACAAGTGAGCTAGGGATCATAAGGTTAATTCTACATTTAATAAGGTGTCAGGGAGATAACTGCTCATTTCTTTATAAAAATTAAAATGTACAAAGCACGCTCTCTTTAAAGTATAATTACCTACACTTATGCATACAAAAGGACCGATTTCAATCTCTCCATTTCATAAAAGGCTTTCATTGCAATAGACAGCCAGTGCTTGAGAAAGAGACAAAAGTTAAACTAAAAAAAAGTTTATATGACAGACCAGATAAATCAAGTGTCTATCCAATCTTAGATGCTTTAGTCAAATCAAATATGGCAAGACAATATTTTAGTTTGTACTCATCGCAGATGTCATCGTCTAAGTTTCTAAAAGCACATTGTTCAGTCAAAGCTTTACAACACTGTCACTGCAAAGACGAATAGTAGAAAAAGAACTTTTGCGGACTCGCAGAACATTTACACTACAAACTGATGCTTTCGACATCTGGGAATCAAGTATTCCTCACTTTACTGTCTGGCAGGCAGGTAGAGGATGGGGCTGCGGTCAGATCAGCATTCAGCCATCAAGAGCTACCAGGCATGGCCTCAGGGCTAGCGGCAGCTCTGAGCACAGCCAGGGGGCTGGCAACCCTGCCTCTATTGGAAGGCACGAAGGTGATGGCTCAGAACCAGCTGAGAGAGGAAGCAAGCGTCTCTTCTAGAGAACAATCAAAAAGACCGCGTTCGGGGTGAAAAGCCAGCACACGTGTGAGCGACTAGGCAATGATGCTCACAGCCCTCGGTGGTTAACTGCAGAAGAGAAGAGAGAACATTCCAGAGAGAAGAGCAGTGAAGATTCCGATACTCCTATCATCCATTTCCTACAAAGAGGAATAGTAAACAAACTACACCAAAGAGTAAAAACTTCAGACAGCAGAGCAATTTGAACTTTCATATGACTGTTAGCTTAGAGGAAAATGTTCAGACACGCCTTTGAAAAATGGCTTGGGTTGTGCTGTCAAGTTAGACGCACTTGGATCCTAAGTGGAGCTCAACACAATGGGTTCAGTATCGCCTACAGTACCTCCTCCTTAAGATAGCTATCACACAGCTGGTAAGAGTGTAAGTGAATATAACACTATTTACTATCAGAAATTGGTCCCAGGCCTCAATTTGACACAGGGAGTCTACACAAACACAGTCGCTGGCAGGATCACCGTGACTGTCTGACTGCCACCTGCTGGGAAGGAAGGGGCTCCCCAGCGGTGCCTGTTTGTGTACACTGCCAGCAGCAGCTCCATCACCCACCGCTCCGGCGCTCTTGGCGCAGCTTTATATTTAGAGCTGTTAAAATGGCATGAATGCAGTTGTCTCCTTTTCCTCAAGATTGCTAATTTAACTGAAAGTGTGGGCCACAGAGACCCGCATTTGTCACTCAATGTGTCTGTGACACGTAAGTGAATAGAAGGCAAACCCAACTCTGAATACCCTTGAATAAGGCACTGAGGCTGTTTGAGTGCTCAAGTGAGAAGCTGTACACGGAGAGCAAACATTCCCTACTTCTTGTTTGCAAACTGTGTTGCCATGGTGATGCACAGTATGTAGAGTGTTCAAGAAATTAGGTAATCAAAGGGATTGTTGCTGTGCCTTCCCCGTCTTCACAGAAGCATCTCGTTTTCCCACCCAATGCCTATCTTAATTGCAAGGATACTTCAGTTCTACCTGATATCTTTAAAACTGGCAACCTCCTGCCCACAGTCTTGCCATGCAATCTTGATCTACACTCAATCCCAGCATTCTAGCAGGAGTGTCTTCCTGCGACTCACATTCCCCACCTAGGCATTCTGTTTGCTTCTCAGAAGTCATACACTCCAGTGAGTCATTACCTCTAAGAGAGCTCTGGCTTCGTCCACCTTGCCTGAGTCCAGAAGCTGCAGGAAGAGATCAGTGACAGGCTTGTAAAGTGCAAACTGATTGGCCAGTCTCTCGGACATGATGCTCACTGCAAGGAAAACAGGTAAGGAAAAGCTTTCACCAGAACAGGCCATGACCGGCTCTCTCCCCAAAGTCAAAGGAGCGGCTCCTATGCTCTTTAACAAGCAGACAACTTACACTTCTCTAGCGCTGTCTGCATCTGTTCTTCTATGACTTTCCTGAATAAATATGACAGGCCAAAGTATTGAGGTTCTATGGTTTGATTCTCTGATGTAAGCATGTGTTCAATATTTTCTATGGCACCATCTATGTTGTTACTGTAAAAGAAAACAAACTCAATTACAAGGAAATATTTGCTTCTACAAAAATTGCAGTCAATTTTAGGCAGATTCACGTGGGTACTCATGCAAATACTTCAGAAATGAGGAACTATATTTACAAGCAACCAGATTTGTAACAATAAGTTTTTAAAGCACCGCATATAACCTAGTTATGTTAGGAGACAAAAGCCACCACTGAGAGGCTCACATTATGGGGCCACTTGTTTCAAACCATGTTTGAGAAACAAGACCAAATTAGCTTGTCTTAAATATTTAATTTGATTTTGCAGTTCACTGGATATAAAATGCTATTATTTTTGCTTTATACACTATAAGGAGCACTAGTGTATGAAGCAAAGACAATACATAATATTTGGAGATTAAAAAAAAAAGATCATAGTCAAAAAGTTATCTTCGTGGCTAACAGTCATAGAGGTTTCTTTGCATCAGGTACCATGCTTCTGAGGAAAGTCAGTACTAGAACCTTTAAAAAAGGGACACCTTTATACTTTAGTTGGGGAGAGGAAAAAAAAAGAAAGAAAAAAAAAAAAAAAAAAAAAAGAAATTTTGTTTCCTTTCTGAACAAAGCAGGAAAAAAAGAACTAAAAATGAGTATGTGAGATTTTTCTTATGAGCTTAAAAAATATTATAAAGTGAGTAAAATATGCTTTATATATGATAAAAATAATATATTGTAACTTTAAAATAAATGTTCATCTAGTTCTCACATTTTCTTATTTAAAAAAATCTGAAGCTCTATTTTGGGAAACAGTTTTTTAAAATACTGTATTTTCTCTATATATTGCTGTTTGCCTGCATATTTGTATGGTCAGAGAAGGTGTTAGATCCACACAGCTGTGAGCCACCAAGTGGGTGCTGGGAGCTGAACTCAGGTCCTTTGGAAGAGCTGTGAGTGCTCTTACCCAGTAAGTCTTTTCTCTGGGCCATGGGAGATAGTTTTAAAGGTGAAAACCAAGACATTTTTTGCTGAAATAGGAAAACACAGCAACAAAAAAACCTTGCATACCAGTATTTTGATATCACATCCATACATTCCTCTATTTCTATTAGGACTTTTCTGAGAAGGGTTTCACTGTATAGCCCAGACTGTCATCAAGCTCACAATCCTCCTGCCTCAGCTTTCTGAGCTCTGGGATCATGGTCTGATTTCATTCAATCTTATAACAACGTAATGTGTGTAAAACACTAGTGAGACCAGAGAAAGGCAAATCTGTCTGTCCTTCTGCAAAGGTGACAGCTCAAGTCTGGATGCCTTTTCTTGCTGTGGATATGTGTACTGGTGGCTGAGAAAGAGGGAATGCTTTTTTTTTATGCTTGGACTAGAACTCAGGATCTTAGTTTTGCTAACCAGAATCTCTATCATAAAGCTATCCACCCCTTTGTCTTTCAAGACAGGGTTTCTCTGTGTAGTCCTGGCTAACCAAGAACTCAGAGAGATCCACCTGTCTCCTCCTCCTACAGTGATAGGATTAAAGGTATGCTAGACCACTGCCCTGCAGAAATGTGTATTTTTAACAAGTGTGCAAGTCCTGTTTCACTATGCTACTAGTGTGTTGAGACTCTAAAAAACTGCTGATTAGGAAATTAGATTGTTTTAATTTTTATAAACAAAATATTCTGATAACAACACACATACGTGTATATATTTTATGCACATGTACATATTTTATACACACATGCATAAGTGTACACAAGCATAATATATACCTATATATGTGAGTTAGCACTGTGGAGTATATTTTATAAATGATATTTATCATAAGATTTAATTAAAGATAAAATACATTTTAACATAATTAGTTTTAATAGTAAATAATCAATATAATTAGGACTGAAAATTTCCAATGATTGACATGGTTCCCAAAAGGTGCAAAGAACAAGAAAACATTTTAAATGTGGCTATTTGAGATAACTCTCAGTGAAGACAGCTAGAAAATACTCACTTCTTCATCTGGGCCAAAGCAGTATTATTGATGAAAACCATTTTTGAGAGTCCAATCTCGTCCAGTCCATTTACCATCTCACGGATGGCCTCAATGCCTTCTAGGTCACCCTTCAAGGCACAGGCCTGGATGAGGCGTGTGATGGCAACTTTAGAAGGGACCTGCCCCAGAGCCAAGGATGATTTCAGAGTCTCCAGAGCCACTAAAACAGAAAGCAGAGTTCAGAGTTTCTCTTAAATGACCCACACTGACTTCAACATATCCTGAGAACCAGCCTTTAGGCATGAGCATCAAATGGCTAAAAAAAAAAAAAAAGAATTTATTTTAGACCACAGAAATATTAATACTTCATGAAAAAGCTACTAAAATGATGCATCTGACTGTAAACTGTAAAGTATGAGAGAGGAGCAAAACTTTATGTAAGAAAGAAGGAAATGTTATTGACAACGTGAGTTCCTTTCAGGGATACTATTTCATGACTAATCAAGGAAGGTGATAAGTTCTGAAAAGTACAAATAAGGAAAAACTTTTTAAAATTAAAAAAAATAGATCAGAAAGACAAAAAATAAGTAACCCCTACTCATATTAATCACACATAAGTATGAAAAACTTTTAACATCTCATATTTTTTCTTGAAAATGGATGGAATTATACAAACCAGCCGAGCTGGAGCCATCACTGAAACTACACATTAACAGATTTATTTAACACAATCAAGCTCCTTCCAGATTTTTGCTGCATTCAGTTTTCAAAGAAAATAAAGCTCTTCAATTTTTAGGCTACAGTTGAGGAGGTTTTGTTTACGTACTTGATTATGGATAAATGTGGAATGCCTTTCTAATTTACAGTGTGGTGAGACCCTTGCATGAAATCAGTCGGTAGATGGGAGGATTTGTACCAATACTTAGCATAACAATCACTTTTACCACCACTCAAGAAACTTCCAGGTTTTGTAGCAATTAAAGCACAGTAACCTAGACAGAGCTAAGACTCTCCAGGCAGCTTCCAGAAGGAGAGCAGCCTGTCCTCACATGGGAAGAGAAAGGGTAGTAATTAAACAGTCTATTAAAAACAATACAGTAAAAGGCATGATCAATTTAGTCTTCTTTACTGAATAAAATATTATACTTTCAAATTCATACACGATCCAGACCATTGACTGTCAAGTACAGAAAAGGGAAAATAATTTAAAAAGCAGTAAGATGTTACAAATATATATGCACAGACCGGAAAATAAAATGCCTATATTCTATTTCTAAATACGATCCACAGACAATCAGCATGATCATATCTTGTGCTTGGTCTCTAAGCACATCATCAGGGAAGGATGGTGGATCAGTGCCGAGGAAGCATTTACTGCAATACAGGTGTGGGATTAGAAGCTGTGCTCAAAGAAGCCCTTCTGAACCAATCGGAGGCTCAAGGTTAAAGTCACAGGGCTGACTAGATGCTAGCCTAACAGAGCTCCAGGTGCCCAACATACAGGTACAGGAAAGAGGGGGGGGCACCCAAGCAGTTTGTGTCTATACAAGGGCAATACGAGCACTTATGATCTAAGCCAGGCTACAGATTTTTTGCCAAGACAGCCCATGCACATCCCTCTTCCCCAAGCCTTCTCTGTCACTCAACTCCAACATTTCTGTCAATTACTCTCTAGTATATTGCTACATAACAGTTATTAACAGTCTTCAAAAGGATTAGTTTATAAATCACTGTAAGATTTAATCAGCTACTTTATTGTCATAAGTTTGGTTAAAGTATAGCTGAAGGTGGTGGTGGGGAACAGATCCAAAAGACTAAAGATCAGGCGATCTCTCTGGCTACAGAGCAAGTGTGGACAGAACAGGGCCCAAACCATCCCTGCCTTGTTGGTGAACAGCAGATGTCAGTCTGGGGAGGCTCGGACAGCGAGGGCTGGGTGGAAGTGGAAGGAGGGGTCAGAGCACTCATGGAACCTCCATGTGTGTAAACACCTAAGAGCAGACAGGACACCACACCAAATATGACCTTGTGGTTTTTATGAGATACCTAGTCAAGGCTAGGACTCAGCAAAAAGCCTTGGAGATTAGCTGCAAACTCTTGAAGTTAAAGTCTCGTTCTTTTTGTCTACAGAAACATTAGCTATTTAAGATTTTTACAAGGAGCAGATTTTAATTCCCTCTTGGTTTCTCTGAGGCAGCCGAGCTCTGCAGCCCAGTATCTCGGCAGTCCAGGCTGGCCTCACCCTCTCATGTGCTAGAATTACAGTGGGCTCCACCATGCCCGGTTAATGTACAGGAAAAATAAAACTCACAAAATCACTCCTATTGAAAACAAAAACCTTTAAAATTTAAAAAGCAAGCCTCATTACACCTCCCAAATACAACTCAGGCTATCCAAGACTGTTGCCGTGCACAGCGTGCCTGCAGAGGCTCTGGAAAGGGAGAAATAGCCATTTAGCCACCATCAGTTAAGGAAGACAGCTCAAGACCAGCAAGCTTAGGCACTGTGAGCAACACCGAGGTTGAGCAATTATTGCACAGCTTCCTCTCAGGAGACGAGAAATTGTTTGACGGTGTGCAAAGCCAGGAGCAGCATCATTATCGCAGCCTCGGGAAGGAACAAGTACCACAGCGAAGAGCTCAAGAGCTTCCAACCTCAGCGTCTACAAAGTGGGCACTGCTGTAGTAGTGTTGCTATACAGACTAAAATTCAAACGCGAAAGTCAGTCGAAAAGCTACTTTCCTAACTTCAAGAGCCATCACTGTACCCCTTGAGAGCTAATCTACCCCACTGGAAACCCATGGACAGCCTCCAAGGAACCCCCAGCTCCCAAATCCCAACCCTCCCCCAAGTTACCTCCACACCAACCTAGTGTGACCTTCTCCATGTTCATTTAAAAACCCTCGACCCCCAAGTAAACACTGCATTGTACCACTGTTGGTACTATGAACTATTAAAGAAGTATTAGATTAGGTTTTAAAAAAATCAATATTACAATCATTTGGTGCACAATCCCCCACACTTAACACTCAATTTAACTCATTTGCTATCTCATATACAACCAACACAACATGCAAGAAATAACTGCTGGGAATTGTTTCAGACCTCCAAAGTATGTTAATTTCCAAAGCAAAATGACTTGTGCTGTGAATTTTAACGCACTTGAAAGCCTGTACTTTCTCTCGTTCTGGAACACAAATTTTGCATGTCTGAAGAGCTGTGATTCATCTTAAGAAAACCCATCTTGTGTTAAATGGAATGGAAACTGGACTAAGTGGTCAAATGACAAGTACATTCATATTCAAGTTGTATTATAAATGCATGTACAGTAATTTACGTCTCTCAGCTACCACAAAAGGCTCTTGATAAGCAGGTAATTTGCTAAATGGACTCCTTTATCCAAGTATTCGAAGGGCGTTACAAGAAAAATCTGCAGAGGCATTAATGTGACGTAAAGGTCAAGCATTGTGACATACCTTTCAAATAATCCCGCCTAACTTGCGCTATGATGAGGAGGCTGTTGGCAGCATCGTTCAGTGTGAAGCCCTTGATGTGGGTCTCAGCGCTAAAAGAAGCAGACATTTAGAAAGGAATTACTGACATGCTTCTGATACGATAATAAATGGTTGAGCACCAAGGTGAAATTATAAAAACTACTGTTCGTATGTTAAAAATATTGCTGCAAAATATCGACCTGGAGACAGCTTTTGTGTTATCCTGTCAATGGTTATAGAAGGATAATTTTTTTTTGCATTCTGACAGATGACAAAGTTGGAAATGAGCAACAAAAGAAACAAAGTACAAGATTTTTTTTAAACAATCGGTTCAGATTCTTGAGTGCTGACATATTAGGTGACTAAAATAACCGCATGCCCTGCATTGTTCGCTGTATCCAAGCTGGATGCCTCTCTCTCTCTCTCTCTCTCTCTCTCTCTCTCTCTCTCTCTCTCTCTCTCTCTCTCTCTCTCTCACACATAATAAAATGTAAAACTATTCTTCCAGCAACAAAAATGAACATTTTCTTTTCAGTACTGTATACTTTAAATATAAACTAAAGCATATTACTAACTAACACCATATCGTTTGGTGGACTAATTTTCAAATTTCTGTTATCTAGATACAGTTTTTAAAGCTTTTAAACAGAGCACAGAACCAAAACCATTGTTATGCTAAAATTTAAAAAACAAGTTTCCTAACTTTTTTAAAACTCCAAGAGCAAAAACAGTTTTACTTAGCACCAAATCCTTCAGGGTTAACTAAAGCCCAATAAAAAACAAGCAAACAAACAAACCCTTAAAATCTAACTGGAAGTAGTCTGTTTGCTGCCCTGTTTGGACATGTCTAATGATGGAATTTTAGCATCCTTAATACTCAGAGCTGAACTCTCGATTAGGAAATATTCACAGGTCACAAGGAACACAAGCAATCTCTGCTGTTTGCCTGACTGGTTCAGCACTGGCCTCGCTGTCAGTCCACCATGGTTTGCTGACACAAGCCTAAACCAGCACTGAGCATAGCACAAGAGAAGCAGGACCACAATTCTTATCAATCCAAGAAAATCAGCTAAAGATGCCATGTCATGCCCCTCTTCCCAGTCATTTGCAGCAGCATCAAAGGCTCACCCTGCAGTCCCTGAATGAAGTCCCCTCAGCTGCAGGTTTTGATCCCCCCCCCTTTGTCCCACCTGTCAAAGCTCCCAGGTCAAAAACTCATGTGAGACTACGTGCTTAGAGGACTTGCTTTCCTAACCTGCAGGATTAAATAAAAATTTCACCTCTCACACCAATATTATTATACCACATTTACTTAAGAATATTATTTATAGCTGGGCAGTGGCACATGTCTTTAATCCCAGCACTCAGGAGGCAAAGGCAGGTGGATCTCTTGAGTTTGAGGCCAGCCAGGTCTAAAGAGTGAGTTCCAGGACAGCCAGGGGTACACAGAGAAACCCTGTCTTGAAACAACAAAATAAAAACTAAAACAAAAACAAACAAACAAAAAAAGAGTATTACTTACAACCTATAACAGCCTGGCATGTTAATCCTAGTACTCAGGAGGCAGAGGCAGGTAGATCACTGTGAGATCAAGACTAGCCTGGTCTATAAAGAGAGTACCAGGCAAGCAAAGTAGTGAGAGGAACTGTCAAAACCAAACTACCACCACCAAAACCCCAAAATTATAACAAAAAGCTATGTAAAACAAGGTAATAAATCCTGTTTCTTAACTGACAACAATAAGCAATGAGCTTTTGGAAAACACTAAAAGTCACCTAACACTCTCCAAAGAAATTCTCTGCATTTGTTTCAAATGTCAATGAAAAGTGGAGATTAATATATCTGAAGGAAAAAACTTCCCCCTATCTACTGTATTGCAGAAAAGGACCAATCACAAGGAAAATTTATTCTAATCTGGCAAGAGAGAAAAAGCCCAGCTATTTACAGAAACCTTTGCATTGGGATTATTTAGACAACACAAAGAACTTTAACTTTAGATCCCAACCTTATTTTTCAGTTGCCAAACTAAACTTTCAGTTAAAAACCATTCCTTTCTTACAGAAGGGTATATTCTCATCTATGCTGTTCAATAGGGTTAGCCACTAGCCACAGGAAACATGTAATTTAATCATATTTTACTTTGCACATTCAAACGGTCATATCGAGGCTGGTGGCTACTGGAGTGGGTTGAAGAGAATTTAAGACTTTTTTTTTAACTGTCAAAATAAAGAAAAAAGGGTATGTATGCATCATACAGTTTGCCGAACTGCAAATATTCATCTTTCTCAACTAAAGGAGACAGTATTTCAAGGAAAATTCCCATTTTCTGAGCAATATAGGGACTAAAGTTTCTAATTTATGCCACTCACAGTGACAAGCCCTGACCAGTGAAGGGAAAAGTGATAGATTCAGCTGTGTTTCTAGACACACAGACAGTAGACAGTGAGGACAAGAGAGATAGAGCACTACTCGTGTGGGCAAATGGATCTTGGCTCTCTAAGAAATCCATTTAGTATTTGTTCCCAGAGACTCTGAATCACTGAAGTTAGTGCCCTGGATGGACAGTAAGAATGCCAGTGTTGCAGGCTACTGCAGCCTGTATGGTGATTACCATAACAAAGTGATCAGCACGTGATAATCATTTTTTAAAATCACTTTTATGCTTATTTGTGTGTGTGTGTGTGTGTGTGTGTGTGTGTGTGTGTGTGTGTGTGTGTGTACTCACACACATTTATATGGAGCACACATAGTATATGGAGGTCAAAGGACTACTTGCTGGGGGAGTCAGGCCTTCCTTTCCACCAAGTGGGTCTTAGGTTGTTAGCCATTACCTACTGAGCCATCTTGCTGGCCCAACCACTCAGATAGCTGATACAGAGCTGTGAGGGGGAAGAGACAGCTAGGAAACAAATCCAAAGAAGTTAATTCGACATACTTACAGTAACACCAAAAATTAAATGGATAATTCAAATATTCCCAGTCTGGTGCTGTCCTGGAACTCTCTCTATAGAACAGGCTAGCCTTGAACTCACAGAAACCCACTTGCATCTGCCTCCCGAGGGCTGGCATTAAAGACATATATCACCACCTGGCTCTTTTCAAGAAAGGTACCCAACATAGGTTTAATGAAGGTAACAATTCTACATAATGATAAACACTGTTTTACTGGTTCAAGGTTAAGGCCATGTAACCAATCCCCTGTTGAGGATTGGATCTTATCTTCTCTTGGGTCCACATAGCTACATAGGGAAAGCAGCTAGAGTGACCCTTGTAGGATATCACAAAGTCTTACTTATATGAGGAATCTACAAAACCCAACTCAGAAAAAGAGAGCAGAACAAAGGTTGCCAGGGGTGGGAGGAGGGGAAATATGAAGATGATGACTAACAAATAACAGCAAGGTAAGGTGAGTTGTTGAGTCCTACACAGCAGTGCCTACAGTTAACAATACTAAGAGGGTAGATCATCAGTGTAATTACACAGACTCAGAAAACCCAACAATGACAACAACGATGAGGATAAAGGAGGTGGGAGGAGCTCTAGATGGTGATGGATCTGTTTACGGCCCTGATGCTAGTGGTGGTTTCATTGGTAAATACTTATCCCCAAAGTTAATGAGATGTATACATTAAATATGTATATCTTTTAATATGTCAATCATATTGTAGAGACTTCATAAAAAACTGAGAGGAAAAAAGAATGTAAGCCTGTATTTTACAGGTTGTAGGTGAAAGGAGAATAAGAGAGAGTTACTCTTTTAACCACTCAGGCCAACTCCTTCTAAGACCAAGACCGCAGCAGAACACTGGGAATATCTTACAGTACCCACACCTGAGCAAACACATACAAAAATGCACATCAATGGAAACCAGTATTTCACAAAAGGATCTTTCAAATAGTAATTTGAAGTGCTTTGATATTTTCCAGTCTATTTTATTGAGGGGGGAGCTCATTCTGCCCCACTAAATAGTGGCAACTGCAGTTTGGAACTATGCCAGATAGGTGGGTCTTCCTTGAAAGGTACTTACAGCATTGAACACTCTAGGAGACAGAGTGTTATGAAATACACATGCTATGGGGCTGAAGAGATGGCTCAAAGGTTAAGAGTATTGACTGCTCTTCCAGAGGTCTTGAGTTCAATTCCCAGCAACCACATGGTGACTCACAACCATCTATAATGAGATTTGGTGCCCTCTTCTGGCATGCAGGAATACAAGGAGGCAGAATGTTATAAACATACATAAATTTAAAAAAAAAGGAAAAAGAAAAAAGAAAAAAAGAAAAAAAGAAAAAGAAAGAGATACACATGATATATAGTAAATCCACCATTAAGGGTATGCTATCAAAATGTTTTAGGCACAGGACTCATTGATTATCTGAGATCTTTGTAAAATGCACAACTCTTGGTCACCCAAAATCAGAACCTTAACAGTGGGCTCTGGGAAGAGGGCTCAATTGAGGCTACCAAGAGAGGGTCACTATACATAGGCATTTTTGTGTGTGTTCTTTGGTATGCATGAGTACATGTTTGCATGTGTGCATAGACAGGCATGCACATGTGCATGCCGGTGTAGAACCGATGCTAGCTAGCATCTGCATCCTCCTCAGTTGCTCTCCATCTCACTTCCTGACACAGGGCTTCTGCTGAACTTGAAGCTCCATCACAACTAATCTTTCCACCCAGTTTGCCCAGCTTCTCTGTGGGGGCTGGGGATTTGAACCCTTGTCTTCATGCTTGCACAGCAAGTACTTAACCTGATGAGTCATCACCACAGCCCCAAGATAAAGATAACTAATTTTAGTTTGGGAAGTCTTTAGAAGATTTGTGACGAACTCTCATGATTAAGTAGTTTTTGACTTTTCAAGCTCTCTTTCTTAAAAGTTTGTCTTCTACTTGTATTTATTTATCAACACAAATTCTCTTCTGTTTTCTGCCTCCTTGTCTTTTCAAATTTCTTGTTTCAGAAAACCTTTGACTATTGTAAGATGGAGTTCCTAGACCCTGTGCTTACAGATGACAGGTCACCCACCATTCAAAAACTTTTTGTTGTAAGCCATCAATTGAGATGTAGAGAAGGACTAGAGGTAGATTATTCAATTCACAACTGAGTAAATACACAAGTCAGAAGGAGTATATAAATAGGTGAGGTCTAAATGTGACTGGACTGGGAGTGGTGACAAACACTCCTATTATCCCAGCACTCAAGAGGCAGGAGGGTGGCTGCAAATAAAGCCAGCCTGGAAAAATGTGAGACTCTGCTTCAAACAAAAAACTCATAAAACTAAATAACCTTTGATGGTATTTCTGTGGGCAGCTGAGACATTTGAGGCGATATCTCTTTAAAGGGAAGGGTTTTAACAGATAATTTCATACGTACAAATCTTTCACTTGCATTGCTTGTGTAAAATTGTCTTTCTTCAGCAGCAAGCTTATCAATGTGCTGTAAGTTTCACTGCTAAATACAATGCTCTGCTTCTGAGCCTTGAGGAAGATATTATATGCATCTAAAAGAGAAAAAATACACAAGAGACTATTATTGTAAACTAGCAAAAGCACAACAAACAAAGCAAAACACCCCAAATATATATCCACCCTCTGTTACCAGTTCTTACAGATGGGCACTGACCATGCCACCATCCTTCAAACTGTTAAGAGAAATGGCAACTGTAGGAAGTACTATTCCACTGGAAACAGTGGTACCTGAAAGGGTTTCTTTAAAAAATTATTTTTTTATATTTGCCTTGGGTCAATAAATTATGTTCTGGCTAATAAAGTAAAAATTGTTCTTCTGACTACAAAAGATGATAGCAGTTTCAAAATGAATCGCAAAATACGTGTTAAAGTCCAAATAAACCAGAGGTATAATTTAGATTGAGGGGCGCAAAAGATTCACTTTCAAGCTATCTTAAATATAAGTGGGTGGTTACTATGGTTCATATTTCAACACAATAGCATTAAAGTGAATATAGCCTATAATTCTAAAATTAGAAGATCAAATTATTTGGCTACGACAGGACTTATACAAAAACATACAATTTTCAAATATACAGATATCTAACAAGTAAACTAGGCAACATTTGTTTGACTGATTAACAGTTTTATTTCACTGGTTCACAATAACTGTCAGCGAATGAAAAGATGTCACCCAAAGAGAAGTAGCTACACTGTTCAGTCACTTACTTTTCTGAAATAAAATTGTTTGGCTCTAAAGAACCAACTGAAACTACAATCCACTTTTGTGTGTATAAACATATCACAACAGAGATCAGGGAGAGCGGATCCACCACAGACGGCCCTCTAAGAAAATAAAACTCAGCCAGGAAGAAACACACTGCATTTAGATAGGTACAGACATGATGTTCATGACCACAAGAACTGGAAGAAATACTGGTGGGTGTATGTACAAGTCAGGGAAGTTTGAATTGTCCCCTCAATAAAACTCAAGTGGCAATGCTCAAATCTTATTTAAAACTGGAAATTAAATTGAGAGGGAAAGAAAGATAAGGTCTGAGAATATGTATATTAGTGGTGTCTTAGTGAAGGAGATCAGGTTTATGTGAATAAAAGTCATAGTCATGCAAGTTAATCAGATTTTAAATAAGCTTTCTAATGCACAATCCCCTTTTCTACATTACCAAGTGCACTGTATCAGACTTTTGTTAATGCCTACATGACCAAAGGTAGAAAAACAGGCACTCAAGAAGTAATTATTTTAGTTAATGGCTATGCCAACAGATATCTAGAATACTCAAGGCATTTTACCATCTGAAATGGGAGGAAATGAAATCTTTGACCCCTTCTTCTTTCACATATATACATATTTTGATCATGTTCAGCCCCCCAATTTTCTTGTCCTATCCCTCTTATATTCTCACCTAATCAATTCTTCCCTACAAGTCCCAACCCTACTTTCATGCCATTGTTGTGAGAGACTGGGGATGCCGGTACCAGCATGGGCATGTTGTTATCTACTTGAGCAAGGGCTACTTTCCAGTGGCCACACTATTGCGGAAGGTGTCATCTCTTCCAGCAACCACCAACTGCCTCTATCCTATGGGAGACATGGGTCTCATGACTCTCCACCCCACTAAGTCATCTTTTGATGCCAGTATCAAAATCCATCACAAACCTTAAAACAAAGCTTAATAAAATACAATAAAATATCCTAAAAATAAATCATTTAAAATTATGGCACAAGAACGAAACCACAAAAGAATCTACTACTCAGCATGCAATCAATGCCCATGTGTTCTTTTAAAAGAAACAAGAAAGTTAGGATGCAATGCTGTTTTTGTCCCCATAGTTTGTTTGCTGCTCAATAAGAGCTAAGTACTATCTGAATACTCAAAATTAATAAAACGAGAAAATACAGCCAGGTAGTGGTGGCACATGCCTTTAATCCCAGCACTTGGTAGGCAGTGCCAGGATGGGCTCCAAAGCTACACAGAGGAACCCTGTTTTGAAAAACAAACAACCTTTGCATTCTGACACCATGGGAGCTGCATTCACTCTTATCTATTAACTGTTTATGTGAGCACATCAATGTACCAAGCCCATTAACCACAACTACCCCAACAGATACTACTCTAAGCACTGAATTTTCTTTAATATATAATTTATTTTTATTTTCTATTCATTGGTGTTTTGCCTGCATGCATATCTGTGTGGTGGTGTCAGATCCACAGGAGCTGGAGTTACAGACAGGTGTGAACTACCACATGGGTACTGTGAATTGAACCTAGATCCCTCGGAAGAGCAGCCAGTGCTCTTAACCGTTGAGCCATCTCTCCAGCCACTGAAATTTCAAAGCATTTATATTTGCTGAGTGTTTAAATCTTGAGACACACAAAATCAGTATATAACTCTGAACTACAAGCTAAAACAATTGGCAGAATGGCTGTATAATATTTCATCACTTAACTAAATGTTTTCATTAAATAAAAACAACCTTTAAAGCAGGGTGATGGTAGTGCACACCTTTATTCCCAGTTCTCAGGAGGCATAGAGGCAGGTGGATCGCTATGAATTTGAGACCAGTGTGTTCTGTAGAGCGAGTTTCAGGAAAGGCTCCAAAGCTACACAGAAAAACCCAAACCAACCAAACAACCAAAAGACAAAAAAAAAAAAAACTTTAAGAAATTAACATCTGAGCTAGGCATGATGGCATACCCTAGCACTTGCTCTAAGTTGAGGGCAGCCTGGGCTCTGTAGTGAAGCCCTGTCTCAAAAAGAAACCTCTTCAGCCGAGAATATTTATTGTCATTAACTCAGTCTCTTGTAGCCTATACCCTGAACATAACAATTGTTCTTAAACATCTGGTCAGATTAACTTCCCTTATTCTTGTTTTCATCTGTAAATATTTTATACAGATCTCAAATCTATACCTGATTATAAATTATAATAGAATCACAACTAATAATTGTGATAACTAATTACCAGTATCACCTGTATTATGCTGATAATTAAAAATTTTCCAAATGTGCCAATATCTTTGCTAATCTAAATATACAATGTGAATATGTGTGCTCTCACCTTTGTGTCTCTATCCAACAGTGTCTCTAGTGCATTGAGACTCAGCCCATGAGTTGCTTGCTAATCAGAAAGAAGGCCCTGTGGGTATTTACCTTTGTTCTTGCGCAAATTGCAGCTATCCAACACCATCTTCTCAGTGATGGTTTCTACGGCAGGGGCTGATGGGGAACTCATGGAAGAGTTGTCCTCTTCAAACCACAACTTTAAAACAAAATTACCCAGGTCAACAAAATGGTTAAATCCAGCAATCTTTACCTATAAAACTGGGCTAAATTAGAGCCTAGAAATACATACAACAAAAATCTGTTGGGCTTCTACTAAAGACAAATTACCTCAGGAACGTCGAAGGGAACTTCCTGGTTGCTGGTTTTCAGAATATCTGCTAACAGTTGCAATGTTCTCTCACGAGGGATAATGTTTTCTTCCTGCATTTTATTCCAGACAGCATCGGCTCGCTGCCAGTCATTGTTCATCTCTAGAATTTGATTTGTCAAAAGTCAGTGACTATGCTAAGCAGAACTCTACGTTCAAGAAGGCATTGCTCCAAATGCTATTGTCAGGGATGGGAAACATTAGTGACTGTAGCCTACAGATGAGGAAACTTTTCTTAGTATCTTTTTAATTATGAGAAATACTTTCTCTGACAAAATAAACAAAAGCTAAACAAAACCAAAAATAGTAACAAACTACCCCCAGGCTTTTATCTAAAGCTTCAAAAATCATATTAATAAACGTTTGTTTTTAAAGTAACTGAAAACTTGCTCAATGTGAAAATCAAAATCAGATGCAAGTTTGCAAAGACAGTGAACACATGTGCACTTGGGAACACCCATGGCTCTGGAACCATCAGAATGCTTTGACGGATGGCTCTTTTCTTGCAAAGTGACAAATGTCCAGGTGCTTTGACTTGGGTGAGGAGAGATGACTATCCACATCTCCCCTGATGATGAAGGCTCTCTGCCCAGTGTTTTGCATTTCTTATGGCAACTGAGTAAGTCTTAGGGCGGCAAGGATTCTCTCGTAAAGAAAACAGGTAGATGCCTTTGTACTAATTAATAAGCTAATTACTTCTATGTGGTAATGCACAGTTCTCATAAATAACAAAAATGACAGGCCTGCTTTAGATGTCCTTTTTTTGGAATTGGCAGACCTATACATAAGAAACATTAGGGAGGTGGTCTTTAGCACAACCTTTCTATTTCTTAAACAAGAGGGAAACTATCACCAGCAAAGTGAGTAGCATTCCCCTGCCCTCAGAAAAGAAAAACTTAAGTTTTTCACAGCTAGTGACTGCTAACTTGACTATAACTATAACTGCTAGGACTATAAACTTGAATATACTCAAGTCAAAACCAACAAGAAAGGAAAAGATGAAAGATAAGCAGGCAGAGCTATCTTCAGAGGTCATACACGGGGTGCAATCCCTGTTCTTAAGTAATGGAAATCAGGCTAGGGTTCAGTGATTTTATACACACTTGATTATAAAGTCAATCTAACTTAAAACTTACAATTAGTTTTTAAAGCAATATTCTTATAATTATGCCTTTTCTTTTATTAAAATCTGCTGTAATGTAAAACATAAGTATTCCAAAAGTATATTTAAAATTTTAAGACTTGAGCTACAAAAGAAACCCAAGCCCAAGACTCTTTACATGGCAAAGGCCAAGCAACAGAAGGGAGGCATTCAGGGGCCAAGGGAGCTGTGCTGTGTGCTTGGAACACAGACATTGTAAGCATTGAAGAAAATAGGGGGGAATGAATTACAGCTATATGCCATACAGTCTAAGAACCATGAGAACATAATTTCCTTCTTTGCAAAAAGACAAAATGGTTGAGCCTTTAATCCCAGCACTCGAAGGACGCAGAGGACAGCCTGGTCTACAGAGTAAGTACCAGGACAGCCAAGGCTACAGAGAAAACTTGTTTAGAAAAAAAAAGCAAACAAACAAATAAACTGAACCTCAAAAAAAGGAGGTAATGGAGATGGACGACAATAATTTTAGCTCTAGGATGGGAACATACACAGACACACAAGAGTGAAAATGAAGGTAATTTTTTAAAGGGCACAAAATGTGTAAAAAACTTCCATGTTGGTAGGATAGACATTCTATCTGTTAAAACGGACTTTAACATGTAAAATCAAAGCATTTCAAAACACAGATGTAATTAACATAATATAGCATGGAATAGCCTAGTAAATATCTTCTAAGAGAAAAAAAATTCCAAATCACAAAATATAACCCAAAATTCTAAGGAAAAAAAAGTCAAACCAAGCAATCTATCAAGATCTGTTGCTGTGCGCAAATCTAACAAGAATGCCAGAAGAACATGCCTTTCTTGATAGTAATATTTCCTGTGGCCTTTTACCAAGACATCAGTGATCACAAAGATATAAACAGCCACAAGTCCAGGTTGGGACCAGGGGACGGACTATTGGGCCTGGGTTTCACAGGCTCTTTCTCAAAGGGCAAGGGCATGGCTACCCTGAATGACCTTGAAGAAACTTGTCTAGACAAGTCAGTGAAGCTTCCTGGAGTAGATGAAAATGGGTACTTACATTCCTGGGGACCTGGGGAGTTTCTATGTCACTAAACTGAGAGATGAAGAACCCAAGTCCAGGGTTTGATCTCACTAAAGCCAACAACTGTTAAACTACTTCAATGACATGGAATTTAGTCTCATGGAAATTAAGAGTATAAACATGGAAAACTAAAACTAATAAAACCAGTATAACTAAAATGGAGAGAAAGATTATAATATGTATCTGAGTAAAACAATGTAATAAAGCCGAGTGGTGGTGGCACACAACTTTAATCCCAGAGGCAGGGGATTCTGAGTTTGCAACCAGCCTGGTCTACAGATAGAGTTCCAGAATAGCCGTGAGTACACAGAGAAACCCTGTCTTAAAAACAAAAACAAACAACACACACACAGTTTTTACACAGATGTGTGGGTTCCCATGAGACCCTTAGTGCTTGTGAGTATGTTCACAGCCATTACAGGGGTGACTGGGAAAGCTACTTCACGATTTACATAAAACAGGAGCAAAAAGACAGCGATCCTCAAAACATCCTATTAATATTAAATTCTGCGACTTTTTAGTTCCTCTTTTCTGTGCTGAGTTGGCTTAGAAGGTTAGAAAACATCTCATTGTGTAACGTATAGGTGCTCACTGAGCTGAGCAAGGGGAGGGTAGCTTTCCAGACAGGTAGGAACCATCCCACCACACACACGCACAACCAAACCAACCAGAAGAAAAAAAAGCAGGCAGAGCAGCCACTTGAAACACTCTTTCCTTGTCACCTTACCCTGTCACACTAACTGGCCATTCGCTCATTCTCATTGATCTCCTTGCCTGCCTGCCTCCTGACTTCGTAGAAGGCAAGAGAATTCAGTTTGGGTTTGGTAGCATGTCTCACCAGGGTGAGTAACTTCATTTTGAGTTGGTCTCTCGGGCCTAGTGCACTAGAGAACACCAGTGTGAACTAATGGCCTCCTACACAACTCACAAAACAGCGAGAACATTAAAGAGACGTGGAACCATTTTATGAATGGACTGGACTCACAGTCCAGGCAGCACTTACTGAGCACTGCTTACCTTTCCTCAGGACCAGACAGCATCATACATGTATTCCCATACCATTTTGAGTATTAGGATGCCCTCGTTTTTAAGAAGGAAAACTATCAAAGAGAAATCTTTCTTCATGCCCATCCATCCCTCGCTTACACAGGCAGGATGTGTCAGGGAACACAGAGGTCTCAAGCATGGTAGGTGTGAATAAGAGTAGATCTTTAACACATGGATGTGTCACCTACCCTTCTGCGCTCCAGGAGCACAGGAAGAAAATGACTGAGCCCTGGACTTTTACCTTCTCATTACTGCAGCAAGGAAGTCAGATTTATAAACATTACATGGTATCCTAGTGATACAATGTCATGTTCTGCAGGAAGGCTCAGGCAGCCTTCACTTGGGCCTGTGTTGAAGCCTCACATTTGACAATCCCTTAGACTTCTTCAAAGCCCAACATCCTCCCCTGCTGTGGCCTCTGCAGACTGGAGGGCCAACAGGAGCAGCGTGGCCATCACTTACTGTGCAGTTTTAGTAAGCTGTAGTACATCTGGTCTCTATCACACTCAAACAGCTTCTGGGTCAGCTCCACTAACTTTTCAAGGGTTTCAACCTTAAAAAGATTAACAGATAGGTTTTCACTGTGTAAAAGGTGTTACTTACAGTTAATACAAACAGCGGAATGAACCTTTAAATGAGCATTACCCACAGGCTAACTCTACCAAAAGACTAAGGGTCAAACACAACAGCCAGGGCGTGCGTACCTGCCTAACACCACAGAGCTGTTGTGCACTGAAACAGAGCTAAAAAACCAAGTCATGCATGTTGTGAATATTTTACTATAGTAGCAAGGTGTTTTTGAGTTTAACATCAAACACCAGAGAGCATCTTGATGACATACAGAATCCAAGGCAGGTAACAGTGAAGAACACAGGAGAGAACACTCCTGACAGCATGCCACCTTATGCCAGGGATACTCCCCTGCACAATATGAACAGATATAGTGGGCTTGGAGAAAAGGTACCTCCTGCCACAGCACACTGTATGCTGCCCGCTTGCTAACACCAAGTAGAGGAAGTCAAGTGAAAACCTCGAGGGCCCAGACCAATGCTCCTGAGACTTATAATGTGCCCCAAGAACACAAAATATGCTGTTACTTACATGGAGGAGCACTGAGGAAATACTGTGTCCATAAGGACATCTCGTGAATTCCCAAATGCTAATATTCGATTACTTCTGAGTTTTAAGTGCTTCAGACATCAGAAATCAAACATCAGCCTGATTTTCAGAAATACATCTATCATTCAAACATTAGAAATCAAATACCAACCCGATTACCAGAAATACATCTGTCACAAAACCACTGAAGTCTTGCAGGTCGAGCTCTAATGCCTGGAGTCTGAAAAATAGAACCACCACACAGCACATAAGACTCAGCATAATTCTCCCCTGAAGACAGCTTTTCCCTCTAATGAACTTGCCGCCACATGTGTGCTAAAGGAAACTTATAATAGGCTCCCACAGTTACCACAGATATCTAGAAGATAACAGATACCTAGAAGACCTGTGTTATTACAAGATATCCTTCCCAGCCCAATATTCATTCTATAATCTTCTTGTTTTACGTTTGTCTGATTGTTTTGGTACTGGGGATTAAACCCAAGGCCTTCATGTCATTCCAAAAGCCTTTAAATACTAAAATGATGACATTTTATTTAGTTCAGGAAGAAGTAATTAACTAAACCAAACCAAGAATATGTGAAGATAAACACACTCGAACACGCACGCTCTCCCCCACAACACATGTGGGGGTGATCTTGCGCCCTACCCCCCACTCACTCACTTCAACATCCCAACAGATTCAATAGACAAAACATATTAATTTGCTACATAAAATCATAAATTCTAATTTTAATAAAAAAAAAGAATAGCTTTGAATGTTAGAAAAAAAGTTTGATAAAAGTAACAATCACTGTATGTGTTGCCTAGCATCTAAAACTAGCTGAGCATTTAACATTAGTTTAGTCTTGGCTTATTCAATAACTGAGATGTATGTTAGTTATACACTCAATTAGAAGTTCTGAAGGCTTAGTCAGTAACTCTGGCTTCAAGCATGTATTTCACAATGTTGGATACTGGAATAAAAGGCAAACCATTTCACCATAATTCCAAGGATTTGTACCTGTAATGATAGCATTTGCATCATCTGTAAGAGGGTTTCACCACGGAACACTGCATTTCAATCACAGCGTCAAGATAAGACAACCACATACTCATCTGCCCTGGCTGCGTGCCAGCCTAGGGAAGGTACTGTGCCTGCTCTCTCCACTGTGTGGTTGCTGAACCAGGTGTCCCCAGAATGCCAGGGCTTATTTATAAACACCGGAACTATTGGTATTTTCAGACCGGGATATTGCTCCTTTGCCCTGGATGCCCTCTAGACTCAGGCATTCCTCCTCCCTCAGCCTCCTCAACAGGCGACTACAGGAGCACAACACCACACTCTGCACCCCAATATTTCTGGTTAAAGACAAACGCACTGCACAATTCTCAATGAATAGCTGGTGTAAAAAGTACCACCTTGCAGCCTGGGTTGCAGGACAGAAACTGCTAGTGTTTAACTTGTGTTTAACTTTAAGTGTCTGTATTTGTGGGTATAAAATCACATGCTAAGTAAACTGACCATTGGAACATACTTCCAAATGTTAACCTCTACTTCCAGACGCGAACTGTATTCAAGAATTCCCTCCTATCTACTTTGCCACATACATCTTAACAAATATGAAATTAACATCAGTGTACACAGAAAAGCCCTTGAAAGAGAACAAATAATCCTCTTTAGAACACAGGAAATGCAAGGGCTACACTCACTTACAACTTCCAGTATTATTACTGGGTCCAAATCCACAAATTCTTAACGGCGCGATGTTGAGCTAACGCCTCCTGTCCTGGCGGACTAATCCCTGGCGCTGGCAGGACAGCTGACTTACATGCTACAACTCTCCCTATGCTTCATTTTGAAATTGAGAACTGTTTTCATATAGGAACCTCAATCATCAAAAGAACATCTAGGTCAGATTAACTAAATCTCCTAGGCTGCTGGAACAGCTAAGGCTTCTGGCTTATCTCTGAGCATCTTACTGAAGTTTAAAAACCACAGTTGAAAGCAGCAATAGAAAATGAGCAATGAGACGTGGGGAAGAACTGAATTCTAATTAGGACGTTAACTATAACATCAAAGGGCAGCTAATGCACATTAAGATAATGAAATAACCTCTAGTTCTTTCTGATTTTCCTTACATATAATTTATTTAATGGATGGTGAGTCTTTCTAATAAAATCTGCCATGTTTGCTTCCACAAGGTTCCTGAACAGTAAAGCACAGTTTCTACGTTTCTAATGTAATACTGAGCTCGGCCACATAGGCAGGAAGTAAAACAAAGTGTTTTCATTACTTGGCAACTTCATTACATGCCTATGCATGTTAATAAAAATAAATATAAAAGTTTTTCAAGTGAAAGGATGTGAAAATTTTTCTACTGCAAAGTAACCTTTATTTCACATGAACTTATATTTGACTGGCACAGTACATTTTTGCTTGCTTTGGTTTTTCTTGCCCATACCAACAGAATAGTGAAAGAATACTGACTTCAATAAAGCACAGTCCGTGGCCATGCCCTCTAGCCAATGCAGTAGAAAGCAAAATTATATGTACAGGCTCCCCAAGAAGCCAACTCAACTCTGTACCCTGTCATCCAGACCAGACATCCAGGGGAGGGGGGCACACCAGATGGGACAGGACAATGGGCGACTTGGCACTCAGCCTTCTAGCCTTTGTCCCTTTCTCTAGAAATTAAGATATGCACTTAAAAATCAAGTGTATTAAGGAACAAAATGTCACTAAGCAAATCCGATGAACAATTTACTACCAACAGCCACGGTCCTCTTCACTGGGTGTTATAGCCGACAGTAAGAAAGGAAACTCCCAATTGACTCGTCAGGCCATATCTGGAAGCTACAGAGAACACTAGCTTTAAAATCAGCACAATGTACATAACATTGAACTCTGACCCTATTAAGGAAAGCAAATTGGAATAAAATTTCTATTTTCATTAAGAACAAAGCACTAGAATCCAAACTTTAGTGTTAAGCCTAAAGCAACCAAGATGAGAGTCCCCCCTGCACAGGACAGTAAATTGACTTCCATCAATACAATGGAAGGGAGCAGCATGAGCAGAGGAGGAAACAAAGAAACTTCAGAGAAAGTTGTCTTGATAATTCAAAAGTTGGGGGTGGCGTGTCTGTCGAGCATGGGGACAGGTACAGCGCTGGAGAAGCCACAGAAAATGGGAACTGTCCTGACTTCAAACTCTGTGGCCACCACTACCCATTTCTCAGAGTGGCTCTTCGAGGCCCATGAAAATCACTCAAGAGTGACGACAAAGCCCCAGCCTAGAGCTGGCGATGCTGGCTTTAGTCCCGGGGAAAGAGATTAACAGTGCAGGCTGTGACAAACTCTCACAGTTCCTGGCCCACGCCAATAGAAAACAAAGGATGAAGGTAAATGGTAGACGTTTTCATGGGAACCTGTAAGAGCTATGTAAAATTTCATACATTATTTAACCTTCCCTCACTGGATTTACTTTCCAGTTGTGAAACAAAGTGAACCATACAAAGCACACTTTATTTTATGCTCAGTCACTAACATGCCAGTGCTGGAAGGTAAGTAAGTACTTAAACTGAAGCTAAAGGAATGCGGTAACATTTTCGTTTTTCTCTTTACAGAGAAATACTATCTTATTTGACCATAAATTCTAATAAGGAATGCTATGCTAAAATTTGGAGGCCCTGGTTCCCACTTTCTTGGTGAATCAGGAAGGGGGGGAAGGTTAAGGGGGGCGTCTTCACACATCTTTGTCTTAACTCAATGCCAAGAAATCAACCTGGAGAAAATGGTCTGAAAACTGAAGACGCCAGATGTGAAGATGTGAATGACAACCAGTCAAGGAGTGAAAATTTATTCTCGAGGGAGAAACAAGTCAATTTTATTTCATCAATACAATGGAACAGAACAATGTGATCACTAAAATGCTTAGAGAAGCCTTTAATGAATTTCATGCAGGGAAATGAAGGAGTAGCTGATTACAGTAAGATATATGAACCCATTAATTCCAATTATACATACATGAAATAAGTCAGTGAAATAAAAGGACAGAAAGGCCACAAACATAACTACATGACTAAGTATTCAAATTGAGTCTTTATACTGCCGATTTTAAAATAAGACCTGTAATTTATACCAGGTTCTTTCTATATACAGGGCAGTCTGGGGCAGGAAATGTGCTGATTGTCACTAGCAAGTACAGAATATACTTCAAACATTACCTTCCTGATAGAACCAAGTAAGGTATAACATGTTCTCAATGGCACAGTTCGCCCCAGAATGTTCCCTAAGAATGCTGGAAGTGAGGTCTACAGAGGACAAGAGCTCATCACAGCAAAGAAGGTCACAGAGAGAAGAACATAGTGACATTGAGAAAGAATTAATAGATGGTGCATAGACATCAGAGGGATCACACGCCTCTGCATTCTACGAGGCACAATAAAGAAGGCAACACTGTCCTTCCTCGGGCCTTCTCACTATCTGCTTTATTAGCTGGGAATACTGTGGTGTGGGCTGCTCCCAATCCACCTTTTAGGTTTTCCCCCCAGATGTCAATACCCTTTCCCACAGAACTCTCTGATAGCAACTACTCTGTTGGATATAAATTCTCACTGACAAGACTGTAAGACATGATCAGTATTTATTAAGGAAGGAAAAAGAGCCTGGTCAAAGTGGGAAGCTGCTTAGGTGCCATCAGTTACTTTGGCAGGAGGTTTCCGATGACAGCCAGCCCATGTCTACCACTCATGGGAGGAGGTGCTGCCACCTGACCCTACTAACTAATGCCATTACTCTCAGATCCCTGTGCCTGCGATCCTGAGAGCCTCAATATCCTCACTGCCTCAACCCTTAGCCTCCCCAGAATCCTCCTGTGTGTACCCAGAATCTGTTACTCTTTGACTTAGTCCATCTCCTTATTCTAGTCCTGAGGGCTTCTTAGACCTTTCCAAAGAGCTCTCATGAGTCCTCCCCAGAACTTTGCTGTCCACCTGCTTCTCTATTGGCTTCCTAATGCTATTAACATTAATCTCATCAATGCTTAGTTAAATGGTACCACTTGCTCCACACCTACATCCTCCTGTGAGCCTCTCTCAATTTCAACACAGGGAGAAATGACTCTCTTAATGCTCAGGTCCCATAGACTCAAGTCAGTCAACATTTTCCTCCTGTAGACAGATTCCTTTCATGCCAACCTCTTGCTAAGGTTGTGGGTGTGTGTCTCACTTCAACTCCTGAAGACTCCACTTCTTTAAACATCATTTTATTGTTTTCTCATTCTATTCTCCTTTGAAAAAAACAACCCTTTTTCCAACTATAAACTCACTGTAAGAATTCAGAAAATATCTAAGATATTTTAAAAATCAGCTATAATTCACCCTCCTGATGGATGATGTCCTTCTGTATAAATATTTCTCTTATTGACTGATGAATAAAACACTGTTTGGCCAGGAGATAGACCAGGATTATGAGGTGATGAGAATTCTGGGAAAGGTAGACAGAGGGAGCCCACCAGAGTGGACTCCGTGTAGGCCACCAAAGGATTAACAGGTCCGGACATTCTCCGGTAAGCCAAGACCACACGGAAATACATAGAATTATAGAAATGGGTTAATAATTAAGAGAGAGCTAGCCAAGAGAAGCCTAGTCATCGGCCAACAGTTTAATAATTAATATAGGAACTGTGTGTTTATCTGGGGCTATAGCAATAGCGAGATCTGGTGGGACAAAAAACAGCCAGCAACACCCTCCTATAATGATCGATGTATAGACATACAATTCAAGTCTATATTAAACAAAAATGCTACACAGCACATAGTATATGCATACACACCAGCTCATTTTAAAGACAAAACAGATTATGTAACTTTAAATTGAATCTTGCTTGTATCTTTGTCACTTGAAAGCTTTAGATCTTTAATTTTAATAACAAAAAGTTAACAAATTCTCACCATAACTCATCCCCCATTAGCTATGAAACAATTAACAAAAGCAAAAACAAACCTGTCCTTCAGTCTTGTCAATGAGATAAACCTCTAAAAAAATAATCTCACATATCACACTCTCCTGTGTGTCCATGTGTGGAGGACAGTGGTTTACTCCAGATGTCTCTTACCTGTTCTACTCATGTCCTGAGACAGTGTTCCTCATTGAGCCGGAGTTCACTGATTGGCCAGCCTTACTAGCCAGTAGCTAGACTGGGGCAAGAACTGTCCTGCCACAGCTTTCTAATGATGACATTGCAGGTAAATGTTGCCACATCAGGCTTTACATGGGTGCTGGAGATGTGAACTTAGGTCCCCCAGAGAAAGCCCTTTACCTACTTAGCCGTCATCTTGACCCCTACACAGAATTCTTTATCCACTGAAAATGTTACACATCTACTCTTTAAGAATCATTTAAGCGCTAAAAGCCATTCTTCTCTTGCCGGCTTATATGACATTCATGTACCTTATATTAAGCATCACACTGAATTCATGTAGAACAAAGAGACAAAACAATCCCTTCCTTTGAGGGGCAAAGAGAATTAATATTATTGATCACTTACATGATGTGATTGAGTCTTAAAGACAGATATTACATTCCCTCTTGTAGATAAGACAGCTTTAGGGAAGTTTAATACATGGCAAAAGGAAACTCACTCTTATGCCTCTGGCTTTTTTATTAGGTACTGCTTACACTGTGGGGGTGGGGGTGGGGGGCACTCACACTGGCCTCAGTCAGTGGCCAAAAGGCAGTGCCACACGGAGCAGCAGACCTGAAGGGCAGGCTGTGCTTCCAACTTCAGTTCTACTGAGACCATTTTCTAGACAACACAAATTATCTGTCTAAGCGTTACAAGTACTGTGTAAGACACTGACAGGAATGTAGACAGACAAGACAGAGAAAAGTTCTCAATTAATAAATACACTACGTTTTTTCCTTCTTTGAAAACATTTGAAGAAATAAAACAGGCATGGAGGCCCACGCCTCTAATGCCAGCACTTGGGAGGCAGGTGGGTCTCTTTGAGTTCCAGGACAGCCTGCTCTGCACAGAGTTCCAGGAGTCAGAGCCAGCTACATAGCTGGCGTGTTTTCTTACTAGATACAGAATTATTTGGTAATAAAATTAATCACCATGTGGACAGACATTATGTTAGCTGTTGCCTTATCAATTCCAGTAAGAAAAAATTTCAGTAAAGCCCAGATAAAATATACTAATCCCAGAAAGGCCACATTTGTCACCTATTTCCTATAAGCTGCTTACCAGAGTGGGGACACAAAAAAAAAAAAAAAAAAAAGAAGAAAGAAAATTTAAATTAAATGCCAAAGCACCGCAGACAGTACTTGTTTGGCTGATTAACTTGTAGACAAGCCTTACAAATAACATGAGCCTGGTCTGCCGTAAATTGAATTTTACTGCTTTAAAGAACAAAGAATTCTTTGGCAAAGAGGATTAGCAACTTTACACCCAGGAATACCAGTTTAATTTAATTGTTTCACAATTCAAGATGTAATATGCAAATATCATTTTGATATATAACAGTGAATTTAGCAAATTGAGGAAACAAATTCAATATACAACCTGATTGCTTTTTCTGAACTGTAATTATATACAATAAAGCTGGCCGAGCCACCTCCTCCCATTATTATTGGGACTGAATTCTATTAACGTGAATCAGAACAAGGATAATTAAAGGTTAAAAAATTTAAATGTCTTCTAATTAAGAGTCTAAACAGCTGTACATCAGAACAGCAAAGTTAACAGTCATACCTCGATGATCTTTTTGGCCTCTCTGTAATTCCCTGTCTGCAGAAAGGCAAAGAAGAGGTCATACAGCATGGTCATCTCACCCTGTTCATGGCTCACAAAATCCATGGCTAGACAGCAGAGAGGGAAAACACACAGATCAACACAGCATCAGGAAATGCTAGACAAATAAAGAAGATCAATGTGAACACTAAAAAGATTACAGCTCTATCTCATCTATCATCCCAGTCCTTACCTGATAGCACCTATTGATGGCATTAAATACTAAAGAGAACCAGTGAGGGCAGGGTTAACAGCTGTGTGTAAATCAAGGCAGATCACCAACACACAGAGCACACATGAAATAACAGACAGGCAATATTCTCAAAGGAACAGATATCGAAAACCAGAGGTTTTCTAAATATTTAGAATCACATCCTTTTAGAAGTATGACAGTTTCTCAGGAGATATTTGTCACATTTCCACATTCAGATTAAAGATGGAGAAGAAAAAGGTGGACAGTTACTAACCTTTCTGGATCAAATCAGTCTCTCCTTTCTCTATTAGCTTACACAAGACATCATGAATCCTGGGTAATATTTTATATTTTTCATGGCAGTCAATGCTGGCTTCAAGAGCAGCCGATAAATCATCCCTTGGAAAAACAAATTACAATGAAGAAAAAGATGTATCTAAATTTGGTTCAGGCTCTCAGTAACAATATACAGATACACAATGAGCAAGGAAACTGTGAACACTGAACTGTATTTAAGACAAAACCACTAAGCCCACATGAGAAGGCAGGACAACCCTTTCCTCTACACAAGTGTTCAGACCTTCACTGCTTTTCCCGCTTGGTCGTTATTACTTTGCTTCTTAGAGGGTGTTTGGGGGGGAAGGTGGAAAAAGATGAAGGCATCCTCTAATCCGAGTGTGTCTAACAAACAGATTTGTATCAGGATGTCATTTCTAAAACAAGGACTACTGTCACATGGTCTTCTCTACTTCTTTAGGTTCCTTTGGATCCAGCCACAATTGCAGACCAGGAGCCTTATGCAGCTCCAAGGCATGTGCAAGCACTCAGTAACACCATCATGGTACTTTTCATCCCACCGCCTTAGTAGGTGAGCCAGAAATAGCCCCAGGTTTCAGAAGTACAAAATCAGTCCCTCCTAAAACTAGGATATTCTTATTCATCAGTAAACTATATACAATTCTAAACTTTTGGTCTTTAGAAGGCAGCTTTTTTAAATGTGGTACTTAAAAGAAAAAGATATTTTCATCAAATCAGTTTCTCAATCGTGTGGAAAGCTATTTTTGTGGCTCTTCAAAAGTTCCTTTTCCCTGTGAAAGAACTAGTGAGTGTAGGTAATCCACAAGGCCCCAGGAGACACAATTCTCCTGGTCAATGCCCTTCTTCTTTTTTATGAGATGAGCCAATGAATGTGGCCTCTAGAGTCATGGCTTTGCCTGAAACAGAGCAAGCAGATGGCGGCCCTCAAGCAGGTTACCGGACCTCTCACTCTGGGCCCCAGCACTTACTACGTCCTATGCTGTGAGAACACCACGGCTTCTGGGGAAGTTATTTGTTATGAGACCACAGGTTTAGAAAAGGAAAGGAAAGGAAAGGAAAGGAAAGGAAAGGAAAGGAAAGGAAAGGAAAGGAAAGGAAAGGAAAGGAAAGGAAAGGAAAGGAAAGGAAAGGAAAGGAAAGGAAAAGGAAAAGGACGGCATGAGCTATATTTCTAAAGCAGAGTTAAAGCTACGAACAAGTACAACCACTTCTGGAGAATGCAGTCTTCCACATGCCAATAGCTCTCACAGAAGAAAGCCTTTCACAATATACAGTTGAAAGCTTTACATTCTATCCATTATACAAAGTAGTGATTCCCTGAATTAGATTACTATTGTATCTGGATTAAGATTTTTAAACTTGCTGAGAAAGTAAAACACAGAGGTGCTCCCTGGGACGGGCTGACTCGGTGGGAAATGAGCATGCCGAGCATGCTGTTACCCAGCACCAAGTCCTGTTTACAGTGCATCTTCTGGCACCCCACTGAGTCATTTGAATTTTTGTCATTTGGGGTGAAGACTAAATTACAGGTTAATTTCAAAACCGAAAGTAAATGCTGCAGGCTAGATTACTGTCATATGAAGGAAATGCTATAGTAGCTACCACATATGCTATAAAGCCTCATATAATCAGTATTTTCCCTGGCTCAGTTATTGCCTTTCTATAATTCCCATGTGCTCATGGGAAACTATAAGCACATCTGTAAGAAGAAAATTAACACATACCACATTTTTAAACGGCAAGATCTGCTTTTTCAGATCGACCCCCAAACCAGGACAGCAATGTCTCAACTGTATTTCCCCTTCATTAGGTCAAAATTATCAATAAATGAATGAATAATTGTTCTGTCAATCAAAGCGACATGTTAATAGTCCTCGGTCTCCAAATATATGCTTCTGGAGATTATACATGCCCAGAACAACAACAGAATAGAAAAATGGAAATAATTCATGTTAGTCATTTTAAACACCAAAGTTACCACTCCTGAGGCTGCCTACAGGATAAATTCAATCTACAAAACACTCCCTACAAATTTGACTGAAGACAGAAATAAACTAAATGACCACTCAACTCCTTGCTGTCTTTATTCACTATTTACACCTTGTGGGCGATGGTGTCACTTAAAACATAAAGGTTTGCAACCTTTATGTCCTTTACATCACCCTGATCTTTTCTGAGAAATCCTGGGAACTGTGAATGGACATGAAAAACTTGTACATCCAGGACTCCAGATTCAACTGAAGAGAACTGTACCAATCAATGGATGTGGGTTCTTCAGGTTCCCAGCTTGTTCTAATGTTTGCTGATTAGAGTCATGTTCAAGTGTCATTCCAACACCACTGACCCTGGGTCGAATGAAAACACTAAGAGTAACAAAATACTAAAAGAAAAAAAGGGAAGAAAATAATTCCTTGACAAATGTGGACCAGCACACTGCCAGTCTCTGCAACCTAAAATACTCTATGACTTCTTTTGATATGTGGCAGACCAGACATGATTGAAAAATGTAGTTAAAAACAACAGTCCTTGGGGAGGGGGGAAGGATGTCTTAATATATTAAATCTATATTCAAAAATTTACGGTTACTTCAAATCTATTCTGTCCCTAAGATTTTTGTATATAATTGTAAAGTCTATCCATAAAAACCAAATTCCCACCACTGCTTCCACAAATCTCTCTCTTCCAAATCCCTCTGCTTCCAAATCTCTCTGATACACAGACACACAAATCCATTGCACGATATAGTATTATTTCTAAGACAAAAATTTGCAATCATTTAAGACCAGAAACCCTGTTAAAAATATGTACTGAGGGATCACATAAATTAATTCTCATAACTAAAACTATATGTTAGTAAAAAGCGGTCAAATATGAGAAGCAGTATTTTGACTAAGGCAAACTTATAAGTGTTAGCAAATCATATGAAATAAAGATAAAACCAAAGAAAAGGTGATTCTGTCATTCTAAATTTTTAAGGGCACATACACATTCGTAATGGAGTACACGTCTAGTAAGTAATTTGAAAACTTAAAAAAAAAGAGTTGCAATTATTAATCAGTGTGACCCATTCAATAATTCATTTTAGAGTCTATTCAATTTTTAAAGAATATGGCTATGCATACAAACTACATATCTGCATATGTGCAAGGAACTGAAGACACACTGGTGATGCTTGCTCACATGGCAAATCTAACAATGTCTGCTACTTTAGTATTTCATGGGAAATTAAAGTGTGCTACATCAATGGCAGGGAACATGCACTACATCAGTGGCAAGCTTGCTGGCACACAGTCCTAGGAAGCACTTGCCCATCCCAGAAATGTCCCCGTGAGATACCAGGAGACAAGCTCTCACTGACAGCTTTCATGCAAGTGTTCCACACAATGCTGAACTTCTATGGCCAGAAGACCTGTGACACCTGTCTATTCACATGTGTAGCTTTTGACTTAGTCTCTCCACACATTTGTAGGGATTAACTTTTGAATCCAAGGTGGATATATAATTTAAGCAACAAAAAAAGTACAGCATTGATTTCTAATTGGAATAAAGTACTTCAGCCTTACGCACAAAGTATTAGTGAATATCAACTCCATGACAGGCTTACTTATTGAACACAGCCCTTGAACCTGAAGTCACCAGAGACAAGGAGATCAAGGTGGGTGGGTGGCATTTCAAAATGAAACAAACAAATAGAAAGTCAGCCGGCCTAGAAACAAGCTCCATTTAGAATGGGGTGGCGTGGGTCCAGGAGGAGCTACCGCCTCCACATACATGTCTCTGTACAGAGGACCAGCTCTGTGGAAGAGCAAAGGGTTTTCTTTTTGTTTTTTTTCTCCCCGTTCATCATCTATAAATGAGAAATCTTCAAGGAGACTGGTGTTGCAATTACAACTAATCCTCCCCAAAAATTAACTGTGTTGAAGGCTTTGTAATTTCCCTAGGTACAATTTAGCTGTCACTTACTTTAAAATTTACTCAAACATGCGCTCGGAGCAGCACTAACTTCACATGTCAAGTGCTTTCCAGCCAATTGAGTCTAAACTGGAAGTCGGTGTTAAACAACTGAATGATTAGACAAGATAGCTCATTTCCCTGCTCTTTTGTTCAGAGTAAAATGCCACATTTACATTATCAGGCTCAACAGGATTTTCTGACAGAGGGAGAAAAAACCCTTACTGCACACTGTCCGTAAGAAGCACATGAAGCCTGTCATTTACCAATCATCCTTCAAAAAGCAATAGCCATGAATGTAACTTAATTACGACCCAATGATCCTTGACGAAAAATCATCTTATCACTGTCCTGTCCCCCTAGGGCAAATGAAACACTTTTTGTCCTCTGGCACTGATGATGCTAAATTCTTAATTGCAATAATGGAGTAAAAGAGCCAAGCCTCCTTAATTTCCTTTCAACATATAAAGAGTTTTACTCTGGAAGGCAAGCATTCCCACATATAATAAAAGTATCCAGTACAAATGAAGACGCTCAAATTGAAGGGGAGTGTTTACTACAGAATAACCAGCATTTTAGAACTGTGCCTCCCCATTTATGTAACATATATGTAGCTAGGCTACATTATTTTGAAATTTAAATTTTTACGGGTTTACCTTACAGAAATTAGAACATTTATGAAGAACTCAACACTAATTTAGCAACAGTTCTGGAAAGACAACGAACAATATCCCTGCATCTCTAGATTATAAGCATAAATCAGCACACACAAACTCCTTAATGGAGGGAGAGCAGAGACCATGGTGGTACTCTGCCCATCTGTATTGAACAAATCTAGTTGCGCAGCCCCAGGTACTTTGCACAGGCAACAAAAACAAACCGATCGTGGGAGACGGGACTCTGAAACAGCACCACACACTTCTAATTTCATTTCCTTTACTACACAGTGTGAAGACCACTCAAAAGCTCTCCGAACTCATGCCATACACGTTCTTTCTACTCTAACAACAGAGAATCTCTGTCATCTCCCCAAATCAATTATGAGTTTAGTAAAATAGATAAAATGTACAACAAAACAAAATATTTAAAGGAACCTTCAACTGTACTACATGTAAATAAAGGACTTAAAAGAGTGTAACAATAGAAGCACATAAAAATTTACCCTCTCTCCTGTTTAATGTTAAGTATTACCACGTGGATAATACAAAAGCAGGTTACTTACCAAATTCCTAATAATTATATAAACCTATGGCTATCTTGTTTTCCCTTGTCAAATGCCTAGAAACAAAATGCATTATTTCCTAACCCACAAAGTATTTTTACAGTAAACAAGTAATATAAGCTAACAGTATAATCGCCTCTGTGTTTTTTCCAAATAGTGAAGTCAGTTCAAAATGAAAGGCGACAGAATCTTGCTTTCCAACTGCAATATGAAAATGATATCCCCTTTAGTCTTTTGCAGTGACATGCAAAATATATATGAAATAATGGAGATCTTTAAAATGATGTTCTGAACTGTTTTCATAATTTTATCACAAATTTAAATAAATAAGGTTCATTTTGCAGATGAACTCATAACCTGCTGGGGTCAATTATGTGATATTACTGAAAAGTCAATGTTATTAAATCAAATCAAATACTTGTGGTTATTTGGGTAACCTGGTATACTTATAATCCAGGTACTCACCATGATTCTGAATTAATTAGCTATCTTCTATCACTCAGACAAAGCATAATTGAATAAAAGTTTCAAAGTCAGTATTTTAGCTCAGCTTTTATTAATTAAATGCTACCAGAGGGTTTTTTTTTTGTTTGTTTTTTTTTGTTTTTTGTGTTTTTGTTTTTCGGGGGGAGGGGCAGTTTTTATAAATATCAAGTTTCTTTTGTTTCATTTTTATTGCTCTCATGACTCCAGGGCAGTCAACATGGCGCTTTTAAGAATGACAGAGACAGAAAGACCTTGTCTCTGAGGCTGTCTCTGTAAACAGAAAAAGACAAAAAAGAATACAAAAAGAAAAACTCAAGTAAAAGAGAAGGTAATAACTTATGTGTCTGGATACAGTGACAGCCAAGTGACAGGAAACAAGTATCTCCTGTTCTAAACAAGCAGAAACATGGAGCCCGCACCAGGTTAGCACAGTCCGTGCTGTGTCCACTTCCCCTGGTTCAGGAGCCTCATCTGCAGACTTTTCTGGAAACTTTTCACATCTCCTGTTTGTGAGACCCTCTTCTGCCATGACTTCGTTTTCTTTGTTAGTTATTCGGTTTTGCCCAGTAGTGCAGGAGGGCCTAGTTCTCCTGGGCACTGGGCCCATTTCTTTCAAATCCCAGTGTAGAGTTACACATGCAATTTGCAGAGATGGGCCTTTTAAACAATCAAAAAATTCCACTAGGAAGCATATTAATTATAGGATTTCTATTTAAAGTTGGCTGTGAGTGTGAGAACTCAGTAACACAGCCATTGTTTGAATCACTATTTCTTGAAAGGAATGTAATGTGCGTATTGTGACGGTGAAGATTTGTACACTCATCTAACTTGGTAGCTGTTACAATTGGATAGCCAAGCAATTATTTTGGGTTCGTGTACATCCAAATGTACAAATAAACATTTCTCAAAAGAAAGCTAGTTAGAAGAGGTGTTTTCAATTTTGTATTTTAAATCCAACACTATCATTCATATAAACAGTCACTATACTACCAAATAAAAATAAAACTACCAAAGATTATGAGAAAAGAGAAAAATTAAAATATACAATTAGATTTTCTCTGGAATTTATAGGACAACACCACAGGGAAATCAGGGAATCCTAATCACAAGCTAAGCAGATTAGAAACTACATTAAGCCACGAGATAGATGACAAACAGGTAAGATGTAAGAAATTAAAACAAATCTAAAAAAGAAGGTAATGGGTGTTTAATCAATCTTGCAACAATTTTTCCCTAAGAAAAAATACTGATTTATGACTTGCTCTGTAAATAACGCCTTAAACAGCACCAAATGGACAGTGCAAAGAAAAAAATTTCAGCCTCAGAAAATTTTGCCTTACCAACAAAACTATTTTCCCATAAAGACAAACACTCCTCAAATTAATAGCTATGGCTGAATATCAAACAGAGGAGGGACACTAAGAGAGGTCTCTGTTTATTTATTGCCTTGTTAATAACCATGGGGTATAAGAAGAAAAATTCAGAGGATCTGTGTTTCTTATATTCATTAATAACCAACACTTATTAGACCCAAAACTTGGAGGAAAGCTATTTATGTATTTATTTCTTTAGACACAGGGTTCTGTGTAGACCAGACTGACCCAGCACTCACAGAAATAAGCCACACTTTGCCTCCCATATGCTGGGATTAAAGGGGTGTACCACCATACCTGGCCTGTTTTTAGTTTTTGTGGTTAGGGTGTTGCTCTGTAGCTAAGGATGGCCTTAGAATTAACTATATAAACCAGAGTGTTGGGATTATAGGTGTCTGCTACCACAGCCAACCACAGATACAATTTCATGTAGTACCATTATGTGCTCCTTAAAAAACAGTCAGCAGAGCCCTTCACGACAACTAATACACAGCCACAGGCTGCTGGTGTCTGAAGAGATACCTAGTCTACCTTGGTGCACTTATTCACCAATAAACTACTCTCAAGGCTTCCATGTCACCAGAGTACTTGCAGAGCATAATCTCACAACGATTAGGTGCATTCTTGCAATTTCAGCACCCAGCAGCCAAAATTCAATGGACTTACTTTTCCAGGTGCACTGTGACCAAAGGGATGCTTATGTTGGTGGATGGCTTTGCTAGCCCAAGAGTCACAATGGCTTCATGCAACTGTTTTACTGTTTCAATTTCACCTCTTAAAGCTGCGCCATTTAGGATGTGGAAAAAGGACACGACTGTTGAATCTTTGATAACAACATCCTTCTCTTTCATCTCCTTTAGAATTTTAATAGCATCTACAATGAAGTAACACAAAAGACCCTTAGGTAATTTCATGTAGGGAAAACAAACTGCTATTAAAACAGCATTTCAAGCCCGGCAGGAATGTAAATTCTAGTGTATAATGCCGATTTCAAGTTAATTACTACTTGCATTTCTAAACGAGACTACAATTATAAATCCACAATAGCATGGTTTTATCATTTCCCTGCAACTTTGACTACAAATTATAGATAGGGACCGTGTGCCCACTCTGCACCACATAGCCCTGCATGGTCTGCCCTGTAGCTGTAAGATCCTCCTAAATGGAAGCTTTTATCGTTCAGCACTAACATCTGCTAAATCACACCATGGTTTCTTCAGCAGATGGCTTGTCAGGAGGCCAGATAATAAAGATGTGTTTACACTGTACATACAGCCAGACTAATGGTCTGATACCGATAGGGCCTGTTTGCTGTGTCGATACTAATTAGCCAAGCAGAGCCAATGAAAGCTTTCCAAGGGACTGCATGTTAATACATTAGATTCCTGAAGCCTCATTAGGAAGGCAGAAACAGACACTTTAGAATGTGGAATAAGTGCATTTTTATAATGTTTGTTCTTAATTATTACAAAAACAAAATGTTTCGACCACTCTACAAAAAGTGATTTAAAAAAAAAAAAAAAAAAAGCAGGCTAATTTGTATTAGAAAGCCTTCCTAGAAAAAATGTCAACATTCAAATCAAGTGATTTCCCCTTCCATCTCTTCCAAAAATCAAAGTGTAAGGAGGAAGTTCAATATAAAGCTGATAGGGAAACAAGAACCTGCACTAGGAGATTGGATTATCAAGTGCAAGCATTATATTATTAGGCTTAGGAAAGTTTCAATGAGGAAATTAAAGCATGCAAATCATTGGTGTAATTAAATTTGCTTTTTCAACTAAAATATACATTTTAGTAATGTTACTAAGGGTTAAGACAAAACTGCACAGTTCAGATTCTTATCTATCAGGTTATGTTTACAGGTTTTATGTTCAGCCTTCAGATCTCTTTAAGCAAAAACAAAGCCATTAGTGGAGGCATATAAGCAAATTGTGCCATAAGTCATGATCTTCAAACTCAATCTAAACAGCAATGCTAATAAAAACTAGCTGCAGAAATGCAAAAGGCACTGAGCTGTGCAAATGTAAATGACAAGCTTGCCAATCCATTAAAACTAATGGCCTACACTGTCCATGAAGCTCTGGTCGGATTCACATGCAAATTTATATGCAAAGTGTTCAAGCTCTTTGTAGGACATGATATACCATTAATATCAATTCACGTGTTATTCCAGTGGCAAGGACTGGCATCACATATTTCCTCTATGTCCAAAGGCTTACCTTGGAGCTTGCCATGCTTTGCCAGTACTTTTACAAGGCCTACATACTTGGTAGTGTTGAGAAGAGCAGAAGGATCTAAGCGGTCACTAAAAAATAAGTCACAGTTATATTAAATCGAATAACTGAAAACAGGATAGTCATACTCATTTTATTACTTTCCAAAAGCTAACCAAAACAGTTTGAATTGTTATGATACTGGCCTTGACACCCAACATAAAGTTAACTGCAGCCACATGACTGCAGAAATAAAAACACAGAACCATACCCACTGCCTTGATGCAGAGGAAGACCTGAAGACACTTTGCCTTTACAGCCCTTTTCATGATTCCAGCCTTCACTGTAAACGTTCAAACACCTAAAATGATTTGTTTTCCCTATTATTAAGGAAAACAAAGAATTCTTGGGAACCAACAGAATTTTGTGTACATTATATAGAAAGGGAAACATTACAGCTTGTAAGAAAGTTACCATCGCTACTCCTTGCCTAGGAGAACTATAATGTTTTACTAAATTGAAAAGGCATCTAGAAGGAAGAATGACATAATTAACCAAAGATACTTTCTAGCACAAAAACAAAAAAAAACCCCACTTACAACAAAAGAATTTTTAAAAATTATGTCAAGTCAGGAATATTCAATCCATCAAGGGCATTTTAGAATCCCGCTGACTTGATTCAGTGCCAGGGTACTTACACTTCTTGTTTCAAGTTCAATGCATCTTCTGCATTATCATGTCGACAGCACAAATTTATTAAAGCTGCATAACCACCAATAACCATGTCTGATTCGTATTTTGCTTTTACTTCAAGGGCTTTTTGCATATTCTAAAATAAAAGGATTTAGTAAAAAACAAGAAAATAATACAAGAGTAAAATTATCATGTTTTTTATTATGGTGTTCAGAGTTAGAAAAAGTTAATAGTACTTTAAAATAAATGGTTTCACATCCTTAACCCTGTCTCTGTGTGTGTGTGTGTGTGTGTGTGTGTGTGTGTGTGTGTGTGTGTGTGTGTGTGTGTGTGTAAAAGCCAGTTATAAATATGCAAGGCTTAAAAAGATCTCGTTTACAATTTAAAAATTAGACTACTACAATATTTCCCAAGTCTGACCAACAGTCTGATTTCCAGACTTGTAAATACACAAAATTGAAAAGTTCTTCAGAATAGCTCACTTTACAAGTAATGTAACAAAATCTGTTTTAGAATGTAACAGAGCCATCATGTCATCTCAAAGGTAGTCAGAATATCTCCCCCCCCACCAAAAAAAAATCACAGGCATACGAATAACATTGAATTAGAAACTTGAAAAGTGCAGTGGTAGCCCACACACTGCAGATGCACTGAGATGAACATGAAGTACAGCTGCACGCCTGCAGGAGAAGGCAAGGGACCCTTTATCTCGGAAAGCTTTCTCCTAGCAGGAAAATGGAATTTCAATCCCTGCATTAACAGCCTCGTTATATTTGACTTGCAAATGACTACTGCATGTATCAGTTGCTTGACAATCTGGATATGAGAGACCGGAGCCATGGCTTGAAAGGACATTTGGCATGTATGATAAACCTATCACGGCTGTTACTATCATTCACTTTGCAGATTATCATAAACAAACTACGGCAATCCGAAAACATGCCATTCAAGGTGTCGCTGAAATTAGTTAACCTTTCATTTAATTGCACCGTTCTCAAGCCTGACACATAGTAATAAAGTGTAAAAATCATAAACATTATATTGGGTGTTACTGACTGTGGTCTGTATACGTCACCCTCAGAGCATGAGAGAGAAAGCAAGCTGTGGACACTACCTCCTCAGAGCAGAGCAGCAGGATGAGCTGCTTCAGGGCATCTCCTATAGGCTGATTGTCAGCTCTGAGTTTTTCAAGTGTTGTTTCCATATCAGATGAGGTAAGTTGCAAAGTCTACATGGGAAAAACAAAACTTTACTGTGAAAAAAGAACCACAACCCTAGTCATTTCTCCCTCTAAGCTGGCTTTTTAACTGTCATAAATGCTGCAAGGAATATTAATCATGGGGTCTGCAAGAGGGATGGATTCCAAGGGTTTATGATTCCCAAGATTATATGCAAATCTCCTAGACTGGTTGGGTTTTCTGAGATGGAAAACAGTTTTACCAACTCAAGTAAACAGGGTGACTTTATGGGAACATTATTTGGAATTCTCATTAGATGCAGTTAAAACAAAACAAAATAAAACACTACTTACTTTCTGAGAATCTACCTTCTCTTTGTCAACCAGCACCTTAACATCCTAAAAATAAGAATTTAAATTAGTACAGAATTAGAAAACATGGAAACAAAACACCAAAAAACATTAGTGAATGTCACAGGCAAATTTTGCAAGCCTCACCTCATTTTAATGCTACCTTTCTAACACTGCAAAAACCACTGCAATTCATGTTTTAGATGTTCCCTTCAACATGTAAACAGTCTCCACTAACAATAACAGCTTTATTTTTATTCTTGTTATTGGAACAAAAAAATTCTATAGCTCCAAATTAAATTTAAATGAGAATTTAGCAGGTCTCTATATATAGATGAAGCATTTAACAAAGTTGGTTGCTTACACTCACACACCTTAATCAATTCAGGAACGTGGTAGCTATCCAGCAAATTACGAATGCCTTTGTAGATGTTTTCAGGAACTTTAAAATCCTGTGAGAAGGAAAGAGATGGGGGCAGAGAAAACACAAGAGTTTTAGACAATGCAACTGAAATTTGTGTAAGATAAATTATCTCAACATAATTTAAGTCTCTAACTCTTGCATGCCATTGAGAAGTGGTCTGGTTATACTTAAAAGCAGCAATTTCAAATATAATAGATACGTCAGGAAGAACAGGCATTATATAGCAAAAATGAAACAGTACCATCTTCTTCAGCTGATGGAAGTATTGTCTTAAAAGCTCCTCCTTGGCCTGTACCTCTGAGTCACGCATGCTGTCAATCAAGTGATAAAGGAAATAGCCAACAGCTTCTGTGGAAAAACAACAGGAGAAAGCATTCTACTGAAATCACCGAGACTGTCATGTTATCAAGATTAATTTATAAGAAATCATTTTGGTGTGAGATGTCACCCTGATGAGAGGCTCTGAAATGGCAACAATGATCACTGAGGCATAGAGATTATGTGGTTTGGGAGCACATAGCTAACTGGTGAGTGAAAGGAATATTAATTATTTTCAGGCCGAGTGACAGCTCTTCAGTACAGAATTTTACTTCAATCTATTTTTCCACCACTCTGTGACAGAAGTGGTCCTGCCCAAGGCCTTACCCCATCTCCTGTCCAAAGCACAGGTAGTGCGTGTAAATAGATGTCGCCACGTATTTCTATACTCGTGTTCTGTGCACAATATTTTGAAAATTAGAAATGATTGATAATACTGAGCATAGGAAGTTAAAACTGTTAATGAGCAGATACAGTAATCCCATGGACAGCTGCCTATTAGCCAATGAAAAACCAAGATTAACAAAGATGTTTTGTAACAACAGTAATTTTTTTATGCATTCAAGCATAAAATTCATAGGGCCATGTGTTAATGCCTGGAGAAGAGGTTTGAACTTTCAACAAGGGTATTTTCTTCTTCTTTTTTGGGGGGTGGGGATGGAGATTTTTGAGTCAGGGTGTCTCTGTGCAGCTTTGAAGGACAGAAATCAACCTGCCTCTGCCTCCCGAGTGCTGGGATTAAAGGCATGCACCACCACCGCCCAACTCAACAAGAGTACTTTCTTATAGAAAACTATATAGTGCCAACTTCATTGAATGCCTGAATTAGTCTTCTAGGTACAAAGTTATATTTAAGTGAAAACTCTATATAAGACATTCCTGACTTTATGCAGAATTAACCACGCCCACAGGACGCTGAAATCACAGACCCTGAGTCACTGGCATCCGGCCTTCTCCCCAAAGAAGCATCTGGGACCCTGCCATGACCCTCAAAGGTTCCATATTCTATCTTAAAAAAATAATAAACCACACAGCTTAGCAATCGATCTCAAAATGTAGGTTTTGATACTGATTATCAGAGTCAAATTTTACTTTCAAAATCAGAGTGTTCACTGCTATAATCCTTCTAGGCCATCATTACACAGAAGAATGAGCTTGTGGGTAAGTTACAATCAATCTAAATAAAACACTACCTGATGATGCTGAAGGCTCTCGGCAGTAACGTCCATCCTTGTACAACATTTCTGTTATCTGGTAAGACAAAATCCCGCATTGCAGAAGAGGAGCAAAGAAAAACAAGTACAATGTGAAATTAAATTTTTGAAACGATAAAGCCTGTCCCTAATGAGGCAATATTCTGTGTCACAGTAATCCCACCCACCCCACTACACAGATCATTTAGGTTTTAAATAGTAGGTTTTTCTTCTAAAATTACAAAGCCATAAGAAGGAAAGTGCAGTATCTTATGAAGCATTTAAAACTAATTCTGGTAACCAGAAAATTCCTTACAAGGCTCAGAGGCCACTCAAAGTGGAGCAAATAGTAGGGAAATACTAAGTAAAATGTCCTGGAACAGAAAATAATATGTACTTTTTATTTCTCAGTCACATTTTTGTCATTCACTTAAATGAGTTTAAAATATGAGTCAAAGATTCAAATGTGTTTGAATTCAGACTCTTATCAATCCAATTCACAAACACTAAAATTATACACAAATTTATTTTTCAACATTAGTTCTATCACAATTTTAACTTAAGAAAAATCTAAGCATATACTTTATAATCACAATTAATATATAACTATGGAACTGACTGGTAACCATGAACAGTGTTTGACCCCATAAATCTTCAGGGGTGAAGACTGAGCAGAAGCATACAACAGTTGTCCGAAACGCTAAGTCAGCACTGCCATGTGTAGTCTACAGCTAAGCCTATCCGGGCAAACAAAATTAGTGTTCATAAAGTCAAACTTCAGTTACTTGTATTGTTAATTGGCTAATACAGACACAACTGATCACATCCACCATGAAAAGCATGTTTCACTAATGGCCATCCAAAGGGTAGATAAGATTGGAAAGAAAAACAGCCTTCTATAGGCTCTATATTAGACAACACACACAGAAACTGTAGCTGCACAAAGGATGTGAGACAGCTGTAGCATTTATGAACAAATCTGAACAGACACATTTAATGAATGAACCAGTGAATGTCTCCTTGGTCAATGAATTGTTTCAATAGATAACTAAATAATAAAATTAAGTATAAAGTCTGAATGGCAGCTGTAGTAATACTAGATACAGAACTGAATGAAACTCTCTCTACACACACACACACACACACACACACACACACACACACACACACGTATATTATATAAATATATAAAATAATTGGGCCTGATTTGTCTAACATATGCAAGGCCCTGGATGCAAACTTAGCACCAAACATAAAAACACAACAAATTTAAACTGTGGATTTTAGTGTATATTCTGATCTTCTTGGGCTCAAAATTTTCATGCAATCATTAACTGTTCTAGCATAAAAACCAGCTGACTGGTTTTTATGGGTTGGCATACATACCAGTTACATACAGAAATACATACAAACAAATACAAATGGATGTTTAAAAAAAAAAACTGGGCTAGAGATGAGTTCAGTAAACAAACACCCACTCAGGAAATGTGAGGCACCACCAAAAAAATTATTAAGCCTGTAAGATCAATTGTCACCACAATAATTGTAGAAGTTTTTGTTTTGAAAGAGAAAAATCTTAGGAAGAACTTAAGTCAAAGACTACTTGAATAACATTTTTCCTGCTGTTTTAAGACAGCAGGAAAATATCAAGACTTTTAATCCATTAGTTTGTAATAATATATAAGAAATGTGTGAAGCTATTAAAACTTGCTCTTGATGGGTTCTTCTTGAATCACATTATTTCAGTATTAGGAATACTTACCTTGCTCCAAAGATCTATATTCATAGACCTGTAGAGGGCAGCAAAGGATTAAAAATAAGCTCAGAGGTTCAAAAAACATTTTAAATCAAAATGTATCAGTAATTATGTAATATGTAAAAACAAAACAAAAACCAGCCAATGCTTTAATAAGTAAATTTAATAAGTATCAAATTGAAACTTTCCAAAATAAACTTTGTTTTGGACAGGCACCACTAAAAAGCCACCTCCACGTGCTGGGGTCCAAGTCCAAAAGGGCAGGGTTATTTGCATGTGCTCCAAGTATCTGACTTACTTGTAACGGGGAAACCGGCAACTTGGACTGGAGAAAGTGACTACCTTCACTGAGTGATCATTACTACTGGGGTGCTAATGGGTAATTACGCCTTTGGACATTAACTCCCCGAAAAAGCTAGAATCTAGCTGGGGACACACAACCTGAAGTATAATAGGGGAACCCCCATGAGGTACATTCTGTAAAATACTTCCAGTGTCATAAAAGAAAAAGGTATTCCAGAATAGGGAAAATTGAAAATAAATGGCAATATCTATTGCTGAACGGACTCTGTACAAAAAGGGCTAAATATGAAATAGGTCACAAACTTTAAAATGGAAACATAAATTATATTAGCTAAAAATAGTTCAGCAATGCCTAACTCCCTAAAACTATTACACAAGACTGTCCTTTAGTTTACATACTGAAATTTGGAATGCTAATTAAGGTCAAATAATTCTGAAAAACCCATTTCTCACATATATATACTTCTCTCTCTCTCTCTCTCTCTCTCTCTCTCTCTCTCTCTCACACACACACACACACACACACACACACACACGCACGCAGTAAAAAATGATGAGACAAAAAGCTAAATGAGCTATGGCCTATTTAAATGAGCCCCCATTTTCAGACCAGGACAAGAGTGCTGGCTTCTCCATCTGAGCTCTGTGTGGGTGTCCAGAGGCAGTATACTGCAACTGAGGCTGAGGAAGCCATGCTTCTGTGCTGACTTTACAGAGTGGACAATGCCAGATTTTCATGAAGGTACTGAAGGATAGCCTCTACTAAACATGAAGAAAGAAGAAAGACATTGAGGATGGATGGAGAGATCCAATGTGAACTAACCAAAAGGACCTCCAGGATGAAGGTTAAAGGAGAAGCCACGGGAAAGGACAGCCTGTGGTGCACAGCACATAACTGGCCAATGCCACGGGCCACCGCCACTGGTACCTACACACCGTTTTAGAGCAAGGTATTGATTTGTCTCACTATTTGCCCTCTGTGAACTGGCAGAACGTTTCCTTCCCCCTGTACTTGAAGTGATGACAACATGCATGGAATTTTCTTAAATGTTTGAGGAAGGCTAAAGTGAGCCTGCATTTGGTCACAGGCTCCCCAAATATATTTATTGAACCTTATGCTTCTCAGGACTGACCTTTCTGACCTCCCTGGAAAAGGCTTTTATTGGCTTTTTAAAAAAAGCGGAAGCCTGACATGTTCAGATCAGTATCTCCAGGGAAACTATTGCTTTGTCCTTATGGCCAGTTCTTTTCAGTCATTCAAAATTAATTATAAATTGTCGAGCACATATAAAGTTGGCACAATTATAGAGGAACTCAGGGGAAGAAGGATTTACATCAATGTCAGGACAGCAGGGAGCTTCAGGAAGACAACGTGAACAGAGGAAGGATATGCAGACAATCTTACAGAACCACAGACATTCTGTTTCCTACACTCAGTGGGTGACAGGTGTGTTTGTTATATATGGTGCATTCAACATTGGGATACTCACAATTAAAAAGTGTCATAGAGCTGGGCAGTGGTGGCATACACCTTTAATCCCAGCACTAGGGAGGCAGAGGCAGGTGGATCTCTAGGCCAGCCTGGTCTACAGAGTTACAGGACAGCCAAGGCTATTACACAGAGAAACCCTGTTTCAAAGCAAAACAAGTGAAACAGAAATTTCCCAAGTCCTCACAACTAATAAAACTTTGGACCCATTCTGAAGCCGTGTAGGATAGCTATGAACAAATAGGTCTTGCTTCTTTTCTGCTCACAAAGAAAATAAGTTTCTGAGAAGGTAGAATTGTTAAACAGAACATGTTTAAAAACCACACTGGTGCCATTTCTGTTGAGCACTGACTGCAGGTTTTAAGCAAGCTTTTTCTAGAGAGATGATGGAATCTGGGAAAACAACCTGTAACAAAACATTAACATTGCTTCTGTCAATGGAGTCAGAAATGTCTAGGTGACAATGACAATGCTGTTCTGTTCTTCAGCCATGGCTGCTGACTGCTGTGCACATTAGTCCTTCAGGGTCTGTACAGTAAAAATGGAAAGGGAGCCAAACCAGACACAAACTTCCTATTGGCCAAGAGGAGCAACAGTGTGAGGCAGGAGACAGAGAAACAAAAGCAGTGATTTGGGTTTTCCCCCATTATTTCACTTTCCACACCAATTAGGAAGTAGGAGGAAACACCTCATCCCACCTCTCAGTTCTGGTGAGATTAGGACATCATACTTTACTGCCCAAACACACTAGAAACTACTGTCCAGTTAGGTCCTGGACCTACTGTAACTACTAAGGTTTTACTAAAGTGAAACCTAATGGTCCTTGCATCCCTGGGGAGTTCTCCTAGAACACTGAAGCTTTCTACCAGAACAAGTTGTCTCGGAGTGCATAAGCCCAAACCTAAATTGCTCTCTGGCTTTCTGCTGTGTGACATGATCACTCCCTCTTACTTGTTCTCATCATGATGTGGTGTGTCATCACGGGCTCCAGCCAAGAAAGCCCTCACCAGGACCAATATGGCATGAGCACACAGGCCCTTGAACCTCTACCCAAGAGCTCTTCTCCGTAAGGGTGGCCTGTGTCAATATCTCAGTATAGTAACACATGGGGGAAGTTCATTAATTTTCCTTGATCATGTAAGACAGTAGTAGCACACACAGAGTAGAGCTATTACAATCGAATACAGAGTAATCTACATATGCATGCAAATCGCTTCTTTCTTTCTGTGAAGAGAAATGTATCTGTATTCCTTAGAAAAGAAAGGTAATAGAAAGATTGTCCAAGCCTGATTCAACTGAGAGTTAAGAACCTGTCTCAAAAGTAGTTTTCATCATTTGATCAATCATCTATTGATCACAAGAACAATGGCAATCAGTCTAAAGACAGACAACATTGAGGTTGATAATCTTACCTCTTAAAGCCAAGAATTAGGCTGCTTCTCAAAGAATTCACTGGTAAAGGCAATTCATTTGATTGCACTGCAAAAAAAAAAAAAAAAAAAAAACCTCCTGTCACATCTCAGACCAAGCAAATAAAACAACCCACACTGACTGACCCGCTTACCTACCTTTTCACTTCCACCTGGGAGTTACTTAAAAAAAAAAAATAAGCCTCGTGTAAAGTTACTTAATGAGGCATTACATATATTTCTAACAAAACATCCTTTAAAGATAGCCTTTTGCTTTCTTTTCATCAAAAAGTGAATTTGTAATTATTCCTTAATATAAACAATAATTACTTGAATCACCTGGCTACATAACTGAAATATGTTACTAGGCACTATGGCACAGTAAGGAAATTAAAAACTGACTTATCCTTATCAAAGACAAAAGTTATGTTCTAAGAGCTATGTTGGGTCCTGGTGAACCATTCACTTTGCCTTTCCATTTTCCACCGAGACACTTTGAGAACAGCAGCTAAGCACAAGACAGGCAGGTTCTTCCTCTGCTGTGCTGCCAACACCTCAGCCCTTTAATTCTGAGTGTTTGTTTGCTCTACCTTGCATGTGGCATTTCACAGTCCACAACTTGGAATGTTTCAATGCTGATTGCTAAGGTTGATTTTTCATGTAAACTACTTTCTGACCAGGCAATGGTAGTGCACACCTTTAATCCCAGCACTCGGGAGGCAGAGGCAGGCTGATCTCTATGCGTTCAAGGCCAGCCTGGTCTACAGAGTGAGTTCCAGGGTAGCCAGAGATACACAGAGAAACAATGTCTTGGGAGGAAAAAAGAATTGTAATTAATTAGGGGCTAGAGAGAGGACTCAGCAGTTAAGAGCACTGAGTGTTCTTCCAGAGGACCTGGGTTCAATTCCTAGTGGCCACATGATGGCTCACAACTGTCTATAACTCCAGCTCCAGGGGATCTGACACCTTCAAGCAAAGATACATGAAGGCAAATCACCAATGAACATAAAATAAAAATAAATGAAATCATTAAAAAGAATATGCTGGAAATGACAAAGTTAAAATCAGACTTTGCCTCTGGCTCAAAGGAGACCTTGACCCAATCACCCACCGTCACTGTGCCTATCTGTCGGGGGAACAGGCCATCTGTGAGGAGCATTTGCAGAAATTCATACTTTTAAATGCTCAGCAAGCATTAGCTGTGCTTTTTGTTAGCCAAATCTGGGAACAGCTGCAAATTGCTAACCAGAAGTCACCTCAATTTCAGAAAACTGAAACAGATTTGTCCCGTGTCACCCACAAGCTCATGAATGACAAAACAGAACCCACTCTTTGGTTTACCACACGCCCAACTACCACTCTAACACCATGGCATCTTCAACCTCCTTCCAAGCTTAGAGTTACTTCCAGGGTTGCCATAAGTTCAAGCTACACACTGGCTTCTCAATAGGACCTTAACAAGGTAACAAACTGAAATGGTTCTTGCTCGCACTGGACAAACTATGGTGTATATACTTTCAACAGCAACTGAAGTGAACACCAGATATACTTCTTATGTAGAATACTTACAAAGTGACAAAACGTTCTGTAAGTTCCCATTCATTGCTTCCCTTCGCAGTTCGGCCTGGACTAGCTTATTACTTTTCAGTAGACATCCATTTTCCTGGGGATAAAGCATACATCAATGGCTATGTTCTTCAGCTAACAATATTTCATCTGCCATTCTAATTTCCTGCTTTTCAAATATTTTAATCATCATCTTCCAAGATAATGTATGATGGGAGATGTTATTCTGTAAATATGTTTCTCATACTGGTTAATGAATAAAGCCGCATTGGGCAATAGGAAAGCAAGATAGGCGGGGCTAGGAAACTAGGAGGAAAGAGGAAGTAGTAAGGAGGAGTCAACATGGAGAGCCCGGAGAGGTAGAATGCCAGCCACTCTGGCCAGTAAGATGAGCCATATGGAAATACTTAGAACAGTAGAAATGGGTTAATCATTAAGACAGAGCTAGCTGTAACAAACTAGTACCTGGCCAACAGCCTTATATCAAATACAGAGTCTCTGCGTGTTATTGGGGGCTGGCGTGGCGGTGGGACCAGGCAGGCTGGTGGAAAATATACACGCTACAATGTATTATCTTTTAAAAAAAATAATCTGAAATTATATATAGCTGAGTAGTTGAACCTTGGCAAAAAGAAACTTTGTGCTGGTGTGCCAACGCCCAAATAAGCACCATCAAGTCAGGTGGTGATCTGGTCACATTTTTCCTACTCAAGACACAATCCTCTCATTAGCAAAGCCTCAGCACAGAACTAAAATGGTAGTTGAAAAGAAACACATATTTTTACTTGATGTGTATGGATTTTGCTTGCATGAATGCCTGGGCAGCCCAGAGGAGGGTGTCAGCTCTGCCGGAACTAGAGTTACAGTCACAGATTATGGGTGCTGAAAATTAAACTTGGCTCCTTGAAGAGCAGTTAGTGCTCTTAACCACTGAGCCATCTCTCTAGTCCCACTAAAACAGTATTTTGACATACATTATGAAATATCTATAAACTATCACACAAGTATTAAACTGATTTTTACAGTTACATAATGCTGTTAGATACCCACTTCTTCCAAGGGATTCCTTATTTAAACACACTCACATATAAAAGGAAAATGTTAAGAAAAATTGATTACCTAAAATATGAGAGTATCTAAAGGAATCACCTATGGATGACTTTTCAACTAATAAGTCTCCACGTATTAATGAATGACATATATAATATTGTCATATTGTTACATGATAAAAATAATTTTTAATGTGTAGCTAAGTGTTTAAAAACACAGTAATACCATAAGGTCTATTAAGTATTTAATAGTATGGTTGTTTCTGAGCCAATAATACTTAATGCTGAAATTTTAACAATTAACACAAAAGTTAATTGAAATAAGAATAAGTGTAATCAAAGTTCAGGCAAGTTTACAAGTTAGATCTAATTTTCTCCTAGTCCTGGAAAAACAGAAGTAGTCAGAAGACAGCAGTGTAACCTCAGGCTGTATTTCTGCAAAGGATAAATTATGGAGGTCACTGTTTACCAGCAATTTCTAACATAAAGCATGTGCAACATGAGGTCCATAGCTTCTGAGAACCAAGGAAGAGAGCAGGGGAAATGGAGCTAGCTGATTGGGCAGACTCTAAGTCCGAGACTGGGCCCAACATGCTAACATATGCCTACTGTCCCAGCACACAGGAGGCGGGGACAACCCAGTCCCCACAAGGCCCCTATCCTCCCCTGAAAAAGGAAGTGGGGAAGATGAAAGTAAAACCACTCAAGATATAACTCCCAAGTTTTGGGTTTTGTTTTTGGTTTGTCTGTTTGTTTGTCAAGATTCTCTGTTTAACACTCCTAGCTGTCATGCTGGCCTCAAACTGAGTTTGAGATCTGCCTGCCCCTGGCTCCTGAATGGTGGAATTAAAAGTTGTGTGCCACCATCATCTGGCTTAAAAATGCAATTCTTGTATGGTACAAGTCCGATTTCTTTTAAACTCTTTATTTCACTGTTTTATGTGTATGAGTATTTTCCAGCATTCATGTCTATATACCACGTATGTTTCATGCAAGTGGAGGTCAGAAGAAAGTGTCAGCTCTCCTGGAGCTGGAGTTACATTTGGATGCTGGGAATCAAATCTGGATCCTCTGCAAGAATAGTTAAGTACTCTTACCTGCTGAGCCATCTCTACAGCACCAAAGCCAACCCTTCAAAACACAATCACAATACCTTGCCTCATCTGGCACAGTGAAAAGCATGGCAGGAACACAATGTTTCAAAGCCCAGCAAAGATCATTTTTCAAATACAGAATAATATACTAATAACATATTTTAAAAATTTCATAAGAAAAAAATTGTTTAAAAAAAAAAAAGAAAGAAAATTACCATTTCCTAGGGGATACCAAGGAGTGAACCTTTTTAATGTTTCTGTATCAGGAAAGTCTTATCAACACATAAGAACATAAGAACTATATATATATGAGACCACTTTTTAGTTCTCCACTCATGGTGCTTTATTTTCTAATGATAATGAAACACTAGGGAGAAAGCATTTTCTCAGTTATGCCATTAAAGGCACACTTGTACCCACCTGCAAAGCAGCTCGAACTGACTCTACATTATCAAAGCATCGAAACACGTAATTTATGTATGTGTCCTGATCAGGGTCTACTCCCAATTCAATCATTATTTTGAGGATATCCATTATTCCTATGAGATAAAACACAGCAGGACAGAGATGAAGAATTTAGAATTCAGGGAAGTCATAAGGTTTAGCCTGGTTATTGCCCAGCAATTTGTCTATCTAAAAAACAAAACACTGTACCAATTAAAATATCCAAACTCTAGGGAAATAGATATGATTTACCTGGGCCACTCTCACCTACTAAGACTGCCTGTCACCTAACTGCTGTAGTCAATCAAATATGTTCACCTTATTTGGAGACAATATTCTACTATTTGAAAAATGAGGATCCGCTATTTTACCCGAACTCAACTAGCACTTTTACTTCCAGGGCTGTCCTCCAGACAAACAACCCCTTCATAGCCTTACTGTACTGTTGTTGAGACAGGGTTTCTCTATGTAGCCCTGGCTGTCCTGGCACTCTCTCTGCAGACCAGGCAGGCATCAGACTCAGAGATCCACCTGCCTCTGCCTCCCCAGTGCTGGAATTAAGGTACTACTATGCTCAGCTCAACCCTGTATAGTCTTATCTTTATGCTTCCAAACTACATCAAAGGGACCTTGGTCCAAGTTCCCAACTACTCTCATGTACACCTGCCTGCTGAAAATACTCTACACAGTGACATGCTGCAGAGAATGGTAGTAAGAGGCGTCTAAAGAATCTTGCTGGAGGCTGGTGACACTGAAATCCCTGTCTCATATTCAACAGCAATGTGATCGTCCTGTTACTGAAAACTCAGTTCAATTTTATCTAGACTCCATCTCCTGAGGCTCTTCTCATTCCTTGCTAGGCAAGCACTCCTGAGCAGCTGCAGCCTCAGTAGTGTCAACATCTTCCCACCAGTTTATACTGGCCGTTCCAGGTTCATTTCACTGGTAAGAATGTGACTTTCTATCTAATCTTACATGCAGTGACAGAAACTATCCAAAAGCATACAGCCCCTTGACTGTTCCATGCAAGACTACCCAGTCACTTTCCTATCTTCAGGACCCCCAGAAGAGGAGGTCTAAAGAGCGCAGATGGCTTTTAAATGCCGAAGGACAACTGCCACTCCTGTACTATCAAGTCAGCACCTCCAATAAATCATAGGCTTCTGTGTTTTTCCAAGTAAAACTTGGATTGGATTAAAAATCTTGTTCCCAATTTTAAGATATCCTTAATCTAAAACCTGATGTCTAATTTCCAAAGGACAGCTAAGAATGTTGCTAGAACAGTGTAACAGATACCGAGTGGCAATGATATGAAGCAGTATTACAAAGTGCAGAAATCATGTTGAATCCTGACATAGTGACAGCATCTGTGGCCAGCAGTCCCTAGGCCCACTGGCTCTCAGTTTCCTCAGTAATGTGAGCTCACAGCACAGCATCCTCAAATTCTCCATTGTGAGATCTGAAGGAAAGGCAGATGCACGACAAGCCCATCTCCCACAAGCTCACTCACTCTAGCTAGAAAAATGTCTTGTTCTTTTATGGTTACTAACAATTAATCTATTAGCCAACACAAAGGATAGATATTACAATATGGTGCCATCAGGAAACTTACCTGATACACAGACGTATCAAAAGGTACCAAAATTATTTTCCTACCTGTATAAAGATAAAGAATACTAACATGCCCAAGCATCTGATCAATGCTTAAGTGTTCTGTGCTGCAGAATACTAGGTTAAAGGTGACTCCATGCTTTCAGAACTAGAGGATATACAAAGAGTTAATCAACTCATATTGTTTTCACAAAGACTTTTCTAAAAAGGATTCAGAGACTTTTACAACCAGGAACAATTAGGGAATACTTGTTTCACTATTTCCTTTAAACCAGAAGACAACTATATATTTAAAATAAAATTGCAATGTGAAAGTATGCTAAAAGCACTTTTTTTGTTGTTTGTGCATTTTGTTTGTCACCCAATGTCACACTAACAACTCTGCATCTCATTCCAAAGCACATTATACTGTGAGATAAAATGAAAAAAGACCATTTTTGTTTCCCCAAGGGGGAGGCACTTCTGTTAAAAGCATCTTTTTATGAGATACTCTTTCTGATTACCAGTAATGCAAACCAAAGAATTAGATACTGTGCTCTAAAATTTAATATTTGTTCCATTTTACTCCTATCCTATAGACATCCCATGTGTACAGGGAAAGTATGCTAAATGCTTAAATGTACTTAAGAAGCTGAAGTCTGAGCGTTTCTGTCCTTCAATCAGAAGGCTGTCAGGGCACGAGCACTACTTTACAATACATACAACTTTCTCTGCCTTTCCTCCTGGAGCTGAGCTCGGGCAAGAGCAGGCTGGCGGGCAGAGGAAATGGCCGCACTCTCTGCTTGATGAACTGCATTATACAGACCTTCACCATGGCTAGATAAATTATTTACAACTACACTCACAAATTTGAATACCTGCTTAAGAGGTGAACTAAGAAATGAAATTACAGTGAAAACCACCCCCTTCAGTATTATCTAACACGATCCTCGTGATATCTAATTCTCATAAACAGGCGTGCTCTTAAAGAATTCAAACAGATGTGTGTTCACTCTGACCAACTGTGACCCCATGAAAGGGAAGCCTCACCTTCAACATTTTTTGTTTTCTGATGTCCAGCCATCAGTGGCCAGAAGTAGTGAGGGCGGATAGGAAAGCCTTCTTCCTTCAAGGCCTGCAGCACTGCTTTTGCCAAAGCTGAAAAACAAACCATCGTGTGTCACCAGGCGACAGCAGAGGAACTTCCTGAAGCTGCTGGTCAGAGCTACAAAGGATACAGTACCAGTTTTGTTGGCCAGCAGGGCACAGTGCAGGGTGAACTGCAACGAAGAGCTGTGTAGCTTGGCTTCCTTCAGCTTCTTACAGTAGTCTATGAGCTTCTCCGCAGGCTGAGGGAAAAGACGCCGAGTCAGACAGCCAGCCAGAGGCTGCTGACCACTTCACTCCCTGCAAACAGCCCATCACTTCGCAAAGGCGAAGTCTCAGTTCCTCCCTTTCTATCCAGAAATCTTCATTGCTAGCTAAAGTTTCAGGTTGTTTACCCCCAAGCTCATCTCATGAGTTTTCTACTACTCTAAAGCATTTCCTCTCACTGACCGTATCCATTGACACGCAGTGCCGCAAGAAGAAACTGCCAGATGTAGTCATGCTCTCTTCCTTTGACATGGGTAACGCTAATAAAATCTGGAATGCAGTATCTTCCAACTTTTCAGTGACTAAAAGTAAAATGAGGTTCATTGCATCTGGAAAGAAAACAAAGACATCTGTTGTTACTAAACTGAGTGGTTGATACTAATGAAAAGGTAGGGCCAACAACATGGTTTGGTAGACAAAGGCACTTGCTGCCAAGCTTTATGAGCTGAGGTTCAGTCCCAGGAAGAATCAATATAACTCTTGCAAAATTTTTTTTATTTTAAAGAAAAAAATTAAGAACTGCAAACACCAAAAGAATATATCCACATATACAATAAAGTGCTTCCTAATACCATGTCGCTGGAGCACTTGATTAACTCACATACACTTAGCATATTACACTGACCAAGAGTCCTATGTTACCTCCCACAATCCTCTACTGTTCAGAAGTAACAAGCTGTACCTTTTGTACCATATAAGAAATAGTACTCTAGGTACTCACAAGTTATGTAGATAAAAATTTAAGTACCTGGAATGTATCTTTTTTCATAGGTAACCTTTTCCAGGATTTGTGAGACATACTGAGGATATCCAGCCTTACTAAAGGTGACAATGATTTGCAATAGATCACGGTCCGTAAGATAATGATCTGACTTCTCCACTTTCTCCAGAGTCTAAAGATGGTTGTAGAGAATGAAGTGAAAAATTAGAAGTAGTAAAGCTAAATAATAAAATTCAATATCCTAATCCAACAGTAACCATCACATATCAACATCAGAGTATCCAACTAAGAATTTCCTTTGAATATTACTCTTTACAAGACATCTTTAAAACTGACACAGCTATGTTTTCTTGCTTTACGTAAAATGTAACACAATGACTTCAATATTGACTCACACAGCACGAACCATACCTGTTTAACATGGTCAATGTCACCCTTCTCAGCATATACATTCAACAGGGCCAGATATGTGTCTGGCCCAGGTTCAATGCCAGCCTCTTTCATCACTGTGAGAATATTTTCTGCATTCTCCATATCCCTATAAATTATTTCAAGAAAATGTAAGATTGCTGAATATAATTTCTCAGTCTAAAACATATTGCTTAAACTTACTAAATTCACTAATTTTAAACACTACTTGGAATTTTACCCAAAAGGGACAACTACTCATTAAATTGGTTACATATTTCTGAAATACTAGAAACCATAAATATCTGAAATGTTTACCGGTAACTTCATCCCCCTATGTAATAACTGCATAAAAACTAAGGAACCTTCTTAGCAATGCAAGGAACACAGGTTTACCTAAGAACAACATATTATTCATATGTGAAAAGTAAAAACGCTTCCTAGATTAGTAAACTTTAAATCTAATTACCTCCATTCAAGCCCAATTTTTAATATTGAGTAATTGTAAATTTTGTAACACATTTCACAGAGTTATAAAAACGCCAGTGTGCTCCACCTCATACCAGATTGTCTGGAGGAATAAACATGTCCTTTGAGTCTTCGACATAATTTTCTAGCACTAAAACCTTGTAGACTAACCCTGACCCAGGTGGAAAATTACCCAGCTCTTGCGTGGCCTGTAACAAGAGCACTGAATACTGCCTCTGTGATGGGAAGGTCCTTCGTTTTCATAAATCCGAGGATCTTGCTGCAGTAAGAGAAGTGACATTTATCAATGACACTCGCAATGCAACTATGAACTAGGTCTTGAGTTATTTTTGTTTAGCATAACATGTCCTTGTTTAAAAAAAAAGTGAAAAATAATCCCCTTCTCATGAAATTTTATTCCTTAAAGTATCAATAATTTTGAATACTCTTGTTGAAACTACTAACTAAGCTAGGACTGCGGCCTCACACGTGTGAGAGGCCCTAGGCTCGATCTCCAGCAGGGGGGGTGAGGGAAATGATAACTAATTTGGTAGGAAAAAAAAATCAATTCATTTAGTTAAAAATAACACTATATAATGAAATTCACTCCTTATTTCCTAAGTTTAATTTAAAATGGCAATACATTTTTATAAGCAGAGAAATACTGCAGTTGATTTTACCTCAAAAGAAAATATTCCTACTTTTATAAACAAACAGTTTAAATGGCTAAGGATAGCTTCCTTAGAAAATAGTATTTTTAAAAAAGTAAATCCAGCTTTGTGTAATAATTTATACTTATGTTCTAACTATAATAGCAACTTTTGTTTCTTCTCTTTTCATATAGTAATCTCATTTTATTTAAATCTTATTACTAAATTTGCTACATTAAAATACTTCTGAAATGATTATCTTTATAAAGAGTAAATTTTCAAAAAGGTAGATAATTTTAGAATTATACAACTTGCAAATCTATCTGTATAAAGGCACCTTTAATGATGATGAAATGGTTTGTCAGGTAAAGGAGCTCAGGACCAAGCCTAACAACTGGGCTTTAACCCCTGAATGGAGCCCTAGAATCCAAGTTGTCACCTTGATTTCCACATTCATGCCCACACAGAAACACAAAATAAATAAAAAAAAAAAAAAAACAAACTAAGAAACAACCCACATTTCTAAGAGATACAGACCTGGCACCTTCAATGTCTCCGACATCACAATAGGCAGCAATCAGCCTCTGGTATGTTACCTGCCAATGAAATGGATGGCTTAACATTGTCATATGTAACATTCTTTGGGAAACAGCAGAAGTGGATTTATGGCTGTTCAGCATCCACAACAGCAACTACCTACTCGGTTTGGTTGAATGTTTGCTCTCTCCATCTTTGCCAGGAAATCAGTAGGTGAGAATTTGTATTCATTTTGAAGATACACTTTAAGTAAAGCATTGTAATGACTGACATCATACACGGTACCTATAAAAGAAATTTAAATCCAATGTATAGAAAAGCATTTACCATCTCATCCTTCATACAGCTAAACTGCAGACACTGATAGCTGCTCACTTATGAACCAGTACCGTCTTCATATGAACACACCGACAATGCCTCTGTATTTAAAGGTAAGAGAGGCATTCCTATATAAAGCAGTTCTTACTATGCTGCAGAGAACTGTGACAATTCCTGTATAAAGTAGAACTGTTGACAATTTTTCTTAATCTTTACCAGGTCACCCAAAGCCTTTGCCTGAAGGACCTGTTCCTCCTTTAGTCTGAACACCATTTTCAGTCTGCTAGCATCATTTACCCAATATTCTAACATCCTTGTCTTCTTCCTATGCAGATACTAAGGTCATATATGTTAGAACTACCATTCAGCCTACTTTGCAAATGACATTATTTTTGGCATTGCAGGATGACTCTCTCACCTACAAAGGTGTTGGGCTGCTATCATTGAATGCACATGACCTTCAGGTCATAGATTAGGCAAACTTAAATGAATAATACGCTGTACTTAATTACCATGAAACATTTTATTCTTAGTTAATTAATTGTATGTGGCATAATAGCGGTCATTATCTAGGATCAGGTTTTAAGATTGTAGGCAGTTATATTAAATAAATTCTTCCTTGTTTTCCATCTATATAAAATACTATTTTTTCAGGACCTATGCTAAGGGATCTACACATAATTGCTTGGTTATCTTCACAGCTTTCAGGCAAATACTTTTAGTGATCTCACTTTACAGATAAGGAAGACTGTTCCTTCCAACTGTCTAAAGCCACACCAGTAACAAGAGATTTCAATCTCAAGCATAAACTGAGGCCACTCTCTTTTTCTGTTGATTTTGGGTCTTGCTACATACCCTCTGATTGTTTTAGGATCTGCTACCTAGACCAAGCTAGCATCAAATTCTGTAGTGATCCTTCTGGCCCTGCTGATCAAATGCTGGGATTATAGGCATCACCACCAAAAGGGGTCTAAAGTCTTTTCAGTTCTGTAACATTTTAAATAGGGCTCTATAGGGAGCTATGTGTAGTCACACCTGTAACATGATTATGCAGCAAGGTTACCATAGAACGTCTTAAAACCTATTTTTTAGAAGCATCAAAACTTATTTTTTTAAAAAAAATAACTCAAGGGGTGGAAAAGATGGTTCACTCAGTCAACTTTTTGCTACACAAACATGAAGAGCTGGGGAAATCTCAAGGCGTATCTATGCGGGAATTACTTTACTTAGATGAACTGATGTGGAAACCCCACTCATTGTAGGTGGCACCATTCCCTAGGATGGGAACTGGGCTTATATAAAAGAAAGAAGTACAACATGCTGACTATGAAAACAATGTGACCAGCTCCCTCTGGACCCTACTGTCTTAACTACCAAAAAATGATGGACTTTACTCTGAAACTGTGAGCCAAAGTAAATGAAATACAGTGATTTTTGTCAGGGTATTTTATCACAGCAAAAGAAAACTTAACTAAAATACCAGCAGAGACAGAAAATCCCTGGGGCTTTGCTGTCTCTGGGGATTTGACGACCAATGCTCACTCATTGGTCGTCAAACACAATGAGTGAGTCAAATCACATGACAGACCCTGTCTTAGGAAAATGTGGGTGGTACACGATATCCTACAGTGCCCTTTAACCTCCATATGTATGCGTACACATGTGCTCTGCGCATTCATATGCAACACCACCAGGTTAATGTTACCTTGAAATTTTTATTAGATTTTACTGCCCCCTCACAGAACAGAAATGGGTAGCTGGGAATGACCCGCTAGAATCTTTCAGTGTGAACCTGATTGAGTCATTTGACTTCTGAACTGTGTTAATATTTCCTACTTAATGAAACAAAAATCTGTAAACAAGAGTCATACTAACAATCTACTAGGCTTGTGGAGCCATTCATTTGACAAGTGCCTCTCTCCCGTGTTACTGTAACAAAGCATCCCAAAGTCCTTTCTCAGAAAGACTGCAACAGCAAGGAGAACCCTCAGACAAAAGGACAACAAAGAGCAATATACTTGAAATACTGGCATTCCTGCCAGATGTGGATGTTTTCTATTTTAGAGTCTCATCATTTTTGCGAATACTTCTCCCATTTTAGCATGCTTTTTTTTAATTATACAGCTATAGACCAGACTTCTGTTCTGTGTTGGGGAAAACAGAGACCTTGCCCATGCTAGTCCTAGAAAACTGCCCTCTCTTCCTGCTCTGTTTTGTTTGTTTGTTTGTTTGTTTGTTTAGAAAGGGCATCTCCCTGTCTGGCCTCAAACCACAGAGTTCTACCTGACTCTGACTCTCCAATGCAGTGATTAAAGGTGTGGCCAGCCCTAAACACACATGAGAACCATTGAATGGACTCAGCAGATTATATTTATATAATCATGTATGTGTGTAACAATTAAGTGAAAAAAAAAGATGCTATGCACTGAAGGGACTATAACACAGAAGGAGCTGGAGAAAGGGGGAAGAATAATGCAAATACAGTACTTATATAAAATTCTCAAAAAACATTTTAAACTTCTCATTTTTATTCTTAATTCATTACCACCTTTTTGCTGCTTTTGTACTTAAAATCCTTTCCCACTGGGAAATCCAATATATACATAAGTATATTCTAATTTTTAAATAAATAAATGAAAGCTGCGGGGTAAAGATCATTCTTCATTCTATAGCTTTTTCATACAGCTACATCATAAGGCTAGTCCAGACATCTTACATGTTAGTCAGTGTCCTTCACTGGATTCCTTAAATAGAAAAGTTGTGGGTGTACATTTAGTATGTGCGGCTACTTGCTGTGAGCTAACTTTGCGGGGCTTTACAGACAGACCAGCAATATAACCACCTAAAAGCCGACAGTACTGCTGCTGCTGCTGGCTTTAGATTTTAACTTGCTGAAGAAATGTCCTTCCACTCTTCAAGGACTTTAAAGATCAATAATGAATGCCAGGTATCAAGTGGTCTATTAAATTATTTATTTTTTAATACTAAAGATCTATGGTTCAAAAATTTTACTTTTGGAATTTTTTATTTTAATTTTCTTCTTTTAGACAAGAGTCTCACTATGTAGACCAGGCTGGACTCAAACTTAATGGAACACTGCCTGCCTCTGCCTCCCAAGTGCTGGGATTAAGGGCATGTGCCACCATGATCCAGCCTCAAAATTTTAAAGTATTAAAAAAAAAGTCACAGCCGGGTGTGGTGGCACACACCATGAATCCCAATGCTAGGGAGGCACTCTCTGTGAGCAAGTTCCACATTGATCAGGCCGACGTGGTAGAACCCTGTCTTAACAACAAGAGCAAATGTTTTGAGTAAAAATTATACCCAGTTTGTCATCCTTCCAGACTGGAAATATTCCAATATAGTGAGTACACAGGAAAACCGCATCACTTACAGATGGATGGCACACTATGTATACTGGTCAGCATCTTAATTCTTATGTCTATTTGGTCAATGTGAGATCCATAACACTCTAGCAGAGAAGCTCCATAATTTACTTACCTGATCCCCAGGCAGTAGGCTTGAGTCCAGTCCCCACTATTACAATAAGCTACAGTAGAGTACTCTTGTATGTGATTATATCTGTACCTAAATTCTAACAAAACTATATTATTATAGGTGGCATTATAATTAATAGCCCAAATGTCTGTTTTTTCACTTACTAAAAGTCCAATTCATGAGATGAAAACTATTTTACTCTTAATGCCCCTAGATGTCACTATAACTCACCAAATAAACACCCTGCCGAAATAGTATTGAATCAAAAAGTCCTATGATAAAATAAGACCATAATACTTATGTGAAGACTACTTTTGGTGGAACAGAAAAATAAAACAAAAAAAAAACTGCACCTTTACCCATGTCATGTACTGAAACAATCATACCTAATTTCTCAAGTTTGTCCCATATCTTATGAGCAAACTCTGTCCTTTCTGCAAGACTCAGCTCAGGCAAGAGCGAACCACAGCTGCGCAGCAGGAGCAAGGCCTGGTTGCCACCTGGGCTCCCTGTGGAAACACAGTTAAGAGGGTGTAGGTAGCAGGACCAACATTATGAAGGCAAACATCAAAGCTTCTCTGAAGTTTATAAATTACTTGAAAATCTCCAGGCTTTTCAAAGAGATCAAGAAACATATCCATTCATGATCCACAAGCCCCACCCCAGGCCCCCCAGCAGCTCGCCAAAGATGAGAGGGCACCCAAACACCACCCATCCACAACGCGACTGAACATCACCCTTAAAATCTTTAGCAGTCGTCTGCTTTAAGAAATTGAAGGCTATGAAACGTACATACTCTGTGAGACTAATGGGTCCAAGGAGAATCTGATTCCTAAGCAGTTCCTGCTACAGTTCAAAGGCTATGCCTCTCAGTAGCTTATGGGACCAACACAGAGCAGACAATGGACTCACATTATCATGTTAAGCTTTATTTCCATGTCCCTTAGAGTCGACTTCAACACAAAAATAAACACATGTTGTATAACTCCATGTAGAAGTTCATCCAGAGCGAGTAACTAAAGGGGCAGAGAATACACTTGTGGGTGGGTGCCTAGGACTGGAAAGGATGGGGAGGGTTGGGGAGGGTGACAAGGGTTACAATGAAAAGTTCCATAATTAATGTGGTAATGGTTGAACCACTCTGAATAGACTAGAAAGGTACAATCTTCCAATGCAAATGACTAAGTGTCAGGGAACTTTTTGTTACACCTCATCATTGGGGGCTCTGCTCCCTAACAGAATGGATACCCACAAATAGGGAGAATCTTCTTAAAATACACACAAAATTGTATAGTATGTTTGCTTTTGTGTTTGTCAGGAGAAGGGGGAAGAGCCTGGGAGTGGAGGGCCTGTAGCTCCTGTCGGACTATCCAAGACCTAAGAAAGCCATCTGCCTGCTCAGAGGCTGACTGGAACACAGGGAAATGGCTATCAGTGGTCACTGCAGAAAAACCTGGTGCCTTCTACCACAATTTACCACTGAAAGAAACTCTAGAAACCAGGGGACAAAAATGGCTGTTTTTATTTGCTGACTCTAAAATGAATCTAAACGAAATATTCCCGTGTCACTGCAAGCTCTGCCTGGATAAACTGGAAGGCCAGGAGGATTGTGGTCACAGATGACAGTATCAAACGATGCACCCAGTGAGCTTCCAGACACTAGTTAGAAACTTCAACTTCCTACAGAGACGCTCTGAAATACCTGAGCGACATGTGCTCTCAAAGACTTTCTGCAGAAGTCCCTTGGTGATGCGACCCGTTCTGCGGACAGAATTATCCAGTCTCATCAGAGCCCAATCGAACTGGCTGTTATTCCTTCTCACAGGAGCGGGCTCCTCTTGAAGATCCCTCTTTTCAGCAGCAATGGCATATAACCTGGCTTGGCTTAGTGGCTCTCTGTGAAATGAAATACAATTAGAATAAATTGCTATTTAGTCAGGGTATCATTTGTACGAAGATTATACCAAGTTCTGACAGTCACTAAATACCTAATATTTCAACGCAATAGCAAAAGTACTCAGAGAAATAGAAACTGGAAACAAATAAGTTTTGACTTTTGTTTTATATACACACATGTGATAAATTCTGGTTGATTCTGCATGTATTGATAACCTTCAACATGAAATCATTTCAAACTAAAAAGCCAAATTATGTTTCCTTAATGAAGGAAACTGAAACAGTTCTTCTTGTTTGTATAAATAAGACAAAAGGCCAAGGAGTGCTCCAAACTCAAAAACTACCTTCAAGGTTTTGTTCTGGCATGAGCTTGCTATGAACGTAATTTAAGTCAGTTATTTAACCTAGAAAAAAAAGTTAATTTACTTTACAGGATCACTCAAGCCCACGTCATTTCCAGTCTAAGAAGACAGAACACCTCAATTTCACAGCCTTGCATTGTCAACACAATACCTGTATACTTCCCTAACTCTTTAAAATAGGAACTGTTAAAAATAAAACTGCTCTTCTGGGCTTAAGCAGTATTAATTTTAAAGATGTCAGGCAAGAAATTAGTTAGGACCAGAATAATACATGTTTCTACAGAATAAATAATCTTTTTTTCTTTGTTTTTTGAGACAGGATCTCAGTCAAGCTGACTTGGAACTTCCTATGGAACCAACAATGACTTTGAACTTCTAATTCTCCTGCCTTCAGATCTGCTGGCATGTCCGGCCTGTGCCACAGGGTATGCAGTATGAGGACAGGACCCTTGCTAATCAATAAGTAGCTTATGAACTAAGCTACTTAAACAGCCCCAGAACAAACAACTCTTTAAATCAATATTTTAACAATACAGTCTAATATACAACTCAACTTCTAAACTGTGCAGAAGTATTTCATACTATAGGAATAATTATTGTACTTGATTTACAAATATCAGACCTAAAAATTAAAACTTACATGTCACAAATCCTTTTTTCTTTCTTTTCTTTCCTTTTCCTTTCTTTTCTTTGCTTTTTTAAGGCTTTTTCGGAATTCATTATCCCACTTTTAGCATGTTTAATTCTTAGGGACCTATTCCAAGTATCTTAATTTTAATTGCCACTAAGTTATACTAAGCATTATATTTAAAAATATTAATTCAGAAAATGTCTTCAGTGTGATAATCACATTTTTTTGGCATACAACCCTTTTACCAGTCAGTGGTAAGCTTAAAAATAAAACTGTAGGTACTAAGTATGTAACTGAGTGACAGAGGGTGGACTTAGCTTGCAAAAGGCACGGGGTTTGACCTCAGACCCCCCAAAAGCCACTTTCCCTACGTTATTAGCCAGTCACAAACTGTGTATATGAAGTGGCATCCAAAGCTCTGTCACAAAGAAATGCAAACCAGAGTCTGTGATTGATTGCGGAGTAGAAATTATACCTTGGTGACCAGAACAAATTATAACCACTCAGCCATCAAAAACAGAAATAAATCAGAAACTGTGGTGGGGGAGTAGGGCTACTACCAAATAAGATGATATCCTCTGTGTGTGTGTGTGTGTGGAGAGAGAGAGAGAGAGAGAGAGAGAGAGAGAGAGAGAGAGAGAGAGAGAGAGAGTACCCATGTGCATTCACATTCTCACACACACACACACACACACACACACACACACACACACACACACACACACTGCTGTTTGTTAAGTGAGCAGAATTACTTAAATGATAGGTTATCTTCCACACACCAGAGAAGATGCATATTTCCTCCTATTTATCAAAAGTCTCAACGGTCATTTATTTGTTACTGTGATAATCATCAAAAACTATGTCCTTAGTGTGTGGTAAAGAGAGCAGCAGTGTTTAACTCAGAATAATGGGCAAATGTTCGTATTAATGCAGAACTTTTTGAGCAGATAAAGCAAACTCACTAACTTCTACACAATTCAAATCTGATGACTACTAAAAAGCACACACACACTTTTTTTTAATGGAGCTTTAAATGCTAGTGTACATTAATAACACAGTCCAGAATTGATTTTTTTCCCCCGTTCATTTTCTCTTACAAGGCTGGTGACTAAACCAGGGCCTCTCACATGCAAAGCAAATGTTCTATCCTGACCTAAACCTTGAAGTCAGTTCTGACATACCTAGAAGGAATAGAAGCTTTAGTTCACAAGCAAGAGGCATGCTGTACCAGAAAGGAGAGGGGCATGCCTATGGTTGGTCAAGCTGGGTCCACATAAGTTAGGAGCCCACCAAACAGTGGAGTGTCCTGCCCCCAAATTCTAATGCCCCAAATGATGGGACCACAGAAGGAAACTTGTCTCATCTCATACAGCTAACACCGATGACAGCTTCCTCGTGTTTTAAGTTACACACTTCATTTTACCCTGAGACTCTGACACACCGCACTCATATTCCAGTTACCCATGGATTTTTCTGTCTTTTTATTTTTAAACAATACTAATAATGAGGCAGTGTCAACATTTTTGGTACCAGATGATAAACTTGAACCATTCAATCACGTCTAAGCCTGCACCATTTTTTGAAGCATTCAAAAAAGTACAGCTCCCACACATACACCTTCCTCTCCAGTTTCCCCAAATACCAAGCCACATTAGTGTCCTGTGTTTGCTAGAACAAACAAACCAGTGTTAACTGGTACCTCCCTGTCCGGGCCAGTTTTATGTCAACATGACACAAGTGAGCCATCAGAGAGGAGTGAGCTTCAATAGAGCAAATGACTCCATAAGATAAGATCGAGCTATAGGAAAGCCTGTGGGGCATTTTCTTAATGTGACTGAAGTTAACGGACTCAGCCCACTGTGGGTGGTGCCACCCCTGGGCTGGTGATCCTGCGTTCTATAAGAAAGCAGGCTGAGCAAGCCATGGGAACAAGACAGTAAGCAGCATCCCTCCATGGCCTCTGCATCAGCTCCTGCCTCCAGGTTCCTGTCTTGACTTCCTTTAATAATGGACTACAATGTGAAAATGTAAGCCAAACAAACCCTGTCTTCCCCAACTTGCTTTTGTCAAGGTGTTCTACTGCAGCACTAGAAATCCTGACTAAGAAACGCTAGCTGACACTGGCAGCTATGCTCACTCTGTGTACTGATTCCTACACTGACAAACACAGTAGGTAGCCATTGTCCCAGGGGCTTACAGAATGATGTCACTGTACACTCCTACAGTGGTCTTGTCCAGGCTGTCACACAACTGCACAGTAACATGTAGCCACTCCAGAATGGCTTCTTTCATCTTGCAATAAACATCATGTTCTTCTGTGTCTTTTCACAAGACTAGAGTTCATTTCTTTTTATAGATGTATAATATTTCATAGTGCAGGTAAATTTACTTTAACTCAGCTATTGAAGGTTATCTTGGTTTTTGCCAATGTAATTTTTGTGAGGATGTAAGTGCTGATCTCATTTGGGTAAATACTTGGCTATGAAACTAGTTTTCAAAATAGCTATGCAATGTGTGTTCCTACAGCAGTGAATAAGGGCTGCTTATATCACTGCGAGCATTTAGTTTTCATTCTTCCAGGAGAGGTAGCTCATCAGTATTTTGATTTAAAATTTGTTAATGACCTATTTTTCACACTCACATGAAGTCTGTCCTCTCTAGTGAAGTTCAGAATTTCTGCCCATTTATAACTTGGGTCATATACTCTAACCATAGATTTTTTTTTTAAATGATTGCCATGCTTTTGTTTCAAATAAACTCTTTACTCAAATGTTACTCTTTTCTTTAACTGAATATGCACCAAGCTGTTCACACATTCTCCCAACTCTTCTCCCCTGCTTTATGACTTGGTTTAAAGTCACTTTGGTGCTATCAGGGTTAAAGATAAGGATAGGAATATAGAACAAAAAAGTGAATTATCAATAGCTACTTTTTTAATCTATGCTAAGTAGTAGTAAATTATTACAATAGCTCCACCTTACAAATGAGTAAACTGACAAATATTCCCCAAATCACAGAAAAAAACTAGTTAAAGATGTGATGACAGAACCAATATGTGTATTTGGGGTATCCCATCAGATACAAGCCCCGTGTGGCACAAGAATGTCAAAGACATCTCACCCGGCTGCAATGCAGGAGCCACACTGAAAAGTGGTCAAAATTAAACCTAGACAAGAACAACTAGGTTAACAGGGAGCCTCCAATACAATGAAGCAAGAAGTTTAGGTCTTATGAGGACTATGGATTCTAGGGCCCCAAAGCTGGGGAAAGCAATGTTTTTTTCTACACCTTAATAAATTACTCATTCTTAGATGCTCTTAGATTAGCCCAAGAAGTCTCCATGCCTAAACCTTAGAGGATGTAGCAAGAGAGATGATTTTAGTGATCAAAGCATGCAGGCTGCTCTTCAGGACCCAGGTTCAGTTCCCAGCACCCACATGGCAGCTCACAGCCAGCTGTGACTCCAGCTCCTGGCCTCCATGGGCACCAGGCACACCTGTGGTGTCCAGATATCTATGTGGGAAAACTTACACAAACAAAACTAAACAGATATTTTTTAACTGAGAGGGTAACAGTGTTTGCCTGACAGAGCACTAACTGAGCTCACTCAGTCTACAGCACTTTCAGGCACAATGGCTTTGACACTGCATTTAGGCAAGTTTTTTCCATTTTTGTAGGTTTACTTTTTGAAGATAAATAATAATAATAACTATCACATCTAGTTCTTTTCTTATTAACATTTTTGCTTAAGACTAAATAAAGTTATAAAAAATGTTAGTTTAAGAGCTTGAGAGATGGCTCAGTGGTTAAGAGCACTGGCTGCTCTTCTAGACCTGAGTTCAATCCCCAGCACCCACAGGGAACTATCCAGTTCCAGGGGATCTGATGGCCTCTTCTGGTTTCCATGGACACTATATGCACATGGTGAACACACACACACACACACACACACACACACACACACACACACACACACAGGCAAAACACCCATACGTATAAAAACTTTTTAAATGTCAGTTAAAACCTAAGACCAATTAAAAAAATTAAATACTTAAATAGTAAGTACTCAGAATGGGCCTAATGACAAGAATCTGCAGGCAGAACACAACCAACGCTCCACGCCTGGACAAGAGTGACAAAGTGCCCTTGAGGTCTGGCAAGTGAGTTTAGCAAACATGATCAACCACAGCATCTCCTACAGCATCACTCTCCACAGTATGTCAGAAGAAATCTGAACACCATTTTTAGACCTGTTCAAACCTAAGCTGCACTGCACTGCAAAAGCTGTGTAACCGAGAGAGACTCATCAGCCTTCCTAAGCATCAGATTCCTCACTGGGATAAAAATGTCTGCCTAGAGCTGTAGATGCAACTCAGTGAGAAAGCCCTGCCCAACCCCAAGAAGATCCAGTCTAACGCCCTGCACCACACACAAGTCTACACTGAAAACGCAGGAGGACAGGGGGAGAGGGGCCAGTAGCTTCTAACCCTAATAAAGCAATACTCAACAAGTAATAATAAAACCATCCCAACTTGGTTTTTCAAGACAGGGGTTCTCTGTGTAGCTTTGGAGCCTATCCTGGCACTTGCTCTGTAGACCAGGCTGGCCTTGAATTCAGAGATCCACCTGCCTCTGCCTCCTGAGTGTTAGGATTAAAGGAGTGTGCTGCCACCACCACCTATCTATCTGCCAACTAATAGCTCTCTCAGTATGAAAAACACTCAGTAAATCCGTGGTTTTTAAAAAATCTTTTGTAAAATTAAGTTATAATACTATAGAACCACAATTCTCCAAAGTTTTGCCAAACTCAGCTCTCTCCTAGCATGTTTCATGTGTTAAGTGTAGGACCTGGGAGCAGAAAGGCACTGACAGCCCTTCTGAACTTGCTCCCAGCTGCTGCCCTGAAGTAGTAATTCTTCTCAGTCTAGACTCCCCTCTATATCAGGCTTCTCCATTCCAAGGGAATGTTTCCCTATCTTAGTGATGGAAATGCTGGAGAATGCACTAACCAGATTTGGCCCTATGGTGAGAAATGAAGCAAGATTTTTTTCCCCCAGAATCTATACAATTAGAAGGGCATGAACTAGATTCTAAAGATCTCCTCCAGGTCTTATATCATTACATGCTTCATAACACATCATTGTTGTGTTTTAAGAAACATTTTTTTATGGAGCTGAAAACACAGTTCAGCCACAAAGAGCCACATACTGCTCTTGCAGAGCACCCATGTCAGAAGGCTCACATCGTAAGTCCAACTCCAGGTCATCTGACACCTTCTTCCGGCCTACACACGCACCTGTACTCATGTGTGTATGCAAGATACACATTATTAAGAATTAAAATCTTGGGCCGGAGGTTAAGAGCTCAAAGATTAAGAGCACTGGCTGCTCTTCCAGAGGTTCTGAGTTCAATTCCCAACAACCACATAGTGGTTCACAACCATCTATAATGAGATCTGGCATACATGCAAGCAGAACACTGTGTACATAATAAATCTTTAAAAGAAAATAAAATCTTTTTGAAATGCATTTTCTATCTATAAGCCATCCCCTTCAGCATCTAAAACACATTCAAGACTATCTCAGAATCAGTAGCACAATCTGAGAAGCTTCCATTTCCCAACTTATATTATCAGCTCAGAGAACAAGCTGTGATTACTACAGATGCAAAGAGGCCAGGCTGGATGAAGATTTGTGCTAATGGGACCCTTGCTCGTCCTGATCTTCAAACCTACTCTTCACAGCTCAAACACTCTCACCAACTTGCTGTTCTCTCTCCAGGAAAGGAAGATCTTCAGTTCCACGCCACCAATTGAGACCCCAGTCTGCAGTAGCAACACCTTTTCTAACCATTTTCTCATAGTCTAAATAAATTTTGTCAAGATCCATTACATTCAAAATCCTCCTCTGGGTTGAGGTCCTACCGAAATCAGCCATGGAGCTAGTATGCCAATCAACTTGTGGTACCAGATTTCACCAGCTGGCACAAGATCAGATCAAAGTGTGCCTTCCAAGTCCGTGGACTTCTTTAACTTTCGAACGCTGAATGAATAGCACATGTCATCTTGAAAGAGATTGCTCGCTCTTGAGTCTGGGAGGCGCTCAATGACCAAGGCACTTGGCTCTAAGTCTGACTTGAGTTCTCCCTGGATTCACACGGTGGAAAGCGAGAAGAGCCTCGGGAAGTTGTCCTCTAACTTCATATGTGCACTGTGGCATATGCACCTACATACATAAGAAACACACAGGCATGCATGCACACACACAGGTGGTTGGTCTGTTGGTCTCCTTTAGAAAACAAATATGACTGCCCTTCTCTGTGAAATACCAATAAAGTATCATCTTATAGGCATGTAACATCAACAAATGGACTGTCACAGCTTTCTACTACTTGGGTTTCATAGGCCCAGAGGATTCAGACTCTAAGAGCTTTCCAAATGTCAGGTAAAAAGGGAAAGTTTTCATCCAATGACAACGCTCACAGAATGGAAGTAATCTTCAACTTTAGGCCACGCCGTCAATCCAGATCTATGTTCACACAGACTTAGTTTACCATTCTTCTGAAACATGAGGATTACTCTAAAGTTTCAGGAGAAACATAAGTAGCTTCAGAAAAAACAGGAGACAGGAAAGCCCCCTCCCACTCCACCCCTCCCCTCCCCCACTCCATGGAGAAGGTAAGGAAGGGCCAGAAGAATTACTAAAAGGGAAACTGAAGAGCAAGACCCAAGAATACAGGGGTACACATCTCTGGGTGCTTTGATTTTGAAAACAGATCAAGCAATGCTAATAATTCTCACTCAATAGTGCTAGTAATCCAACTCAGACACAGCAGAGCTGGAAAGCAAGAACAAGGTGAACACAGAGAACCACACTCCAGCACAGAGGAACCAAATGCCTCTAATGTTCATCTCATGTATCCCTCTCTCAATGTCTGCCCCATTCCCCGATTTGTTCAACAAATATTTGACCCCTACTCCATGAACAAAGTAGACTTCCAAGGAGGCAACACAGTAAGATAAAGTCCTCGCCTTTAGGAAACTAACAATGTGTTTACAGTGTCACAGGTAATAGCATCTGGTGAACAGGGCTGCCAGCATTTCACCCATACAGGAGCTGAGAAGACATCAATGGACTCATGGAAGCAGCAGCTGAAAGGCTATGGGGGGAGTGGATGTCTCAGTGGAAGAATGAAACCACATTCAAAGGCAGAAAGATACGCACCCCCCTGACTCAGCCCCACAGCACCCCTATTACATGAAAGCTTGTAAAGACAGTCTCAGCACCCTATTATCTGGAAGCTTGTGCAGACAGTCTCAGTCCCGACCAGATCTTCACAATCAGATTATGCACTTTGAAGATTCCTAGGGAAATAAGTGCCTGCTGTGGTTTTTACAGCTTGCCATGGAAAGACAAAAGAGGTGAGGCATCTCATTTCCAAGGTACCCATGAAAGCACCAGGCAGGGCCTTACCCTGGAAACAGCAGGAGCCAGAGTGCTTAACTGTGAACCAGAAACAGAAATGACACAACAGTTTATTGGGAACTCTAGAGAAAGGATGATGGGGGCGAAGAGATGGGGCATTCACTCCAGATGAAGCAGAACTCCAAAATTTTATTGTTGATGAAGGGAGACAATGAGATGTTGGGGGGGAGGAGCAAAAATAAATATAAATACATGTAGGCCCTTTCTTATTAACAGAAAGGGTCAACGCCCAGCACAGACTTGGGAGAAAAGCCGAGTTCCAATCAAGATATGTTGGGTCTGAAGTACCTATAGCTCAGCAAGAGGGAGCTATCCAACTGACAGTCCACATCCAGAAGCAATGCAGCTACCAGTGCTAGAGAGGCAAGCAGTGCCTTAGACACTGAAAACCAAAGTGTCATCTACAAGGAGAATGCACAAAGTGAAAAGATGTAAGCCACCTGCAGCAAAGCCTCCAAGTGTGTGTGCATCTAACACATGACAGCAAAGCCTATGAGTGTGTGTACATGTAACACATGACAGCAAAGCATGCAAGTATGTGTGCATCTAACACATGACAGCAAAGATTCTAAATGTGTGTACACCTAACACATGACAGCAAAGCCTCCAAGTGCATGTGCATCTAACACATGACTGCAATATATGAACATGCAGAAAAGCACTAGGGAAGCAGGTAAAAAAAATCCTGAGGCACAAGAAGCTGACAGTGCCATCCCAGAGCCAAGAAAGGGGCATCTTGGAAAAGAAAGCAGGAGAAAGTAATGCCAGAGATTCAGGCCCAGAACACAGATATGGTGATCATGACGTCTTCTGTAAAAATGAAGAGCAGTCAATATATGGCCACATATTCATAAATGACTAGAAAGATACACTGGTGGTACACCAATGGCTCTATCTGGGTGATAGTTAAGGAAGACTTTTGGTGTATTCCTGCTGTAATTTAGTTATTGCTCAAGGACCATGAATTTACAGCTTAAAAAAATGGGGCTGGAGAGGTGGCTTAGCTGTCAAGAGGTGCTTCCTGCTCTTCCACAGGACCCAAGTTCAGTTTCCAGCATCCAAGCCAGATAGCTCATAAGTACATGTAACTCCAACTCCAGGGGCCCTGAAACGTTCTTCTGGCCTCTGAAGGTAACACACACACACACACACACACACACACACACACACACACACACACACACACACGCACAGAGGAATATGACATACGCATTTAATTTCAGCACTCAGGAGGCAGAGACAGTTAGTTCTCTGTGAGTTTGAGGCCAGCCTGGGCTACATACATTCTATCTAAAAAAAAAAAAAAAAAAAAGTAGTAAGACATTGATGGCCTCAGCCAGGGGAATGAGAACAGAGTAGAAGAATAAATGAAAAATGAACAAGGGAGACAGGAGACCATGGGCAAGAAAGAGACTGACTGGGAAGCATCTAGCACAAATAGAGTCTGAAAGAAGGTTGTATTTTTTCAGATACAGAGCTCTAGGCAGGCTCAGAAGTTGTGGGATAGCCAGGCGTTGGGGACACACACCTTTAATCCCAGCACTCTGGAGGTAGAGGCAGGTGGATCTCTGTGAGTTCAAGGCCAAACTGGTCTACAGAGTGAGTTCCAGGACACAGCCAGGGAATACACAGAGAAACCCTGACTCTGAAAACCAAAAGACGCAGTAGGACAGGAGACTGTAGGGAAAAGTGTTCAAAGTCCAGGGAAAGAAAGCAAATACTTTATTTATTGCCTACTGAGACCCGAGCACATGGCTCTGTGAATGAGGCCAGCATTCTGCTCAAACAGCTACTTTCTACAACAGAAACAGAAAGCAAGTAAAGACACAGGTGGGGCCCTGCCATTGACAAGACCCAGATTCCGTGACTTCACTACTTACTGTCTTTCTTTTATGTATCTTGTGTGTGTGCATACATGTGGAGGTCAGAGGACAAGTCACAGGAGCCTTTCTCTCCTTCCGTGTAGATATGGGGAGCAAACTGAGGTCAAACCCGGGTCATCAGGCTCCCAGGCAAAGCGCCTTTTCTAGATGAGCCACCTTGCTGGCCCACAACATCACTTTTTGAATCAAGTTAAAACAAAGCTTCTTTCTACAGAGACACCTGAGTTCTGAATGACAAATTTTTACAACAAAGACATCTGGCACCTCTCCCTTACTGACAGACAGGACCAGGGTTCAGAGAAGCAAGTGAAAGGTCTAAGATGATGCAGCAAAGAAATGGGACCCAGGTCTGACATCCAGACCAAGAGCCTGTCACTAAAATCTGTTCAATGTTTCCCAAACAAACATCACAATCAATAACAACAGCACTGCCACATTGGCTCCTGGCCTTACGTTAAGGACTAGAGAGCCTTGGTTCTCAACCTTCCTGAAACTGTGACCCTTTAACACAGTTCCTCCTGTTGTGGTGACACCCAATCATAGCATTATTTAATTGCTACTTCATAACTGTAATTTTGCTACTGTTATGAACTGTAATGTAAATATCTAATATGCAGGGTATCTGACATGCAAAGGGGTCTCAGCCCACAGGTTGAGGACCACTGGACTAAAGGAATGTAAGAGGGACTGGCACTACTCTCCCAAAAGAAATGAAAGCTAAGCAATGAAGAGAAGTCGCAAAAACAGAGACATGACTGCTACAGGTTCACTGTTCACACCTAACACAAAAACATGGGCAAGGCCCCAAATTACAAGAAGGGCCACTCCAAAGACGTATAACTACGATGCTGAGAAACCAGAAGTGTTTCCTTCATCTAATTACACGCAGTGCCAGGCTGGCCCATGATGAAGACAGTTACTTCTAGTACAGTAGTAAAGCAGTTACTACATGTCAAGCTCTGTATCTCATGAAGTACTCCTACTGTGTCCTCCTGTGTACCTAAAGAAACCATGACCTGGGATATTGAGTGATTTATCTAATAGCACAGTGCTTATAAACTGAAGCACCCTCAGTCCATGGCTCCCCACTCCAGAATCTCCTTGCTAGACCCCAAAGTTCTTTTGTGGGTCCTTCAATTGTCAATTTCTCTCTGGTGCTGAAACCTAAGTGCACACCTTCCTTTTTCTGACTAGAATACTCCCATCAGCTCAATCCACGACAATATACTCACACAAATACTTGACACTAACTGGGTATTGAACTTGTTTTTGCATACCTAGATAGACCCCAACACAGTGCCTTGCATGTGTTCATTAACCTATTCTGCTATGACCATATCCAACCCATGACATCGGTGTAAATACTGAAGGAAAAACTTCCATTCAACAAAACGGAGGCAAAAATCCCGAACTGGCCATAATCAAATGCCATGCTCTAAACTACCCTTGGGTCACTCAAAACTTCAAACCCCACCCCCCAGGGAATAACGACAACATACTAGCAGGTTGCTGACCAACAGTGTGGGACTTGTCACTGTCTCAAGAAGGGGACTCCTAATGAAGGGCACACCGCCTGCACCCACTGCAGCAGCCCCCCCAAAACTCAGCTTCCCGGGCCGTCCGCAGCCCAAGAGCAGGTGGCGACCGAGAGCAGCGAGCCGGAAGCCAGCCATGCCCTCGACCATGACCTTCTCGAGACGCTCAACCTTGTCACCCCAAAATCACCGGCAAGGCACTGGCCAAAGCATGGGGGGCTCATGCCTGAGCTACGGGGAGCGCGGAGCCTGAACATGCGAGCCCGACATCGGCCCATGCGCGGGCAGGAGGAAGGGGGTCCGCTACTCACCCCGCAGGCGGCCTGCCACCCGCGGCAGCCAGCCGAGAGGCGGAAAACTGCCGGCCCGGGCCGCCCGCAAGAAGGCGCAGGGACAGCGGCAGGCGCGGGGTGGCCGCGACCCCGAGCAGCCAACGCGCGGATCTCAGCAGGGCTGCCATGGCTCAGCGTGCACAAGTCAGAACACACGCTCCTGCAGAGGACCTGGGGGAACACGTGATGCCGGGGTCGCCCCTAGTGGGACGGACCAAGTGCGAAGCGGAGAGGGATGCTGGAGGCTGGCCAGGCACACTCGAGGGGAAAATCGAGCTTTCTGGGGCACCTCCATCTCTGATTTGCTCTCCAACAAATTGTATTGTGCTCTATCCTCAACTCCCCGATTTCCGTATCTCTCGCCCCCTCGTTCGCAGAGAGCTCGGCTAGATCGCCCCCCCTATACTTTGCACTTGGTAGCGTCCCTAGAGGTCGACTCCGCCCATGCTCGCGCAAGGGCTTGTGGGGGGCCAACTAGGAGCGACGCCGAAGGTTGCCGGGAAGGGCCGACTGTGCAGGTCCCGGGGTTGCCGCTTCGTTTCTTCCCTGCGCCTCGGTAGCGGCTGAGCCGTTGCCTTGGTGCTTAGTGACGTAGTTCCTGCCGTAGCTCTCAGAAACGCGGGTCAGAGAAACCTTGACGAAGGAAACTGTGGGCTCCCAAGTTGAATATATGCGATGTGTGTGATTGGGGGTGGTAGGCGAATATGCAGACCTCATCCTAAGTGCATAGGGAGCGCCTCGCTTTATGAAGGAAATGGATCCTAACCAAGATCATGTAGTTTTAAATGTCAGATTGAACTTTCTCTTTCTTGCTGCCCGGCTCCTCCTTTCGGTTAATGCACGGATATAACTATTAAGGGAATGGTGTGATTGTCTGTGGGTAAAACAAGTTCTGTCCTCCACGGGGCTTGCAGACTGAAATGGTTCCCCGAGCACTGGGAACAGGCTTCCACCGTCTACTTAGCTGTTCCTTGACTGCCACCAGGTGAACAGCCAGATTCTTTCTCCCTCTGGAAGTTTCCTACCTGGCTGTTTCTGCTGCTGGATAACAAACTTTCGAGAACACAGACTGTGAGGACCTCTTGGGTAATGGAATGTCCTGCTCTGATTGAGGCACGCCTCCCTGCGTTAAGCGTTTATTGAGTGGATATGTGTTTAGGGATAACTTGACTTATGTTTCTTTAGGAGAAAATGAAGATTAATTTATTCTCAGTAACACTGTTGAGCACTGTGCTAGAATATAATTTATTCTCTCATTGGTTATTTATTGAGCACATATTTTGTACCAGGCACTATTCGAGATCCTAGGGATACAACAAACACAGAACAAGTCTCAGCTCTGTACATTTAAAGAACCACATAAGAACTGTGATGTGGGGCTAGAGAGATGGCTCAGCACTTAGGAGAATGGGCTGCTCTTCCAGGGTACCCGTGTTCAGGTCCCACATGGCAGCTCAAAAGTGTAACCTCAGGATCAGAGAAGAGAGAGAGAGAGAGAGAGAGAGAGAGAGAGAGAGAGAGAGGGAGAGAGAGAGAGAGAGAGGGAGAGAGAGAGAGAGAGGGAGAGAAGAGGAGGAGAGGAGAGAGAGAGAGAGGCAAAACACCAATAAAATAAAAATAAATGAATAAAAAGCTCGAGCTTTAAAAAGAAAAAAAGCAAAACCCTGTGATGTAAAATGAAGGATAATCTTGACAGGGTTTAGAGTCACCACCAACCTTTAGACATGCCTGTGAGGGGGTTTCTAGGTTGGATTAATTGAAGTGGGAAGAACCCTCTTCTCCCAATGAGAGTGGTGCCATTGGATGACCTGGCAGAGCTGAATCAAAAGAGAAAGCCCTGGGTACCACGAATCATCAGCTTTCTGACAGAATACACAAGGTGACCAGGTAGTTTACAGCCACAATGAGCAACTCAAAGTTTCTCCCTTAATATTGTATTGTGTTGCAGCATCAAAACAAGTAGCTTACACATCGTCTGAACAAAAGTCGAAAGGCAGGAAGTGAGGATTGTCTTTCTCCAATTCAGACAACAGCAAATTCAAAACCCTAAAGTGAAGAAAACTGAAAAGAACTAGGTGAAAAGACTGAGTGGGGAGTGGGTTGGTCACAGAGGTCATAGGGGTATTTGGGAGTCAGATCACACAGGGTATAAATGATAGCAGGGTTACCTTTGTGTGTGTGTGTGTGTGTGTGTGTGTGTGTGTATGTGCGCGCGCGCGCGCGCGCACACACACCCACACCCACACACACACACACACAGGGAGCTGACTGTCAAGACTTGGACTTTTACATAAACAAAATGGAAAAACCACTGGAAAATTTGTTGTGTTGCATTAAAATTTTTTTTTTAATTTTATGTGTATGAATGTTTTGTATCCATGCGTCCACAAGCATGTGTGTGACCATAAGCATGTCTGGTTTCCCTAAAGGTCAGATCCCCTGGGACTGGAGTTACAGATAGGTTGTAGGCCACTGTGGGGGTGCCAACCAGTATACGATGCTTTTAAAAAAGAATGTAGACTGTCCAAGCATATGTCACACCCAAGGAAGAGTAGGGGTTTGGGTACAAAGGTAGAAGTAATTATGACAAAGGATTTTCCAAGTGTTTACTCCTGAAAACTCTGCTCCTTGGTGTTGTTTCAAACCCTGGGACAATGGCTGAGGTGCCTCTTTAACATAGCAAAATGGACCTGGCCTTCAGGTTCCCCTAGCATCCCTCAGTCCCTACCTGTTACAGGGTATGGCTGGCACATCCTGCTCCCTACCCTGAACTCAGCAGCCCGGGGCTGGGTTGCCCTTTCCCCCCAGAGGCCCTTCCCTATAGAATCCAGCCATTTTGGTTACCCTTACCCTCTCAGACCTTTCTGGTTCCCCTCTCCCCTCTCTCCATTCCCCTCCCCACCTCCCGTGTGGCCCAGCTCAGTCTGGTCATTACTCTGGACTCTCCCAGATGTCCCTGCCCCTCTGACTATACTCTTCCACATACCTATAATAAACTTTCTCAGCTGGGCAGTGGTGGCACTCACCTTTAGTTCCAGCACTTGGAAGACAGAGGCAGGTGGATCTCTATGAGTTTTGGGGCCAGCCTGGTCTACAAAGTGAGTTCCAGGACAACAAGAGCTATTACACAGAGAAACCCTGTCTCAAAACAAAATTTTAAAAATAAGCTGGGTGGTGGTGCCACACATCTTTAATCCCAGCACTCTGGAGGCAGAAGGAGGTAGATAGCTGAGTTCAAGGCAAGCCTGATCTACATGGTGAGTAGCCAGAACTGTTACACAGAAAAACCCTGTTCCAAGAAAATCAAAAATACTGACTTCAAATGTACAATGACACAGAGCTCCATTCCCAGATGAAGCAATGGGCCACAAGAAAGAGGGGTGGGACCCAAAAGACCAAAACCCAGCAGGACAAAATTGAATGCTATAGCACCATGTCCAGAATCAAGGCATGTGATCGTACAATGGAAGTCTTGGGCAGCCCCAACACTTGGCCTTGCCATTTACAAGTTCAGGTAGAGATGTGTGTCTGTGAGAAGTGGGAGAGAGAAGTAGAGGGGAAAGGGAGGGACAGAAGGAGAGGAAAATGGGTTGAGAGGGAAAGCAAAGTAGAGCATCACCTGCCCATTTTCAGTTCAGACTTTGCCAGTGTCTTTAAAGAACACCTTAGACATACTCCAGAAGCAGGGTGTGACTGACCAGAGGTCCAGAGGGATAGTCCCTGGCCTCTCTCTGGCTTCGTCTTCTGAACCATGTAAAAAAACAGATGTTGATTAAAGTCCTGATTTCCAGTGAATGGAATAGTTTTGAGTAGAATCTTACTGAGAAGAACAACTTAGAAGTCAGACTTTGCAAAAGTCTGAGCTCCGTGGCTTTCTGAACTCTTGGTTGTGTAAAGCTAGTTGTTCTGGTTAGTTTGGATGGTCAACTGGGCACAGCCAACAGTCATCTGACACAGCCAAGAGGGAGTCTTGGCAAGGTTCTGCAGCAGCCCAGGGTTCAGGTCCTGAGACAGGGAAGGGATGTCAGTGGGAGATGTGTCTGACTACCAGATGATAGCTTGAGCTGTCTTTATTTATTTATTTGTACTTCAAAAACAAGCATGTTTTTCCCACCCTCCAGCATTAAAAAAAAAAAAAAAAAAAAAAATTTTTTTCTCTCAACTTGTAGCACAAGTGATAACAACCCAGAGACAGATATTGTGGTTAGAACTTAAGATCAGAGAAGCTGCTTTGCCAGTCACTAGAGAATTCTCACCTCTACCAATGCTCAGGATGAAGGGACAAACCACTAAACCTCAGATCACATCTCCAGACTGCTTCTGTCTCCACCAAACCTCAGATTGCTCTGAGATTCTGTTTCCTCCCACCGTATATTCCTCTCTAATGCTGGAATTAAGGGTGTGATATCCCAAGTGCTGAGATCACCTTGAGTGAGCTCTGTTTCTCTTTTAGACTGGGTCAATTTCATGTAGCGCAGGTTGGCCTTGAACTAACAGACATCAGTCTGCCTCTGTCTCCAAGTGCTGGGATTAAAGGTGTGTGCTACCACTGCCTGGCCTCTGTGGCTAACTAGTGTGGCTAGCTCTGCACTCTGATCTCCAGGAAAGCTTTGCTTTTTGTATCATAAACAAAACATCACCACATCAACTTTTACATCAAAACAACTTTTAAACTAATAACAGTACTCAGCATTTTGTTACCCTGGCTAAATATCAAGCCAGGCACATCATGCCCTTTGTCATAAGCTGCTTGCATACAGTTATCTTGTATTTCTCTAATTGTTCCCTTGTCATGCATAAGTTTTCTGCATGCCCAAAGAATTTTAAGGGAAATATTGGAGGGAAAAATGGCATTTCCAAGAATGATTATATCTCTCCCATGTGTGACCGGCAAAGTGACACACACAAAAAAAAAAAAAAAAAAAAAAAAAAAACTGCCAAGAGAATCATCAATATTATGAGAGAGAAGAGAGTGTGCAGGCTGCATGGTCTCAGCAATATTCTGTGTTGTCCTGAGGTCCACTTGTCCTTTTTCAAGTGAGAGACCATCTCCACCATTTTTTTTTTTTTTTTTTTGCCTCATGGAGACCCTTTGGTCAAGTGTTCATATGGGGATCTGAGATTAGGCCACATGGCTCCCAACAGAGTCTCAATTGAAGGGCTGCCAAGATCAGATAGGCTTATGGCAATGTCTATTGGGGACTGCTGATTGATGTGGAGGGATTCAGGCCATTGTGGTGGTGCCATCCCTGGGCAAGGGGTCCTAGAATGTATAAGAAAGTTTACAGAACACCATCAAGAATGAGCATGCCCGTAGGAAACATCCTCCACAGTCAGCTCCTGCCCTGACTTCCATCAATGTTAGACTGTAACCTGAAAGAAGAAGCCAAATAAACAAACCTTTTCCTCCCCAGGTTGCTTTTAAAGGTCGTGGTGTTCATCACTGCAACAGATAGCATACTAGCACTCTGTCTTCTTCCCAGGCTTTGAAGAAATATTAAGTAAATAATGGTGGTACTCACAAGCTCATGCAGTTAAGGACTTGTGAAAATATTGTGGCTCTTAGAGGTCAAGCATCCCTAACCCCAAGTTTAAGTGTGAAATATTCTAAAGCCCAGAACTTTTTGAACAGTGACATAATGCTCAAAAAGCTTTAAGTTTTGGAACAGCTTAGGCTTGTGGGTTAAGGATGCTCAGTTGGAAAGATGCAGTCAAGTATAATAAATTCCCAAGGTGCCAAAATCGGAAACATTTCTTCTAATCCAAAGCATATTGAATAATCATTTTCCAATTTATGTTATTGTTATTGCTGCTTTTCGTGGTCAAGCACAAACCTCACCAATTTGAGTTCTTTGCCAGTCTTCTCCTGGGGATTGGCATTTTGACACTAATGTCTTCATTGACTAATAACCTCTTGACAGTATCTTATAACTCAAGTATTCAGCAAAGCATATACCGAATTACATTTCAGGACAAAATGTTAGGGAATTCCTCTTAGTACTGATGACTATACTTTGTTTATGGAAAATGATAAAACACTGTACACGGATCACATTATATAAGACAATGTAATGAGTATAGCAACAAGGAGGTTATGCAAGTAACAGCTGGTTGGAACAATGAACAGCCTCATGATGGGAAGGGCCTCAGCCTTTGGAGGTCAGAAAAGAAGTGAAATCATATACATGGTGCTACATACTCAGGCAAAGGGAACAGAAAGACTCAAGATTAAGCCCTTCTGCCTGTCCTGTACATGCCTCTGTAGTTGAAGGGAACACAGACCCACTAGGACAGATGTTCACACAGAGTTTATCATTGCAAAGGAGAGAGTCTCTCACCCAGTAATTTCCAAGCCCAACAATAGAAACAATATTTCAAAGAGGAGACAAATACACACAAACAAATGGAAGCTTCAGGTTAGGGGTGGAGTTAATTGGTAGAGACCTTTCTCCAGTATATGTGAAACCCTGGGTTTGAACTCCAGCATAGAAAACAAATTGAACAGGGTGGTGCAAACTGTAATCCCAGCATTTAAAGTGGAAGACAAAGGGATAGGAAGTTCAAAGTCATCTTTGTCTTCATAGCAAATTCAAGGTTAGCCTGCACTACCCTTAGATCCATCTCAAAGAAATAACTGTATCACAAAAGAATAGTTAGCTTTATTGGGTTGTATCCTTGGATATTGATTCACCTACTTTGTATCATTGTTTAAATACTAATTGATCTTATTATGAACAAACTAACTGTAGTGAGACATTTTGTTTGAGACAGAGTTTCACTATGTAGCCCTGGCTGGCCTAGAACTCATTATATAAAACTAATGTGACTGTTTCTTGAGCTCTCAGATTCCACCATGGCTGGCTAGAAGACATTCTTGAGACATTCAAGGCAAATTGACTGTGCTGGAAAGTTTTATGTCAACTTGACACAAGCTAGAGTTATCTGAAAAGAAGAAACTTCAATTAAGAAAATGCTTCTACAAGATACTGCTGTACGTCATTTTCTTAATTAATGATTGATGGGAGAGGTCCAGCCCATGGTGGGTGCTGCCGTCCTTAGGCTGGTGGTCCTGGGTTCTATAAAAAAGCAGGTTGAGCAAGCCATGGGGAGCAAGCCAATAAACAACACTCCTCCATGGCCTCTGTATCAGCTCCTGGCTCCAGGTTCCTGCCTTGTTTGAGTTCCAGTTCTGACTTCCTTTAATAATGAACTATAATGTGGAAGTATAAGCCAAAAAACCCTTTCTTCCCTAACCTACTTTTTGGTCATGGTGTTTTATTATAGCAATAGAAACCCCAACTAAGACATTGACTTTGTAGTTTATACTGTGTAATACCAAGAATTATTGGTAGTTTTTACAGGTATAATAATGTTTTTGTGATTACAGAAGAAAATACATTTTCTTTTTTTTTTGTTGGGAGGGGCTATGGTTACTGACTTATCAATTTGTGAATTATATTAGCATGACACCTGGTACTTCTCCCAAAAGAATTTCCCCCAAAATTGGATGGTGATATAGCTTAGTTGGTAGAGTGCTTGCCTAGATAATGATTTTCACTGAAGACTAAAATTTCAAAAGGGAGAAAACCTTCAAGGTTCTGAGCTCTTAGGGGTACTTGACACCCCAAATGGGAGATCTGCAGAAGATATTGATCATGTTTGGGTTTGACCAATAAGCTTGTTTCTTACCTTACATTAGATTGTGAGACTCCCAAAGAATCAGAAAAACAGCACTGATCATTCATAACTTCCTGTTGGCCTTTTTGGAGCCTCCTTCAGTCTTCACACAAACATGTCCAGAATAATGTGAGCACAGAAGCAAGTGACTGCCTGGAGTTTAAATGCCTGTTTTGCTTAGAGAGCCTTAACATATTTTAAGCAGCAGATCTCATGTTTAGCCGGGACCCAGTTTTCTCTTCAGGCAACTTAGCTGATGAGTCAAGGGCTTCTCCCATCTGTGACAACATTTTTCATATCCAAGTTTATTCATGTATGTAATTCTCAATTATTCCAAAAATATTCTGCTCAGCCCCTTGTTTGCATACCGCCCCAGGATTCTCCTGGAGAGCGGAGGTCCATGCCATCAGAGTTGCAGCCTTCAGCTACCTTTCTGTCAAACAGATTCTTCCACAAGTGAACAAACTAGGAAGACAGATGCGGGGTCATTTTACTAGGAGAAAGTAACCCATGCTGGCAACAAGGAATTGTCGCTGATATTTTCCCGACATCTCCATGTGTGAAGGCTGGCAAGTCTGTGTGTTTCCCATAGGGCAGATGGTGTCTGGGTAAATCAATATAGAATGCTGCGCAAACAAAATGGGCAGATTAGTGTACTGACTGATATATATATATATATATATATATATATATATATATATATATATATACACACACACACACACAACTGACTCCCTTCATCAGGAACTGGTGGTACGTTAGGAAGTCCTTCTTGAGCAAAACTGTTAACTACTAAAAGGTGATGTATTTCTTACTATCCTGGGTGTAAGGATTCAGGCATTATGCTGGCCTGCCCTTGTCACCTGGCAGAATGTACTCAGGCAGTACCTTGATCAGCTCAGGGTTCCATGAGTACTAGTCTGCACACAGGTGCAAAGGACCCTTTAAAAGAAATACCTCTGATCACGTACACTCTCTTTACACTCTCTTTCCTGCTGTCCCCCTGGGGCAGACATACTTTTCCTGTGTCCCTCTCCTCTTCTGTCCTTTTTTTGTCTTTGTGTCTCTTTACCTCTTTCCTCTTTCCTTCCCCCACTTCCCTTTCTAATAAAACTTCTCACCTAAGCTGCCTGGCATGTTTGTCCCCTGTCTAGGTCATCCTCGCCTGCCATGGAATCCTCCATGGTTCTCGGTTCTCCTGTAAGGTCCCCTCAAGCTTTATCCTAACACTGGGTGTTTGATATTTTTTTTTTCAGTTTTGTTTGATGTTTTTGGGTTTTGTTTTGTTTTGTTTCCATTTTGATTTTAAAAGAGCTAGGAAGTATATTTAAGTTTCTCAGAGCATATATAATATGGAATTTCTGTTATGGATTAAAAGGATAATTTCCCTTGAACACAAGGTCTCTACAGTTGCCCCACGCCCCTCCCCTGCCCCCGCCTTCCCAGATTGCTGATGGTCTGATAATTCAGACCTTGAAGCCACTTCCCACATGAATCCCCAGCCTTTACTCTAAATTTGTGTGAAGCTGAAAAAATCACAAGATTTGCTGGAATCCAAGAGACATCAAAGAATAGAGAGACATTTTAAGATTGTTTTCTTACTAGCCTTTCTCTTTCCATACCCCCTCTCTGATCAAAGTAATAAACCCTACCTCTGTCAAGCACCATGCTCTAGGATGCTACCTGGGATCACGAGATACTGACATCTCTCACTAATTCATACTTTGCCTTCCCAGGGAAGTACTGAGTTTCAGCTTGGAGAACAGGAGGTCTGTTGGAGTGTGTGCTAAAAACACTCAACTGTCCGTGTGACTCATCAGAGAGGGAAGTCAAATGATAATTCATTTGCACCTGAGGCCTCAGAGTTCAGAGAGCTTCAGATGATCAAGGATCCTTCCCAACCAGCCTTCCCTCAGCTAAGCTACACTGCTCTTTATATCCAGTCACTGGTCTCTTATTGACTCAGGCACCCCTTGGGGACAAACCATGCCATGGGCCAGGTGAGGCTTAAGGTGGGTCCCGGTTAATGTCAGCTGAGATCCACCAGTTTCCAGCATTCTGAGCTGCTATGGAAATGAGGACTTCAGTCCTAAAGGAGATGTATGTGTGATAAACCACCTCCACCACACCCATCTATTGAGCTGATTCCTTCAAAGGGAGACACTGTTTGAAAGCTGTTGAGACTAATCAGAGGATGTAGCTTGACACCATCTTGGCATTGGTTACTACCTCCTGCGAACCCTACAAATCAACCAGTTATTAGTCTCAGGGAAAAAAATGAAAAATGTACTAACAGGGAAGCTCTGCCCCTTGCAAACAGAGACTTGAGAGTCTATGATGCTCCAAATCCTTGAGCTCTCTGAAGACACAAATAAGAATCTCTCCACCATTGGTTTCAGATGTGGCCATGAAGAATAACAGATGAGGAAATCATTTCACCAGGTAAAACCATTGTAGCCAGATCTCAACAGAGTCATTCCTACCCGGCAAAGGTGGTGCACACCTTTAATCCCAGTACTCAGGAGGCAGAGGCAGGTGGATCTCTGATAAGCTTGGGCTACATAGAGAAACCTTGTCTCGAAAAAATGAGGTGGGGGGGAGAGAACAGAAGAGAGAGACTCCTGGGGGAGGATCCTATAAAGGATCCTATAACCCCACCAACAGGAAATGGTTTGGACTGTTGGTTATTTTCTACCTTTGCCATTCCTAAATGTGATTTAAATTGTGATTATCTGCTTTTCTTTCCACGTCTATGCCTTAAATTTGTTTGGTAGGAACAATCTATAATTTAGATGTATGCTATTAGGTCCTGATGAGCCCCATCCATGCTTGAATGGGAAGACTTCAAACTACTGGCAATTATAGAACACAGTAGGATGTAAAAGAGGTGTTTCTATCTTTAGGTTATCGCCCACTCCCTGGAGGGTAAGTGGTATTTGTCTAATTGAATGTGATTCAGTAGAATTATGTTAAAATAAAAACACTTTTGGAATTAATTATGGAAGAAAGATATGCAGTTATTGTTGCGAATTGGAAGTCTTTTGTATAGACTTGCTGTGTGTGTGTGTGGTATAGGTATATGTATGTACACCTGTACATACATGTGTGACACGCGCTGGAGGTTGACAGTGTCTTCCTAGTCATTCTCTATTTTCTTTTTGTGAGACAGGATATCTCACTGAACCTGAGGCACACTGGTTCTGCTAGTCTGACAAAAACCAGGCCCACCGATCAGCCTGTCTCAGCCTCTCTGCACTGGGAATACAGATAAATGATGCCCTGACCAGATTTCTCTATAGGTGCGGGTATTGGCATCACCATGCCTGGTTCAGACATACTTTTGATTTCCAGTGTCACAGAGATCAGCTTATGGCACAGGACTAACCCACATGGCCCCTTAACTTTTGGCTAGAGACATTGTTTCAGGAACCCAGGCCAAGAGGACTAGAATAAATCATCTGATGTTTCCTCCTGCAGCTAGCTCGGAAGGAGAGATGCCTAAGCTTAAGTTCTGAGGTATAGAAATGCAAGCTGCAATTGCTGGTGAAGACTCTCCCTGCTTCTCCTCTACTCCCCTCCAAAACCTGCTGTACATCTATACTTGTACACACAATGTGCACCCATACGAACATGTGTGTACAAACATAGACACACACAAAACAATCAAGTTGAAATTAGTGTTCCAAAAATATTCCACATTAAAACAGTGCAAAAACTTAAGACACGGTATATTGAAAGTAACATGATCTGCCAACTAAATGACTTAGACATGAGATTAAGCTTTAATTAACTTGTATGCTGTCACTGACTTCTGCAGTGGCATTGATGACTGCAGACTCACAGTTGAGAAATAGAAACATGGGATCCCCATCCCCACCCCAAAAAGTAACTGCCTAGACAGGAAGCCATCAAAAAGAACTCTTTAAAATTGTAATAAGGATGCTGAAGTGTAGCTCTCCACAATCTATGGCTTCTGGCAGAGGTACATGTGGGGAAGAACTCAGTTTTCTTTAAGGGGCAGGCCACTGGGAGTTTGACCATGCTCCAGTGAGTATATGGGCAACACAACTTAAACTTTATTTTTTCTTTTTCTTTTTCTTTTTCTTCTTCTTCTTCTTCTTCTTCTTTTTTTTTTTTTTTTTTTTTTTTTTTTTTGGAGAGGTGGGGTGGTCATAAGGATGGCAAGCGTGACCTGGGAGGATTGAAAGTGAGTATGATGATCAGGGTGCATGATATGAAATTCCAAAATAATCAATAAAAATATTAATTAGAAAAAAATTGATTTTGATACTTGGAAGCAAAAATTAGTCTCCCATGTAAATAATAGCAACTGTGGGATTTGTGTTTAATTTCCCACCAGCAGAAACTGACTTGACAACTGAAGAAATAAAAAAAAAAAAAACTGTTTTAGAATTAGCTGTTAGACTCCTCTGTGTGTGTACGTGTGCACACTAGAGTGTAATTGGTTGTTTTTTTCTCTTTTTTTCTTTTGGGGGGTGCCACCCAGCTCCCAAATAAATACACACACACAGATTTATTCTTACTTATGAATGACACCCTTAGCTTGGCTTATTTCTAACCAGCTTTTCTTTTCTTTGTGTAGCCCTGGCTATTCTGGAACTCATTCTGTAGACCAGGCTGGTCTTGAACTCACAGAGATCCTCCTGCCTCTGCCTCCCAAGTGCTGGGATTAAAGGCTTGGGCTACCACCTGACCAGCTCCTACCCTTATGAGCTGTGTGTATTTCACCTCCTTTCTTTCAGTCAGGTCAGATATCTTTTTGTTGATTTCCACAACTTGAAAGCCCACATTTATTTTTGCTCATCAGATTTGTTCGGGGAAGGTTCAGGCTCTTCCTGAGGAGGAGAGCAGTCCTTCAGAGAGCTTCCTTTTGCTAAAGCTTCCATTGGCTTCCTAGAAATAAACAGGCTGGGTCAAAATTGCTTAATCCCGATGCTGGTGATTAAAATGACATTCTAATTACCTTTCAAGGGTAAATCGTAAAACATGTTTCAAAACACATTTGTTGAGTTTCTGAGCATTGGGGGGGGAGGGGGAAGGAAGAAGAAGAAGAGTTGTTCATCCGGTACTATTAAAGTAAGTCAGGTCCCAGAGTCGCTGAAGTCTTGATATCACTGAATTATATATCGAGACATTACTAACTTAACCTCAGGGAGGTGTCCTGTGTCTGTTGCGTTCAGCCTTCCTGGCTATGCTGCCCATTGTGGATCGGACAACTCTACTGCCTCAGCACAGGGGGACTGCCCAGCCTTGCTGCAAAATCCACAGGGCTGCACTTGCTCTCAGAGTCTGGAAATATCTAAGGTCTTAGGAGACTGGAAGTGTGTTTTTTGCTTGTCGTAACTGGCAGAATGAGCCTCTGGCATTTCCAAGTACTAGTCATTAGTGTCCGCCCCAGTGATGTTAATCTGTCTGTGTTTCAGTCTCAGGACATTTTCCAGTTGCTTCTGCCACAACGATCTCTGCCATCTCAGTGCCTCCGCTGTCCCCGGTGAATTCATGAAGCTCCGAAGTGCCGGCAGGATGTCACAAAAACTGATTGCTGACCCGTCTTCTCCTTTCATCGCTCAATGTCAGCCAAAGCCCGGAAGCTTTGTTCAAGGGGCTTTTATTTGGCATATTCACATCTGAGCTAAGACAAACTGCTTTTTAAAAATCACTAGAAAAGAGACATAGTCTGATTATAAGGCTTTTGTAATGCATTCTGAGGGACTTAAATGGATAGTCAATTCTATTATCTAGCCTTTCCCTCATCACTCCCAGACTCACAAACGGACCCGGGGCTGATCAGCTGGTTCCGATTGTGGTCCTACAAACTCCAGTCGGACACAGAAAAGCGATATGAGGTTACTAGAAAGCAAACAAAACCAAGTTGAGTAAAGAGTTGCAAGAGGTCCAGGATGGTCCCAGTAACACTTGAAATGAGTGTGAGAAGGCTAGCGATCCACGGCACGGTGCTTGAAGGACGTTGTTCTCTGGGTTCAAACCTCAACTCTACAAAAATAAAAAAGATGTGGGCCATAAAGGGCTCCATGGAGATACCTCAGTCAGTGAGGTACTTGCTGCACAGGCATGAGGATCCCTAAGTTTGATACCTAGAACCCACATTTTAAAAGCCAGGTGTGTGTGGGGGTGGAGGGGTCAGGTGTGATGGTAGTGGGCATGTGACCCTGGCATTGCAGAGGCAGAGACAAGTGGGTCCCTGGGGTTTGCTGGCCAGCCACTCAGGCTCTAGCAAGTCCTGGGCAGTGAGAGACCCAGCCTCAAAAATAAAGACTGGGCCACACCAGAGGACCAACGACCAAGGTTGTCCTTGGGCCAAGGCATGTACACACACACACACACACACACACACACACACACTACACACACACATAAATACACATACATCACACAATATACAGACATAGACACATAATACACACACACACCCAACACACACAATACACACACTACACACACATTACAAACACATATGCATACTACACACACAATACACACACATACACATCACACAATATACACACATACACACTACATACAATACACACTCATACATATGTGATACATACATACAAACACTTCACAACACACATACAATACACACTACACACATAAACACACACATCACACAATAGATGCACAAGAAGATAAATACACACTCATGCACATCTCTCTCTCTCTCTCTCTCTCTCACACACACACACACACACACACACACACACACACACACACACGGTGCATGTGATGTGGGGACTGCCATGACATCTTACCCTTGCCCATTTTCCTGCAAGCCGAGCCTATCTGAGCTAGGGTTAGGCAGTCATGGTGAGTGGGGGTGGGTGCTTACCAGTTCTCTCAGCTGTGGGGAGGGGGCGCACCCTCCCCATTTGTTAACATAAAGCTAATCTGAACAATAGAGCTAGTGGTTGATTGTTAAGGGCCTTGGCCTTTTATTTCATTGTCGCAAATGCAAAGCTCATGGGTGCTGGTGAAGTGCCAGATTGACTATTCAGAAACAAGCGCCTGAGCTTGGGTCAAGCATTGTCTCATTAGCATGCAGGGTCCATGCTGGGTCCTGGTTAGAGAAACCACAGAGACTAAGGAAGAGTCAGTGGGAAGGGAATAAGGAGGAAAACAGCCCAGCTTTCCCTGCACTGTGCTGTGAAAGCCACACTAACCGGCTAGCCTTCCCTCAGGTACTCGGGCACTCTCCAGTAATGTACTGATGCGAGCTGATGACTCCACCCTCCTTTGCATCATTGGCACTCAGCCTTCCTTCCTCTTACAAGCCATTGTGTCTGAGGTTGACCCTTGCATTTACATTCAGACCCCGCCTCCACCTCTGCTTGCCTGCTCTGAGACTGACTTCCTCCTGCATACTAAGTTGCCCCTCTCTGTGAAAAGGACCCCATCAACATGCACTGAGATGTGCTTTCTGTCTTGAGAAATGACATCAGGGAAGTTCCTCTGACTCCACCTCTTTCTAGCAAACTCCCCAACCAGTTTTACAATGAAACACTTGAGAACACTTTTTTTTTTTTTTAAGTTTCTGTTCACTCCTGAGTTTATTATAATCGGACATTCACTTTCCACCATTATGCTCACCAACAGACTTCGTGTAGCCAAACCCAGGAGTGAATGCCCTTTCTGAGTTTCTTCTATTGGGTTCCCCACTTTGCTCAACCTCTCTCTCTACACATCCTCCTTGCTCATCTACTGTACTCTTGTGACTTTGTACAACATTCCATGAGGGTAACCATGAAGATTGCACCTCACTCCCCCATCAGGGCTAACTGCCAGTCCCTGCCTGAATGGTCTCTTCCCGGTTCGTTCACTCCCCCAGTTGCCCCAAGACAAGGTCTAAATGTCACTTACTGCCCTCGTCTCTCAAACACACAATGTATCTAATATAGTATCCTGTCAACTCCACCATGCAGACAGAGAGCACAGCAAAACACGTCTTACCACTGCGCCATCACCTTCCCAACTTTGCCAGTACTCATCTGGACAAGTGGAGAGCCAACTAATTGCCCAACTATAGTCCGTTTGGCACACAGCAGCCAAACTCCTATTTTCTTTCCTTTTTGAAGGGTGTGGTGGAGGTGGGAGGGGCATTGAGAGGAGTAGCTGAGGTTGGGTCTTGACCTCTTGATCTTCCTGCCTCTACCTTCCAACTGCTAGGATTTTAGGTATATACTACTGTGTCCAGTTTCTAAGTAATATAAACCTAATTAAAATATAAACCTAATTAGTCAAAGTGTGGTACAGCTTTGCCATTACACGTGAAAGAAAAACTCTTGGTTACCACCTGTCTTAGTCAGTGTTCTATAGCTGTGTACAGACACCATGACCATGGCAACTCTTACAAAGGAAAGCATTTAACTCAGGCTTGCCTACAGTTTCAGGGGTTTAGCCCATTGTCATCATGGCATGCAAGCAGACATGGTGCTGGAGAAGGAGCTGAGAGTTCTACATCTGGATCTGCAGGTAGCAAGAAGAGACAGTGAGCTACTAGGCCAGGCTTGGGGTCTGAAACCTCAAAGCCCACTCTCCAGGGACATATTTCCTCCAACAAGACTATGCCTACCCCAACACCATCACACCTTCTAATCCATTCAAATGGTGTCACCCCCTGGTGACCAAGCATTCAAATCTGATCTGTGAGTCTATGGAGGTCATTCTTACTCAAACCACCACACCGTGGTTGTATAGGATACAGCAGGATGTGGTGTAAGACCCTCGAGAGTGCGTGGTCCCTCGCACTCCCACTCAGGAAAGGCACCCCCCCCAATCACTCACGAGAAGCGGTCTTGATGCAAACGCATAAGGTTCTTTATATTCCAGTGCACTGGGGCCGTCAGCCATATGCCATGCAGGGTAAAGGGCTCAGGACCTCTAGCACAGAATTGAGACTTTATAGGGTTACAGCAAAGCCCACGCATCGTGAACCAATCACCTCGTAGCATCCAGTGCCACCAATTACTTTAAAGTATCCAACCCCGCCCTTAGCCCAGGAAGTCTGCTTTCGCACAGGCTTCTGGGTGTTCATTCACTACCGTAAGCATTAAAGTAGGTGACCATCAGCTTGGGATTTAAGACTCCCAGCTTCCTGGGTTTTCTGGGGAATTAGGCTAAATTTTTCCATCCTAACAGTGGTCCCTGTTCATTTCTCCATCTCCACAACTTGCTCTCTATGGGTGCCTCCTTCTACTCAGGATAACCTTCCTTGGGTTTCTCAAGTTCATCTTTCAGATGGCATAGTCCCATTTGTCATTCATTACAACTGCATACCATTTATTGAGCTGGGTCTGTCAGCTAATACATTAGGTACTTAGTGTAGATAATTTGTGAGCATGCACACATGTGTATGTGTGTTCCTACACACATATCCAGAGGTTGGTGTCCTGTGTTTTCCTCAATTCTTCTCTACCTCCTTTTTTTGAGACAGGGTCTCTCATTGAACTTGAAGTTTACTGATTGACTGGACTGGCTGGCCAGCAAGCCCCAGGAATCCTCAGCTCTGAGGTGTATATTAGAGGTGTATGTACCTGTTTTTATTGTTTGTTTTTGTTTTGTTTTGTTTTTTTAACATGGGTGCTGGGGATCTGAATTTAGGCCCTCACGCTTGTGTAGCGGGCACTTTACCAACTAAGGCATCTTCCCAGCCCCAACATAGATAATTTGTATTGAAGCAGCCAGTCTCCATGTAGATGTCCACCTTCTCTTTAGAAATAAGGGAACCAAGGTTTGGTGAATTTCAGGTATTTTTTTTATTCTGTTTTCTGTGCACTGGTGTTTGGTCTGTCTGTGTGTCTGTGTGAGGGCTTCGGATCCCTGGGAACTATAGTTACAGACCACTGAGAGCTGCCATATGGTAGCTGGGCATTGAACCAGGGTCCTCTAGAAGAGCAGCCAGCGCTCTTAACTGCAGAGCCATCTCTCCAGCCCCAAGTTTCAGGTATTTTGTTCAAAGTAGTGGAGCTAGGTGGTGGCACTGCTGGAATTCACATCTAAATGTTTATGGGTTTAAATCTAAATTTCTTTCTTTATACCATATCACCGCTTTTATTTACTTTTATTATTTTATTACTTCATTTCTTAAAACAAAGTCTTGAACTTTTCTATGTGACCCCTGGTTGCCCAGGACTCACTAAGCAGAAAAACTGGCCTTAAGCTTACAGAGATCCATCTGCCTCTGCCTCCCAAGTGCTGGGATCAAAGGCGTGTGCCACCAGGCTTGACTGGGCCACATTACCTATTCAAATATAATGGTTTCTTTGAGGTTTTAACCTTTTAGAGGGTGGGGGGGGACTGGGTCAGTGTCTGATGCTGAGGAGCTTTACCCTATGTAAAACTTCCTGGACCTGAAGAGCAGTGCGGAGGGTCCATAGAATCCTATTACCTGAGTGACAGGGCCTGTGGGTCTGGGAAAACCAGCTCCAGGCAAACAGCTACGGTGAAGTCTCTCCTTTGTCTCCAGATGCTAATAGTTCTGGATTCAAAATCTTTTCTCTCTTTGACTGGACCCAGATATAATAAAACAAGAAACTTACAGCATATAATTTGGCATTTTACTGGTATGGTAAGCTCACAAAAATTTTGCTCTTCCTGACAAGGCTCAGCTAATTCTATCAAAATAAATCTCTGGGGGAAAAAAGCTCTCTTTGAAAGACGATGAGAAGCCCTTTCAAGAACAAAAATAACACTTAAAACCCGATATTCTGTGTATCTCCTTTTTCTTCCTTTTTAGAAGAAATCCTGCCCTTTCTGATAATAGGAAATAAAGAATGTCATGGAAAATGTGTCAACATGTAGTCTGCTGGGAACAGTGGAAATTTCCTCACACTGCACTTTGAATTTCAAAGGGTTTGGGACACAGATTGTATAGCAGTTGAGTTTCCACATCCATGTGTCACTTGCCAGTGCCCAGAGCTATGGCATCATACACCATTAGTCAGACCTTGGCTTGAGAGCATATTACAATTTATTCTCACTGTGACAGTATCAGAGAGGTGACCGAGTCCTGAAGGTGGAGCCCAAACAAATGAGATGATGTCCTTGAAAGAGGCCAGGGAGTAGGTGTGCCTTCTTCTCTCCCACATGAGAATACTGTAAGAAACTTCACTGAACCCTGGCTTAAGCTATCGCTCTCATCTCTGGCTTTTACCCTCCAGATCTTGTGGAAAAAACTTTTTCCACAAGGCATAATTGCATATTTTTTAAAATCATAACTCAGGAAGCTGAGATAGGTGGGTTATGAATTTGAAGCCATCCTAGGGTACTTTTTGATACTGCTCTATACCAAAACAAAACAAAACAAAGGATATAGAATGAGACAGAGGAGGGGAAGGGGAAAGGAAAGAAGAGGAAAACTAAGTTCTGCTTATAAGCTACCTGGTCTCTAGCATTTTGTTATAGTATCCCAAAATAACCACGGTAGATAAGACAGTCTTTCCAGGAGAGAATTCTGTTACTAACTGGGAATTTTTTTAGTGTTTATAAATCCTCTCTATACAGGGATGCACTAATCACAATTTGCTCTGCTCTGAGATCAAAGTAATAAATTTGTCTTAAGGGACAAAATATAATATTCACAACTTTGACCATCTTAATATAAGTACTGGAGGGACCTTCAGTTCGAGGTCATGGTCCCAGAGTTAAAAGAAACAATGAAGTCTGCCGAGCAGTGTTGTGTCAGTACCTCGGACAGCACCACCCGCTCACCTGTTGGTCAGGCACTCACACCAAACCAGAGCAAATGGAATTTTTCAGAGAATTTTAAAGACGATTCTCTCTATTAAGCCTCCTCTCTTTTAGATTTCCCCTCAGGAATGAGCTTTGCCTTTGTTCTCTCTCTGAAGACTTGGTGCTCACACGGCCACACATGACACAAAGCATTCTGAAAATTCAAATTAATTCTGTGTACAAAAATCGAGGATAATGGAGGGGATGATGTGTTGGTTTTAAAGTGCACTTCGTCTTTATGAACTCAGTCTTCCATGAGAAGGGGCCAGAGGTGGAGCTAAGTTTACTACGATGTTTGACATCTTAAGACCAGCTAGTTCTCACTAATGTGCAACGAAAGCTTGCTTCCTGATGAGGCCAGAGATGTTTAAAGGCCAAAAACAAAACAAAACAAAATCCACACAGGTTTGGTTGCCTAATCCTAAGAGTGTATTTCTGAAGTGTTGTCTGGTTGATTACTTCTCATTTCTCATCTGTAAATGTCTTTTAAAAGCTTAGTGTATTGCTGAAGAGATGGCTCAGCAGGTAAAAGTGCCTGCTGCCGAGCCTGAAAACTGAATTCAGTCCTGGTGGAAGAGAAAAGCAACTCCCACTAAGTTGCCTGTTATGACACATAAACACACACTTGTACACATGCACACACATGCGCATACACACACATGCACACACACAACACATACACTCATGCACACACACACTCACACATTCGCACACACACTTACACACATGCACACACATACACACACTTACACACATACACACACATGCACACATGACACATATACTCTTGCACACACACTCTCACTCACACATGCGCGCACACACTCATGCACACACACTCACACACATACACACATGCACACACACAACACATACACTCATGCACACACACACTCACACACACGCTTACACACATGCACACACATACACACACTTACACATATACACACACATGCACACATGACACATATACTCATGCACACACACACTCACTCACACATGCGCACACACTCATGCACACACACTCACACACATACACACACATGGGCACACACACATGCACACACACTCATGGACACACACACACACACACACACACACACATACCCACACATGCACATACACACACATGCTCTTTCACACACACTCATGTTCACAAAATAAATAAATGTTTTAACTTAAAAACATTTATTATATTTTATTACGTGGATGTCTTGCCTGCATGTGTATCTATTCACCCCTTTAGGGCCTGGCTTCTGGAGGACACCAGAAGATGGCATCAGATGCCCTGGACCTGGAGTTACAGATGGATGTGAGCTGCTATATGGGTGCTGGGAATTGAACCTGGGTCCTCTGAAAGAGCAGCCACTGCTCATGAGCACTGAGATATCTCTCTAGCTCCTGTTCTAACATTTTAAAACTTAATAGAATAAAATTTTTAACTTAAATTTCAGTCTAAGTAACATCTCAGGGCTAGAGCCAGGGTGGAGTATTTGAGGAAGGGAGTCAAAGGGAAGAACTCAATGAAGCCTATATATGGATTTAAATTCATAGCATGTCTCCTTAAAGTGGTGGTGGGTGTTCTGCTATGGGGACATCATTCATTTTGCTGTCACTGGGGAGGTTAACACATCTCTGCGAGGACCAGTTTCTGATTGGGGTCTCACTTCTTAGGCAGGCTTTGGGTTTTCTGCATCTCTAATGAGGCTTTTTGTTTTTTAATCTCCCCTAGTCCTCTCAGGCTGACATCTTGCTCACTGGAATCCTTTCTTTCATCTAGTGGTTTATCCCCATCAGGCATGATGGGGATCTCACACCATGCTGCCTGCACCCCTCTATTTGGCAAGCTCTAAACACCACACATATGGTTCTTCCTGAAGATTTCCCCCATGTTTTAAGGCCTTTGTTTTCACTGGCTTTTCCTAACTGGCCAAAGCAAGAAGAGATGTGGCAGTACCCCCCACACGTACCCTTGCTTCGAACTTGGATTATCTTGTTTTCAATGGATGGCAACTCCTTCAGAAAAGTGCTATGACTTACTTTGTAAAGAAAAAACGCAGGCAGGTATCAGTCTTCACCTGCACACCTGTCCTTCAGTGAAACTTCAACACAGACCATGAAGGCTGAGGATGTCTCGGAGGGAAGGAGAAACAGATAGGGCTGGGGTAGCTGTCCATTCCTGGCCCTCTTCTTTCCTCCATCTGTGACTTCCTTTGTAGCAAAGAGAAGGCTCTGTTGACTCCCTCATTTAATCACCACTGTGGTTTTTGAGGCTCCTAAAAATTAACTTTACCTTGACAACAGTGTACAGGCATTTTACATAACTGCTGTATACTGGAGGTGTCTTCAATAGAAGGCAGTGATCAAAATGCGGATCCTAATTATATCCCGTCAGTGTTTCCATTATGAGCTTCCCTCCAGAAGGATTTGTTTCTCGTTTGTTTAATTCGCATCAGGCTTCAGGCTGACGTGGAGGTTCTCAGCCCTGCTACAACATAGGGAATCTTTGTCTGCCTTAGTACATACATTTTAATCAGTACAGTGATTCTGTGTGTAGAAGGCTGTGTTTCACTGCTGGAAAAGTCAACCCAGCCTGTGCTTGACAGTCCTAGGACATTTGTATCATGTCATATTCCATCCCACAGGTGATTCTTGTAGCCAGAAGTTTCTGTTCCACCTAGTCCCGCAGTCATTTAGCCCCAAATGAACACACAGAGGCTTCCATTGATTAGAAACTGTTTGGCCAATGGCTTAGGCTTCTTACTGGCTAGCTCTCCCTTAATTATTAACCCATAGCTATTAATCTGTGTATTTCCACATGGCCTTATCTTACCAGAGAACACCTGGCTCATCCTATCTTCCCAGTTACTACATGGCATGTCTTCCTGGCGGCTTCCCTCTCTGGCCTTCTCTCTGCACACTCTCCCCAGCATTCTCCTCCTCTAGAAGCCCCACCTATCCTTCCTGCCTGGCTACTGGCCATCAACTAATAAGAGAAACATTTATACAGAAGGACATCCCCCATCTAATCTTGATGGCCTAGGCTGTAGTATTGTTCAAGGTCCCCTGTGTACTGGACATTTTCCTAGAACACAAAAGGCAAAGGTCTCTCAGGAACAGGAGCACCATGACTTTGTCTGAGTCCTTCTGGGAAAATGCTAAGGGCAAAATCTGTGGGCATCTCTTGGGTGGGATGCCTAGCCTAGGCTATTCTGTTGCCTGCTCACCTTGGATGCCATTAGTCTTCAGAGCTTAAGGCTGTTTTCCTTGCTAAGACCAAATATTTTATTTGCTTTCCTCTAGGTTAACCTTTGAGTGTCAAGTTTGTTGTCCCTTCACGCCTCCTATTCTAAGAACTTCCCATCTGGCAGAGCTGTGAGTGTGGTAGGAAGTGCTTGCCCCATGTGGATTTATTTATTTTTTTAATTTTTTTTTTATTTTTCAATATTGAGATCCTTTCCCACACCTGTTCTCTTTTGCACTGATATCCAGTTTGTTTTTAGGCATCTCCAGTGGTCTTTCCTTCCTTCAACATTACACCAACTTCCTTTGGGAAGTCTCTAATACCAGAGAGTAGCAAAAAGTGGAGACAGAAGAATCAAGAGAATAGAAAATTAAAGTTGGTTTCCAGTTTTTACAAGTGTCTCGCAAGAATTTCTTATAAAAAATTTCTATTTAGAAACTTCCCCCTAGCCAGGTGTAGTGGTGCATACTTTTAATCCCAGCACTCAGCAGGCAGAGGCAATTGGTCTCTGATACAGAGGCCTGCTTGGTCTACAGAGTGAGTTCCAGGACAGACAGAGCTGTTATACAGAGAAATTTGGAGAAGAAGAAGGAGGAGGAGGAGGAGGAGGAGGAGGAGAGGAGGAGGAGGAGGAGAAGGTTACAATGTGAAGGAAAAAGGAGCAAGATAACATAAATCCATAAATATATATAAAAGTTCACACTAATTAATTAATTAATTAATTAGCTTGTGTGTGTGTAGGGCATTTTGCCCATGATCACTCTCTATGGAAAGGAGAAGAAATTTGGGCTAGGTAGATGGGGGAAGTGGAATTGTAATGTCCTCCCAATAAAGGCCTCTCTGACACCACAGGGGAGTGTAGCACCAGAGTGACCCCCAAGAATCATCTCAACAAAGTTGCCGCAAATTAGGCCAGTCTTAATGCTCTCACACCCCTCTAATTTCTCCTGTGTGACCTTAAGTGGGAAAGTTTTCCTCCGTCAGGGCAATTCCACTCGTGACTAACAGCCTTCTTCAGCAGCTGGGGGAATACACACTTCGTTACTGAAGGAGGCTCTAGACAATTCATCACAATATCTGTTATAGATCCCCAGAGTTGTAGAGGTCCAGATGAAGTGGGGCTAGAGGGATGGCTCAGTGGTTAGGATCACATCCTGCTCTTGCAGATCAGTTCCCAGCATCCACATCAGGCAGCTCACAGTTGCCTGTAACACCAGTTTCAGGGCATCCAACTTCCTCTTTTGACCTCTATTGGCACTTGTACTCATGCAAACACACCCAAGCCCACAGATGCACTATAGGTAAAATAATGATAATAATAATAATAATAAGCACATCTTAAAATGGCAAACAAACAAAGCAACAACAGCAGCCTTCAGTCCAAATGACTGTCATCTCTTTCCATCCACTTTGGTGGTCCACCAGTTCCTGCCTCTCGTTTTATTGAAAACATGGAAAATCTCTTTCTCAGCAGTTGACATGTAAAAGAAGGGTGGGGTCTGTAAAAGTAACCCACCCAACTGTAGGGGAGGATGAAAATAAGAGAAAGAGTTCTCGGTTGACCTGAGAGTTGTGGTTGATTGGGAAAAGTATAAGAACACTATGATGGATTTGTTTGAGGGTGCTGTTAATGGCTGGTGAGAGAGTTACCACGTTAGTTCTAGGATAGATGTAGCGTTCATCCCTAATTCCTCTTCCAGACATTGTGTGAGTCTCTTAGGCATATTGGGAAATTACTGTGAAAAAAGGATAGGACTTGCCCTCACCCCTTGGCCAGCTGTATTCTCCCAGCTGGCTCTCAGGGCCCTGCTGCTCTAACCATGGGCCCTCCAGTGCGCCAGACACGAAGAAGAAAGAAAACATCGTTGTAAAATGAGGATAATATCCCCAGTCTCTACTTACCCTAGAGGCTTATTTTGAAAAATCACAGTGATTTAACTTGTTAGCAGTTTAATTCACTTTAAAAAGATTAACCAGACTAATTATTCATCAGATTTCACCATCTTTGTCAGCCTCAATAAGGATCTTTTGTTACAGTGATTAATGTGTTTTAATTGTAGCTTCTCTCAGGGCAATAATTCGATCGCACAGTATTTGCCGAATCCATGGAAATCTTGGAAATGCTTTGACAGCTGAGCTATTCTTGGGAAACGAAAGTAAAGGAATATATGTACCTAACAAAAAGTGTTTTATAGCATATCACTAATATGGATTTTTCTCTCCCTGACAGAACCTTGCTCTGCCTCAGTCCATGGAGCTGCTTGCTGTGCAGTCAATTTTTCATCCAGAAACATCGGAATGGAGAGAGCAATTAATACAGGTGTCCTCACATACCTGCTAGTGACAGTAATAGCCATGGCAGGAACACATAGATTGCGCAGAAAGTCAATCTATTAGCCAGTGTCCATAAATAATCATCCAATTAAGAGACTGGGCCTTCAATGTGTCTACTAAACTTTCTACATAATACCACATCCTTGTCCATCAATTCCTAATTATGCAAGCTAAGTTTTTTTGTTTTGTTTTACATTAAAAGATGTTAGTAGAAACTGGACCAGAGACAGGTTCTATGGCCCACTACTAATTTCCATTTAAAATGTGGCTTAATAATATTTTTAAGTTATGGTAATTCTAAAAATGTTGGCATCAGACACAGGTGGAGTTGATTCTTGACTTTGCTGTCAATTAGCTAAGAGGTATTGGGTGACATCTGGTAATCAGGTATGAAGAGACTCAACTCACAGTCAGGATCTAAATGAGCCACTGATTGTGATACACTGTGGTTTGGCCCACAGTAACTATAGATTTGTGGGGGCTAGGTAGACTGCTCAGTGGTTAAGAACACATGGCTGCTCTTCTTGAGAACCTGAGTTTGATTCCCAGCATCCACATCATACAGTTTACAATGGCCTGTAACCCCAGTTCCAGGGGATCTCACATCTCTGACCTTGTATTCACATGCATGTACCCACGTGCACATAATTAAAATATTTTTTTTAAAGTGTAGATTAACTTTTGAAGAAACCATCGGCCTTCATATTTTAGAAAATCATGGTGCAATGGATAAGACACTTGCCACATCAGTGTGAGCACCACGTAAAAGCTGATCCAACAGGCAGTCTACTTCAGCCCACAAGCAGTGAGGACAGGGTATCCTTAAGGTAAGCAAGCGAGCTAGCTAACTGACACCTTCAGGAAACACAGTGGTTACTCCATGATAGGAGCTGGGCAGCCAAACAGTGGTCATCTGAACACCAGAGATGTTGAGAAGCTGGTAGCTGCTCAGTCCACAGAGCTAGATGCCTCGACGCTTTCAGTTTGGCAGTGAAGGCATGTGAAGGGTTCCTGGAGAGCTGCTGGTCTTCAGTCCCTGGAGCTGGGTTCTGATGTCAGCAAAGGATGGAGGCTGTGATCCAGCTAGTTCAACAGTGGCTTTGTACCAATGAAAAGTCCAAAAATTCAGTAATAGTTCAGTCCACAAGGCTGGATGTCTCAGCTGGTCTTCATTACATGCCAAAATCCCAGCAAAGTAGGAATGGATTTGCCAGAAAGGGCAAGAGGAAGCAAGCGAAAGCAAGCCTCCTTCTTTCATGTCCATTGTATAGGCTGCCAGCAGAAGGTGTGGACTAAAGGAGGAACTTCCCACTTCAAAAGATCCCAATTGAAAATGGATCTTCTTGAGGCTGGAGAGATGGCTCAGTGGTTAAGAGCACTGGCTGCTCTCCCAGAGGATCTGGGGTCGATTCCCAGCACCCACACGGCAGCTCACAACTATCTGTAACTCCAGTTCCAGGGAACCCGATACCTTCATATGCAGGCAATACACCAATGCACATTAAGAAAATAAGTGGGTTTTTCCACTTGAAATAATTTAAGTAAGGGAAAAAAATTCCTCACAGGTGTGCCCAGTCACTTGCTTCTTGGTTAATTCTAGATGAAGTTGACAAGCAAAATAGCCATCACACTAACTGAATTGGTGAGCTCCAGGTTCAGGAGGAGACACTGACCCAGTGAAGTGAGACACGTGATGTCAACCCGTGGCCTCCTCTTGCACACATATCAGCATCCACTTGTGCTTACACACATACACACATACTTGCAAAAAAGAAAGTAAGACAGGGCCAGGGAGGTGGCCCAATAAAGCACTTGTCTTCAGTGAGAGAAATTGAGTTTGGAGCCGCAGAACTCACATGGTAAAGTGCATGGTAGGTCCAGCAAAGGTGAGATGGGCGGTGGAGACAGGAAGTTCCCTGGAAGCTGGAGGGACTGCTAGCCTTTCCCTACATGATGGAAGGTGACATAAGGAATGACACTTTAGATTATCTGCTGACCTCTACACCTGAACCTGGTACCCCCTTATGCAGACGTGCACATATGCATGCATACATGCAAAGAAGTCACCCCAAGTTAGGAATGGTAGCTCTCATCTGTAATCCCAGAACTTGGAAAACAGAGACAAGAAAGAGGACCATCATTTCAGGCTAACCTGGGCAACATAGCAAGTCTTGTCTAAGAAACAGACAAACAAATGAGAGGCAGGCAGGCAGGCAGGCAGGCAGGCAGGCAGGCAGGCAGGCAGGCAGGCAGGCAGGCAGGCAGGCAGGCAGGCAGGCAGACCAGAAAGTTGTATGCGCCTCAGCAATGGGATCTTTCTTGTCACTCCATGACTAATAGGGAAGCTGTGCAGTGTGTGCTGTTTTCAAACAACTAAATTGGGCACAAGGAGATGTGGAAACAGTTGGAAACATAGTAACAACTTCACTATTTGTTGACAAACATTAGCCTCCTTGTTGAGACATAGTCATTGCTAATAATGAGTGGTGCCAACTATTAGCTAATTTTAAGGACAAACCTAAGAGGTTAATACAATATCCTCATTAACCCCATTTACAGCCGAAGACACAGAAGCCAGCAGATTCTAAATGATTTGTTTTTCAAAGAAGCACCAGGTGTGCCTGTGTATTTTAACCATGTGGTATTTTCAGACAAAAGGCAGTTTTAGAAAAAAGACTGTTGCCAGGGATGGTAGTACAGACCTGTGATTCTAGGATCTGGGAGACAGGCAGGGGGATTATTGTAAGTTTGAGGTCAGCCTTAGGTAGGGACATCTAGGCTACAGGGTTACCCGGCAAAATATAAGAGCAATAATATAATGAAAGAAAACTGGAGTTTTTATTGAGACCTACATCAATTACTTAGCCATGCTTGGAATTACTGCCATGGCGCAGGCACATAGCTCCAAAGTTCCTTTGCCTGCAGAGCCAGAGGAGGTTGGGTACCCTGGCATCCCCATATGTGGTCTGACCACTGACAACAGAAAAAGTCTTCAATGGTCAAATCTCAGTAAGCTCTCCCCTGGGTGTTCACAACACACATTTGCCATTTGCATAGAGAAGGCTCAGGAAAAAAGAAAAAAAAAAAAGCTGTGTCCTCAACTTCTTTTTGACCACATAAAGTTCTTTATAGTTATGATCATTAAGAAGCCATTCTTAAAGGTGGTGCACACCTTTAATCACAGCATTCGGGAGGCAGAGGCAGAAGCAGAGGCAGACAGATCTCTGAGTTCGAGGCCAGCCCTGTCTACAAAGAGTTCCAGGACAGCTAGAACTACACACACAGAGAAACCCTGTCCCAAGAAACAAACAAACATACAAACACAAACAAATAACAATAACAACAACAAAAAACCCAACCCCAAACAAAAACAAAAAAAGAAGTCATCTAGACTCATTGAATACCTACCAAAGTCAAATTTGTGCGTCAGCCATCCCGGAGATCAGTCTCAGAATTTCACACAATTAATGTTCCAATAATCTGATGAGGCAGGTGTCTTTAAAATTGATGTAGATAGCTTCACAGATAACAAGCTTTCTGCTGTCACAGTGGCTTGAGGTCCTCACCAAAAGCTGAGAAGAGTCTACCACCATTCTCTGGGACTTTGCAGCTTCTGGGACTGTTGAGTTCAAATAGACAATGACTTTGTGTTGCCCATCGTCAGGTATGCTGTGATAACAACAGAAAACGGACATAAAGCTACTTCCTCTTGCTATCTCTTTTCCTCAAGAAATAACCACTTTGGTTTCTCCTCTAGGCCACATAAGACTCTTCCCTCAGAAGGAATGGTGGAGAGACAGCTCAGAGGGTAAGGAAACATACTATTCATCCGGAGGACCTGAGTTCAGCCCCAGCATCCACATCAGGTGGCTCACAACTGCCTGTATCTCCAGCTCTAAGAGGTCCAACACCTTCCTCTGGCTTCTGTAGTCGCCTATACAGGCGGCTGGTGCCTGCATGCACGCGCATGTTAAATAAACCTTAGAAAGACAGACAGACAGGAAGGGAAAGAGAGAGGGCGGGATGGAAGGGGGGAGTTCCTCTCCAGCAAGACAAAGGGCATTTTCCCTCTCATTATTTTCCCTTTTCTTTCTTTTCTAATTTTAAGTTGGGAAATGGTTGGTACAGTGACAAAGTTTGGAACTCATTCATTTAACTGAAGATGTCGAAGCCTGGCAAAGGGACGGAAAGAGAAAGCTCCAGAAAGCCCAAGAAAGGCTCTTAGGACCATGGTGACCGATTTTCTTTGATCCTCTTTCCCTACGGAGTGGCTTTTTTTTTTTTTTTAAAGCATACTTTTCCAAGTTGTTACATTGACAAATTTGCACTGGGTTGTTGATCCTTGTCATCTAAAGACTGCCTTGTTGGCGGATGGCGAACTTTTTCTTCATGCCAGGCCTACTGCTCTATCTAATGTCACAAATGTCTGCTTGCATTAGCTCCCAGAGACTGGAGAAGGTTCCGCATGGGGCCTTTCCAGCAAGTTGATTTGACAGAATGAGTCCCCATGCTAGCTCATGGCACTTATCCGTTAGTCAGCCTTCCTCGGGGACCAGAATTTAGAGTGCACCATATTCGGTTTCCAGATCAACTGCTGTCCCCTCAGGAAGCCCTGTGTTGCATTATTAAAAGAGATGCCTTTAACCACAGTGCCATACTTAAACATTCATCTACATTTAAGAGAGAACAAAAAAAAAAAAAAAAAAAAAAAAAAAGATGAACAGGCCAGGGAGAGACAACAGAACTGTGTCCCAACATATCACTCAGTTAACCCTTTCTCCCCAGGTTTCTTGACTTTTTCCATGCTCACTGAAGAGCTCTGAAACTTTGTCAGGGAAACATTAAAAAATGTTTTCTTGATCATTTTTAAATGATCTTTCTTCACTAAGGACTGCTTCTCCATGGCTGTGTCTGCCTGTGCAACATCCCCTTACCTTGTAAGGTCAAGGGCCTGAGGTCCCTATGCCTCTTCTTTAGAAGTTCCCACTGCACAGTTCATTCTGGGTATTTATCTGGAAGAAATAACAATGGCTTTGAATATGTGTGTGTGTGTGTGTGTGTGTGTGTGTGTGTGTGTGTATACATATACATATATATCTCTCCATGTACATGTTCACACACACAAAAGCATATATTCATATGTATATACACATACACACACACACACATATATATATAAGAAAGAATTAGCTCTGCCATAAATAAACAGACCTGGAGCTCAAGGGTTAGTAAGGACACCTCCAGAACTTCAGAACTTTCTAACTTTTAAAAGTGAAATGTGCCCTTTATAGCTTCATCTTTGCAAAGAAGAAATTGGTAAGATTTCGGAAGAGGAGGTCCTTCTAAATGCTGCATGTTGATATAAATATGAAAATGGATTAAAATGTGCTTCCAATTTCCAAACACATGTACTTCAATGAATATTAAATGGCTGGCCCCTATCACCATTATGACTTATTTACTCACCAGAGTTTTTTATCAACAGGCTTCTGGAGCGTGAAAGCCTCCTGTAATTGAGTTTAGAGTGGGAAATCCACTAAACAGGCCACGGCCCCTGAGACACCCCCGAAACCCACCTGTCAGTTGGTGTTAGGATCACCTCTCAAACAAGGCATGGCTGCCTGCTTCTGCTTAAATATTGCTGTGACCAGAAAAAAAAAGAAAAGAAAAGAAAGGAAAAGAAAAGGGTAAAGGAGAGAAATTCTTCCCCAGGGGCTGAGACAGACTAGGGGCAAATCATGGGGGTGGGCAGCATGGGGGAGACTCTTCAAACAGCTGCACAGTGTCAGCCTGGGAGGGAAGCTGGCTGGGCCTCCATCGCTGGGTGCCATTTCTTCATTTCCGCATGCATGGACCGTAGGGCAAAGCATCTCTCCATCAGGCTGAGACCCAGAAGTCAAGGGTCAGAATTTCACAGAGGACCGCGATGCAGCAGGGAAGACTGATGGAGAAAAGTCTACATCCGGAAAAGGACAGAGGTTTCTAAGAAACAGATTTCCCTCCAGCAGAGAGCTGGACATGCTTCAGTTGGTTAGACCAGCCAGGGCAGGAAGAGACCTCACTCTCTGCTCCGTAACCCTGCTCACCCGTGCCATAGTTGTGTGCATTGCTGAATATGTGAAGGAAGGAAAGACGCAGTCCTTACCCAAAGCACCTGGAAACACAATTGGGAACACCTTGTCAAGGGCTGTCTTAAAATAAGTTAGAAAGACTGCTTGGAGGAGACCAGTGTAAGCAGGGACCGCAAGGATGGGTGGGCGTTTGCCTGGCAAAGAAGCAGGAGCAGGTAGACATGGAGAAGGTGGGAACAAGGAGACTTGTGCTCTGTGGAGGAGATACACAATCCAAAGGCTGGAATAAGCAGGTGCTGGATAGAGGCTGGAGCCAGAGGCTAGAGGGGATGGAGGTGGGGAGAATGGGGCAGCACTAAATGATAAAGGACTTTAACAACTAAAAGGCTGATGTTTAAATTCTCAAAGAAATAGGACAGATGGCTCAGAGGTTAAGAGCACTGGCTGCTCTTCCAGGGGGCCTGAGTTCAATTCCCAGCACCCACATGGTGGCTCATAAACATCTGTAATGGATCTGGTGCCTTCTTCTGGACTCCAAACATGCAGGCAGAACACTGTATACATGATAAATAAATAAATTTCTTTAAAAAAAAAGAATAGATTATTTTTCAAAGTCTAATGTTTACCTGGAAGCTGTGGGGAGCAATGAGAGAATGCCATCAGGGAAAGAGTGAGGTCACCTTCACCTTTCTGAAAGACTTTGGGATACAATTTGGTTGGTAGAGTGTTTGCCTAGCATGAAGGAAGCTCGAGTTTGATACCCAGCCCCCCCCCCCATAAACTGTGTATGGTGACATATGCTTATAATTTCACATGGAAGCAGAAGGAAGGTTGGAAGGTCAAGTTCATCGTCTGCTGCACGTGGAGTTCAAGGCCAGCCTGAACTACATTAGACCCTGTCTAAAAACAATTAGGTAGAGTCAGCAAGATGGCCGAGAGGGTAAAGGCACAAGGTGCCAAGCGTGACCCCATTAGTTTCATCCCGGAGACCCATGCAGTGTGTCTGAAAGCTGTCCTCTGACCTTCACACATAGGCAAGCATGCAAATAAAAAGTCACGTGATATTCAGGACATGCTCACTACACTATTGCTTATGGTTCATTTGAAACTCAAGTTTAACACGGACCCCCATATTTAATCTGGCAACCCTACTTGGGTCACTGCATAAATGGTGGCTCATCGGTCAGGCTGAAATCAATTAGGAGGCAAGGTTGGGGGTTCAGGGCTAAGATGATGATTTTTACGTTCAATAAATATTGAGCATTAGGTGTCCGAGGAATACATCAGACTTCAATTATGCTCCCAATACCTTCTGCCCCTGGTAAGCATAGTTTTGGTTGGCCCATAGCCAGTCCCAGCCTTCCTTACAGAAACCGTGGCCATAAGACCAAATCATGCCTACTGGCTATGAATGGAAGTGATGTGTGTGTGTGTTCTTGGAAGGACTGGGAACAGTGAGTGTCCTAGTTTCTTTGAATGGCTGTGATAAACTCCACAACCAAAACAAGTTGTTTTTGTTGGTGTGTTTATCTGGCTTACTTGTTCCCAACATGGTTGTTCATTGAAGAAAGTCAGGACAGAGACTGAAGCAGGAGCAGAGGTGGGGCCTATAGAAGAAAGTTGTTCACTGCCTTGCTCCCCATGGCTTGTTCAGCTTCTTTTCTTACACAACCTAGAACCACGTGCTCAGGGGTGGCACCGCCCACAATGGGCTGGGCCATCTCACGTGAGTCATTAATAAAGAACCCCCCCACACACACACACACACATGCCCACAGGCCAATCTGATGAAGTCAATGCCTCACCTGACCTTCCCTCTTACCAGGTGTGTCTAGGATTGTGTCACTTTGACGAAAATCGAAAAGCACAAGGACAATTTGCTTCTGTCCACTGGTGGAAATATAAACCAGAAGAGAAGCCATCACCCTTGGGCTCGGAGATAAGAAAAGCCCAAGTCTGGGATGGCAGCACCGTCTAAGTGGCCCTGGGCTGTCTATCAAGCTAAACTACCATAAGTAACTCTCAAGGGATCTGCAGAACACAGTGACTGCAGTCCCAAGCTCGATGGGTGAGGAGCGGCTGGGGGTGGGGGGATCCTGGTGGAGGGAACTGGCTTTGGTGAAGATGAGATTTACAAGGGGAATGCAGGATGGCTCAGAGGGTAAAGGTGCATGATGCCAAGCTTGGCCACTTGAGTTCTATCCCAGACATCCATGTAGTGGTAGGAGGGAGCTGAGTTACGGACAAGAATAGTGGTATATTCAAGTCCGCATCTGTGACCACGCCCTTTTGGGCTGGTCAAGCAAAACTACCCAGGTTCCGGGGCCACATTTGGGCGTGGAAATCAGGATGCTTGACCCAGTACGATGAAGTGGAGTTTATTTGGAGAAAATACACAGGAAACAAGTCTGTTGAGGGCTCCCGCTCCAAGGATGCCGACCCTGTCACCTGGATGCTCTCCGCAACCTGAAGGGCTTCCGAGCCCCGATCCTACTCCTTTTAACTGGTCTCATCCACCCAAAAGGGCATGGTCAGTACTACAGGTGTGTGTGTGTGTGTGTGTGTGTGTGTGTGTGTGTGTGTGTGTGTGTGTGTGTGTGTGTATCACTACAGACAAGAAGGTCAAATCCAATCTTTTTCCTTTTGACACTTTAGTTTTTACTCCACCTTAAACTTCACCCATAAGTTAACAGAAATGATCCTGAAACAGGAGGAAAACGTTTACAAGTTTCCTATTCTTTACAAAGAATTTCTGTCTTTACTGTCATACATAAATATTCAGTGCTAATAATGCATTTTTTTTCTTGTTGGATTTTTGCAGCACTGAGAATGGAACACAAAGCCTTAGACACGCCAAGCAAGAACACACCACTGCTGAGCCTCATCCTTGTCCCTAAACTCATATATCTTCATTTGGATAAACATTTCTTTAAATATATATATAATTTATTTATTATTTTACAACCTGAGTGCTGCTTCCCCTCCTCACTCTTCTCCCTGCACCTACCCCCCCCCATCTACTCCTCCTCCATTTCTATTCAGAGGAGGGCGGGCCTCCCATGGATATCAGATGTATATTCTTCATCAGCCGGGAGGTGAGTTTGTACACTGTGAAGATTTGTACTCGCATTTGTTTAATGAAAAGCAGGAATTTCAGGACAGAGAAGATGCTGGGAAGAGGGGCCGAGATGAGGGGAGTCACCAGCTAGAAGCATAGGAAGCAGCATGGGCATTACAAACTAAAGGTAACTGAGCCTCTTCAAAGAACACAGATGAAAAGGAATGGGTTAACTTAAGTATAACAGCCAGTTAGAAACAAGCCTAAGCTATTGGCTGGGCTTTCATAATTAATATTAAGCCTCTGAGTGGTTATTTTGGGAACTGGCAGTTGGGACAGAAAAATCCAATGACACTCTTTTCCTGTGGGTATCTGGATATTTGTACATTTTCTAGTGGTTGTTCTAGAATCTGTGCAATTTATACATGTGGTGTTTTGTTTTGTTTTTTTTTGGAGACAGGGTTTCTCTGTGTAGCCCTGGTTGCCCTGAAACTCTCTTTGTAGACCAGGCTGGCCTTGAACTCACAGAGATCTACCTGCCTCTGCCTTCTGAGTGCTGGGACTAAAGGTGTATGCTACCACCACCCAGCTGTGACACACACACACACACACACACACACACACACACACACACACACTCGTACCCAGGCTGGCTTCCAATGCTCTGTGTACTGAGAATGACCTTGAACTTCTGACCCTGCTGCCTCCACCATGCTGAGGTTACAGGCATGCTCTACCAAGCTTGGTTTATGCAACACGGGAGATCGAACCGAGACCTCCATGCATGCATCTCTGGCCCCTTCATTTGTGAGTTTTTAAAAATGTATTTCTACTAGTCTACAAGGACATAGGTGTATCAGTTCCTCAGAGCTCTGCTGATGTGTGTCTTTGCATGTATATTGTGGTCAATGCTAACCATTTTGCTTAGTTAATAGGCAGTCCCTGACTGGTCCTGTGGAACAATACCCGCAGGATTTCCATGACTCAGGGAGGCTGTGGGACATGCCAGAGGAGTTTTAGTGATAATCCAGTGATGATGGTGTACCAGAAACCAGAGGCCTTGACTCAGACCCGTGACTTATTGCAATGAAGTAAAAAAAAAAAAAAAAAAAAGCTTATTGGACAGAAGGGTATACTGTGCGACACACTGCTCCCAAGCCACCAGGGCAAATGAAGAAGTGTTGGAGAGGCAGGAAAGATGGAGAAGCGAAGAAGCAAAGAGGGGCTTGGGGGGTTGTTTTGTCCTTGTTTTTGTTTGTTTGTTTGCTTGCTTTGCTTTGATTTTTTGGGTGGGGGCACTGCAGAGGTGAGAAGAGGAGAATATGGGGGGGCTAGGAGGTGAGCGGAATTGGGTTGCATGATGTGAAATTCCCAAAGAATTGATATAGAAATTATGTTTAGGATAATCAAAATATGAAATATTGTGAAAATAATTTTTAAAACCAGGTGGACCCTGGAATTGCTAAGGAGTAGACTTTTCAATGGCTCTCACATAGAAATCTCAGGGTTCATTTTAGAAACTGTAAAGTATTTTTTAAGAGATTAAAAAATTGCTGGGCGTTGGTGGCATATACCTTTAATCCTAGCATTTGGGAGGCAGAGGCAGGCGAATCTCTGAGTTTGAGGCCAGCCTGGTCTACAGAGCTAGTTCTAGGACAGGCTCCAAAGCAATACAAAGAAACCTGTCTCAAAAAAACCAAAAACCCAAACCAAACAAACAGAAAACCCCCAAAACCCAACTGCGTGTGTTTATGTGAATGTACGTGTGCTGGTACCCAAGGAAGCCAGAAGAGGGCATTTGCTCTCCTGGAGCTCAGCACAGGCAGTGGCAAGCTCAGATAAAGATGAAGGCAGTGGATATGTTAAGAGTGTGGTATGTTTCTTGGGGAAAAAGAGCCTCAGATGAGGTTTTATGCTCAGGAACTGGAATTGGCCTCCAGTTTAGAGTGGGTGTCTTCTTGTTCTCACCATCCCCACCTGCAAGGTAGCCTTGACCCAGATCTCTGCCACGGCCAAAACCTCTCATGGTTTTCTTCCTAGAGGCAGAGACCGTTTATAGGCTCACCAAAAGGCCAAATTTCTGCATCTCTGACTCTTTGTTTTTTCCTGTCTCCCTATGTGTCCTCATGTTTGCTGCACATCTGTGTTGCTCAGGGATAAGCATCGGCCTGCTTCCTACTCACAGGCGTTCTTTATAGACTATCAGGGAAAGATGCTCTTACAATGAGCCCCATGCCAACTCCGGAGTTGGTTGGAAAGCTCCGTAAGAGACCTAGTAGCCAGCATCGACTTTCTGGGCTTACCACTTGGTTCTGAGAGGCACAGCTTGGGAAGATACTAGGCTGTGTGGATAACTGGCCACGAATTGGTTGGCTAACCAAACAAATCATTCTTTCTCATAAAAGACAGGTATGGAGCCTATGAGGAGAGTAATGAGGATACCAACACCTTTAACCCCAGCACTTAGAGGCAGAGACAGACAGTGCTCTGTGAGATTGAGGCCATCCTGGTCTACAAGTGAGTTCCAGGACAGCTGGGTCTACACAGAGAAATCCTGTCTCAAAACAAACAAACAAGCAAACAAAAACAAACAAACAAAAACAAAATGGGGGGGGGCACAGGAAGGTACCAGAAATGTTCATTCCTAAAGGGAAGGCAAGTTTAACATCATGTAAAACTGAAATTCAGTCAGGTTCCATTATTAAAAATAAAATATCAAGAATTCACACGTACACACACAAATGGCACGTGTGTGCTTATGACTTGTTTAATTTCTCTCAAAGTAATCATTTACTCTTAAATTGTTAGAAGCCTTTGGAGAGAAATCTGCGGCTATTTCTTTATTTTTATTTCTTTTTATTTCCATCAACAATCGTTCGGTCTGGAAGGACTTTTAGCCTTTTCTTAAAAGCAAGCCACCCTGAAGTCAGGGAGGGTCCAGCGCCATGACAGCTTTCTGGCGCCTGTGTGGCCAGACTTGAACACTAGATGGCAGCCTTGCCTTCTGGATGAGAATGCTCTGCGCATTCCAGCTTGGAGGCCCTTGGCATCAAGTGTCCCGACAGATTGCCAAAGGTGCGGTTGACCTAGTCCCTGGAGGGTGTCTGGTTTGGGACTCTTTGTCTGCCCTTTGCAGCTACAATAGGATGAGGATTTGGGCCCACTGCAGCCCAGACCTCATGGTTTCTGGCTAAAGTGACCAGTCATTGGACCAATTCTTCCCATCTGTCTATCCCAAGTGCAGGCCCTTGAAATACCTGCAGCTTCCCTGGGTGTTGGTTCTAGTTGAAATATCTTTAAAGACCTTCCTCAGGCTGGGAATTTACACTTTATACAGATCCTTTAGCAGGACAGGCCATCCTGTCCTGGGGCGGGAGTGGCTATGTGTCAGGAAGAAAATAGACAAGCTTGTGCTGACTTGCAACAGGTGTGAGATCCTGAAACTTTCAAGTCTCCTGGAAACATTCTCCATCCCCTACAAACTGTCAGATGTAGATATTCAGTTTAATTTTCGTCTGGGGCAGGGCCTTCATTGATTAGCTTCTTCCGAATTCCTAGAGCTGGTACCCTGTGAGGGCTCCGTGAATGCCAGTTAAAGGAGGGTGTCAATGCAAAGTTACCCGTCTTGTGGGATGTCTGCTTTCATCTTCACCCCTCTTCTCCATTCCTGTGTGATATCCTCCCCCCTCCCCGTCAGAACTGGGAGGTCACAAACCCAGGCGAGTGCGCACACACCACCTCAGATGGACAGATCTCTAAGCCGAGGGTGGGACGGTGGCCCCTGAAGTTCAGTATGGGGAATTTGAAATGCTCAGATGTTCCTTGGGATGTGACTGTATTTGAAGATAGAGCTTTTAGTTGAAGACAGTATTATGGTGGTTCAGTCCACCTACTTACACAAGGAGGAGATTCTCTCTCTCTCTCTCTCTCTCTCTCTCTCTCTCTCTCTCTCTCTCTCTCAACACACACACACACACACACACACACACACACACACACACCATACATATATACACACACACATACATACACACTCAGATACCAGGGAGTCTGGGGAGATGGCTGGGGGTGGGGTGGGTAACAAGTGCGAGGACAGGATCCCCAGAACCATGGGAAATTCACAGGACATAGCAGCCCACCACAATCCCAGCATGGAACACAGAGACAGGGCTTCCCGGTCCCCTGTGCTAACCCCCACCCCAACAAGCTGGCCAGGCAGACTAGCCTAAAAGATCAGCTCTGAGTACAGCAATAGTATATAAGGTACATATATAATGTCAATATATGATAAGGTACATATATAATGACATATATAATGTCAATCTTAGGTCTACACACACTCACACGAGAGAGAGAGAGAGAGAGAGAGAGAGAGAGAGAGAGAGAGAGAGAGAGGAGAGAGAGAGAATATGCTCACACATGTGCAAACGTACACGAACACATACACACAAATACCCTCAAAATGAAAATCCGCCAAAATCCGCCAGGGATGTGCGCACTGACAATGGGAGAATAGAATGAGAAGACAACCGTCTACAAAGCAGAATGTAATCGAGTTCTTTGGAGGGACAGAGACGGTGGATGAATATACACTACAGCAGGTTTATCAGACTGGCTTACACGGTGTGGTCTGGGTGTTCTAACCATGGTATGCTGCACACTGGAGAGGTCGGGAACCCAGTAGGTCTTCAGTCGGTAGACTGGATGACTCAGCAGTCCCAATCTAGTGCTGAAGGTCTGAGGGGTTCCACAGGCCCCATTGAAGGGCTGAAGGAGCTGGGTTCTGGTAGATGTGGAGGGTGGGAGCACCAGCAGTGAGGAGACAGAGCAGCAAAGAGCATGGCTTTTCTCTCGGGCCCCTTTCTATATCTGGGGTGCTACCAGAAGACGCTGACCCATCTAAGGTTGGGTCAAGATGAACTGTCAAACAGAGAAAGAGGCCCAGAAGAAACCAAAGCTGCTATCGTGATCTTGGACTTCTAGCCTCTACAACTGAGGCAGACAGTTGTTTAAGGCATCTTGTCTGGGGCCATCTCTAGCTAATGACTTCATGAATATGAGAGTGATATGATAATAATATGCATATATCCCACATAGTCTTACAAAATAATAAGCATATGCCATGGGATGTTTTGCCCTCTGTCAGCACAACCATCGTTAACTGATGGAGTATTGGTAGGGTTTGCACACATTGCTTGGGTGGGTAGGAGGAGCAGGAGAAAGAAAAGCCTCCAGGACAGAGACATGCTCACAGTTGGGTGTGTGAGTTGCCCTTCCATGTCCCTTCTAAAAAACAAGCTCAAATGTGATGGAGAATAGGCTGATACAGGCCCCAGGAGACAGGACTCTGGAGTGATGCAAAAGCTACTCTCCTTCCCTTGTCTCCCCCCCCCCCCAGGCGCTGCCCAGGAGGTTAGCAGGCTCATGTCAGCCTAAAGGTCATCCCACCAACACAAATCCAGCTTGTCTGACAGAGAAGGCAACAATAGAGTCTGCTCTTCAGAGATAAGATTAGAAGTAGGCCACCTGTGCTAGAGCTGTGTGACCTGAGGAATCACTGGCAGAGGATGGGGGGGGGCGGAGGGAGATGATGAAAGGAAGGAAGGGACAGAGTTGGCTGTGGAGGTGACAGAAAAGATGAAACTCTGAAGAAAAGAAAGAAAGAAAGAAGGGAAGAAAGAAAGAAAGAAAGAAAGACACTCCTCAGAGAATGCATGCATCCTCTGGGAATGGACTCTTAGGGAATGCTGCTGTGATGAAACAATGTCTCTGCTTCCTACATCACATTAAATAGCAGGAAGTGGTCCTTTGAAAGCAAGCTAAAAGCCATGTATTTTCATAGGGTGGACTTTCTAGGTCATAGTGTGGGGAACGTGATGAATGGAGGAATCTGAACCAGGCTCAGCTCTCCTGGTGTGAGGCCACAGGACATTTCCATGGCACAGCTTGGCCCTCCCCTTCCTCAAACAACTGGATTCTTCTCCCACCTCCCATAAAGCCATTGGGTAGAAGAGGTTTTTCTCTAGCAAGAGCACAAGCAGAAGAGACCACTATCCATAAAAGAGACAGATATCCAAAAAGGAAGTGAGAGAAAGTCAGTACAGTCTAGAATCTGTCCTTCGGTTGGCTTTATTTTTTGTCTTTTTTTCTTTCTATTGTCCCAAGTTAGCTGGATGGGCTGGATGAGGGAACAAAGAACAGTCCTGCCATTTGTGATGTCTTGATGTCAGAACTCAGGGGATTTTCCCTTTTCTCCACCCCCAAACCTTATCCTACTGTTTCACTGTGTATCTACCATGTACTACGGGCCATGGAGATAGGAGGTTGTCCTTTAGTATTGGGCATTACCTTAATCCCTAAGAAAGAAGAGCAAATCATGAACAGCTCAGAGAGCATCAAATTCATACCCCTATTTTCCTGATGAGACTGTTGGGAGGCAAATGGGGAGACAGCATCCTGCAACTTAGTAAAGATCTGATTAAATTCTCTAGCAGGCCTTATTAAATATAGCAAAGCCACAAAGTCATTTTGAAACACATCCCAAGGTCGGGGACATAGTTCAGTTGATAAAGTACTTATCTAGCATGCCTGAGGCACCGAGTTTGATCCCCAACATTAAAAACTGATGTAATGGCACTCAATAAGACTCAAGAGGTAGATACAGGAGGACCAATTCAGAGTCACCGTTGTTTGTGTACTGGGTTCAAACCCAGCCTGGGATACTTAAGCTCAAATCTGAGAACAAAACACTTCCCAGTCAGGCATGGCAATGTTCACCTGTAATCCCAGCATTCAGAAGGCAGAGGCAGAGGGATTGCGGCAAACGTCAAGGCCAGCCTGGTAGGTTTGCATAGCAAGTCTTAGGCTAGTTAGGGCTCTGGAGCAAGACCCTATCTCAAAAAAGAAAGAAAAGAAAGAAAACAAGGGTCTGAAGAGATGGCTCAGCAGTTAAGAATACTTGTGGCTTTTATAGAGGACCTGGGTTCAGTTCCCAGCATCCACATACCCACACCTGTACCTTCAGTCTCAGGGAATACAGCCCACTCTTTTGGCCTCCATGAGCACTACATACATGGAGTCATACACACACACACACACACACACACACAAAATAAAAATAAATAAATCTCCCTCTCTCTTTTTTAAATTGGATCACTTTACAATCCCTGTAACTATTTATGTCAAACGAAATTCTAATATGTACATTTGTGCAAGGGAAAAGAGGGCTCCCATAAAAGCATGTACAGACACGTAGTCAAACTCAAATCAGAATTCGGATTTTACAGCAGACATCAGCAATGCAGACAAAGGACAGCTGATTGGTGGAGGGGGTCTAGACCTCGGGGTCTGAGGGCACAGAGGAAAACCAGGGACATTTGGCATGGAAAGAGAGCACTACTACAGAGGATATGACTAAGAATGTTAATGGGTGAAAACTGATGATAGGCTAGCATGGCTCACAGACATATTGATCATCAGGAAGAAACAAAGACCAAGCCCTTGTCAGAGTCTGGTCAAAAGAAGAAACCACTGTCCAGTTAGTAGCAGAAGGGGATTGTCTTTCCTCTGTGGGGAAATGAGAGGAAAATGGGTAAGACAAGACTCGCCAGAGAAAGACTTAGGGAAGGTTCAGAGGAGCCTTGAGAGGGCTGGCCATGGTGTAGCCAGTGCTCTGTGCAGAGGGCAGGGAGGGAGATGGAGGAGGGGAGGAGGGGCCCTTGAGTGCACGTGTGCTTAAGCAGTGAGCTGGTGGTTCATCCTCGGCGGTCTGAGTGCAGGATGTGGGTGCTCTGGGTATACGAAGTACCGACGCGTCCTGTGTGGGATGTGGGAGCCATTCTGCACGCTACGTAGAAGGAAGGCCCCATAGCTGCGGTGTGGTTTCCTTTGTGTGTCTGATTTTCCGGCAAGGCAGTAGCTCCACATGTGAAATGTTTTTGAACAGGATACTTGGCACACCTGTGTGGCTAGCGATTAAATGTAGGGCCTCGTGCATGCTAGGCAAATACGCTACCCCCTGAGGTTTACTCTAGTCCCATTTAACAGGCTAACGAACGGGGGCTGGTGCTGGCACACTTTGCGATCTCAGCTATTTTCAGTGGGATAGCATGAGAGAGGAAGGTGTTAGTGGCAACTATGGAACGACCACACTTAGTGGGCAAATACTTGCCCATAGACGTTCTCCTTACTCACACATGTTACACTCTCTGGAGCAGGGCCCCTGTATGCATCACTTCCAACAGCATCATTTACAACCCGAGCAACTCCAACCAGCAGTTCTGGGAGGGGCCAGCGTGTTTCTCACAGCACTGGTGTGAAAGGCCATGTCTCTAACAGCCCAGCTCGTGAAAGAGGAGTGCCCTACCCCCTGTACCCGACAGTTTTACAATGGATAGGTTTTCAGGACACGTGAGCTCTCAGATTTACTCGATCTTTTTTTTTTTTTTTTAATTCTATAGCATTTCATTCTATATTACATTATTCAGAGACAACCAGTATAATGCACGGATGGAAAATATTGAGTGCTTGCATCCCCAAGTCTAAGCTACCAGCCTAATTTAAGTCTAACAAGATTTGCGATGGGAAAACGAGTGTGATTAAACCCCAGTGGGGGATTGGGACGAGTGGAGACCACCACAGACCCTCACAATAGCTCACTCCATGCAATAGGCTAACGAAATCATGTACCTGCTACACAGTGTATTTTCTGGAAACTGAAAACGCACTTACCATCCCTGCAGTTGATGGGCCAGGCATTTCCCCCCATGGGGAAGAACATTAAATTTTAAAAAATGTATTTGTTATATCTTTTTAAGTTGCTAGGAAAAGAATGTACCAGTGCTTCCAGGTAAAGAACATATAGTTCTCCTGAGAGAAGTTGTCTTCCTCTTCAGGTCAGTAAAATGTTCAGAGAGAAGATAATAGTATGGCTTTGATACTGGCGATGAGAGGGGTTGATGTGGTTGGGGCTGCTGGCTGTGATTAATGTAAAGGATACCTGGTCTGGTTTTCTTCGAGTGTGAGATGCCTCTAAACCACTAGTTCTCAACCTGTGGGTTGAGACCCTTTTGGGGTTAAATGGTCCTTTCACAGAGGTGGCCTGAGACCATCCTGCATTTCAGATATTTGCATTATAACTGGTAACACTGGCAAAATCACAGTTATGAAGTAACAAGGAAAATAATTTTGTGGTTGGGGGAGTCAATGTGGATAAATGTGTTTTGAAGACCATACCTGCTGCTCCTCAAAAGGACAATCCTTTTAGGGACTAAGTGCAGGCCAGTGAGCGACAGTGCCCTCAGTATGTGCAGATCCCTGTGTTCTGCACTCCGCATTAAGAACAAGAACCCTCTGAGTCTACAGTTGCCCTCATGACCAATTTCCCCTGCTCACAAAACTCTACAATTTCACTATGCCTGTGGCTGAGGGGTGTGGCTCAGTTAGTAGAGCTCCAGCCTAGCATGCAGAAAGCCCTGAGTTTGGTCCGCAGCACCCCAGCAGGCCCGTGATCCCAGTACTGGGGAGGTGGAAAGAGGAGGTTCAAGGCTATCCTCCACGTAAGTTTGACACCAGCCTGGGCTAAAAGCACATCTCAAAACAAAACAGCAGCCAAAAACCCTTCAGTGTTTCCTCCTGAGGCCATTCTGATTCAGGCTTTCATTTCCACTACCACACAGGAATGGTGCTCGCCCAGGCGAGCACAGCTCCCGGTCCTCCCCAGTTGTGCTCTTGTGGGCATACTTTGCTCTGTAGTGCCGCTCGCTCTTGCCTAGATTTCTTGTGTTCTGCTGCTCATCCTGCTGCATGCTCTCGTTATTTAGATACCTAACAAGCGTTTTAATACAATCCCAACTAGACTCGGTGTTTGCTCACAGGTGGAAGGAAAGAACTGATTCCACAAAACTGTCCTCTGACGTCACATGTACACTGTGGCATGTGCTCTACCTGTTGTAGTTTAAGAAAAGCAGTGCTCGAGAGAGAGACAACATGGGAAGAAGAGGGAGTTTTTATTAGAACGGGGAAGGGGAGGGAGAAGACCAGCCTCGGGGACAGGAGCAGCAGGGGAGAGGAAGGACAGGGGAGAGAGAGAAAAGAGGGGGGGAATAGAAGGAGAGAGAGGGCAGAACAGAGAGGGGGAGAGAAAGAGTGGAGGATGGGAGGTGGGCAGGGCCCCTTTAAAAGGGAACACAGTGAATGTGCACAGGCGGCGCCCTTAGCAGTGGCTGCAGCTGAGGGCATAACCTGTCAGAACCCCAAGGACAGGCCAGTACAGATGCCTGAATAAATAGTACCGTTTAGTATCAGAACCTAATCTTTGCCCAGCACATCCCCTGACATGGCCCTGATTGGAATCATCCACATCTCCCCTGTGGGATTATAACAGCCCAAACTGCCATTGCTTCTACCTCCATTCCCTATCTTGAAGGGTCTTTGCAACACTCTGAGCCGAGCCGAGTGTACCTATCACAGCTTGAGTTGGGTTATAGGATTCAAACTAGAGAGATAATGTTTTATTTTTCACAATTTACAACACAAAACAAAAAAAGAAACTACTTTTTTTTTTTTTTTTGTACCACCTCAACACTCCAAACCTATTCTCATTTTATCAAGGAGAAGAAATCTTCCTTGTTACTCTGTAAGAAAACAGTCACAACGCCATGCTCTCCTGGTGAACAAAACAAATAACATAAATTTGAAGAAAGAGACATCTCTATGCCGATCTGACTGGCACTATCAATGGGCTGAAAAGGAGATCTCAACCACAGTAGGTCTGGACATCATGGGCATGTGGTCTCCCATGGCAGGCTTCATGCCAAGAGCAGGTCCACAGGCTCAAGAGGAAGGTCTACCTGGCATCAAGGAGACCTCCACGTGGGGCGCTGATATCAAACCAAGATGAGGGAGGCCTAGGGAGGGAGAGATGGGATCCTTGTACCTTCTGGAGGACGGGTAGAGACTGGAGCTAGAGGTACCCTTCTTTCGTGAAATGTAGCCATTTTGTTGTCAATCAGGCTCTGAGCCTGCTCCTCCGTTCACTCACTGCTCATAGTCTTTAAATTCCCTTCATGCTTCCTCCCACTGCAACATGTCTTCCTCACAGATGGGGAGTCGTAGGTGAGCTATGTGTCATGGTTACAATCACACTTGGTCACGTCGCCCTGGCTACTGGCTACTCTTATTCACGATGTCAGGAAATCTCTAGTCTCCTTCTCCACAGTCCTGAAGTCTAAAAAGGGCACGCTCCCCTCTGAGCGCAGTGGCAGGAGAGAGCAAAGATAGAGCAGAGTGAAATCAGGACTGGAGTAATAGGTAGGGTTTGATGGGCACTGCATCATGGGAAATGCCACAGGTACCGCCTCCAAAGCAGTAAGTCTCAAGGCGGTTTGTATCTGCTGGGTTTGGGAAGGGGACCTTCATAGTAGAGACTACTTGGAAAGAGGGATGCGAGTCCGACAGCGGAGGTTCTTGCCTGTGGTGCTCAGGACTTTGGCCTTTATCTGGCATTTTCAGGAAACTTGGACGTCCAGGGAGTGGGAGTAAGTCTGCAATTCACTTAGCATAGTTATCTCAGCTGCCTGCCAAGTAGTCTATTTAGTCCAATTCACAGGCAGAGCTTTGTTGAGCATTGAGAAGTCGCTTGCTCCGTGTGAATCCAATCACCGCGGCAGGCACACCTCAAAGAGGGAACACACAGCCGCCTCTGAAAAGCCTGCCCCACACTCAGGCGGCTCAATTCATGAATATGCTTTTCCAACGACTGACGCCGCTGCTTAGTAAAGATATTATGGGACAAATCCTTGATTTGACCTTTTGTATCCCTATCCATCCCACTGTGCTAAAAGCAATTATGTGCATCTTGTGTGTGGCTGTTGGAATAGGGAGTCACTTAGCGACGGATCCTTTTCACACCCCAACTGTCCTCTCCTCCATTCCTTTTCCTCTCTCACAAGGCCGGCACAGCAGGCCTCCACTGCTGCTTGGCAGAGTCTGAAATGGCATTAGGGGGAGGCGAGCCTGGACGTAAACAGGTGGAAACAGTTCCTGTCATGGCGATTAGCATTGTCCTTGGGCAGGCACGGCGATGGGTGAAAGAATGGGGTTCTGAGGGGACAGGAAGAAGAGAGCTGGCTGGGGAGTAGGAGCAGAAAAGGATGAGCTCATTGTCAAAAGCCCCAGCAGCTTTGTACAAGAAACTTCCTAAAGAGCAAAGCCTGATTCTGGTGGCATCAGTATGGGTGGCCGTAGCCTCTGCTGGGGACAGACGACTTGTCAGATTTATGCATGTTCATTGGGTGTGTGGTTTAATACGTGTGGCAGCATCAACACATGACAGATGTGAATGACTCTGTGTGACTGCATGTTAACGACAGTGTCAAGGGTGTGACGTGGGAACTGTATATGTGCATTGACTTGTTATTCTTAGATGTCTGGATGCCCCATAGAACATGCTGGGGTGTGTCTGCATGTATCTTAGGCTGTATCTACACAATATGCATGCATGCACCTATGGCTGAGTGAGAGCCATTTCTAGGTAGGTATGGAATTCTCCCTCTGTACACGTGCATGGGTATGAAGGAATGAAGAAACGCTGTGTGGAAGAGAGCTCTCCTGTCCTCTTCAAGGGAGCTGCTTAGCTTGACTACTGAGACCCAGGCCAGGGGGAGGAGCTTCGATCTTGTTAAAGGATCTAAAATTCTCATCCTTCCATCACCATTCCTCCCAAACTCCATTCCTGTGTGTAGCAGGAAAACCCCAGAGCTAAGAAGATGTCCAGAAACCACAGAGAGGGAGAAAATGCTACAGGTGAAAACCTGGAGAAATTGGAGAAAATGAGGATTTTTTTAAGTTTTAGGGTTTTTGTTTTGTTTGATTTGTTTTTTGCTTTTGTTTATTTTGAGACAGGGTCTCACTATGTAGACCAGGCTGGCCTTGAACTCATAGAGATCCTCCTGATTTTACTCCCCAGTTGCTAGATGAAAGACATGTCCTGCCCTGCCTAACTGTTAAGATTTATTTTATTTCTAATTCTCTCTCTCTCTGCATATGTGTGCTTGCATTTGTGTGTGTGTACAAGTGTCCATGGAGTCCAGCAGAAGGTGTTGGAGCCCCTGGAGTTGGAGTTACAGGCTGTGAGCCGCCTGGCTCTGCTGCTGGGAACTGAACCTCAGTCCTCTAGAAGAGCAACGGGTGCTCTTAACTACTGACCCACCTTTCCAGCCCCTTCCTGAGCCTTCGGATATAAATAATTTACATCAGGGAAGTGAGCTGAATTGTTGGGCAGGAGGCAAATCCAGGCAATGAAATAATAAGTGATCAGCGCCCAGCCCAGACTCACCCTTTCTTTTTGTCTAACAGAACACCTGGGGGTATATATCTAAAGGAAGAAGGAGTTGTGCCAGCTCACAACCTCAGAGGTTGCAGTCTACAGTCATACAAGCCCATTGCTTGGACCTGTGGGGAGATAGACCATAGAGAGAAGGGTGGAACAAAGCAGCTCACTTCTTGAAAGCCAGGGAGCAAGCGTGCCTTTTAACAACTCTCCTGTGAATCACAGACGGATTAACCCATTTAAGAGGTTACCTCCCAAAGGCTTCGGACAACGCATTAGGGATTAAACCTGTATGTAACACTGGAGTTTGGGGGGGGGGCGGGGATTCAAATCCAGGCCACAAAGGGACTGAATCATCTTTTGTGGAGACAGGGCCACTAATCCCATTCTTATGGGCAGCACTGATTGTGGATGCTAAAACAGAATGGAGGAAATGGGCCATGTCAGCAGTCGCAGCTAAGTTTGTTACCCAAACACAGTCCCAAATGGTAGCGTTTGATGGAATTGGTAGCTTCTTGTCACTCCAGCTACCATTCAGCCTCCTGTGACCTGGCACAGTCTCAGCATCCGATGCAGATCACCTCTGGGCCTCTCAGATGATTCTCAAAGCAGGAAGGGTGTGGTGAAACCTCAGGGTCAGACAGGTTGCTTTTAAAATCATCCAAAGGGCTTACTCAGACAGGCCTTTCATGATTGTACCTTGATTGTTCAATTGTGTGGAAATTAGAAGAGAAAATAAAATTACCTGGGATGGTACAACCTAGAAATAGCTGACGCTGTTGCTTTGTAATTTCCCATGCTTGCTTCCGGGCATCCACGCCTACATACGGACCCATAAGGTAGTTTTCACTACTTTTTTCACTTACTAATCTCAGATATCTGTTTATGTAAACCCTATATGAATACAAAATATCCCATTGAGTGTTCTTAGTTTTCAGTTTTATTTTTTATGGGTATGTGCGTATGCCTGACGGAGTGATTATCAGGTACCATGTATGTGCCTGATGCCTGAGGAGACCAGAAGAGAGCCTTAACTGGAGCTACAGATGGCTGTGAGCTGCCATGTGGGTGCTGGGAATCCAACCCGGATTCTCTGGAAGAGCAGTCAGTGCTCTTAATTACTGAGCCATTTCTCTGGCCCCTTAGATAATCTTTTAATTTTTTTTTTTTCTTTTTGCCTTTAATCCTAGCACTTGGGAGGCAGAGGCTAGTGGATCACTGTAAGTTTGAGGCCAGCCTGGTACACAAAATGAGTCACAAAATGAGTTCCAGGACAGCCAGGACTGTTACACAAAGAAGCCTTATCTAGAAAAACCAAAAATACTTTGTGTGTGTGTGTGTGTGTGTGTGTGTGTGTGTGTGTGTGTGTGTGTGTGTGCTACATGCATGCAGAGCCCTTGGAAGTCAGAAGAGGGCATCAGATCCCCTGAAACCAGTGTTAAACTCCTTTGTGAGCTGTCATGTGAGTGCTGGGAATCCAACTCAGATCTCCACAAGAGCAGTAAGCACCCTTAACCACTGAGCCATCTCTGCAGCCCTGATATTTAACTAATACTTATTATCAGATGCTTAAGGCTTTTGTTTGGTTTCTTTAATCCCAGCGCTCAGGGGGCAGAGGCAGCTAGATCTCTGTGAGTTCAGGTTTGAGGCCAGCCTGGTCTACAGATTGAGGATAGCCAGGGCTACATGTGAGACCCTGCCTAGCGGAGGAAAAAAGTTCATGATTGTGAAGAGTTAAAATGTTGAGGATCCAAATTCAAACTTCCTTCCCTCGAAGGTTGTTTAAACGTAACATCTCTTGATTATCTGGTAAGAACTTTAAAAGTCCATTCTCAGTAGACATTAGCGTCTAGCACTCTCAAAGCTAAGCACCCCATCAAATAGCGGGATTTTCCTACCTTGTTATAGCCAAATGTGTATGTTTGCCAAATGTCTTCATTTATTAGTGTGTGTGTTTTTTTTTTTTTTTGTTGTATAATAAAATCCCGTATAACCACTTCAGCGGTGAAACTTGTCTTTTTGGGCACCTGAATCTGTGTTTCTGAGTTATGGGCACTCATATTTGGCGCCGAATACACTTTATTTAGTCCCTTTAAGGTGAGAACTGTGTCCTGTGTTGACAGAGTTGCCTTGCATGTGTGAGGCCCTGGGGTCAGTCCCAAGCAAGGGGTGGAGGGTGGGGATGGTTTTTTGTTAGTCTGTTTAAACAAAGGAATTTCAATCCTTTCATGGTGCCTTAGGCACCTTTACCATGGTGGTAAAGGAGATAGAAAAGCCAAGAGCTTCGCTCTAGGATTTCATGCTGAGACTCAGTGAGGTAGGGTGGTGGTGGCCCACACCTTAGATTCTAGTACTTGAAGGCAGGGGACAGCCTGGTCTAGTGAGTTCCAAGACAGCTAGGGCCACACAGAGAATCACTATGGTGTCTGGCTGACCCGCATGGCTGACAAGATCACGTATAGCCCATACTGGTACCTGGAAGCTAGGGTTTTCACAAGCCTCCTGCAAGCCTGCAACCTACAACAGTGTGTGTGGTCTGATGTAGGCACTACCAGCACACAAATAAGGGTGAAGTCTATCTCTCTGCTTGCCTGCTCAGGCCCCCTTTACATTTTTTGAGTATGGTATGGACAATGTGCCTGCTGGTACCTGGGGCTGAGAAAGTAAAAAATGGGCTGAGGAGATGGCATAGTAGTGTGAGGACTGGCATTTGGACCATTCTGTAAGAAAGCTCAGTGTTAAGTAGGCAGTGACTGTGGGCTCCTGGGACGAGCTGGGGTGTTAGACTAGATGGGGTTGGTGCTGTGTGATAATCCTATATCCTATATGTGAACATGTATGATTTGGCCATAACAAGGGAGAATAAGGCTAGGTGGGAAAGCCAAAGTGAAAATACAGAGAGGAAGAGGGGCAGAGTCAAGGAGATATGAGCCAACCACCAGAGGAATAAGACATACTAGAGAACAGGTAAAGCCATGATGAATAGAAATGGGTTAATTTAAGTTGTAAGAGCTAGTTAGTAATAAGCCTGAGCTATAGGCCGAGCATTCTGTAGTTAATAAAAGCTTTTGTTTGTTTATTTGGGACTGGGCAGTCAGGAAATAAAAGCTAGGCCTCTATTTACAAGTTGGCCAGTTCCAGGTACAAGTTCCAGGTACAGAGAGCCTGTCTCCGTGAGTAAAGTGAGGAGCAGCCAAGGACTCCCACGTGTACCTCCCTGATATGCAGACACATATGCTGTTTTTAAGTTAAAAAAAAAAAAACAAAAAAACCAATTTAAGTCAAATATGGGCCAAGTGTGCAAGTGTGGTAACACACAACTTTAATCCCAGCACTCAGGAAGCAGAGGCAGGTGGATCTCTGTGGGTTCTATGCCAGCCTGCTGTACATACATAGTGAGTTCCAGGACAGCCATATAAAGAGCTATATAAAGAGACCTTGTTCCCCCACAGTCCCCCCCCTCCAAGGGAAAGAAGGAAGGAAAGAAGGAAGAAAGAAAGAAAGAGAAAATCCAACATGGAACCAGTACTCACAATCAATCAGAGATCTCTGGGAGTGAATCTATCCCAGATTGCAATGTGTTAGCAGCTACAGTGAGGGGTAGAAACGAGGCTATGGGGAAGCCTGGCAGAGGCAGTAAAGCTGGCCTGAAATCTGAAGGACTGGGAGTTAGGCAGGCAAGAGAGGACACAGTATGTCCAAAGACCAGTATGGAGATGAGCCCAGGGAAAAAACAGGGTAGATTCCGAACCTTATGGGATTACAGCGTTACCAAGATGAAAAAGCTGGAGAAGCAGACAGGGGCCATACTGAAAAGTCATACTAAAGAGATGGGTTGCTATCCTGAACCCCAAAGACTTGTTTCCTTGTTCCTGGTTCCCAGTTCTGATATCACGAGGGGAGGGGATAATTTTTTTATTTGGAGGCATAAAGAATTTGATCTGTAATCATGAAGCTGTATGAAGTAAGGACAAAGTCATTAAGAGACGAGTCAGGCACTTTATTATTTATTTTTCTTGTTGTTCTTGAGTGTAGACATCACAGTAAGACACTGCCCCCAGGTTGTCACATGATGCCACCCCATGTGTCTCAGCGGCATGGAGGAGATTGCTGTAGTGAACAGGGTGCAGAGGGGACAATAGAAGTGTGTATGTGCATAGATGTCTCATAAAAGGGACAAAGAAAGAGACGGTCTCTCATCCAGATTCATAAAGGCATGTTGACCTGGAGGGGATAAGAAATCAATACTGTTCTCCAGTGGAAAGTTTGATTGTGGATCAAAGTGCAGAAGAATTGGCCGATGTCTCTCATCGCAAGGCAGCGGCTCCTTGATGTGTGGGGCTTAGCTTGAATTTTGTGCTGTCTCCTGGGGCAAAGATTATAAAAGAAAATTTGAAAGCAGAAACATGCTCTGCTGCCTATGGGGGGCTGCATCAGATCTGGCTCTAAGTTAGAGAGGGGCTGTCATACAGGAAATGGAAAATATGGGCCACCCTGGCCCAGGCCCTGCTTGGCTTTCTCCTGGCTTTGCAGTACTGGGAGGGGGGGGGGTTACTTACCTTACATTTTAAATTGCTGATTGCCTTCTGATGAACTAGTGTCTGATCCCGTTTTCACACTCTCTTGAGGGAAGGCAGACTTGTTTGTTTTTACAGGGAAGTGAGCTTGGAGCAACAGGGAGGAGAGACTGCAATGAGTATTCAGAAGTTCAGTACCAATAGCCATCGCCTCTCTGTTCTGCTGCCAGTAAGTGGACAAAGCAAGGGCCCAGCACAGAAAAGGGGTGGGGCGTCCATACAGACAGACTATCCCCTTCAGAGAGAGATGGGTGTCACCAGGTTCAGTGACAAACTCTAGATTGGATGTTTCAGTTGAGTTATCCACAGATCTTAGCTGCATACATGTCTGTTCTGTCATGTAGAGAAGGACTAAGAAAACATGGAGACTACTCTCAAGTAGTGGACCCTTACTGACCCACAGAAACAAGTGTAATGGTCTATCGTGGTTATCAACTCCATTGGTCAAACCAGTGTGGGTGGAGATGAATGGCCTATGGCTAAGCAATCAGGGGAAGGTTAATGTGGGTGGTACCATCTAATAGGCCTGGGTGGGATAATAATCAGAGAAAACAGAGCAGGTCTTTCTGGGCCTGCAGCTCTTCTTCTCTTGAACAGATGTGGGTTGCCCCTAGTGGCCATCAGACTTCAGCTTCTTCAGTCTTTGACTGTAAACTCGTGCCAGCCACTCTGCAGGCTTGGTCCTGGCCAGCATCATTAATTCCTCTTGATCCAAAGCTTTCAGTCTCTTGGACAACTAATTCTGTTTTCTCCGGTCTCCTGGGGACAGCAATGTGAGACTATCCAGTTCTTGATTGCATAGGCCAACCTAACAAGACAGGGTTTCTCTGTGTAGCTTTGGAGGCTGTCATGGAACTCACTCTGTAGACCAGGCAGGCTCAGAACTCACAGAGATCCGCTTACCTCTGCCTCCCAAGTATTGGAAATAAAGGTGTACACTATCACTGCCCGTCTATAGGTCCTTCTTAGATTCCCACATACATTCTGTTGGCTCTGTTCCTCTCTTTCAGAGAGGATTTCTCAAGCTTTTTTCCACTCACAGCCTCTTTGTGTCTAAAAATCTTTTATGTGATCCACCTGTATAAGTATATAAAATAGGTAACTGCATCAAACATACCTGCCAATAATTCATGAAGAAATTTATTTTAGAAGAGTTCTTTGCTATAAATACAGCTTCACTATTTATCAAAGACAAAATCAAATTGCATTAGTGAAATGGTGTGCTTATTTGTCATCATAAAAACAAGTCTTGGACTGGGCAGTGGTGGTGCACGTCTTTAATCCCAGTACTTGGGAGGCAGAGCAGGTGGATCTCTGTGAGTTCAAGGCCAGCCTGGTCTACAGAGTGAGTGCCAGAAGAGGCTCCAACGCTCCACAGAGAAACCCTTTCTCAAAAACAACAACAACAAACAAGCAGACAAGCAAGCAAGCAAACAAAATCCCAGATTAATAACAGCAGCAAAATTACAGTTATGAACCAGCAACAAAAATAATTTTATGATTGCGGGGTGGGGGGGTCACCACAACATGAGGAACTGTATTAAAGGGTCACAGTGTTAGAAAGGCTGAGAACCATAGATCTAGACAATCCTGGTAATCCAGAGAGCAAGCCTACATGGGTGAAAGGGTTTTTCCTTCCCTTGGTTTCTTCTTGAGGTTGAGTGCTTCCCTGGATGGATAACAGAGACAGATCCTGGGCCAGCGTAAACACAGACTGCTAGCCATCTGCTCAGGCTTCCAGTGTTTTTGAAATAGACAGTGGGTGATGCGACAGGAGTCTCAGTCAAATGATTTTCTGAATGTCATATTCTCAATGCAACGATTGTGAAGCAGCCTTTGCCTTCTTCCATTTCTTTTCTTTTTTCTTTTGGTTCCTTGAGATGGGATTTCTCTGTGTATCAGCCCCGACTGTCCTGGAACTCACTCTGTAGAGCAGGCTGGCCTTGAACTCACAGAGATCTGCCTGCCTCTGGGATTAAAAGCGTGTACCACCACCACTCTGCTCTCTAACCATTAGCTGGGACAAACTGCCTTCGATTTTTACCTCTCAAGAGTCATAGTTCTAGTTAATGTGATAGCCAGGGTCTTGAAAACTATACACACACACACACACACACACACACACACACACACACACACACACACACACCACAGAGAATGAGTTTCTTGTTACTTCATATTGATCACCAATAGATCTAGAAGGTTCTAGGAAATGTATACCAGTATTTCTATAGCCAGACACAGTGGGGTGCACTATAATCCCAGCACTCCAAAGGCTGAAACTGAGCCATAAAGATCACAAGTTCAAAGATAGCCTTGGTTATAGAGAAAGAGACTCTTTCAAAAAGTCAAATAAAACACAAATTTTATAGACACTTAGGAATGCCTGGTGAGAATGCAGAGAAAATCCATTCTTGAAGGCTGGCAACCATCTTCCTTCAGTTCCTTCTTTTTATTATTGTTATTACTATTTCATTTGGCTTTTTTCCAGACAGGGTTTTCTCTGTATTGCTTTGGAGCCTGTCCTGGAACTAGCTCTGTAGACCAGGCTGGCCTTGAACTCAAAGAGATTTGCCTGCCTCTGCCTCCCAAGTGCTGAACCACAAACGCCTGGCCAATTCTTTGTTTTTAAAATGAACTCTATAACACTGGGAGTGGAGCTCACTGATGGGGTGTGTGCTTAGCAAGAACCGGGAGCCCCCCCCCCCAGGACAAAAGGATAAAAAGATAAAAACGATGAACACTTATGTCACTTCTCACAGCTAAGTGGTCCAGCCTCCCAGCATCCAAACTCTACACTCCTAACAGAGGAATTGGGGGCTTCCTGGATGTAGATCGTTCTTCCTCTTCTGACCATGACTGGCCTCTCTGATGAGGTAAGCAAATTTTCTTGAGCTCTGGATAGAGCCTGGGGGAGGGGGTGCGGCACAGAGAGTGATCTGTCGGTGCCCATAATGATGGCTGTACTCCATCTTGGCACAAGGACAGAGAGTACAAAACTGTTCTCAGCCAGTTATAAGACATAAAGGTCAAAGATGTGGCTACAGTAGGGTGTTTGTGGCTGTCTTATTCTAAATAACAACAGACCTGAGTCTGGGGTGCGGTTACCCCTAACCCTCAAGGCTAGGGAACGAGAAATTGAATCTGGAGTATGGCTACTCCTGACCTCAAGGCTAGGGAATGAGAAGCTGAAGTTAAGGTGTTGTTACTGAACCCTTAGATAAGTGAGGAAGAAAAGTCTGTTTGTTCCGCATGCTTGATACCATGTATCCCTTTTTGGTTAAGGTATATAAGAGTGGTGAAAAATAGCATTTCAGTATTGACTGGTCTGCCCTCCTTTTTGTGTCTCTGTCTTTTCTTTATCGTCTATAGCTAGCCTTTTCCTCATCCACACACCCCCACTCCCATACCAACTTGTGGCCGGCTGATTCCAATTGCAGCCTCACAAACACAGCTTCTTACAGTGATTCCCGCTCCTGACTGATCATCTTGGTGGCTGTGATCTTCTCTCAGCTCCTGAACAGAAGGTGCCTTCCTCTGTCTATATCCTATTCATGTCACTACTGCCAGGGACCAAGCCCAGCTAGAAGTAGTGTGGTAATTCCCTAACAAGAGTGACAGGAATACTGTGTGTGTGAAAATGCATGTCTCTTCTGAATTCCCTGCAAGTATTCTCTCCAATTAGCCAGGAGCAACCACAGCGTTGATAAAGCACCAAGCCACCTATCAGGAGCTTTGTCTCTTTTCGTCTATTTGTTTTTAAAACGCAGTTGGGAACAGCCTTTTTGGAGAAAGATTTTTCTAAGTTGCAAAAGTTTTTCTTTACTATTCCACATAGGAGTTCAGTTGTGCTGAGTTACAGATACCACACGGTATCCTTTTATGAATGGAATTCACATGAGGAGCTGTTCCCAGGGCTCAGGAGAATGGAAGGAATGAGAAGGAACCCAGGTAAGACAGTGGGTGGCAACAGCCCCCACCCCCAGCTATAGAAACAAAGAAACATGGTCTTGGGGCTCAATGGAGTCCCCCCCCCCCCCCAGCTGTGAGGAGGCATTCTGGGGCCAAAGCAGCTGGAAGCTCCGCCAGCACCTGGGACTGGAGAGCAGAAGGGGGCTGAGAGGCTGCCCTGGATGCTTTGGAGAGCACTGTCTCCTACAGGGGGATCCTAGAACAACAAGAAAACAGGAGCACTGTCTTCCTCCTCCAGTTTTCCAGCCCCCCCCCCCCGTTCCCCTCTGCAAACTCTAATAGGAAGCCTGCAGAGAAAATAAAAAGAAAGAAAGAAAAGAAACTAGTTTTCTAGCTACACACAGAGCCTGGAAGGACCTGAAGGAGAGAGGAGCTAGAATCTTTTTCAAGACAGTCATGCACTCACCAACATCCCAGGGGAGGGCAGGATTTTGCTGCCAGGTACCAGAGTCCCCACCCGAAAGAAGAGCATGTGTAATGCCTGCTGTTGACAGAAGTAGAACACCCTGCACGACAATGTTCGGTTGGTCTCTGAGGGACCAGACTTCTGTCACCTGGCTAGAGCTGGGATAAATTACCTGAGGAGGGTGAGGGAGAGGGACGTGTAGGCCAACTGTCCCTTTTAGGGTGTTGGGAGGGACTTGGAGATATGTATCACTGAGCCTGTGTTGGGGCACAGTATGCTGGGGCTAGAGGAGATGACTCAGTATGGAAAATGGCAGCTGTGCAAAAGGGAGTGTTACGGTGGAAGTTCCGCCTAAGCCTCCTCACCATCTCCCTCCAAACCCTGCTGTATCTCACACAGCCCACCAAATGATGGTCCCTCCCCCAGGGATGCTCAAGACCACCCACACAGGGCATTTAAACTGCTACCCAGAAAACAGACACATGGTTTTCGGATCTCTCTTTCCTTTCTCCTCTCTCCGGGACTGAAAGGGCATCTGGAAGTGCTGTATCCATTAAACGTGGGCTTTTCCTAATTCGGTTTGATTTGGTCTGATTTGGATTGCTGCATCGGCAGAGAGGCTTATCTAGGTGTAGACACTTTTCAGGGAGGGCTTAGGTTTGGATCCTCAGCACCACCATAAATGCTGGGTGCATCAGAGGAAGCAAGGCAGGAGGATCCCTGGGACCAGCTGGCCAACCCCTCTAGCCTGATTTGCAAACTCCAGGTTCAGTGAGAAAACCTGTCTCTCAAAAATCAAAGTGGAAAGTTGTTCTGTGATAGTTTGATCACATTCTGACGATAAGTTTGCTTTGAATCAGAGAGAGAGAGCTAGCTACTAACTGACCACAATTAAACACAGGGGTTTTGGAGGACTGAGGACAGATAGAGAGACAGGAAGTAATAAGGCAGGGCTGAGAGGATCTCAGTCCTTTTGGATGGAGGAGCAGAAGGCACAGGAGGTTCACTGGTAGCTTCTCCACCACTTCTCTGGTCATTCAGATATCTGACACTGGAGTTTTTAGTGATAAAGAATAATTAGATGAATGCATCAGAAATTAACAGAGGAGGACATGTGATGTAAATTTCTGGTCTGTGCAATGTGTGAGCTGGCACGTGTGCATCACACACACACACACACACACACACACACACACACACAGAGAGAGAGAGAGAGAGAGAGAGAGAGAGAGAGAGAGAGAGAGAGAGAGAGAGATGTACCTATGAATCAACCCTGCTAACCCTCACCAGCTACCCTATAGCATGAAAGAATCCAGAAGCTATCCTGGTTTATTGAGAACCACTATTGTAAGTTCTCAGGCATTATGTTGGCCTGCCCCTGTCACCTGGCAGAATGCACTCAGGCAGTACCCTGGTCAGTCCAGGGTTCCATTGTTTCATAGTCTGCATGTAGGTGTGTAGGACCCCTTTAAAAGAAAAACCTGCTCACTTAAGCTCTCTTTCCCATGGTTCCCCTGGGGCAGACAGGACTTTTCCTGTCTCCCTCTTCTCTTCTGTCCTCTCTCTGTCTCTTTATCTCTTTTCTCTTCCTTTCCCTCTTCCCTCCCCTTTTCTAATAAAACTTCTCACTTAAGCTCTGTCTGCTTGGCTTGTTTGTCCCCTGCCTAGGTCACCCTCATCTGCCATGGAATCCGACAAGGTACCCCTCGAGCTTAATCATGACAACAGTCATCAACACCATCTTTAAAGAAAGAAGCAGGAGTTGGGTGGGGAAGGTTGAGTTGTGTCACTCTCATAATAAAGGGGGCTATAAAGCTGGGCTGATATTCCCTGTTCTTTTGTATAAAGGTAAGGCCATTGGACCCTTGAGCCCTTTCTTGGACTGCTCATTGGATGCACCCCCACAATTTCAGACCCAGTAACTCCCTTTGACCACCAGCTATACCTAACACAGAACTAAGCTGTGAGCCATCCATCCCCAACATTCCTGGGGAATCTAGAAGGTGTATTGCAGTGTGTATCTGAGCGTCACCAGGGAAGGGGTAACTATCTGGGAGTTGCAAACTGACCTCAGAAGGTCTGCCGAGTAGTGCAAACAGAGCTAGAATCAAGTTGTTAGGAGGAGGTGGCAGGGCCACAGATGACCCCAACCCAGGGAACATAACTTCCTTTATGCTGGCTGCAGTACAGCAGCAGAGGTGAAGGGAACAGCCAGGGTCATCTCCAGGAAGAGACACTGCAGTGGGAAGATGGGGTGAACAGCAGGGACCCCCTCAAGAAAGCCATGAGGCTCTGATCCACCCTTACCATACCTACCTTCCCTTTTGGGACAGGAGAGGCCAGCCCTCTCAAAATGGAAGGAGCAAATATTTGGGGAGTGTTTGAAAGACTAAGACATTTGCATTTGGAGACAATATTTTCAACAGAATCTGGGTCATCAACTTCGTCCTGCCAATTTTTCAAAGCCAGATGGGACCTAATTACTTTTAATTAGGAAGTTTAAATTGTCCCTTTACCCTGGCCACGATAGAAATGGGGCCTTGGGAGAATGATAAAGCTGGCTGTGTCCTTTTTCTGAGACATGAATACAGAGAGGATGATGCCCCATGCCAAACAGAGCTCAGAGACAGGGATACAAAGCTAGGCAGAGGACACAGAAGGACAAGACAGGTCATAGCTATACCCGGAGGTTACCAGCACAGTCTCAGAATTCTCTCATTCTCTAAAAACCAGCATTTGACTTCGTTATTTCTCTGGGAATCTACCTCTGATATTACAGTAGCTTGTCCACTTGTAAAATCAGAGCCAGACACAGTGATGAATGCTGGGGTGACTAGCAGAGGTTTAGCCTGCACTACATAGTGAGTTCAAGACCAACTTGACCCTTTCTCCAACAATCAAAGCAAAGATTGAACACCAGCACTGCCTTATTGGTCTAACAACACATTTCACAGACTGAAAAGAAAATACCGACTCTTATAGATTTCTTTCTGAGACAGGGTCTCACATTACCAAAACCTTGAGCCCCAAGGACCCTCCTTTTCCTCTTCTCCAGTGTTCAGATTACAAGGGTTTGTCATCCCAGCTTTCTAAAAAAAAAAAAAAATTTATTTTGTGTGCGTTGGTATTTTGCCCCAGGAACTGGAGATAGACAATTGTGAGGTGCCATGTGGGTTCTGGGAACTGAACTCAGGTCCTCTGGGAGAGCAGCCAGTGCTCTTAACTGCTGAGCCATCTCTCCAGCCCACCACCCAAGCTCTTTACATTGGCACTGGGAATTTAACTCGGGCTCTCCTGCTTGTGTGGCAAGCTCTACACTGACTGAGGGAGCCATCTCCTCAGACCCCACAGTGGGATTGTTAGACTTGGTATGAGAAGGAGAATGTGAAATATCTCAGTAGGATGACTCAGACAAGAACTCTGGCTGCACCCACTTGGTGACCTGAGTTCAATCCCCAGAATTCTTTTTTATTTTATTGTTTTAAAGGCCATAATAGGTGGTATTTGTGTATAATTCCAGCATTCCTATGGTAAGGTGGGAGGTGGAGACAGGAGAATTAACCAGAAGCTCAGAGGCCAGGCAGCCTGCAACATGTAGCACAGAAACAAGCAAGTGAGACCTAGACACAAGAAGGTGGGGAGTGAGGACGGAGACCGGGGCTGTCCCGTGATCTCCACGCACTCTTTGACATGTGCGCGAGCACATGTGCGCGCACACAAACACACACACAGAGACATGTACAAGCACAGAGACGTGGACACACAGAGACACACACATACAGACATATACATACACAGATATACAGAAACACATACAGACAGACAGACAGACAGACATACACATATACAGACATACACACAGACATACATACATACAGACACACACACATACAGACTTGGACACACAGAGACACACACATACAGTCATGCTCAAACATATATAGAATACACACAGATACACACACACACACACACACACACACACACACACACACACATACACACCTACCTCACTTATGGGTGGGGCTCATGAATTCCTTCCCCCTTCCAGTTAGAATATTAATTGGCTTGAATGTTCACGGGACTTGCAGGTGCAAGTGTGGCAGTCCTGTCATGCCCAGAAGACATTGTTGTGCTCGGGTCCCTCCCAACCTCTGGCTCTTCTACTCATTCCACACCCTGTTCTGCCATGCACGGTCCCCGAGGCTGGGATGCAGGGTGATGATGCCTAAGATGTCCCACTTAGGGCTGGGCATTCCACTGACAATTTTCTCTTCCCTTTGACCAATTTGCATCTTAACCATCAGTCGTCTGCACAAAGGACTCTCTGATGAGGTTTGGGAGTTGCACTAAGCTGCAAATAGAGAAATATAGACTTGAAGGGCAGTTTGATAACACGTCCACTTAATGTGACAGAAGTAGGTATGTCTCTGGGGCCTGTGAGCTTCCTAACCATGGGTTCTTAGCAAGATTCACAGCACCAAACATGTTTCTTCATGTGAAGTGGGCCTTAAATCCAATTAGAAGGTCATCAGTACCCCCTGCCTTATAATATTGGTGCCATCATTGTACCCTTGGACATACCTTGAGTTCACAGCTGGATAACACTGTTGATGAGGTCCCACCCACCCCCACAGTGCCAGCAGTCTACGTAGCACCACCTAATACTATGACAGCTGCCTTAGTACTAACTTCATTTCTCCATGTTTGTGACAAACTTGTGTGGTGTTGTCAGCACTACGGTTTCACCCTAAAGTTCCCTAAAGTGGGCAACCAAGAGCACTGGCAACAGCCTGCCTTGTTTTGTGGGGTCTTCAAGATAACTCTAACAACACAAGGGAGGTATCTCACACTTGGAAATGGGCTTTTGATTTGGCAACCTTTGCTTCTGGGAGAGGCATGATCCTCTGTGTAGGGTAATTCCAATTAAGTTCTATTACATTAATACATAGTCATATGATCATATAGCTATATCAATATAAATATGTATTCATATTCATGTAGTCATATTAAATATGTATCCGCTTATATTTATATAGTGTTAGCTATCCCTCCCCCAGCAACTACATGCTCACAAACTCCAGGTTGGAGTGACCATTTGCTAAGTAATACCATTTGTTAAGTAATTCGATTCTCAAGTCTGTCCCTGGTCCTTCCTTCTGTTGCCATACACGGGAGGACAAAATTGCATCATGGTTCTCCCTGGCACAAACAGCACACCAAGTGTTCCCTATATTTAGCCGGCATGAAGTCACTGCAACCCTACGCCCGCTCCATGCAATCACTGCTTTGTTCTGTGGCTTGCATGGCCGAGGCTCTGCCTGCTCCACACGGTGTATGTCCTTAAAGGAGTTTAAGGGGAGTGGACATCTTTTGTTACTAGGAAAGCTGTCCTTGGTGAGTAACACTTGAAGTCCTAAATCAAGAGTCCCCTGGAGAGGACCCTAAAATGAATCTTTGGCATTTTCTGCCACCAGGGAGGCAGGGGAAGGAGGCTCTGCTCATATTCCCAGCCCAACAGTAAAAGTAAGATCTCTTACATGAGGGCCCAGAAACAGTGCAGCCAGCCAGGCAGGCAGGTAGACGGTCCAACTGGACAAGGGCCAGGGAGGGCGCTGCTCGTATGGTTTCACAAGTTCCCTAATTCTCTGTTGACCGAGTCTTGGAGTCTTTTAACTTGAAGAGTGGTGTGTGTGTGTGTGTGTGTGTGTGTGTGTGTGTGTGTGTGTGTGTTTGAGACAGTGTCTCAGCTAGGTAACCCTGGTCTACATAGCAAGGTCTAGGCTAGCCAGGGCTACCAGTGAGACACAGTCCAGAAAAAGAGGAGGAGGAAGAGAAAGAAGGAAGGGGAACATGAAAGCCATCAGAAGATCTCAATGTACAAGGAAGTCCAAGATGGGCTTGGCTTTAATAGTGCTTCCTTATATCCCTGTAGGCAATCACTTAGAATGACATAAATAACCTCTGACCTGTGGTTATTAGCAGCACACATTTGATTACTCCCATAAAGGAAATAGGCAGGAGAAATGGCATGATACCTGAATACCATCTCTAGGACCCGCATGGTGAAAGGTGAGAACCGCCTCTCTCTGCCTGCCCTCCACACGTGTGTCCTGGCATGCACACCACACACACAAACCCCCAACCTACTTCATACACACAGAATGAAAGAATGAACGAATAAGTGAATAAATAAATGTACCTTTTAAATAAAAAAAAAAAATTGGAAAGGAAGGCTGGGTGAACTAAATTCAAGAGAAGCATCAAGTTAGCTCAGGCTGATTCAATTATTTCAAACCTCAGCATTTATTATTAGTAACAAGTTAATTTCCACATACCTCGAACTCTAATGAGAAGGCTGTGCTGGCTGGTTACCAGTCATCAACACCTCAGTGTGAATGGAGAGCTGGGAGGAGATTCTAAGAGAAGAGGTGGGGAGAAGGCCAGAACAGCAGGCATTTGGATCTGGCATGGGCATCCTGGTTGGGGGGGGGCATTGTTTCTAGAGGTCTAGCTCTGCACAAGGACACCTCTCTCAGGGACAAAAGAGTCCCACAGATTCTAGTTCCACTTGCTTCGAAAACCACAGAATCCAAGTCCTTTACAACTGTGATTCAGATTTTACTCTATCGCCACTGCTAATTATTGTGACTGAAAAGAGAAGTTTCTTCTTTGCAAATTCACACAGTCTTTGCAGTAACCATTAAGATGGTTGGAGTGAAACTGGGAGCAGATGCTATAGTCTTAAAAAGGAATATGTAGAAATGATGATTCTGTAACAGTTGAAATAAATGTACTACATGAATGGAGCCAGGAGGTGATGGTGCACACCTTTAATCCCAGCACCTGGGAGGCAGAGGCAGGCAGATCTCTGGGATTTCAAGGACAGCCTGGTCTACAAAGTTCTGGGACAGCCAGGGCTACACAGGGAAACCATGTCTCAACACACACACACACACACACACACACACACACACTAGATTTTACTACTATGTGTTAAGTTTCACTGGGAGTCCATACATCTAGAAATGAACTCAATCTGAATTATGGAAGGATTTCTGGAGTCTAGATAAAAGCCAGCATTCCTCAGGAACTTGTGAAACTAGTTCCCATCTGCCTGAAGGAGGCATTAACCTTACCTCTGGCTGAAGGGGCATATAGCTACCTAAGGGTGCATATCAAAGCCCATGCGGGCCTCCAGGCTCCCTCAGCCACTACTCACCAGTACTTTTTACACATTTCAAAGTTCCTACCTTAGCATCCTGGCCCTTCTCACACCCCAAGGTTCCCTTCTCCCTGGTACCTATTGGTTCTCTTTCCAAAGTCAAGGCCTGCCCCACCCTCTACCCAACCCCACCCCAGCCCCAGGTATTCTTTCTTTACTTACAGAAACCCTGGCCATGTCCAGTCTACTCTCTTCTCTCTCTACTCTGGGCCCTCCAGATGCTTCCAGATGTGCACTCTCTCTCTCTCTCTCTCTCTCTCTCTCTCTCTCTCTCTCTCTCTCTCTCTCTCTCTCATACACACACACACACACACACACACACACACACACACACACACACACACACTCAATTAAGACCTTCCCCCAATAATGGAATAGTCATATTTGCAGTGTCTTTACTGTGGTCCCTCGAATACAGTACAAATAGTCAAAAGGATATTTTATTTTTTTTTCCGTAAAGATGACATACTTCAAGTACTTCAGATCTGTGTGGAAATGATAGACTACTCATTAAGTGTACCCACTTGACAAAATAAACAAATGTGAGTTCTGCCTCTCTCCTTATATAAAGTTTCTGTTGAGGCTTGGCAGTCTGTGGGCCCCGCCTCTGATGGGCGGGACGTGTAATCACTACGTCAGGCCTTACCTGGCTGGGCGGAGACTGGGTTACGCAGCCCCCCTACCCAAGCTACCTGGCGTAGAGACTGGGTTACGCATGCGCAAGCTCCCCTTTTTAAAGCAAGCGCGCCAAGCGCACCTCTCTCTTGTTTCTCTTGTTCTCTCTTGCTTCCCTCTCTCGCTCTTTCTGGGGCCCCCCCTTTCTCTCTCTCTCTCCCCGCTTTCGGTTGGCCACCAGCTACCCCCCTCTTTCCTCTCCCCTCTCTCAATAAACTCCACGTGGGCGCTCAATCTCGTGTTTGTGTTTCTTAGGCCCTAGCAGCTGCAAAACAACAACAGTTTCTTTTCTCCTGGCAATATTGCAGATGGAAGCTAAGCTAGGTGAGCATCCTACCACAAAGTGACAGACCCAGCTAGAAACTCTGAGATCACAGGAGGAAACAGGTGCAGAGGTGTTCAGTATGTGCCTCACACCTCCCATTCGCCTCAGATGTACACAGGAGAAGATGAGGCTATAGTGCTCCTTGTTGGTGCCTGAGTATACCTTGGGATGACTGGGGAGGGAGACAGGGGAAAGGGGAGAGTCCCAAGCTGGTCTGTGCAGGAGTTCCCAGGGGGTTGGACAATGACCCCAAACCCAGCTCTGCTAAAGTCATTACCTGCAAGAAAATTTTGTTTCCAGTGGATGCAAAGACCTAGTCTGCTTTTAGGTCTGGATATTGACCCAATCTGAATGGGAACCAAGAGGAAAGCCATATGTGGTGAATTCTAATGGCCTTAGTGATCACTCAGGTCAGGGGCTCCCCAAATGTTCCCTCACACAACTGAAAACACAGGAGCGGTCATCTTTAGAAATCCTTACATCTGTTTCAGTATTTATCTAAGCAACAGCCGGCACACAGACGTCATTTCACACAGGTGTGTCATTTGAGGGAAACCCTGAGGAAGTAAGTAGATTTTAAAAAGTGACTCCATTTAAAACAATATTAAGGGGCCAACGAGATGGCTCAACAGATAAGGCTCTTGTCCCCAAGCCTGAGTCCACATGTAGGCAAGAACAGACTCCTGTAAGTTGTCCTCTGTCCTCCACATGCTACAGTATGCCTGCCATCCACAATAACATTAATAAAAGTGTAAAACACAAAGCAAAACAATATAAAAACCTGTAACCCCAGTACTTGGGAGATGGAGGCTGGAGGATCAGAAGTTCATCCTCAGCTACATCTTGAGTATGAACTCTGTCTCAAGATAAACAAGCAACCTCCAGACAAACAAAAAAGTAGTATTAAAATAGTGAGTGTTGTATTAACTGAAGTAACTGATAAAAAATATGAATGAATCTTTTTCAGTATAAAAAATATCTAAGTTTAGGAAATATTGATAGAGTCCATTTTGTATGTGTTTCCTAGCCAGGCCTGGAAAGAGATGTCTTATGATGCCTGCCTTCTGTACATACACTCATTTGGCAGCTATGACAGAGAGCTTATGAAGCAACATTTACTTTTATTTGTATAAGGCACTCTGGGCCTCCACTCACCTGTCACTCTTCCTTGTCCCTTCCCCCTATTTAGTTACCTTTGAACCCTTTTTGTCAGCTATGCCTCTAAAGGTCCTTCATTTGTCATCTTGTCCTCTCCAGGGCCTCTGCCTCCATCACCTTTCATCTGGACCAAATCCCTAAAACATCTCCTTACTTCCAATCCAAGCCTTCGCCTTCAACCCACCCTCACACTACAGCCAAAACCCCAGTCTGACCCTGCCATGCCCCAGCACACAGGATAAAGTCCAAGACACTCCACAAGACTCTAAAAGTCTTGGCAGCTGGTCAGTGCTCAAGTTTCCAAAGTCAATCATTCCATTCCCAGAGTCAGGATGCAGGCATTGTATTTCTTAAGCCCAGTGTCATCTTCATGCATCCTACTGCCTTTGCCTAGGACCCCAAGAAACTGGAGTTCTGGAAGAAGTCTCGTGATGGGAGAAGAAAAGCCTGAAGCTTGAACTAGTTGGAAAGGACATCTCCACACAAAGGATTCACAACATTTTAGAAAAGAAAATGATAGGTCAATGGTAAGGGGGATCACCTGTTGACCAGAATTAGTTAGATACATGTAACTTGACCGTCTACTTAAACCTTGACCTCACTTCAGGACCCCAAGGATAGACTTGAGGGAGTCACTGTACCTCTCTGACCCACTTCCCAACACGGCCACACAAAATAGATCCCTTCTTTTCTATTAATTGGCCGTTTTAGCTGGCTTATGGAGGGTGGGTGACTGAACTTGACTTGTTGGAGCACAGGCTGTGACCCCAAGGGCACAGAATGCCATCAGTTAGACCAGACATGGATCATGGTCGGTCTTGTGTTCTTGAACACACGGTGCAGGAGGTCATAGCTCGAGCCAGGGAACATAGGAAAAACAAAACAAGGACAGTGTTTATTAGGCATCAATACCACATGGCCATGGCCTGTGCCATCTTCCCTTTCATTCTCTCTGGCAGGTATCCCTAATAAGAAGCTGATGACTCAGCTCAGCTCCCATCTGGATCAGCTCTAGCTGGCTGTCACCTCTAGTTTTGCCTTCTGTAAGGAGTGATGCACCCCCCTGCCAGAGACACGGGATGAATACTGAGACCCTGGCTCACCCTGGCCCTAGCTATTTCGGGTTCAAAGGTGACTGTCAGAACATTTTAATCATATATGCTAGACACCAGATTGGTTATAGAGATGCACCAGTAAGCAAGACAGCTGGGTCTATTCCCTGTACTTAAAAAAAAATGTATTTATTATGTACACAGTATTCTTCTGTGATAGCTGTGAGCCACCATGTGGTTGCTGGGAATTGAACTCAGGATCTCTGGAAGAGTAGCCAGTGCTCTTAACCACTGAGCCATCTCTCCAGCCCCCCCTGTACTTTTAATTAAATATGTACACGGTCTCATGTAGCTCAGGCTGTCTTCAAACTCACTATATAGTTGAGGATGACTTACATTTCTGATCCTTCAGTCTCCACCCCTCAAGTGCCTGGATTACAGATGTCTGCCACCACACCTAGATTATGTGTGGAGCTCAGAACTTCAAGTATGCTGAGCAAGCCCTCTACCAACTGAGCTCCGTCCACAGGCCTGTTTGTCTGTTTGTTTGCTAAGATTTATTTTCACTTATGTGTTTGTCTATATGCTTTCATAATTTGTGTGCACAATGCGCATGCAGGAACTTAGAGTTTCAGGTACTTTGATCTGCCTGATTGTGGGTGCTGGAAACTTCAACCCTGGTCCTCTGGAAGAGCAATTAAACACTCTTAAACTCCAGGCACCTCTCTAGCCCCCATTTGGAGGGTTTTCTTTTTCTTTTCCTTTTTTTTTTTTTTTCTTGTCATTGTCCTGGAACTAGCTCTGTAGACCAGGCTGGCCTTGAACTCACAGAGATTCACCTGCTTCTGCCTCCCAAGTGTTGGGATTAAAGGAGTTCGACACCAAAGTCCTGCTCCAATTTGGAGTTTTTGATTGGCATCTCTCCTCCTACCTGAATTCTCCATCAAACATTGCTTCAGGGGACAGAGGTGGCACTGCTCACTGCTCACTGCCACACTTGGCCCTGGCAGAGCTTGGTATGTGGAATATCTATCTGCTCAGTAGCCAAATGGGTGAACACATGATTCTAACTAAATTTAGTCTGGATTTATCTGAGGAAGAGGAGTGGGGCTTTGAGAAAGGAATATAGAAAAGATAAACGGTTGTGAGGACCATGGGAAGTCACTGAAGAGTTTAAAGGAGGGAAAAGTATACTTTTGAAATAAGAAACCACTTCATTTTAGAATTCTTGTGCTTAGCTGGGTGTTGGTGGCTCATGCCTTTACTCCCAGCACTCGGGAGGCAGAGGCAGGCAGATCTCCATGAATTCAAGGCCAGCCTGGTCTACAGAGTGAGTTCCAGTACAGGCTCCAAAGCTACACAGAGAAACCCTGTCTCAAAAAAAACAAACAAACAAACAAACAAACAAACAAAATACAAAAGAAGAAAGGAAAAGAATTTTTGTGCTTTGCAAGTTGAATCTTCCCATTACCTGCACTTAATCATCAGATCCTCCAATCTTTATACATGACCTTCAGATTTCTAGTGAGGAAGCAGGAGGGAATGGTGGGGGAAGAGGGGACCCCAAAACAAACATAAAACCTCAGTAAATACTGTCAACGATCTTCTTCTATTTGTTTGATGTAGAGACTTTCTTTTATCTCAGGCTGATCTCCACCTCAGAATCCTCCTGCTTAGCTTTCTGAGTTCTGGATGGCAGGTGTGCAGCACCACACCCAGTTAGAAGAATTCCCAACTGTCTGTGCCTTTCTAGTAACATGAATTTGATGACATAAGAGGCCCCTTATTGCTTGCTTCTAGTCTCCTTGCATCTCCCAGCTCTGAAAGAAGGGCTGTGAGAAGATGGACACATGCCCTCTTCGGGTTGTCCAAGTCACACTACTCCCCTTGTGGTACATATGAGCTCCCAAAGGAACAGTTACAAGATGGTGGTTCCTTTGTTGACTCTGGCTCTGATAGCCCATGACAGTGATGCATATCAGACTTTGATTTGGATAAAATTAACCACCATCGTAATAAGCCACTGAGACTAGGGGGCATAATTCAGATGCTGGCAAATACATGTTTGTGTGTCCTATGGAAACAATGACATAACTATATAATCATGAGATCTAGTCAAGCCTGGAGGAAAAACATTTTACACTGAGGGGATTAAAATTGCTTATTTTGGGTGCTGGAGAAGGAGCTTGGGGACTTGAGAATATCACACACATAGTCTACCACTAACCCACATTATCAACCCTTGCTTGTTTCTCTCTGGAAGAACTCACCGAGTTGCTCAGGCTTGCCTAAGTGGTTGGGAATTAAAAACACATACTTTCATATCCAGCTTAAGGGTTTTTTTTGAAAAAATGAATGAATGAAAAAAAGGAAGAAAGAAAGAACTAAAGGAAAAGCTGAGTGTAGTTTTTGAAGCCTACAAGAGAGGAGGTTAAGTGTTCAAGGCCAAGTTGGGCTGGCTACATAATGTGTTTTGGATTAGCCTGGGCAGCAGAGTAAAACTCTCAAGGAGAGAAGGAGGGAGAGAGGGAATGAAGCCCTTCTTACTGTTATATTTATTATTTTAACAACACATAAAGTTATCTACAATTCCTTACTCCCTCCCTGCAGTTATGCCTGGCCACACTTGGACATGGGACTTCCCTCTGGAGGAGACACCGTGTTTCTTACTTGCTCCATACGGCGCTGGTGCTGTCTGGCTTGGGACTTGCTGTGGACAGTAAACTATTAGATAATACGTTGCTAGGAACTCCATCTGTTTTTGCGTGGGTTGACTTTGGCCTTGAATGCTGAATCCTCTGAGATGGGATGAACTTCCTTTCTGGTTTCTTTGCAGGAATGGAATCACTTGAAGTCGACCTGTATAGGACATTGAGCCTGGAGCCCTGCCTAGCTGGTCAGGTCAAGGCTGACTTTCATGCCCATTAGCCAGAAAAGCTTTCCTCAGCCGTTGAGGTTTTGAGGTGGTTTGCAACATTTCAAGAAAATGAACTGATTGGAAAGTAAAGCGGGCCCTGCTTTTGTTTTTATTAAGTTAAAATTCACCCTTTGTCTTCTTTCTGTGGATGTTCTTCTAGGGTAAACAGTAACGTGCCTCTGACCTTCCCCAGCTCCCAGCACATTTCTGGGGCATCTCCCAGCATGCCGGTTGTGTAATGCAGAAAGCTGGGCGGCCTCTTTCTCACATTAGCCTGACAGGAAAGTCAATTAGGACCATGAAGCTCCTTCCCACACCGAAGTCCCAGGGAAGCCGGAAGCCTCACAGAAAATCGGGCGGCCTTTGTCATAAGACAAGCCAGACTTCTGATACTTCCTGTGGAGTCTGAAAATTTTTGATTTGCATTTACTTATTCATTTACTTATTTTATTAAGTTTGCACAGCCATGAAGACCCTGTCCCCACTCATTCTGGTGAAGAGTTCATACGACGTGGCTTACACTGTCCTCCAGGTGGCAGGAGAGAGCCGCTGCCTGCTCAGCTTGCTGACGTCACCTTGTTTACCCGGTTCCGGGTCATTTTTAGATCTAAGATCATAGGATGTTAATCAGGCCAATGATTTCCCATTCGTTTGGCCAAAGGCCCTTCTCTTGGGCATCGGGACAAGTATGGTGTCCTTTTTGACAAGAAGTTTTGCTGCAGGGAGTACTTATTTGCAAACACTTGGAATTTAATTTTTAGGAGATGAGAAAACTTCACGGGTCAGTGCTATGAACGCTTAGGGTCACTTTCATTTTGCAGCCGGAATGTGAGTGGCCTTAACTGAGAAGAAAAACTACATATTGCAGTGGTGAGCCTTCTTAGAGGCGTCAGACGCCAGGGATGCACAGAGAAACCCTGTCTTGAAAAAAATGTCTGTTCCTTCTCTCCATTTTGTCATTTGACAAGTTGCTGCTGTTGTGGCCACACAAAAACCACCTCCCAGAGAGTCCAAAGTTCCTCCCTCCCTGAAAGAGTGTGCAATCCGCTGGAGGGATCCCACCATCCTGAAGAGATGAATGACTTTCATGAAGTCAGGAAGAGAAGGGATATTTAATCCAGTTAGTTGCAACGCCCTTTCTTTGAGCTCCGAATCTGACTCCACTCCTTGGCCAGCAACACAGCTTATAAAAATTCGAGAACACAGTTCCTGCCACTGTGCAACTTTGAGCCTATTGGAATTCACAGACACTGGCCGTTTTTGGCTCCTTTTTGAATGTATAGAATGAAAGAAGGATTGAAAAAGAAGGGCAGGCTGTGGGGCAAACAGCTTAGAAAAGCATTTCCTCCGCTTTGCTTGGGTGTCTGCTTAACGGTGTTTTGGGGACAGGGGTCCTGGGAACAATAGCGGAGCCTAGTTGGTGCTCTGAAGCTCCAAGGAGGTTGAGAGAGGCTGAGAGGAGTGACTTTTTGTTTGTTTTTTTTTTTGTTTTTTTGAGACAGGGTTTCTCTGTTGTTTTTGAACCTGTCCTGACATTCATGCTGTAGACCAGGCTGACCTCGAACTCACAGAGATCCGCTTGCCTCTGCCTCCCAAGTGCTGGGAGGAAAGGAGTGTACCACCAACACCTGGCTGAGGAGTGACTTTTTTTTTGCTCAGAGACCAAACTATGGATTTGGAGCTGGTCTGCAAGGACCATAGGACTCTAAAATAAGGTAAGCCTCTGCGTGTATTAGGTGCAGAAAAACATTAAACCCCACTGGAGTTTCTTACACCTGGGACTAGGGAGAAGCAGGAGGTCGCAGGTCCAATCATCACCACTAACATCACATTTTCTGTCTTCTTTTCTTTCTTTTTTATTTTATTTTATGTGTACATTTGTCTGTGAGAGGATGTTGGATCCTCTGGAATTACAGACACTTGTGAGCTGCCACGTGGGTCTTGGAAATTGAACTGGGATCTTCTGGAAGAGCGGCTAGTAAGTACTCTTAACCTCTGAGCCATCTCTCCAATGCCCACTAGCAAGAGCCTGACAACAATTCAGGCTCCTCCTAAGCATGGGACAAGAGAAAGCCAATCACAAAAACTTTTTTTTTTAATGGCTACCTGACATTTAAACACATGTTTCAAAGACTGTTTTGTTTGCACTCAGGTAGAGTGTATGCTTTACTAGCACATGGCCCTGAGATTGAAAGAAAAGCTTTTTCATTGTTTAATAAAAACAAGACAAACAACGACACAAGCCAAAAGTACAGACTCATAAACCATAAGGCGAGCGCTCTTGTGACATTGCCAGCTAGCAGTTATGAGCAACCTCCACCACTCAGTGAGGACATCTGAAGCCACGGAACAGTTAGTCTCCAGTGATAAGTTAGGAACCATTGACCAGATGTTTTGAGGCCTCTGAGGGAAGCAAAGGCACTTCAGCCACCAGCCAAGTAGTGTTCGTTGAACACATAAGATCAGGTACCAAGTGTAGGGTGCTAACTCCAACATTTACTTGAAAGAGATAGAAAAGGAAGAAAAAGGATCTAACGTTTACTGAGTATGCTCTGTGTTTTTTTTTTTTTTTTTTTTTTTACTACAGGATTAAAAAACAAAAACAAAAACAGCACTACTGGGGGCTGGAGAGATGGCTCAGCAGTTAAGAGCACTAGTTGCTCTTGGGAAGAGACCCAGGTTCAGTTTCCAGCACCCACATGGTGGTTCACAACCATCTTTAACTCCAGTTCTAGAGAAATCTGATACTGTCTTCTGACCTGCAAGGCACCAGGCATGCACATGGTGCACATACCTATATGCAGGCAAATACTCACACAAAATAAATACTAAATGGCAAATAACAGCACTATCACTCTAATGTTGTTGTTATTTTCCCCACTTTATTTATTTGTTAATTTATTATTATTATACAGAGGTAGGAGTTGAACTCAGAAACCCTGTGCATGTTAGGCAAGCTCTCTATAGCTGGGGCACACAATCTTTTTATTATCCCCACTTTACAACACAAGGAAATAAATTCATGGAGAGGTTAATTAATTTTCCCAGAGTAACATATCATGTAATAGACAAGCTCTTGAGCCCAGACATCCAGGTGTGGTGTTGGAAGGTAGAGGCAGGGGGACAAAGATCATCTTCAGCTGTTTTGCAAATCTGAAGCCAGTCGGGACACCTGGGCTACAAGAGACTGTAGCTATAAACCAACAAACAAATGACCAACAAAAATAAGTTATATATATATATATATATATATATAAAGTGTGTGTGTGTGTGTGTGTGTGTGTGTGTGTGTGTGTGTGTGTATTGCAAAGTGAGTAGCATGTTGCCTAATTGTGTTTTTCTCTTCTAGATCCACCCTCTCTCTTCTCCACTCCAATTGAAGTCTCAGAGTCACAGTGACTCTGGCTTTGGATTGGGTGTACTCGGTGGGAATCCTAGCTCAGAGGAAAAGGTCAGAGGCAACACTGAGGTGTTACTGCCTCAGGCTGTCTCTGAGGCTTGTGGTCACAGCTGTTGTGAGGTGGCCCTAAACATGCAGGTTCTGCACCTCCCTTCACCCCTGCAGACCCAAGGGTGGTCAAGTAGCTGTGGTTTCCCCCACATCCTGCCCACACCTTTGTAAATGGCCTCTTTATTCAACTCTCTTCAAATTACCCAGTTTAAGTGTTCCATCCCTATCCTGCCCGGCTCTGGCTTGGTATAAATAGGCAGTCAGGGGAACAGGAGGTTTGAGGCATTCCTTGTGGGTACAGGACTAGTCACAGGTGGATCAAGGTGGCCTCTCATTTGAAGGGCTTCAGGACAGTCTCAGTGTGTGTGAGTCACTGCAGAATGAGGTTATCCCTTAAGCCTGGGGCATCCTAGGTCAAGACAAACCACTGGTGAGTCTATCACTTAACAGACATTTGTCATCTCCAAGAGGGACTCTACAAGGGGGAAGAAGGAAGCGGAATGTACAGAGACTAAAGAGGCAGGTTCTACCATCTCATTGCCTGCATCCAATCTCAGTGTTTCCACTGCTTACCTGTGCTGCATGAACCTGGGCAGTTAGTTAGCCTCTGGCAGGCTATTTAACATTTCCTTCCTCAGTCTCCTCACTCCTAAGGAGGGAGATGCCAGCATTCAAAGTTCCCAGCTTGTGCTGTGGGCTTTACTGTTAAGGGAGATCTGACATAAACTTTTTAAAATTCATTTATCTTTAGTTTATGTGCATTGCAGTTTTGCCTTTCCTGTGTGTGTGTGTGTGTGTGTGTGTGTGTGTGTAGAGAGAGAGAGAGAGAGAGAGAGAGAGAGAGAGAGAGAGAGATATCTTGGAATTATAGACAGAATTATAGACAGTTGTGAGATGCCATGTGGGTGCTGTGAATGGAACCCTGGTCACCTGGTAGAACAGTTGGTGCTCTTAACTACTGAGCCATCACTCCAGCCCCCCGACACAACATTTTTAACTATTGAAGATAAAGAAGCAGGTGAATATGTTACAACCACAGGGGCCTTGGAAAGCCAGATAGTGTATCCCGAAGCCAATCATCACAGCTTGCTGATCCAGAAGAAGCTCAAAGCATGGAAGGAAAGAATACTTCTGAGACTCCTGTCCTCATCTTGAACTAGACAGCTGTTTGAGGGTACATAGACTAGATGTTTGTCAGAGGAACAGAACAAATAAAGCTGTGTAGGGGCTCACACTAAAGACTTGGATGTAACTCAATGGTACAAAACTTTGCCTAGCAGGCAGTGACCCTATGTATGACCCCACTCCCCCACACATACCAAATAAGTAACAAAGCAAGTGAACACACACAAATCAAAACAAAGCAAAAAATAATGATAAAAGCTGTCCTACTCCCCCCACCCAGCAAAGGTGTCCCTTTGTGGTATTATGTCTGCCTCCTGTATTACCCACCAGCTTACTCTCTAGGGGAATATTCTCATCTAAAGATGATCCACAATTTTAAACTCTCCTTTCATTGTCCAAGCCTCTTTCACTTCTGTGAAAGCTAAACTTTTTCTTATAACTATCAGTAGATGTTGCTTCCTTCTGTTAGCATCTCAACATGATTCATTATTGTGTCAGTCTCGGCCACTCCCTCAATCTGGGCTCACCATCTCTGATATGCTCCACATACGGCATTATCTAATGGTCTCCATCTTATCTGTGCCAACTTCTCAGGCACCTTTGGCCAAGTGGGACACTCTTCACACTGGCGTATCTTCCTTCTTTGGCTTCTGTAGATCTCCTGGACCAAGATCTCTTGTGAACTGTCATGAATCTCGATCCTTGAATTGTCTCTCACTCCTGTGGGTTTTTCTGTCAGAGATCATCTCACTTCAGTCGTTAGATGACTCATCATAGTATGAGGCTGGTGGAAGCAGGGGGGGCGGGGAGGGAAGATGAGTGTGTGTGATGAGAAAACACTAGGGCTGGTCCTCAGTGGTCTGCAGTCTTCTGCATCAGCAGCCTCAAGATCTCACAGCTACCAGTTGGTAGCAGTCATCTCCAAGATTTTATGATCAACACACTATCTTATTTTACAGGGGGGAAATAGTACTTGCAAACAGTGTGGGATTTATTAATTTCCCTAGACAGGGGCACAAGGGGAGGCAATATCCTGAAGGACAACTTCCCTACAGGTGTACTAAAGATTCTCTGGAAAAGAAAACTCAGTCCCCAACACCTTCCAGTGCCTTCACCTGGCTCAATTCTCTCTTGAGGGTCAAAATGGGACCAGAGCTTTGTCCCAAGTTGTCATCACCAGTCTTCTCCCCATTTCTATTGGGCATCATGCTTTGTCTTTGGCAGAGAAATGTCAGAAGCAGAGCAGGAGTGAGGAAGACACAGGCAAACACAGGAAGCAATGTTGTTTTTGATCTTGTCTGCAGAGGCTTTGTTGTACAAGTGAGAATCGGGATTTCCCGCTGTGGGGCTCCTGTGAGGGTACCTCGTGTTAATCGTGTCTTCAGAATTTATGAATCCTACATGCTATGGTGCCATTATTAGGAGCCACAAATTAAAAGCATTTGAAGGTGCTCCTGTCTGTTCCTGCCCCTAGAGAAGCATCCAGGACCTCTGCTGAAGACCACTTTGGAGGGGGATGAGGTCTTTACTACCCAACCAGGAAGTTTCCAAAAGTGGGAATTCTATTTCTTTATTCCTCCTATCCTATGCCATCAACCAATTACAAATGTAACTTGAATTATGCTGGGGATAGAGCCTAATAATCTGACTATAAGCTAAAAATATACAGTGGAAATGTACTCAATGTATCTAGACAAATAGGTGTTACTCCTTAGCAACACAGTACATTGCAGAATGAGTGACTGTTGCCACTCCCAATCATGTTTCTGTATGTGAGCTCATTATCACTGCCCAGCACTGAGAGAGATGAGCACACTGCATATCATTAGCCTACAGAAAGATAAAAACTGAGTTTGATCTGTGTTGTACTACATAACTAGGGGATTTATACAAATGTATTATGCTTTCAGAGCCTTAATTTCCTCAACTGTAAAAATATAAGTGATAAGCATCATTTTATTAAATGTTTGGGCTTTTGGTTGATTTGTTTGTTTCATTTTGTGTTTTCAAAACAGGGTTTCTCTGTGTAGCACCTGGCTGTCCTGGAACTCACTTTGTATACCAGGCTGGCCCTGGAACTCACTGAGATCTGCCTGTATGATGAAAGGTATGTGCCACCAATGACCAGCTTTTATTAAATGTGTTAAAGTCAATGTTCCTAGAGTCCTACACATGGTAGATGCTTAGTGAGCAATGTTACACTATACTTTGCACTTCAGAGGATTTCCACACAAACCTCTCCTACACATAAATAACTTCTGTCTGTTAGAATGCTTTCAGTTGTGAGAAACAGAAAATACAGTGGGCTGGGACAGTAAGCACCTCTGAATTCAGCGTTTGGGAGTCTGAGGCAGGAGGATCATCAATTCAAGGCCTGCCTGGGCTGCATAATGAGATCTTGTCTCTCAAAAGCAAATAACAAACAAAGCAAAACAGCAACAGCCATGTTGGGCACCAATTGAAGGTAGGGGTTTAAATGAGTTCACCACACCTAAAACAAATGATAAATAGATGTCTATTAGGGAAGCACTTATACAGATAAGAATAAATAACCATCAAGGTCTTGCTGCTCCAGAAGATGCAGTCTGATACTCTCTGCAACCCAAGAGAGTGCCAGCTCCTTCTCTCCCTTAAGCTGTCTTGTCTGCACCTGAAACCACACCCAAAGGGTGTGGCCACTACTACATGTTCATGGGCAAGGCAAGATGCCAACACAACCTATAAAAATGAATGAATAAGTGAGGCCGTGGTGGCTCGCGCCTGTAATCCCAGCACTCAGGAGGCAGAGCTGCCCATCCTTCCATCTTCCTGTTCTATATCTTCAATCTGTCTATTGTCTCCCCAGATATTCATGACCTCCTGCTAGCACAGCTCTAAGTCAGGTGGAAACATGTATGAGTATTTGGTCTGAATGTAGGTAGGTGTATGTGTGTTCCTGGTGCCTCTAGGGTCAGAAGTGGGCATCAGATCCCCTGGAACTGGAGTTATGACTGGTTATGTGGATGCAGGAAGAGCAGCCAGTGTTCTTAACCACTGAGCCATCTCTCCAGCATGCATGTTTGCCTTCGTAAATCTCAGCAAACTCCTTACCCTATTAACCAGAATGACCTCATATGCCTGTGTTTGAGAAGGAGAAATGTAATCCCTAAAATTTGTTGTTTCGATTAGGCATGATTCCTGAGGCAGGGTGGATCATTATTACTCTACTCTTAAACAACATCCAAAAAACACATGTTCAGCACCAGTGCTTAAGCCCAGGAGATTTCGTGTATATACACATATAACATATATGTATAGATACATGTATATAGAAACTAAATAATGAGGACTTGACTCATAGAGGAAAGACAGCCAGGATCGGTCCTCTGGAGCTAGGATCTGAGAGCATGACCGAGGTGCCTGGGCCAGGCTCACAAGCATGTATGGTCAGGAAGCAACAGTCTTGAATTAGAAGCAGGGCTTGGCAAAGAGGCGAGGAACTCCCCACGTTTCACTGGTACTCGGCCCCCAATTACAATTCCAGAATTATTGGCTTTGATTCTGTGAGAAAGGAACACATCAAAGCCAGACTCCTGTGAATTAAAACGTTGACTAATCGAGCTAATTATAGTTCAGTCATCTGAATTTTCACACAATGAACTGAGTTCTCATGAAAGCCTTTTCTTGAGCAGGAAGCTTTGATGATGTAGCAGCTATTTATGTCCTAGACCCAATCCTCCTCATTCTGGCCAGGGACTCCTCTGTGGGGTGCCTTTCACCCACTCAAACTCCTGATGGATTCAGCCCTACTTTCTTGAAAGCTAAGGCAAGCTCCATGGAGGCAGAGATTATATAGATGCTGGGAGCAAGATCCCTTTCCTCAGGGAAATGTCTAACTAACACGTCAGGATGTCATGATGGCATTCTCATTTTCAATTTCATTCCAGATTTTCAATACTTAGGTAATTTCCATAGCCTAATTATATTGCAGGAAGAGCCTTCCCTCTTAGCGTGTCTTAGTTATCAGATACATAGTAATATAATACATTTCAATCACTGTATAGATATTAATTGCTAAAGAGTTAGTGATGTAGACTAAGCCTAAGGGTTTGATGCACTAGCATGGCAAACTCTAGGAGTAAGAAAGCTTTTTCAAGAGAGAACTCATTCATTACGAATATCAGTTGGGTTCTCGGAAAAATGATGTGTTGAGGTAAACCCTCTCCCTCCTGCTCTACCAGAGACATTTGTCATATCTGAAGACATTTGCAGTTGTGGCATCTTGGGGTAGGGGCAGAGGCAAGTATTGCTAGTAGCCTGTCATGTGATACTGGACATCTTGCAACACACAATCCAAATTCCTATAGCAAATCTGGGTGTGGTGTCACAAACCTGTCACCTCCACTGTCACAAGACTGAGGCCTGGGGATTGCTTTGACTTTAAGGAAGACTCTGTGTCTCACAAAACAAAAGAACAATGACAAAGAAAATTATCTGATCCAAATGTTGCTAATGTCAAGGCTGAGAATCCCTGTTGTTTTAATCACCTTCCTACTGCAGTGATAAAGCAGTGTGGCCAGGGCAGCTTATAGAATGAACAGTTTATTTGGGGCTTATGGTTGCAGAGGGATAAGAGCCTGGCACCATTACAGTGGGAAGCATGGCAGCATGCAGGAACTCATATCTCAAACCACAAGCAGGAGAGACCATGATCTAGGGATGGCAGGAGGCTTTGAAGCTGCAAAGCCAGCCCCCAGGGACACACTTCCTCCAGCAAGGCCACACCTCCAAATCCTTCTCAAACAGTGTCATCAACTCCAGACCAGTAATTCAAATGCCTGAGGATATGAGGGAATAAATATCTCATTCAAATCATCACACTCATGTTAAAGGGGAGAGTTTTCATTTATATTGATATGTATATTCACATATATTCCTGTTTCTATTCACATATATTTAAAATGACAGCATGTTTTCTTAAGAAGTATCACTGCCACCAAGACCCACGTTTGTGCAGACTGCTTTACACTGAGCATTTCTGAATGAATGCTAGCAGTAAGAAGCAGATTGAACATAGGTTAAAACCCTAGTCTCAAGTTTATGAAGGATGTTTAATTCTTCTTCCCCAATATCCTTGCTTTTGGGCCCTTGGCACGTGAATGCAATGACGTCTGATTGCAAATGCACAAGCTAACTGGTAAACCAGTCTTTCTAGAGACTGTTTGTTGCTGGCATTTTTCTTGTCTCACCAGATCCCACAGCTACAACCCCAAATGAACACACAGAGATGCTGTATTAATTATTAGACTGTTGGTCAATCACTAGGGCTTCTTATTGGCTAGCTCTGTCTTAAATATTAACCCATTTCTATTCATCTATATATTTCCTTGTGGTCTTGGCTTACCAGAGATGCCCAGACCTGTTGTTACTCCTCTGTGGTCTACATGACATCCTCTTGCTGTACCTCTCTCCCGGCCTTCTCTCCAACTCCTAGCCCTGCCTATCTTTCTGCCTCTACTGGCCATTGGCCAAACAGTGTTTTATTCATCAACCAATAAGAGAAACATATACACAGAAGGACATTGCCCATCAACTACTGAAGAAGTAGTCACAAGGCTGGGGAGACAGCCCAGGTAGTAAGGTGTTTGTCACACAACCATGGGGACCTTAGTTTGAGTCTTCAGAGCCCATACAAAGGCCACGTACAGTGGTGTGTGTCTGTAATTTCAGCACCGCTGGGGCAGAGACAGGAGGATCCATGGAGCTCATTTGCAGGCCCACCTAGCCAAACCAGCAAACTCCATCCTAGTGATAGACCCTGTCACTAAAAAACAGAAAAACAGAAGTTAATGAATAAATTAATCCAAGTAAAGGGGGGAAAGGGTGAGGAGTCAGCTGGTACCAACTCCTGTGGCTCCACACACTTGTGTGCACCTGTACGTGCACACCCAGACACACACTGCACATACCCACATGGATATATGTGTATACCCCATACTATTTAGGGTTTTTTGGTTTTTGTTTGTTTGTTTTTGTTTTGTCAACTTGAAACAAGGTAGGGTCATCTGGGAAGAGGGAACCACAACTGAGAAAATGCCTCCATCAGACTGGCCTGTAGGCTAGTCTGTGGAGCGTATTTTCTTTATTAATGATTGATGTGGGAGGGATTAGCCTGTCGGAGACACAGAGGTCCCTGTACTTACTGATAAGCACTAGAACCAGAAATGTTCGATACATAGGGTTGTTCCTTCAAAGGAAGGGATGCATAACTTGTTATCTGCCCAGAAGGCTGGGAGCAGATGTAGGTAATAACCTGGTGACCTTTGTGCTATACGTGTAGCCATGACCACATGGTCCTCCCCCGGACCATCTACAGAACCTATCTTTACGGAAGGTGTCTCAGTTACTTTACAAAGAGTTTCAAGTTTCGATGGAGTCACGTCTGACCTTTACTTAGCTTACTCTGCTCCTCAAGCAGATTCATGTATGCTTTACTGTGCCTGTGGGATTGAGTTAATCATCACCAGGAAAGTGTTCACCAAATTGTGCTGTGCTAAATATGCCTGAAATAAGCTGCTTGGGGTCAGACTCCTGAACTTTGAACCAACACTAGCTGCTTAGATGTGCAGAACTGAACCACCTTCTTGCCTCTGTTGGCTGTGGCAACTGCAGAGATCCCTGAAATTAGCTCATTGTGAACGGGGTCACCCCTGGGCACATGGTTCTGGGTATTATAAAAAACAAACCGAGCAGCCTGTGGACAGCAAGTCAGGAAGCAGCACTCCTTCACAGCCTCAGCTTCAGTTCCTGTCACGGGTCCCAGCCCCTTTAGAGTCCCTGTCTATGATATCCTCGGTGATGGACTGTGTGTGACCTGGGACTTGTCGCCAAATAAACCTTTTTCTCTCCAAATTGCTTTCTATTACAGTGTTTAACTCAGCAATAGAACACACACACACACACACACACACACACACACACACAGAGACAGATGTGCAGAACATGATTAATTAAGAATGTTTTAGTTCCTGTTGATTGAAGACCTTTTTTTAGGCTATTTTTTTTTTTATTTTTCCTTTTTGTTTTTAAGATAGAATCTCTTCTAGCAGAAATTGACCTTGAGTTCCTGATACCTCCGTCCCTGCCTCTCAAGGGCTAGGATTATAAGCGTGTGCTAACATGCCTGGCCTGGCTAGAAATTTTTTTTTAATTTTTTTTTTTACTTTCGGTGCTAGAGATTGAACCCAGGGCCATGCACATACTAGGAAATGATTTGCCACTGAGGAACATTTCCAGTTTTAGCTCCTATTATAATGTAATATATGTGTGTGTATATATATATGAGAAATTCTAAAGCCATACAATACACAAGTGCAAATTAGCTCCTCTTGTCATTTTTATTTTTTTTAAAAAAAGATTTGTTTATTTATTACTATGGTGCTCTCCCTGAATGTATCCCTGCAGGCCAGAAGAGGGCACCAAATCTCATTATAGATGGTTGTGAGCCACCATGTGGTTGCTGGGAATTGAACTCAGGACCTTGGGCAGACAATGCTTTTAACCTCTGAGCCATCTCTCCAACCTGTTATTTTTAGTTTTTTAAATAACCTATTTTATTTTTATTTTTTGGGCATTATTGTTTTGCCTGCATGTCTGTCTGTGTGATGGTACTGGATTCCTGGAACTGGAGTTGCACAGTTGTGAGCTGCCATGCGGGTGTTGGGAATTGAACCAGGTTCTCTGGAAGAGCAGCCAGAGCTCTTAACCACTGAGCCATCTCTCCAGCCCAAGTACTCTCATTATTAAACCTAGTAGTTACCAATCCATGTTTAAGTCTGCTGTCAAGTCCTTAGGTCTCATTGGTTTTGACTCTTCCTCATGCTCCTCGACGCATTTGGAAACTGAAGTTAATTTTTCCTTTTCAACGCTCTCGTAACTGTGAAGACCTTCTGTTCCATTTTGGCCTGTAGAAGAAAGATCATTTTTCAAGGTTTTAAAAAAATGAATACATGCACGTAACTTTAAAAGCCTCATAATAGCATTAAAAGGCGAATGAAGTTGGAGGTGGGGAGAGGGCACCCAGACTCAAGTTCCCAGCAATCAAGAAGCAATGATTCTGAAGTCAGTTGGATTACATAAGAGACCTTGCCTTTAGGAGAGAGAGGGGTGGGGTGGGGGCACTCAACAGTTCACTTCTTCCTTGTACACTGTCATAATTTTAACTTTGTGTGTGTACAAATTATTCCCTTCACCATCCCCATTTGTTTCTTTTTAATCTTTAGAGAAGATAACATGTAAAAGTGAATGGCCAACAGTTCCACAAAGTTGATTTCTGACTTCCACAACTCCCTGTTGTCCATCAACCCCCACACCCCACTCCCCCACCCCCTTTCACCCCCCCTGCACATAGCACATACACACAATAATGAATACTTAGTTTCTGAATTGTTTTCCCACAACAGTAAAGGAGAATGCAGCACTTGTCATCCACCCCTCTCATTTTTTCCTCGATAATTCTTCCAATAAAATCCATAGTTTCTTGCAAAATTGGCATCTGGTGTTTACACATGTAAACTGCACACATCATTTGTAGGGTCCCGTAATTAAGTTTGTTACTTCTTGTGTCCCCTGAAGCTAATAATTGGCTCTTTTTTCATTAGTGACTACTTTAAATTTTTTCCACTGTACTTGTGACCTAATTTCTCTTTGCAAAGGCCAAATTTAGCTAACATTCTGAGATTTTAGCCCCTGGGTGCCATCTACCTTTCCACTCACTGAAAATGCTGTAGCCCATTTCCCACGATTAGCTGCATTTCCCCCAAATGGGTCATTATTCAGCCAGAGGCTTCATTTCTCTCGAATACTGCAGTCAGGTATGTTGATAGGCATCTGTAGTCCCAGCTACTTGAGGCAGGAGTGTTGCTTGACCCTGGGAGGTCAGTGCCAGACTAGGCGACACAAGAAGAGGAAAAAAAAAAAAAAAAAAAAAAAAACTTATGAATAAAAACATGTGCCCAGTCAGCAGAACACCTCCACAGAAGGGCTCCTCTCTCAAAACATGCTGACTCCTACAGTGCTGATCACAGCATCCTGGCTGAGCCGATTTAAGTTCTGGGCTTGGGGTGGGGGCAGTTTAATCACAGAGATTTCGGGGCAGTAATTGGTGTTAGCCTGTTAAGCCTGTGTCTATCTGCCCCCTCACCCATTGTTGGGCTGCGGAAGGTAGGATTTCTCCTCAAACAAAATGGAGGCCTTAAGGATAGGAGTTCAGCAGTCTACTCTGTAAAACCATGAAGCATTCAGATCCTTCCCCAAACCAAAGGACTTTTCTTTCAGCAAAGCAGAGGGAGACGCGCAGACTCTGAAACTCCATTGGTACCGTTTCCTCAAGTTCAGTCTCTCTGGGCATCTCTGCTCTCTTCTCGGCGTGGAACAAGGACGTTTTGTGACACAGACACACCCCCAACATTCCGAAATAACAAAATTTAGTTTTACAGCTAGAAATACATGAATCACTGTGATGATAGGAATAAGAGGTATGCATACCCATCCGTCCTCCCAGGAATGCACGTTTCACGTTAATATTTAAAAACGGTCTCTTGTTCTCTGAGCACACAGACTGTCTGCTGGGGATGGGGGAGGTGGGAAGGCAGGCAGGAGGCAAGGGGAGCACTGACCTCGGATTAAAAATTAACTGTACTCACTTTTCAAATGAGATCATTGTAGGCAGATGGCTATGAATTTTAATGCGATTTCCTACTTAAATTTTTGAGGAGATTTAAACTCTATTATTCACCAACTGGGCAACTTATGAACGCACATTTCAGCTTTAATTCTAACTCATCATAAGTGGAATTACAGGGCTAGGAAAATTCCACCAACCATCTTCAGTTGTAAAGACCACAGCCAAAGCCAACTAAGGCCATAGGGATCCCTAAAACACTTTCAAGGTTTCTAATTCCGCCACTGTCTTCCTCGGGAGTAAATTTTGGTGTTCCGATTTTCTATTCAGTTCGTCTCTGCTCTAATTCGTCTTTGTCCTCTGTGCTCCATGTAACTGGACAGACAGAAAAGCCTCCCACCTTCTGCCCCACAGCTCCATCAGTGTCAGGGCCCTGGCACTGGCATGGGGGCTGCCAGCCTGTCCTATACGTGCTGAAGTTAGATGTGCTAGAACAGGCTGCTGGGAGAAACATTGGAAAGAAAGGTAACTCTGGGGTGGGGTGCCCACTTTAGGGGTAGGATCCAGGCTGGAAGGAACTAACCCAATCCCAGAAGCTGTCCCTATAGGTGTGTCAATGTATTAGAAACCAGCCATCCGGTGGGAAAAATAAAAGCTTGGGAGAAGCAGTGACTCCAGGCACACTGGGAGGATGAGTCACTGTCGTCCCAGGGAGAGCTTCCAAACAGCAGCAGTGATATCACAGGTAGCGGCTGCAGCAGAGTCAGGGTCCTGGGAGACTTGAGCATCTGTGGAATGAATGTGGAAATGAGGAGTGAGGACACAGGTTTGTTTGCTTTTTTTTTTTTTTTTTTTTTTTGGATTTTCTTTTTCGAGAAAAGCACGGGAAGAGTAAGTGTCCTAGTCCTTGTTCTATTTCTGTGAAGAGACTCTATGACCAAGGCAAGTCTTATAAAAGAAAGCATTTAACTGGGGGCTTGCTTAGAGTTTCAGAAGCTTAGTCCTTTATCACTATGGTGGGAAGCATGGTGCTGGAGCGTAGCTGAGAGCTTTACATCCTGATGTGGGGGCGAGAGGGGGGGCTTGACATAGGCTTTAGAAACCTCACTGCCCACCTCCAGTTACATACTTCCTTCAGCAGGCCCACGCCTCCTGATCCTTCTAATCCTTTCAAATAGTGCCCCTCCTTGGTGACCAAGCATTCACATACATGAGCCTGTGGGGGCCATCCTGACTCAGACCACCACAGTAAGGTAAAATATCAGGGCCCTGGATAAACTGAGGGTCAGAAACCCCTCAATTGCAGGAGGGAACGTGGAACTACTTCCATTGGTCTGATGCTCTCAAATGTGCAACCCTCTTGCCTTCCTAAGTGCTTGTGCATTGCTGTTCCTGGACACACTTACTATGCTTCTGAAGTTGGTGACCTCCTTGACTTCAACTTCTAGAATGACCTGGTTGACTTCCATTTTTAGGTCCCCAGTCCAGGATTGTTTTGGCTTACCCACATTTCTTTCTGTATCCTTTATCTTTCAGAGGGAAGTGGAGCCCTTTTGACTCTTCCTTCTCACAGACTACCCTGCAAAATCAAAAAGCAGACTGCGTACTTCTAACAGTCAGTGACACAGAATATATGCTACCATTCTAAAAGGGAGCAAAACGGGGGAAATACTGGACCAAAGTGAGACCCAGGCCCAGCGGGGAAAAACTCCAAATCCTGCATCTCTGTCTTGGAGCTTCTCCTTGCAAGGTCCTGCCTCTTCAGCTATTTGTTGCTGGCAGTTTCCTATCCCGCCAGGTCCCGCTGTCCTTCTCAGCCCCAAATAAGCACACAGACACTATATTAATTGTAAAACTGTTGGTCAATGGTTTAGTCTTCTTATTGGCTAGCTTAATTATTGACCCATTTCTATTAGTCTAAGTATTTCCACGTGGTCTTGGCTTACTGGAGATTGCCCGGGCCTGTTACTCTTTTGGCAGGCTACCTGGTGTCTGTTCTTAGCGGGCTCCTTCTACCTACCTTTCCCAGAATTCTCCTCACCTCCTAGTCCCACCTTATCTTCCTGCCTCATTGGCCAAACAGTGTTTTATTCATCAACCAATAAGGGAAATATATACACAGAAGGACATCCCCCATCACATCTCCATGTCTGCTGTCAAAGCGCTCTTCAGATCTCTCACTTTGCAGCTTTGCAAACTCCAGCTTTGCAGACTGTAGCACACTTTCTCTCTCTCTCTCTCTCTCTCTCTCTCTCTCTCTCTCTCTCTCGGGTTGGTTCCACACCCTGTAAGCAGCATTCCTTGACGTACATGCATCCCATGACTCTAGCATCTTCATTATCTAGAGGTCTTCATTGTCATCCAGGCTTCACCTTCACAGCTTCACACAATGTCCTTTGTCAGCCTCTATGCAGAGATTCCCCTACCACATCCTGGCCTCCTCAACTTTCCTTTGCTGTGGAGGAAGATTCTACAGCTCCTCTACTCCTGTGTCTTTCTTGACTGCAAAGCCAGAGAACCATGTGGCTGATTGATGCTGCCAATTTTTCTTTTTCTTTTCTTTCTTTCTTTTTTTTTTTTCTTGGATAAATTTCTATTGTTGTTTAGGCCCAGGAAATCCCTCAGACCTTTCTTTTCATAGGTTGAAAAATTAGCTAGGGGGCTTCTTTCCCTGATGAGACTTCTTCCTTTATTCCGTTTTGAGTCAGGCATTTCTTTATGCTTTTCATCTGCTTGGGCACAGAACTTGGCCCCAATACTGCATTTCCTGGTGTCCTTTTCCTCAAATAGTACATGGTGTATTTCTCTTTGCCCTGCGTTCTCCTTTACATTGTAGTTCTGCTTAAGAGTGATCATGAATAACCACATGCCACAGTCAATGCTAGGCTGTCTTGAAATTGTGTCTGCCAGTGACAACCTGAAACTTTTTAATTTAGCCCCAGGCAGATTCCTAGATCAAGGGCAAAACCCAGCAACATTCTTTGCCAAAATACCACAAGAATGGTCTTTAGGCCATTTGCTAACATTCTTGCCCTGTGAAATCTCTAGAGCAGGGCTTGGTAGTTCAAATCTCCCTCAGCAGTATTATAGTGTTGTCATCCATGCTCCTACTAATGTTGTGCCCAAATTCTGAACCTCAGAATCACCAAGAGGCCATTCTGATGCAAAAGCAAAGAGTCTTTAATATTTTTTTGGAGAGGGTGGGTGTTTTGAGACAGGGTTTCTCTGTATTGCTTTAGACGCTGTCCTGGAACTTGCTCTGTAGACCAGGCTGGCCTCGAACTCACAGGGATGCCTCTGCCTCTTGAGTGCTGGGACTAAAGGTGTGTGCCACCAATGCCTGGAGAGTCTTTAATATTCAATAAGTTAACTGTATTAACTCAGGTCCTCTGTCCAACCCAGCGGGTGGATCGAGGAGGACTTGGAGGGACTGCAGGGCAGGGAATTTATTGGGGGTAGAGCATGGGGAGTGTCTGCGGTTCCCAACAGTCTCAGGATTGGTGCGCTTCTGGGCTTGGATGACCTCTCCTGTGTTGACTGGTCAACTGGTTGCTATGGCCTATAGGCCCTCCCAGGGTGGTTGCTATGTTCTGCATGCCACTGTTGCCATAAAGCACATCCAGAGCCTGCCAGCTAACTTTTGATTGGTTCCTTGCCACGTGGAGGGCATTTGACTTCCTAGTGATTGGGGCAGGTCAGGCAAGGTAAGGTCACAAACTCAGCAGCATGGGCTGACTCAGAGGCCTACATCTTGCTGGTTTTTTTCTGCAGCCTGTCACTGCTGCTGAAACAGGGCACTGGGTGAGGGTCAGGTTCCTTCATTAGGATGGCCTGTTAAGCCCCACTTAAAGTGTTAAACTACTTTTCTAGTCCCAAGTTCCAAGGCCCTTCATATTTCTCCAAACAGATCTGTCAGTGTCAAGGCTGACACCCCAGACCCTGGTAGCAACTTCTGTCTTAGCTACCATTCACTTGCTGTGAAGAGACATGCTTGTTTCTGTCTACCCACACCTACTCAGCTAGTTTTCACTGCCTTTTAAATTTATTAATCTCAGATATTCCTGTGAAGAGACACCATGACCACAGCAACTCTTACAAAAGAAAACAGCTAACTGAGGGTCTTGCTTATGGTTTCAGGGGGTTGGTCCTTTATCATTGTGACCGGAAGCGTGCAGTAGGCAGTCGAGGTGCTGGATAAATAGCTGAGTGCTACATCCTGATCCACAGGGAGAGAGGGGGAAGGAGGAGGAGAGGGAGAGGAAGAGGGGGAGGGGAGGAAGAGGGGGAGGGGAAAGGGAGAGAGAGGGGAGGGAGAGGGGGAGGGAGGGAGAGGGGGAGGGGAAAGGGAGAGAGAGGGGAGGGAGAGGGAGAGGGAAAGGGAGAGAGAGGGGAGGGAGAGGGAGAGGGGAAAGGGAGAGAGAGGGGAGGGAGAGGGGGAGGGGAAAGGGAGAGAGAGGGGAGGGAGAGGAGGAGGGGAGGGAGAGGGGGAGGGGAAAGGGAGAGAGAGGGGAGGGAGAGGGGGAGGGGAGGGAGAGAGAGGGGAGGGAGAGGGGGAGGGGAGGGAGAGGGGGAGGGGAAAGGGAGAGAGAGAGAGAGAGAGAGAGAGAGAGAGGGAGAGTGAGAGGGAGAGGAAGAGAGAGAGGGAGGGGGAGAGAAGAGGGGGAGAGGGGAGGAGGAGGGAGAGGGAAGGGGAGAGGAGAGGGGGAGAGGGATGGGAGAGGGGGAGGGGGAGGGGAGGGGAGGGGAGAGGGAGAGACTTGACTTAAAGTGCCTTTTTGAAACCTTAAAGCCCACCCCCAGTGACACACCTATTCCAACAAGGTCACATCTCCTAACCCTTCCCAGACAGTCCACCATCTAGTGACTAAGTGTTCAAATATATGAGCCATGGGGGGCATTCTCATTCAAACCGCCATGGCTACCTTTCTCGGGAATCCTTCCCTGTGTAGGTATCCTTTTAGCTGTTCCCAAGTTCTTGGATTTTCTCTGGGCCTCCGATCCCATGTCTGTCTTCCTAAAGAGTGTGCCCACACTTTAGAAAACAGCTCCTTTTTTGCTAAGGAGTGACCCCGTGATGGGGAGACCATGGGCTTTCAAGTCATGAAACCTGTGTCTGGAAGCCAAACCCGGGGTGACACATTTGTGCAAGGTCCTCATCTTGAGACCTCTGCCTCATCAACTATAAAAGAGTGCACACTCCCTCGTAAGCTATTGTGAGTAACAATCCAAAGCACCTGGCACTGAACCTGACTTTTTTTTTTTTTTTTTTTTTTTTTGACGCATAATCATGTCGGATGAAGAAAGAACAGGAAGAAAGGCACAAATAGGCTTAGAGGCTGTGGTCAATCATAGGGTGGGGGTTGATTTGGGTCACCATGGCCTTGGCAGAGAGCTGACAGAGCTAGGTGGAGACAAGGTCAGATTTGTTGCTCTAGAGATGGAGTGCTCTCTTTGAGCAGGAGACAGGCAAGGAAGACTGAATACAAATACAGATGGCGTCAGTGAAACTATGTACAGCCTTTGGCTATGACAAGCCTTTCCTGGTGACGAGTACCTCGGCGGAGGACAGGCTTGCTGAGGGCACTAAGCTAGGACTGGGCTTTAGGAGGCATATTTTCACCCTCACTCTGGAGCTCCGATTGATGTGGGAGGGCCACTCCAGCTGGGAGTCCTGGGTGCTACAAGAAAACGGCTGAGCAAGCAAGCCATGGAGTGGAAGGCAGCAAGCAGTGGTCCCCCAGGGCCTTGGCTTCAGATCCCGAATCCTTGTTCCTGCCCTAACTTCTCTCCGTGATAGACCTAAAGTGAAATAAATCCCTCTCTTCCCCAAGTTACTTTTAGTCATGGAATTTTGCCACAACAATGAAATCTCTAAGACAATGGCTGAGTTAAAAAATGTCTAGTAATGACCGTCATACAGAAAGAGAAAACCTGGGTGTATAGCTTAGTGGTAAAGTCTGACATGTGAGAAACCCTGGTTTCATCTGCAGAAAACTAACAACAAATCAGAGGATATGTATCTGAAAACTGTTTGGTTTTCTACTCTGTGGGTTTCCCATTTAAAAAAAATGTGCTAGCACATATTAACTGAGCAAAGGGACTTAATTATGACCCTTTGATATGTGCTTGTAAATGTACTATGATCATACCCACTTGCCCATTACTTCTTGTTTTACCATATGCTCTGTAGATTTCTACAACTTGCACATCTGTTCTGTAATAATCATTTTACAAAGAATGGGCCCTCCAAGGAATGACTTTATGTCATGGCTCTCAGCGAAAGCTAACATGTTTTTTTTCCTATGTCCTTGGTTCTCACTTAGTCCTGAAATGTCTGATCATGCAAAGGTGATCAGAAATTATGGATAGTGCTTGCCTAGCATTCAGGAATGCTAGAGTTGAATTCTCAATACACCTAAAAGTGCACGGTGGTGTATGCCTGCCATCACATTATCTGGGAGGTGGAATTAGGAAGAACAGAAGTTAGAGGACATCCTTGGTGACGTAGTGAGTTTCAGGCTATCTTGGGCTGCAAGAGACCCTGCTTCTAGAAACAAAGCAACAACAGAAAGAGTTATTGATAGTGAGTCTATACAAAGCAGGCAGCATCTCTTTCAGCTGCAGCCTACAAAGGGATTTTTAAAAATGATGGCCACGAGTCTATAAAAAGTATATACTTAATGCTGTCAGTGTAGAGGCCTGGCAGGTTAAGTGATAAATTAACAAAAGGCAAGACAGAGGTCTATGAATTCCTGTCCATTGTGTGTCCCCTATACACGTGCCCACCTGCCACCTTCCACCAAAAATAACTCTTTATAAAAATGAAAATTTTAGCCTAGTAATGGTGGCCCATGCCTCTAATTGCAGCACTTGGGAGGCAGAGGCAGGTGGATCTCTGTGAGTTTGAGGCCAGCCTGGTCTATAGAGTGAGTTCCAGGACAGTCAAGGCTACATGGAGAAACCTTGTCTCGAAAAACAAAACAAAACAACAACAACAAAATAAAACAAACAAAGAAAAGAAAGAATGAAAAAGAAAAATGTGGAGCTGGAGAAACAACTCGGAGGTTAAGAACACTGGCTGCTCTTCCAGAGGACCTAGGTTCAATTTCCAGGACCTACTTGGTGACTTGCAACTGTTTGTAACTCCAGTCCTAGAAAAACCAACATCCTCCTCAGGCCTCTGCAAGCACTACACATACATGTGGTGTACAGACACACACATGCAGGCAAAACACCCACACACATTAAAAACAAAACTAAAAAAGAAAGAAAAGAAAGCTTTGTGTCAATGGGATATTGTCCTTTCTGACAACTGGGAAATGTTATTAAGTGGTTCATAGTCTTCCTGGAAATTACCTAATTGTAAAAAGATGAGACTAAGGGGACTTCTGTTCCCTCTGGACAAAGAAGTGACAACTATTTTAATTCAATCATCTCTTCCCTGGAAATTAACAGTTCATGTCTCTACTGATTTAACACCCCATCCCTGTGCTTCCATGGGGTTTTCACACAAATAATGAGGGCAGGATGCCCCACGATTATTTAGCCCTGGCGGCCTTCTGTTTTAGTAGCTTTCTCTAAACATTAACAGTCCCATTATGGGGAAAACTCCGATAGAGTGCAACATCTATACTTCCCCCTGTATCTTAAACACATGAGGGTCTGGGGGGCCGTCTTGGTGGTAGAGCACTAGCTTGTATGAGGCCCCAAGTTCAATCCCTACCACCACATAAACAACAAAGACCATACGATCACCTATGGAGGATTTTATACTGTGCTGTTGCCTGTTCTTCTGAAACCTCAGCTATTCTTAAAAAAGAAAGGAAAGAAGGAAGGAAGGAAGAAGAAAAGAAAGGAAAAGAAGGAAGCACAATGTATTAGGGCAGTAAGTAAGAGACAGGGCAGGGACTAGAGGGAAGAGGGAACCCTGCAGGCTCAAGTTGTCCTTCCTGAGCCTTCGACTGCCTCAGGAGGAGGATAGAGCTGTGCTTGCTCCAGGAGGTATCATCTTGCTGTGGGTAGAAATTATGACAGTGGCCTAAAATAAGCATCATGACTTCAGCGTTGGGACGAGAAAGAGGGAGGGAGAGAGAGAGGGAGGGAAGGGGAGAAGAAGGGAGGGAGAGGGGCTGGAGCATTTGTTTAAAATGCAGTATATGGAATGTGCTGTCGATCCCTACGTTAATAGAGTGAAGAAGAAGCCATGGCCTTTATCCCCTGACATTTTAAGGACAAGGAGAAGTCTTCCAAATGGTGGGCGACACATACAAAGCGAATAAAATGTTCTGTGAGCATGTGGGAGCCTGGGACTGGCAAAACAAGGTGACTGGCAGGTGTATGGGTGCATTGAGGCATTGTCTCAGCCCAGGCTGATCTCAAACTCTGTTGCTGAGGTTAGCCTTGAACTTCTTGATCCTCCTGACTCCACCTCCCAAGAGCTAGGATTACAAGTATGCCCTGCCACACCCAGTTCATTTTATTTCTTGGAGTCTTGATTTTTTTTTCCTCCCTATAATTCACAGCAATGATACTAGCGGGAATGATGTGAGACGAGGAACATGAACGCACTATATAACCCATTTTACTGGGAGCACAGCATGGGAGGATGCCCTGCTGAGTGCTCTGTGGACCAGCTAGTCAGGTAAGCATTCACAACCCCACGTGTAGGGAGGACACAGACTAAGAACGAGTGTAACTTTCTGGAGAGGCACAAACAGTTCATGGGTGTGTCAGGATTTAAATTCAGCTCTCTCTCACTTGGCAGGTCCAAGCATTCATAGCACCACACTGCCTCTGTGAATGTCCTGCCTCTGAAAATTCCGTCAACAGAACGGAGCTCCATAGGGCTCACCAACAGAGCAGAGCTCTATCGGGCTCGAATCAAAGCACAGTACCCTCCCTTATTAGACGGATGAGAAGGTACCAAGGATCGTAATTCACAGATTAAAAAAAACCAAAAAACAAAAAACCCTCTGGACAGTCAATCTGCACAGATCTGTAATTCTTTATAGGCGAAAGGAAACTTAGATGGGACCTAGGTTTTCAAATTTCGCTTCCCAGAGGCCCCGCCCCAAGCCCGCTTCCATGTGTTTTATTTCTCCTTCCTGGTAGCTTTGCGGGCTGGCTGGGAAGCGAGCTCTCCTCTAATGTGCTCATCCCAGTCACTGAGCCCTGCTGACATTACATTGTCAATTCCAGAGCCTCAAGGTTCTCAACTTCACTCTCCTCAGCCCTGTGTCTTCTCGCTGCCTACGGTGTAATAAAGCAGAAGTATTAAATAAATGCTAATAACCAAGGAGGGCATTTCTTTCTTCCTTTCTTCCTTCATTTCTCTCTTTCTCTTTCTTTCTTTTGATTATTTTTGCTTTGTTTGTTTTTGTTCTTGTTGTCTTTTTGATTTTTTTTTTTTTTTTTTTTTGAGACGGTTTCTCTGTGTAGCTCTGACTGTCCTGGAACTCACTCTGTAGACCAGGCTGGCCTTGAACTCACAGAGATCCACCTGCCTCTGTCTCCCAAGTGCTGGGATTAAAGGTGTGTGCCACCACCATCCAGCCAAAAAGGACATTTTCAAAGAAAAATCTTAAGAAGGAAAACAGACCCCAATGAACACACAAGAGCCGTGTAAGTTTCATGCAGAAGAACACAAGAATGGGACAAAAATTAGAAGAAAAATAATTTGTTGTTGTTTTTGCTTAGTTTTTCCCCTTGAGGCAAGTCCTCAGTACTTCAAGCTTCCCTGGACTCAGTCAGGGTTCTCCTCTCTCTGTCTTCTGTACGCTGAGATGACAGGTTTTGAGAGGGCTTGGAAATGAGACAAAAATTACTGCTGCAAAGTTATCTCCTTCGGTAATAAATAGAATGTGCCATCCAATGAAGCCCAATCCTTGATCATTTATGAAATGCTTATTGTATGACCAGGGCTGTATTAGGCACCTCAAAGTGAGTAAGACAATGTCCTTGCTCTGGAGGGATTCATAAACTGTCATGGAAGAAACTAAGAAACAGAAAGTCTCTTAGCCACAATGAAGACTTAGGCTCCTGGGCACTTAGGGAGGGGCCATCTCACCCAGCCTTTGGGGGGTGAGGTGGAGGAGGGAGGGAATCAAATACTCTTCATGGAGGTTGGTAACAGCTGAGGGAGTTCTAGACTACAGGAGATTGACAGGAGGGAGTTCTAGACTACAGGAGGCTGACAGGAAGGAGTTCTTAGACTGATGGGAGGATGTTCTAGACTGTAGGAGATGGATAGGAGAGAATTCTAGTCTACAGGAGACTGACCTGGGGGAGTTCTAGACACAGGAGACTAACAGACAAGAATAGCCTTATTCTATTTCTTTCTATCTTTTCTTGTGATGAGGCAGACATGGGTAATTCAGCAAGACTCCTGGACCATAAGCCGTGAACTGATCAAAACCCATAGCCAATTGCCCCAGGGTTCCTGCCAGCTGGAGGCTCTGCTTCAGTGACTATACATTGTGTCTTAAGGTTATTTCTTCTCACAGAGATGAAACCAGCTGCTCCTCAGGACCAGAGCTTGGAGGCTTTTTGGCAGCTGGTGATTTGCCTCTTTGGACAACCGCTGAATAAGCCTTTGCTGTGGTAGCCACAGCACCCATGTGTTTGAGAGAATATGCAAATGACATTACTCTGCTGAAACAAATGGACTCTGTAAGCACATGGCTTAAGCCCAGTTGAAGTTTGGCACTCTTGAAATGTTTCAATAGCCTGCTAGCTGAGCTCAGTTCTTTCCATCAAGGAGGCCCATGGCTGCTAATCCTCCAGTCCCTTGGTCATTGATCTTTCCCTGCCTTCAGCACAGCAGAAACTGATGACAATGTGATCATTTCCCTAAAGGGCTATACTTAAGACTAGCTCACATAATTTCCCCTCATATTTTACCGGCAGGCATTAGTCATACAAACCCATATGGCTGCAAGAGCTGTTGAGAGACAGTTGCACGCTTGACCATGGCTGCTTATCATATGTTTTGCTGTGGACAAGGAGGAATTTCCTAAGTCACTAGGATTTTCATCATAGAAACTGAGAAAAAATAGGGTTTTTTTTTTGTTTTGTTTTGTTTTTGTTTGTTTGCTTTTTGGATAGTCAATGGAATTTTAACTTAGAAAGTTAACTGCAACAATGCCTCTCTACTCAACTGGTAGTGGTTGGCATATGACTCTAACCTCGGGACTTGGGAGATAGAGTCAGAAGATGAGATTTCAGCATTGGGCTCCTAAATGTTGTCCTCTGACCTCCACACAGGACCCATGACCCACTCTGTGCATGTACCCCACACACAATAAATAAGTACAATCTCAAAAACCCATTTTAAAAATACATGAGTGGATAGACCCTTCTTATAATCTTTGAATAGAAGCCCGACCCTAAATGGCCCACAACTAGGAGTACAAACACGACTTACTTATTAATAAAACTTGTTTTTGTTTTTCCACCTGAGCCAGAGTTTCACTCTGCCACCGAGGTTGGCCTCCAAGTCCGATATCCTCCTGCCTCATCCTCCCCAGTGCTAGGATTACAGGTTATGCCACCATGCTTGGTTAATTTGTTTCTGTTTGATTTTGGTTTTTGGAAATAAGAATTTTGGGCTGGTAGGTGGTGGCACATGCTTTTAATCCCAACACTCGGAAGGCAGGTAGATCTCTGAGTTCGAGACCAGCTTGGTCTACAAAACGAGTTCCAATGCAGCCAGAGCTATACAGAGAAACCCTGTCTCAACCAACCAACCAACCAACCAACCAACCAAACCAAACAACAACAGTAAAAGATTTCTGGAGTAAGTTGTTTTAAAAGACCATTTTTTCTTTTCTTTTCTTTTTCTTTTCTTTTTTTTCTTCCTTTCTTTTCTTTTTTTTTTTCTTTCTTTTCTTCTTCTTCTTCTTCTTCTTTTTTTTTGTTGTTGTTTTGTTTTGCTTTTAGAGGTGGGGTTTCTCTGTATTGCTTTAGAGCCTGTCCTGGAACTAGCTCTGTAGACCAGGCTTGCTTCTGCCTCCCGAGTACTGGGACTAAAGGTGTGTGCCACTAATGTCCGGCTTTTTTTTTTTCTTCTTAAAACGATACACCCAGCCTGTGGTGGTGTGAATTAGAATGGCATCCATAGACTCATCATATGCTTGAATGTTTAGTCATCAGAGAGTAGAGCTGTTTGAGAAGGATTAGAAGGTATGGCCTTGTTGGAAGAAGTGTGTCTCTTGGGGTACACAGCAATAGAACAGTGACTAAGACACACACACACAATTAAGGCTTAAATAGAAGTAATTGCTGACAAGTAATACCATTGATTGCCAAATGGGCTGTGTGCTGAAAAAGCACAGGCTGGTTGGACTATGTGGAAGAAAGCATGGTTTGGGGAAGATCCTGAACTGGAGGCAAGGTGTTGCCAAGCATTATGGGTGGGACAGCGCTACATTTGTGAAAATTCTAGAAAAAGAAGAGAGCCAAGGGCATGAGGGACAGAGTGGCGACCTTCATGGGCAGAGAAATGTGTAACAGAGTATCATTCTAGCCCTGACTCCTTATAGAAGGGAACAGGCAGTTACATTTTTGTTTTCTGGGTGGTAATGAAGCAAAAGGAACAAGGATAGGTTTAAAAGGTCAGGCAGTAATGTGTTGAGAACCGTCATTAAAACACTTTGAGGCTAGCAAAGAAGGCTCATCAGGTAGCGGTGCTTACTGTCAAGTCTTATGACTTGAGTTCAAGTCTTGGGACCTGAGTGATGGAAGGAGAAAAGTTGTTAAGAGACTGCATTGGTGCCGAAACCTGGTCAGGCTCTCCTCAAGGACTCGGTGGCCCTCTGCCGTCTGCTGGAGGGTGGCTAGCCAGAGACACTTGGGGACTCTGATTCCGAACCAGAGGTCCACTTCCATCCACCCGATCGCTGGAAATACCATCCCACACTGGCTACAATTTGGTAATGTACTCTTTTTCATTGTAACGCGTTTCCTTAGGGTCTGGGACATTTCCCACTGGTGAGTTAAGATTCTGGCTTCAAGCTTTCCTGCCTTCGGACTGCTGAGTCCTTATCGGGCACTTTGCCCTTGGCCACATACTTGGGCTGATGAGTTCCAAAAATGATTGGCCAGTTTTTACTTCACCCATGGAAAATAAACCAGCCTACCCTACAAAATAAGTCAAATTGGCCAAAATTACTGCCAGCGAACAGGTAGATGGAAGGAGTTTTTTCTATCTCTCTGCTAAACAATCTCTTTCCCTAAACTTGTTTCTGTTTTCTTCCCGCCACTCTAAAATTCTCCAGCCCACCACAGCTACAGCCTGTCTCAGGGCGGTGGGCTGGGCTGAGGCAGCATCTGCTCAAAATACTCTGAGAGGTTTTCATTTTTCCCATGAATGAGGTTTTTAGATTTTGTGCTGGGCCTAGCACCACTCATGCTGACTGGTGCATTCATTTCTCAGACCCACGAGGGGTCTCTCGGGTTTTATACTGCCTTAGACTGGTACATCTCAGACCTACGGTGGTCTTTTTGGAAGTTTTACCCCCTTGGACTCCGGTGTCCTGTTAGTTTCACAAAACCATCTGCCTTACTCATGGAGAGAAAAAGCCAACAAATTATATCTCAAAACTTTGTAATTTCTGCCAGCTGTTGGGAATGTATTTATGGCAGCCACTATCTTGACCATGTGGCCTAGACTAACCCCCCTGCCCCGTGGTTCTTTAATCTGCTACACCAGACACCTAGGCAGAGGACAGTCTAGCCAGCTTCTGCCACCAGCAGAACCTGTAATTCATTTACCTTTTGCCTTTTATTCTGTCTCTAATTTCTTTTTTACTGACTGTTATATCTGTACATGTGATTTAAATTTAACTTTATTATAAAAATAAGCTAACTCTATACAACTTAAATTCAACTGTACTAAGTCAAATATTTCTAAATTATTATGTGTCTTTAAATGGTGGTAAACATTTAAGGTTATAAATGTCTATTTCAAACTAACAAAATATTTATGCCACCCAGTCCTTTCTCTAAGCTGTTTATAAAGGTTAAGCCTCTATTATCGGAGGGAGGTTTTCTATACCTCTTTGTCCTGTATGTCTAACCTACTAAGTTAAAACCAGTTACAGTCAGGCTGGAGGGCTCTGAGTATAACATCCCTTCACAGCATCTCAGCTTGGATACAGATTAATTACAGGAATGAACCCTCACCTAGCCACCTATGTGTTTAAGGCAAGTAACTAAAGACAAGTTTTGTACACTAAGGTATACTAAACAGTCAGACAGCCCTCAAATGCTCAGAGATCTAGAGAATATGGCATTTAAAAACTTTCATTAAAAAGCTTTTATAACAGAGAGACAGGCCAGCTGCTGGCACCACCCATTTCCTCCAAGAATACTGATGGACTCTGAAGAAGCTCCACCCACGAAAGTGGCAACGCTAGCCACTGAGCAATCCTGCCTTTCATCTTAACTGCTGCAAAGGGCTCTAAGGACCATGGACAAAAGGGCAGTGGAATCGACTTTCTCCACATTGCTTGGGCCAACAGTAGGTCAGTCTTCCAAAAGCTCCTAATCCACAGGTCGTGTGCCATCAGCAGAAGGCAGATGTCCTTAAAACCTCTAACCTCAACAACTGTGGAGGACCTGGGGGTGGCTGTCCATGCTGCCAGCTAGTGAATCTCTGTTACTCTCTAATCATTCAGGTAGAATTTTATCCTTCTCAAGAACTCTGATGCTTTTGATGACTGGTAGTTTTGTCAGTTTAAAGCAGCAGCCACAGTTCCAATTGTTACAGAACATATTTCAGAAATGGATATTTTAAGGTTGCTACTGTTTATAGTCTTAACATTAATCAATAAAGTTTTAATGAGCTACTAATCCAATTCTGACAGAGTACTAAACACCATACTATGCCACTATACAATCATAACTGTAACTATTAGCTCAAAATTAAGGTGCTTTTCATTGTGCTAAAAATCTGTCAGTTGTATTTGTTAATTCTTTCAGCCAAACCATTTCTAACATGAGTATGCTGCTAATGTGTCTCAATATTTGTTTTCACAAACTCAAAGGATTCTTGTAAGTTCCAGGGAGCTGAATCGAATCCATCCAAACAGGTCAGATTCACTCCAACCCTGGTCCCAGGACTTCCTTTCCTCACCTTGGGAAACCCTCCCTCATCTTACAATTCTCCCCTCATGTACCAGGACCTAGAAACAAACAAACAAACAAAAAACTAAACCTTGTCCTCTGCTCTGCTAACATCTTGTCAGGTCTCAAAGAGACACCAGAGTTCCATACAGTCAGGACTGCGATGAAACAACCAGCTACCAGGACATGGCAGCACCCCAGCTTTCTCGGATCTCCCAAAAGACGATCAACGCCCCAAGTCAGCAGGAAGCAGTCTTTTGAGAACTCAATGTCCTTATTCCCTAACCTGCCATGCCCAACCCCCACCTTTTTAATAGCAATAAGAGGTGAGAATGTTGGGAGTCTGCAGTCTCCTGACTCCACCTCTGACGATGGGTGGGACGCTTATAGCCATGTCATCAGGCTTTACCTGGCTGTTCAAGCCTTTACCTGGCTGTGCAGGGGACCCAGTTACGCATTCGCAAGCCCCCTTTTAAAGCAAGCGTGCCAAGCGCATCTCTCTCTTGCTCTCTTGCTCTCTCTCGCTCTCTCTTTCTCCAAGGCCCCTTCTCTCTTTCTCTCTCTCTCCCCTCTCTCAATAAACTCCACATTGGGCGCTGAGTCTCGTGTTTGTGTTTCTTAGAAGAACAACAGAAGTGACACCCAAAAGTTGTTGTCTGACTTCCAAACCCACACAGCAGTGTGCATGCATACTCACCCACACAATAATTTAATTAATTAATGCAAATTTTTAACAAAACACTTTTAAACACTATTTTAAATGTTACATTAACCATTTATTGAAAGTACTTGACTTTTTTTGGGGGGGGTCTGGATTAGGCTGCAAAGTTTTGGGAACTTCAAACATCTTTCAGACAAAAAAGAAGATTGCACAGGTACATACATTCAGGGAATGGCCATTGGGTAATTATTATTTAACTGACTGACAAATTTCATAAGGTAAGTTCACATATTGACTATACAGTCAGCAGAATCTAAAAACAGTCACTGTGATTTGTGTTCCCTGGCTGGACAATGAGCCATAATCTTAGGCAACATTACAATGAGATTTTTGCATGTAATTATAATCTCACATTAGTTAGCATTGAGGTGTAGGCAGCCCTTTAAAGATAGACAGTTTTCTGTTCTTATAGCAAAAGAAGACATAGGCTATGAATGGTGAAGTAGTCTCTGTGGGCTCCTGCTAGCTCTGGGGATGGAGGAGAAAGAGCACCAGATATAGGTGGCTTGTAGAGCAGAGAGGACTGTCTTCAAATGACACTCAGCTAATGAGGATTAGAACACCGACCTCAGGCAGTTGGATTCTTCTAATAGCTTTAATAAAACTGGATGAACTTTTTCTTTTTTCCCGAGTGCTTCCAAATCAAAACTCAGTGTGGTCCATGCTTCGCTTTTTAGCCATGCAAGATCTCTGCCGAGAGCCCAGATGAGCTCTGATCCACAGAAACGCCAGCTGAAAAGTAAGGGTCATGTTGAACCATACGTTTGTGGTGATCAGTGATACATAGCCATGGACATTTTCAGTTACTGTGACAAATTATCTGACATAGACAATTTAAAAGAAGGGAAGGTACATTTTGACTCACAGTCCCAAAAGTTTTAGTCCATGGTTGGCTCCATTGCTATGGGCCTGGGGTGAGACAAGCACATTATGATGGGTGGCAATGGTGAAGTAAAGATGCTCACATCAGGGTACCAGAAAACAGAGAGACAGAGAGAGCTCAGTGGGGAAGAGATCACCATGGACAACATCTACCCTTCAAAACACTCTCTATATGATCTACTTTCGCCATAAATCCCCTAACCTCATTTCCACCATAATGCCACAAATTATGAATTAGGATTATTTCATTGACAATGTCAGAGCCCTCCTGATCCAGTCACGTCCCCAAAGCCTACCTTTGAACATTACTCGGGGAGATTCATCATAGTCAAAGACACCACAAATGTACATCTCCAGGTCAAGCGCTAATAACCATCCATAGACATTTCTTGGTACCTCTAGTGTTTTGCCCATTCCTCACACCCAGTGCTGAGGAGAGATGTCCCGACCACGAGCTAGGAGGATGAGTTAGACCACACGGCTACATTTCCAGCTGATTTCTAAAAGACGTCTTTGCTTGTTTTTTATTAGTCTGAAGGCAGGGGCTTGAGAGAAGCCTCGACACTTGGAGAGCATACTCCTCTTGTAGAAGACCTGAGTTCTGTGCCCAGTACATCAGGCAGCTCACAACCACTTACAACTCCAGTTCGAGGATCTGATGCCTCTGGCCTCCAAGGACACCTGCACTCAAGTGTGTGTGCCACCACGTTGATGGCTGTATACACACACACACACACACACACACGCACACGCACACGCACACGCACACGCACACGCACACGCACATAATTAAAAATAAAAAAAAAACCAAATCTTGTTTTCTTTCCTTTTTCTTTTTTGTTTCTTTGAGATGGTGTCTCTCTACATAGCCCTGGCTGGCCTAGAACTCACAGAGATCCTCCTGTCTCTGCCTACTGAGTGATGGAACTGAAGGTGTGCACCACCAAATCCAGCAATAAATAAATAAATCTTACAAAGATTCTGGAATTGGGGGCTCGGTGAGACAGCTTGGGAGTAAAAGCACTTGCTGTGCAAACCTGGTAACCTCACCCGACCCTCAAAGACGATATACGATGGAAGTAAAGAGCTGTATGCACAAAAAGACCCTCTGACTGCCACTTGGGTGTTGTGTCGTGCATAACCCCCTTCTCTAATAGCAATAGTTTTTAGACTACATATGTTTATGGGATTCCATGTGTATGAGTGTTTTGACTGCATGAATGTAGTTGTCCCACATGTATCCCTGGTGCTTGAGGAGGTCAGAAGATGGCATTGAATCCCTGGAACTGGAATTTTAGATGGTTGTGAGCTACTTTGTGGTTTCAGGGAACAAACCTGTGCTGTGAATAGTCCTTCTTTACAGTGTGTAATTCATGCTGTGACTAATTTAATAAAGAAGATGATTGACCAATAGCTGGACAGGATAAGGTTTTGTGTGTGTGTGTGTGTGTGTGTGTGTGTGTGTGTGTGTGTGTGTGTGTGTGTTTTGGGGGAGGGGAAACCAGGCTCAGGACACAGGGAAGAAGAAGGTTGGAGTCAGAGGAGTCACCAGCGAAACACAAAGAGGAAACAGGCGCAAGATGAAAGAAAGCTGATGCCACATGGCAAAATGTAGACTAATATAAATAGGTTAATTAAGTTGCAAGAGCTAGTTAGTAATAAGCCTGAGCTATCAGCTAAGCATTTATAATTAATATTGAGCTCCATGTTGGTTATTTTGGAATTGGTGGATGGGAAAAAAGAATCCGCTTACAAACCCAGGTCCCCTTGAGGAACAAATGCTCTTAGTTGATGAGCCATATCTCCAGCCCCAAATTTTTACAAATTCTGGAGTCAGAGAGGCACAAGAGTAAAAGGAGTGTACAGCATGTGAACTCCACGTTCTACTGGCAGCACTGCAAAAATAAACAGAACTCTAAAGTTACATGTCACACATGTCACATGTGGCTCTCTGTGCCCATATTTTATTTTGTTCCCTCAAGATGGTCTGCTGAGGATCACAAGAACCGAACCTTAACGATGTCTGCTTCCAAGAGTCTGAGAGTCTGGAAGAGGTGGTGTGCAACCCAGATCATCAGCAAACACAAATGAAACATGACAGATAAAATGTCCTTGAGGATGAGCAAATGTCTACCACCCTTCAATAAGTAAATAAGAACTCAGGCTTTGTGATAAAGGTTAAAGATAAGTGAATGCAAGCTCACCAGGTACTATGGCCACCCACAGACAGAATGGCTGGCCTGCATTGTGAAGACACAATTGAGTGCCTTCCGGCTACAACTCTACTTCCTTCTCACTGCTGGTTAGTACTCAGTAACCATCCTTTCTCCCTATCCCTTTTTGCTGCTGAGGTCGTGATGGAAGCAGGCACTGAAACGCCAATGTTTCTTTCTTAGTCTCCAGATGTATTTCCCTCCCATCCTTCCATTCTGAAGATTAAACCTAGGGCCTTGTGCATGATATGTGTTATACCACTAAACAACACCTTCACTTGAATATGTATTTTTATTACACACACACACACACACACACACACACACACACACACTGATTACCCCCCAATCCAGACCAATCTCTGTCTCTCCCAGTGCTGGGATTGTAGGTGTATGCCACATGGAGGTTTTTGTGTATGTGTGTGGGGTGGTTCTTTTCTTTTTGAGACAGGGTTTTTCTGTGGAATAGCCTTCACTGTCCTGGAATTCATTTTGTAGACCAGGCTGGCCTAGAACTCACAGAGATTCGCCTGCCTCTGCCTCCTGAATGCTAGGGTTGAAGGCTCTACCATGCCCAGTGGCTGTTAGGCTTTTTTTTTGTTTTGTTTTGTTTTGTTTTGTTTTGTTTTGGTCCTGGGGATCCAGTTTGTACATCAAGCACTGTACTGAGCATGTTCTGCCTCCTCCTCCTCCTCTTCAGTGTTTTCTCAAACCATTGTCTCTGGACCATGCTGAACAGAATCACCACTTACTAAGATCACAGGTTATCTTGGTACAGTCTAAGGATCAGAAGCATGGGGGCAGGAGCCAAACATGTGCACCACCAACGTGATCCACAGTGTTGTCAGATCTCTAATGACAAGAGTACTTTTGTTTTGGGTGATGCTTGGGATTCAAGCCAGGGCTGTGATAAGTGATGCTCTTCCATAATTTGGTAGCTGTGGGGAGCCCTTCCAAGCAACCTCAGAGCTGTGTGTTTCTTCATGCCCATGAGGGTAGTCGGTAGATGTTACATCAAATACTGTGTGCCTTGGCATTTGAGGAAAAGCAAAAGCAGCAGGTAGCCACTAGAAACAGAGGCTGAAGCTGTAGACAGTGATGGAGTGCATGACTAGTGTGCTTGTGGTCCTGGTTCCACCGCTGAAGCAGGCTATTAAACCTAGCTGAGCTCCCTGGAAACAGTTTACACGATTTCAGTCCAGGGTGTTCTTACCCTGTGCCCAGAGGGTAAAAGCATCCTTATCCTCCAGATGATGGGGACACCAAGAATCCTAACAAACAACTTTCTGTTGTCCATATGTTTTCCACACAAACTTTTCTTGGCCTAGTTGCTTCTAGAATAGTGTAAATTCTCCTTTCTTAGGGTTTCTATTGCTGTGATGAAAAAAAAAAAAAAAAAAAAAAAAAAAAGACCAAAAAAGCAAGTAGGAAAGGGTTTGTTTGGCTTACACTTCAGCATTGCTATTCATCACTGAAGGAAGTCAGAACAGAACTCAAACAGGGAAGGATCCTGGAGGCAGGAACTGATGCAGAGGCCATGGAGGGGAATTGCTTACTGGCTTGCTCAGTCTTATAGAACCCAGGACCACCAGCCCAGGGAGGGCACCACCCACCATCAGCTGGGCCCTCCCCCACTGATCACTAAATAAGAAAATACCTTATAGCTAGATCTCAAAGAGGCATTTCCTCATGAGACTCCTTCCTCTGATGACTCTAATTTGTGTCAGTTGACACATAAAACCACCCAGTGTACCTCCTTAAGAGTTGCCTGTGGCAGCAAGTCTCTCCTGACTCTCCTGGGCACGGGGAGGAGCCTTTGCAATGTTGTGGCTGTATCTTGCTACTTGCTACCTTTGCTGTTCCACAAAGAGATGAACATGACAGACATCTCTTTCCCCAAGTCTGGCCAAGGCTAGAAAGAGTACTCTCAACAAGCATTTGCGTATGTGAGTAAATAAAGAAATGCACAATGTTTAGATTTTAGCAAGAAGGTGTAACTTGATACAAGTGGAAACAGTTTCAAAGGCATTGTAAACTTGAGCAATTCTTTTCTCCAGTAGACAGGTGGGATTGGTGGTAAAAGCATCAAAGATTCCTACAGCTATCATGTAGAGGGTTCACTTCTAGTAGATAACAATAGTTACTTCTCTGCACTCCTCATTTCTTACGAAGAACTTTCTGAATCCTCATGGAACATGTGGTAGGAAAGACGGGATTGGAATCACATGGTCCTGGGTTCACTTCTCACCTCTGCCAACCACTAGCTGTGCCACACTGAACACATTTAAATTTCTCCTCTTCCACATTATGTGAGCCAGAAAAGACTTCCTACACATGGGTAGATGGAATAATAGGATAAACTCGTAGAGGGGAAATAGTATGAAAATTGTGAGTCTAAAATAAACAATAGTTCTCTCATCTTTATACTATAAAGCAGTGATTCTTAACCTTCCCAATGCTGTGACCTTTAATACAGTTCCACACATTGTATTTTTGTTGCTACTTTATAACTGCAATTTTGCTACTGTTATGAATCGTAACATAAATATCTGTATTGCAAATGCCAATGGTCTTAGGCAGCCCCTGTGAGAGGGTCATTTGACTTCCAAAGGGGCCACAATCCACAGGTGGAGAACCACTGCTATAAAGGAACTTGGATTGCTACCACGTTTTTCTCAGATGACAAGTGATATTGAGAACGGAGGAATACAAACCATATTCATAGAGAGAAAGATGCTTTGTCGTTCAAGAGGTGGCATTTTGAAAGAGTCTACACCTGAATAGTAGAAAATAATTAACAACCCAGCTTTGTTTTCCTATTTTATTAAAAAAAAAAAATCTTGCAGAGGGGTCAGTAAGATGACTGAGCTTGTAAAGGTAATTGTGTGTAAGCACACTGAGCAACATCACCAGCCTGGTACACCACTAGCCCAGCATGCTGTGGAAGAACCCTTCTGTACACCGTGAAGAGCGATTCCTCAACTGTTAATAAAAAAACTGACTGGCAGGAGCCTGGGGTAACACATAGAGTAACAGAAATAGGTTAACTTACGTTGTAAAAGGTAACTTAAAATAAGCCCTAGGTTCGATCCCTAGAACCTTACTGACTGGTGTGAAACATGGAGGCAGGAGGATCAGAAGTTCGGAGTCATCCTCAGCTGTGTAGCAAGTTCAAAGCCAGCATGGGGTTTATGAGACCCTGTCTCAAAAACAAACCAAAATCCCAAAATATAACCAGGCACTTTGGTAGTTGTTTGGAGTCCCAGGGTGAGGATCACTCGAGCTCAGGAGTTGGAGACCAGCCTAGACAACAGAGCAACACTTTGTCTCAAAACATCAGCACAATTTCAACTTTAAATCTGATATTTGCGGGAACTGGAGAAATGATTCAGAGGTTAAGAGCACTGGCTGCTCTTCCAGAGGTCCTAAGTTCAACTCCCAGCACCCACATGGTGGCTCACAACCATCTATAATGAGATCTGTTGCCCTCTTCTGGGGGTTCAGGCAAACATGCAGGAAGAACACTGCACTGTATACTTAATACATAAATAAATAAATCTTAAAACTAAAAAGACTGCTGTGGCTGACAAGATGGTTCAGTGGTTAAGAACACTGACTGTTCTGCCAGAGGACTCAGGTTCAATTCCCAGCATCCATATGGCAGCTCACAACTGTCTGTGACAACAGTTCCAGGGAACCCCACACCCTTACACAGGTAAAACACCAACACATAAAAATAAAAACAAATTTAAAAAAGACTGCTATTTGCCTTCCAAATTCTATTCTCCCTGTATTCTACAGAAGTCAGACCCTTAACTTTTCAAACACTATTTATTTGTATGTGAGTGTATACACAAGTTCCTGTGTCTATCTGTGTGAGTATGGCCAGAATAGGGCATCTGGCATTCTCCATGACCACTTTCAGTCCTCCTTAAAGGCAGGGTCTCTCCCTGTAGTTAGAGTTTGCATTTTTTCAGCTAGTAGACCCCAGCAATCCTCTAGTCTCCACCCCCTTCAGAGTTGGTGTTTACAAGCATACATGCATTGCCCAGCTGGGATTTGAACTGGGTCCTCATGGCTGTGCAACAAATGCTCTCAACTGCTTAGCCATCTCCCTACCTCTGGAATCTCTAATTTTAAACCAAGTACATGGCTACATGGAATCATGTTTACATGTCTAGCCTCCTTCACAGTTCTATGTGACCATAGTTTAGGTCTGACTAATGAGACATGAAGATAATGGGAGAAAATCCCAATCAGAAAGAGAAGGATAGATACTCTACGCTTGTCTTTTTTGTTTAGCTGTGGATCCAACTGCAGCCGGGGAAATCATTTGGTACTAAGGATGCTGAAGCAGCAAAATTAAGGATGCTGATCCCTGAAAATCCCAGACACACTCATAAAAGCCTAAATTGCTTATGTTTATTTGGGAAACAAACTTCAAACTGCTGTTGCTGGGGGTAGGGGATCGTCATCACCAACAGATGAAGTTAATCCTAACTTCAAACGGACATACCCAAATCACCAGCTGTCTTTGAGCTTTAATTGAAGAGAGGTTTATGTCATAAGAATCGAAAACAATGGATGACAAATTAAATATGTAAAGCCACACAGAAGACATTTAAGAAGGAAACACATCCAAGTCTTTGCTTATTAATCTAGAATGACAGATTTATAGGTAGGCTTTTTGTTTGTTTGTTTTGATTTGTTTCAAGACAGGGTCTCACTATGTAGCTCTGACTGTCCTGGAACTCACTCTGTAGACAGGCTGCCCTCAAATTCACAGAGATCCTCCGGCCTCTGTCTCCTGAGTGCTGGGATTAAAGGCATGCTGGCCCTAGGTAGTTTTTGTTTTTTGTTTTTGTTTTTATTTTGTTTTTTAATGCTTCATGTATCCTTTTTCTCTTCCCAGTTACTAGAAATATATTTGGGCTTCTGGTTTTTCATTAACTTTGCTCTGCAAGTGCTGGGAGGGGTGAGGGAGATTATTGAGGAAGGGTCTTGAGCAATAATCTAAATAATTGGAAGTAGAAGTGTTCTGGAGGCGATGAAGCATGAATTCAGTGAGTTTTTTCCCCCAATGTTTCCCCCCAGGCTGGTCAAAAGTAAATGAAAAAAGAAAAAAAAAACATTTTTTTGTTTGTTTTTTGAGATAGGGTTTCTTTGTGTGGCTCTGGCTGTCCTGGAACTCACTCTATACACCAGGCTGGCCTCCGACTCACAGGGACCTGCCTGCTTCTGCCTCCTGAGTGCTGGGATTAAAGGTGTGTACCACCACTAGTATATATGAAATTCTAACAGGTGACAAAGTCATACATACTTATGGTCAAATAAAACTTGCAAAAGCAAAACAAACCTAAAAGTGTGTATTTTTTTTTAAAGGACAAAAATAGTTTTTTTTGTTTTTAATTAAATGTGAATGAAGTCCCAATTTCCATAAAGTTATAACTATATCTGGTATTATCCTCATTAGGAGACAACAATCTGGGTAATTGTGGAACTACTACTATTTGTTTTAGGCAGATTCAAAAGTTACTTATTTTATGATAAAAATCAATAGAGTCTACTGACATCTCACATGCTTCCCCCCATTGTCCGGTCAAGATGTCAGGACCATGAATACTTTCATCAAATTGTATCATATATACATATATAAGGAATGTGTGCACTATATCCACACATACATGTATATAGTGATATTAACATATCACTTATAGGATATATATATGTGTGTGTGTGTGTGTGTGTGTGTGTGTGTGTGTATGTGTGTGTATCCTAAGTAACATTAGTTATTTATATCATCCATTTCTCCCATTTTATGTTATACAGGAAGATTTCTTGAGAACTTGGATGTTAAGCAGTGCCATAAGCACCATACTGAAAGCTGAGCATAGAATACCCACATAATCCTAACATTTGGGAGGCTGAGAAAGAAGAATCCTAAGTTTGAGACCAGCCTGGGTAATACAGAAAGACCCTGTGATAGGGGATGTCCTTATATATGCTGTGAATATATGTTTCTCTTATTGGTTGATGAATAAATGTTGATTAGCCAGTAACCCCAAGTATAGGAGGGACTACCAGACCAGGAGAATTCTGGGAAGAGGAACAGAGAGTGAGTTGTCAGGGAGACGCCATGTAGCCTCTGGAAAAGTAGGATGCCTGGGCAATCTCCAGTAAACCAAAACCACATGGAGATACAGAGATTAATAGAAGTGGGTTAATAATTAAGAGAGAGCTAGCCAATAAGAAGCCTGAGCCACCAGCCAAACAGTTTGTAATTAATATAGACTCAATGTGTTTATTTGGGACTAAGGGGCTGCGGGACCAGGTGGGACAGAAACTCCATCAACAATTCTGTCTCAAAACAGCAAACCAGGCTGGGTAATGGTGGTGCATGTCGTTAAACCCAGCACTTGGGAGGCAGCAGCAGGTGGATCTTTGGGGTTGAGGTGAGCCAGGTCTCCAGAGTGAGTTCCAGCACAGCCAGGGCCACACAGAGAAACTCTGTCTTGAAAAAACAAACAAATCCCCCCAAACCCACAACAACATCAACAACAAACAAACAAAAATAATCAAACCAGCTAACTAGCTAACAATTATATTGATAGGACACAGAAAACGATAAGTGAGTTAAATGTGTTATGACATTGTATCCTTAAATATTAATTTTATTAATTCGTGAGATCCTTATCCACTTTATAGCCGAAGAGAGGGAAGTGGTGCTGGGTTACAATTCTCCCGAGTACAAGGGTGGTGTGTGGTGGGTACCACAGTCTTTTCGTAGGAGAGTGTGGCTTCTGCCAATTTCCAACAAAACAAACAACAAAAGGATGGCAATTTGGGGAAGACTAAAGTCCCAGAGAGCTGTGTCAATGTCAGCCACCCTTATCTGGGACAGCCACTCGGCTTCCTAGCCCTGCAGAATGGATCTCACTCTCACTGCTGCATGGCAAGACAATGTCCCTTTCAGGTCTGAGGAGGAAATTCCAATTCGGAATATATTCAAGCTGGGTTAGCTTGAGAGACGAAAGCTGTTTCTCAAAAAAAAAAAAAAAAAAAAAACAAAACAAAAACAAACAAAAAAACAAAAACAAAACAAAACAAAAAACCAACTCTCTCCCATTCTGCTGAGAACAGTGCACCCTTTGTGGAGAGAAATTGGAAACTGAAAGCTGAGCAGAATAAAAGCACAGAAATCAAATCCACCTTCTTGCTTTAACCACCGAAGGTTCATGAATGCATCACGCGGGCTGTGTGGGCTTTCGCTAACTCCTTTTTAACATTGCCACCCACAGTCACAGTAGGTGACACACGGCACAAACACTTGAGTTGCTAGAAGGCTAGGCTGCATCACACCCATTCATGGTCAAAGGTGCCGGAGTGGACAGTGTGCTGTTTAGTTCCAGTGCTGGCTGGACAGAACTCTGGTAAGAGCTTTGATTAGCGTCATACTTTGGTGTCAACCCGATCTGGCACAGTGTCACGTCAGATTCTCCAAACAGCCCTGTGACACCAATAGGGCTGGTATTATTAGCCCCATTCTGCAGATAGGAAACTATTTTTAGGTAAGTAGGACAAAGTATCGTTGCCATCCTCATTTTATGAATGAGGAGACTCATTCTATACAAGCTGTTTGCTATAAATAGCGACAGGAGGAATGCAGACCCAGAGAAGGTACAAAGAAATTTGAAAACTGTTTAGAAGTGGAAAACTAAGGGACAGCATACAGTTGGGATATTCGTGGAGATGGCAGGTTTACCACGGCTTTATATTTACCATATTTTGATAAACTGTTTCTAGGCTATTGGAACACTGGCCTTCCAAGCCTTGGTATGTATGGGAACGATTGACAAGGCTGTCACAGCTTCAGGTCACACCATTCATGTGAAGATGACATCACTCCCAGAGCATTGGTTAAGAGTAACAGGTGTTCCTTAGACTTGGCAGAGTCTTGACCCTAAATCAAAGCTCTGCGTAGGTGAAGAGACATGAACCACATAGCTCCCAGGCTTTGTCGCAAGTTCCCCTCACCCACGTCACCTGTCATCTTCTCTGGTAACGTCTGTCCTAGTCGCCCTTTCTGTGTATAATAGACTTTGATATATCTATGTTTCACCCTTGAAGTTTGACTCTGACTTTTATATCCTTGCAAAGACTATAACTCTGCGGACAGAAACCGTTTCTACATCATCATGCTTCAAACTTTCCTGCTTTTAATGGTAAGCACAGCAGTTAAAATTCAGTTTCAGTTTACCTTCAAAAATTGAAGTCATTTAGCTGGGCATGATAACTCAGGCCTTTAACCCCCAGCATTCAGGAGGCTCTGTACATTTAGGGCTAGCCTGATTTACATAGCAAATCCTTGGAAAGCCAGGACTACCTACAAAGACCCTATCTTAGAAAGAAAAAAAAAAAAAAAAAAAAAAAAGCTGGGTGGTGGTGGCAGCAGTTCACGCCTTTAATCCCAGCACTTGGGGAGGCAGAGGCAGGTGGATCTCTGTGAGTTCAAGGTTCAAGGCCAGTTTAGTCTACAAAGCAAGTTCCAGAACAGCCATAACTCTGTTACACAGAGAAACCCTGTTTCAAAACAAACAAACCAAGCAAAAAACAAACAACAAAACTTGGAGTCATTTGGTCTAATACTTCTACAAATACCTTAGCAATCCCATGAAAAGTACTACCTTTTATTTTCTTGTTTTACTTATATTTCTTCTCTCTCCCTCCACTCTCCCTCTGTCAGTCCCATCTTCCCTTCCTCTGACAGGGTCTTGAGTGTCCCAGTCTGGCCATCCTATGTAGCCAAGGATGACTTGAACATCTGGTCCTCCTTCCTTCCATCTCTACAGGCTCAAACCACAGTTGGGTGTTGGACGGTGCTAGAGATCAAACCCAGGATCTCATGGATGCTAAACAGACACTCTGCCAACTGACCTGCATCCTCAGCCCCACAGTGTGTGTAGTTTTCCTGGTGTTAAGGTTACTGTTTTAAATGTTTTGCCTTTATTTGATGACTCACAAGGACAAACAAGTTTGAATTCTGTTTGGTGTCATTGTTTTGAGAGCTAATTCAAGAACAATGGTCATTCCAAGCTATAGTTGAGTTGCATTTTCTAAAAGAGAAGGAAGATATCACGCAGTTTATCAAACTTAAATAAATAAAAGGTTTACCTAAATGTCAGAACTCTAGGTGAAACCTAACTTAATCTAAAACAATTTTTTAGCAGTTTGTCTGACAGAGGAGTGGATGGGGGTAGGGTGCAGACAGGAGGTGGAGAGGGAACGGGAGGAGAGGAGGGAGGGAAAACTGTGATCCTTATGTAAAATAAGTGAAAAACTTTTTCAAAAGGAAAATGAAAATTTGTCTGAGGTTGATTTCAGCTACATGTAATAGAGACTTGACTACAATAATAGTTTAACCGAAAGGAATGGCTTTGTTTTGTTGTTTGAACCAAACTTTTGCTATGTAGCCCAGACTGACCTTAAACTCATAATCCTCCTGCCTCAGCTTCTGTAGTGCTGAGATTATAGGTTTGCACCAGCATGCTTTACTTCTAACTATGCTTTTGATGTTTAAGAATATTAAGGAACATAGAAAACTAGATAGTGTTGCCAAATATAATGGATGAAAATATACAGTTTAAACTCAGAGATGATAAAAAGAAATGGATACTATATTGTTTTGTTTCTTGAGACAGGGTTTCTCTTTGTAACAACCCTGGCTGTCCTGGAACTCACTCCACAGACCAGGTTGGCCTCAAACCCAGAGAGATCTGTCTGCCTCTGCCTCCCAAAAGAGTGCTGGAACTAAAGGTGCTCGCCACCATGCCCGATTTACGATTTCAATGTAAGCCTGTTGGATACACAAACTTAAATGAGCAACCTACATTTTTATCTGTCAGTCACAGAAGGGCTGGGGCTGTGGGAGCTAGCTGCTCTGGGATGTTTGCAAGCTCCTCCTTCAACCCTGCCCTCCTAGCAGGCAGTTCCTTCTGTTGTCTGCACCATGGCAAGATGGATGTTCTACTTCTAGGCTCAAATCCATGCTGTAAGTGGGATGAGCAGGGAAGAGCAATAGACCTAAGCCAGCTTCATCCAACCCAAGCGGCTCCCCTGCAAATGCCATCCTTAGGCTTACACTTACTTCGCCTCTGCCAGAACAAGACTGCGTGGATATCTCAGCTGCAATGGTGACCAGAGAGTGGATTATTACATCTGGTGCTCCCAGATCCTGAACAAACCAGATTCCATCAAGGAGAATAAGGAAAGACTAGTTGCAGAAGGCATCTCCCACTAGGCGCTGTGAAGGGAAATGCAGCCCAGTGTCCATCTTGAATTGTCTCATTGCCTCTCAACCAAGCACTAAAAATCAGAAAGATGAAATAAACTTTGGGGAAGAGTTCTCCACGTTTGACTCAAGGCCACTTAAATTCCTGAGACGTTATTGCTCATAGTTTTACATTCTTCAGTGACTTTTATTTTTTTAAATAATTCATTTAAAGTTGTTTTATGTGCATTGGTGTGAAGGTAGGATATCCTCTGGAACTGGGGTTACAGACAGTTATGAGGTGACATATGGGTGCTAGGAACTGAACCCAGGTCCTCTAGAAGAACATCCAGTGAGTGCTCCTAACCTCTGAGCCATCTCTCCAGACCCAATGATTTTAAGTTTTATCTTTGTATGTGTGTGTGCATGTGTATGTGCACAGGAAGACATGGCAGGAAGCTCCTTTATCCACTTGGCCGGTCTCAATGTCTTGGTTGCCCATAGTTTCAAGAAAATCTTTGACCTTAGATAATTTTGGAGAAATCTAAAGATTTTGGTAGTGGTAGTTATGACCAAAAGGTACAAATGGGGTCTCTAGAGACAAACCCGTAACTCTCCTTGAGGTAAATGTGAGTCTCTGTGGGGAGATTCATGACTGTTAAATTTCTCAGGTCTGTGAAGGAGATTCAGCCAAACTATCAGTTAATGGGACTCTCATCTCTATGGGCAAAACCTCATAGGCCAGCTAAAACAAACATCCTCTAATTCAACACATTTTACGGTGAGGTTTTGTCTCCAAGACAGAAGAACTATAGACACAATTCCTCTTACAAGAGACAATGAACTAACAGGATGTCAGCATGTCTCTCAACTCCTACAAACAATAAGCACCAAATTATTCACTTATGGAAATTAAAAAAGACATAATGCACTGGGGAGGGAACTTAGTCGTAAAGTGGTTGGTTGTCTGGCATCCAGGAGGCCCTGGAATCAATCTCCAACACCCAGTACTGCAAATAAGTAAGTAAACAACTAAATAAATAAGAAATCACTAGCATGTGGTATGCAAGTACAAGATTTTTTTTTCTATTTAATGGTAGTTTTATAAATTCTACCAGCTTTTCTTTTCTGGTTAAGCCAGTAGGAATATCCCAATTTTTATGAAGCATTTTCTAGTAAAATCAAAACCCCTTGTGCTTCTTGTATGTGTGGCAAACATGTATATAAGTGTGCACGTGTATGTCAGAGTATGTTTGTGTGTGTGTGTGTATGTGTGTGTGTGTGTGTATGAGTGTGTGTATGTGTGGGTGTATGCTTGTATGTGTTTGTGTATATATGTGAGTGTGTGTTTGTATATGTGTGTACATATGTGAATATGTATATGAGTATATGTGTATGTGTGTCAGTGTGTTTGACATGAGCATGTGCCTCTACCCTGTGTTTGATTTTTATTTTGTTTTACATGGGTTCTGGGAATTGAACTCATGTTCTCGTACTTGCAAGGCAAGTGCTTTACCAATAATCTATTGCCTAGCTGTGTTCACTGAGAATAATGTCATCAAAAATAGTGTCATGTGGTAACCTTCAGCTGTTTCATTTTTTCCTATACTGATAAAAACCTATATGTAAAATAAGAATATAATTTCACACCAATGTTTCTAGTCTCATTACTATACAGAAAATGCTCAAATAAAACTACTTAGTTTTACTAAGTTTCCCCCCCCCACTTTCTTATGATTTAGTTACTTATATGTCTTTGTTAGGGTTATATTTCTTTGTTTTCTGGTTAAAATAAAAGGTTCATGTCTAACTGATTAAGCAGCATAATTTTTGTAGGAATAGTAAACATGAGTGCTTTCTCCAATTGGGGGAGTGCTGTAGTTTTTAGAAGCTCTTAGAAGAAATCAATCTGATAAGGTCACGCCAAATAGAAGTTTGCCTCACTGAATTAAAAATAGACCAGCTTTAGTGAGTCAGCAGGTAGCTAGCTTGTTGCCACCGCCCCTGGAGAACATCCTAATTCTTCCTTGTGCTACATCAGAGGAGTGTTGGAGAGGCTTTGTGGGGATTAGCTCATTTCGCTGCTAGAAATAAGATCACAGTATATCTAGGGCATTCTGTGTGATGGGATGACACCTAGATTATTATGGGTCAGATTCTAGTCAGGTATATATAAACACGCATTCAACATACCTATCAGAGTTCCTTTCTCTGAGTATGGTCTGTGTCAAACTTGGGTAGGAGTGTAATTAATATTTAAAGTGATGCTTTGCTTCTTTTAGTAAATTGCCAATAGTGTTTTGCTTAAGTTGAAAGTGAACAGAGGGGCTGGGTTACAGAGAGGACCACGCTCTGATCTCTAGGGCAAAGCCTATGCTGTTTTCTCTATGTGACTTTCTCTGCTCATTGGAGGACTGGGGACATAACTTTCTAATGGGGAAGTCCTACTGTATATATGTTCTCTTATGGGTTAATGAGTAAAACACTGTGTGGCTAGTGGCCAATAGGGTAGCAAGACAGGCAGGTTTAGGAGATGAGGAGAATTCTGGGATGGTGGCCAGACAGAATCTTTGATGCTGCCGGAGGAATAACACCATGGTGGTCATTACCGGGTAAGCCACAGCCTTGTGGCAATACATAGATTGATAGAAATGGGTTAATAATTAAGAATAGCCAGTAAGAAACCTGAGCCATCAGCCAACAGTTTCATAATTAATATGGCGTCTGTGTATTCATTTGGGGCTGATGCAGCTGAGGGACCAGGCTGGTGGGAAAGAATGCTTGTAACAACTTTCCATTTGTAAAGATGTCCTACTCTGACACCAAGGAGAGTGACGCTGACAACCTGAGTCTCCCGAAACAACTCTGCCATACATAGTCACCCTCCTGAAGTTCACCTCCTTATTGTTCCAATCCAGTGTTTCTAGTCTCATTACTATACAGAAAATGCTCAAATAAAACTACTTTAGTTTTACTAAGTTTTTTCCCCCCACTTTCTTATGATTTAGTTACTTATATGTCTTTGTTAGGGTTATATTTCTTTGTTTTCTGGTTAAAATAAAAGGTTCATGTCTAACTGATTAAGCGGCATAATTTTTGTAGGAATAGTAAACATGAGTGCTTTCTCCAATTGGGGGAGTGCTGTAGTTTTTAGAAGCTCTTAGAAGAAATCAATCGGCTTCTTTCTTGCTTATGCTTTTTGGTAAACTTGACATAATCAGAGTCATTTGGGAAGAAGGGAACTCACTTGAGAAAAATGTCTCACTGGATTGGCATCTTCTTTCTTTTTTAAAAAAACAATTTATTTTTATTTTATTTGTATTGGTGTTTTGCCTGCATTTATGTCTGTGTGAGGGTGTCAGACCTTGGAGTTATAGACGGCTGTTAGCTGCCATGTGGGTGCTGGGAATTGAACCTGGGTCCTCTAGAAGAGCAGTCAGTGCTCTTAAACACTGAGCCATCTCTCCAGCCCCAGCCCACTGTGAGCGATGCCACCTTTGGGCAGGTTGTCCTGGGGCGTATGAGAAAGGAGGTTGAGCGAGTGTCATGAGGAGCAAGCCAGTAAGCAGTGCTTTTCCACTCACACAGTTCCAGCCTCCTGGTTCCTGCCCAGGCTTCCCTTAGTAATGGAGCATGGCTTGAGAATTATAATGGAAAGAAATCCCTTCCTCCTTGAGTTTCTTTTGGTCATGATGCTTTAGCACATCAATAGTGACATCGGGATACTTTCTTTCTCAGAAATCCCTTTTTTCCTAACAATGTAGGTCATTTTAATTTGCACATCCCAAGGAAAGAACTTATGGGCACAAAACAAGACTTTTTTCCATCCCTATGTATTCAGGCATAGTGCCTTCCACTCCTCATGTCCCCTCTCAGAATTGTGACTCTGTTTATGTGTAAGACCATTCCTGACTGTTCTGGGAATAGGGTCGACTTTTCTTGGTCATGCCTGAATACACAGGGAAGAAAAAAAAACAAGTCTTGTTCTGTGCCCATAGGTTCTTTTCTTGGGATATGCAAATTAATAGATCTGTTATCAAGTCATACAAATAGAATTTAGCTCAGGGAGCTTTGCCTCCAAAATAACCCAAAGATAGGTAATGTGCTAACCAGGCCTGTTAGAGGTGAGTACAATGTAGGACTCAAGGATGTAAATACTTGCTTGCCAGGATTGACCAGTCATTGGGCTCTACTCCCATAACAAGAAACAGCACCAACTTATCACAAGTCCCTGATACCTCTAATGGCAGCTCAAGTGCAAGTATAGGACCATAACCAACATCAAGTTCTGGTCTGCTACTTGGTCCCCTGTGCTCACTAGGAAAAGCATGTTGGTAAAAATACTATGGCAATGTGGGGAACTCTGGTGTGCTTAAAATAATCCTGGCAAAGTACAATCTCTCTGTTGGGCAAATCTATCTGCTTAAGCAGGCGGACTTGCAGTCTCCTGCCTCTTTAAATTGTTGGATGTGTAACCTGGGGTTAAAGGAGATTTAAGGATGATGGTGTTTGTGGAATGCCTAAAATGAATATACATTTGGAACATCTTTTATTTGGGGCTGACTCTTACTGGGGTGTTAGTCACAGTCAGCTAGGTGCTCTAGTAAAGTGTCTTTCTTCTTCTCTAAGTGTATGATGGGGGAATGTCCTTCTGTATGTTTCTCTTATTGCGATGAATAAAACACTGATTGGCTAGGCAGGAAGTAAAGGTGGGGTTAGGAGACTAGGAGAATTTTGGGAAAGGTAGGCAGAGGGAGCCTGCCAGAAAAGTGGCCATGTAGGCCACCAAAGGAGTAAGGTCCAGACCGGTAAAATAAGACCACACGGAAATACATAGATTTACAGAAATGAGTTAATAATTAAGACAGAGATAGCCAATAAGAAGCCTTAGCCTTCGGCCAACAGTTTTATAATTAATATATAGTGTCTGTGTGTTTGTTTGGGGTAGGTGGCTGTGGGACCAAGCTGGCAGGAAAGAACCTCCCCGTAACAAGTGTGCAGTGATTTCTCTCATCAATGTTTGTGCACCAGCACCCATCTAAAATTACCCTCTTGCAGCCTCCAGATGTTAGGTGCTGAGGAGCCAAAGATAAGTGAAAACGGGTCTTGACCTTCCAAGAGCTTCATTTAGTCTCTAGTTTACCAGATCCCTAAGCCAGTAGGAGACTACAGTAGGATGAAATAATAATAATAATAATAATAATAATAATAATAATAAATAATAATAAAAGTGGTAAAATACAGATTTTAGATAGTCCTACAACAGATACCCTATGTGAGTCTGGAAGAAGGAATGTCTTGAAGAAAGCAAGATGCAGACAAAGGGAGGGCAGAGGGCGTGAGCCTGAGATGTGCAGAAAACAAGCTCCTTTACTATAGAACTCTCTCTCTGCCACCTTACTCTGCTGGGCTCCAGAGACTGACCTGACTGGACAGTGAGGGAATGCAGATAGGACAGACACACAGACATGTATTCAGAAAAGCTGGGCTAGGGTGCCCCGGCTCTCTATGGAGAACTGACAGTACCCTGGGATCTCAGGATTTTTATTATATACAGTGGAACAGGGAGCCATGGTTATTGAGCACAGCTGACTAAGGAGACTGGTTTGGCTAATATTGGTAGGAGCTCATCTGTGGCATAGCAGTCCTTAGGCTGTAAATATCTGGGTGGGAAAAGCTACTGTAGACACTTTCTGCACACACTGTTAAAAACATCCGCATCCAAACCTGAGGATCGCTTTGCCATCCCATGTGTCTGAGCGAGGAGCCCACGACATGGCTGAACTCTTGCCAACCAAACAAAACATACCCATGCAGGACTTCACTTGCTCTCTGTATTCCTACAGGAAGCCTGGGAAACCCTCCTCCTCCTCCTCCTCCTCTTCCTCCTCCTTTGATTTTTGAGACAGGGTTTCTCTGTAACTTTGGAGCCTGTCCTGGAACTTGCTCTGTAGACCAGGCTGGCCTTGAACTCACAGAGATCCACCTGGCCTGGATCTCTGAGCGCTGGGACTAAAGGAATGAGCCAACAACGCCCGGAAACACTTCCTAATCCAGGCCTTTAACTAAATAGAGCTAGTTGAAAGTAACCTTTGGTAGACAGTCCATTTTCATTTAGGGTAGCTCCTTTTCCTCTGCAATTGTTGGATATACCACAACTTCTCTCAGTTTCCTGTCATATAAGGACCTCTCCTTGGTTCTAGTCAGGAAGATTTAATTAATGAAGGATTATAGCCAGGCATGGTGGCTTAAGCTTTTAGTCCCAACACTCCGGCAGAGATTGGCTGTTAGATCGAGGCCAACGTAGTCTATACAGTGAGTTTTAAGCCAGCCAGGGCTACATAGAGAGACCCTGTTGCAGTAAATAATTAGGTACATCATACATAAAACAAAAATGAATAAATGAAGGCAGACTTACAGTGAGTTCCCAGTGTTGCTAGTGGTGTAGGTTGGGAAGGTCTCACAGATAGACCAGCCTGGTACATCTACCTGTGTTTCTAGGTTCTTGTCACTATCAAAGAAATAATTAGAAGAAGACAAAGGTAAAGTAAGGAACTTGGAGGAAGTTTATTACGGGGCACTCAAGGGTGAGTATGGGCTTCTCAAGACAGTGATTCACGGCTGGGATTTAGTTTAGTTCACTGAACAGGCAATTTTAATGAGGGAGGATTATTCATGAGGGGAGGAGAAGGCAGGAAGCTCGAGGACTGAGTCAGGATTTTCCTTGGAACAAGGTTTTCTATCTTAATATAGTTTTTCCCGGATGTGACTTGGTTGCAGATGCATGATGGGAGCGCGCAGCTTTGCAAGGCTATTGAGAGGAGATGCGTTTACAATGACGCAAAGGACACTTAGCTGCTAGTTGTTGAGAGGCCTTGAGTCTTTGTGGGCAGAGTGGTCACATGACATCCTGCTGGAATGCAGCTCTGTGGTTGCATGAGCCTCTAAGCACTAGGTAGTTTGTGTTTCTGCCCTTCTCTCAACCCACCTCACCATCTCATATTGGTGTGTGGACACAGGAGTCTGGAAGGTTCAGAAGGCTGTGCATATCAGAACACTGCAACCTCAAGCCAACCTCTGATGTTAACCTGTAAGTTAGCCTTACTTTCTCAAGGCTGTGCCCCAGACCTCTGTGGACATTTGAGGATAGTTTGAGTCTATCTTTTCAGGGTTCATGTGGTGGCTCAGGATGGCAATACTGAGATGCTGTGGGCATTTTTAAAGTGAGAGCCTTGTATGCAGCTTCCATGACCTAATGATTTTTTTTTGCTGCTATTGTCAGGGAGGAAAGCTCAAGGAGCACATCAGACACAGGCAGAAGTCTGGGCAGTGACTAGAATTCTGCCTTGAGTTTGATCTAATCATCTCTTAAATTTCCATCTCTGGCCTGGACCACAGCTGTCATGCTCAGCATTTGAGAAGCTTGAGGCAGGAGGACAGGGAGTCCAAAGCCAGCCAGGGCTACACTGTGAGACCCTATCTCAAAATCAACCAATCAACCAACCAACAAAACAAAAGAAAGGATTCTCCTCTTAGAATTGTGGCATTCAGAGTAAGTTTCTGATGTCTAACTCAGAGAGATAATTTAAAACCACAGTACCAGGGCTGGCAAGATTGCTCAGTGGTTAAGGCTCTTGCTACCAAGCTTGTGTTTGGTTCCTGCTGAGCTCCATGTGGTGAAAGCAGAGGACTGACTTCTGCACACACACTGACACACATATACACATACACACACCCATACACATATGTACACCCCTACCCACATACATACATGTATACACACACACATACATGAACACACGCACACATACGCTCACACATAAAATGTAAAAAAAAATTCCCATAGCTGCATTATTAAACGTAAAAATACATATTGAGTTTTGAGGGATTTTGTTTGGCTTCATTTTATGAGACAGGGTCTCATAAAATGGCTGGTCTGGAACTCTAAGTAGACTAGACTGGCTAAGAAGTCACAGAGCCCTGCCTGTCTCTGCTTCACAAGCACCTAAACTAAAGGTGTACACCATCACGACTAGTGAAAAAAACATACACTTAAATCTGTCTCTGTAAACCTAAACATATGGAGACAGAGAATGAAGCCCAGAGCTCTGCACACACTCTCCAGCATTCTATCAGCTAGCTACACCCCAGTGTTCACATTCAGAATAAATAAACAAATAGGGAAACAAAGGATTAAGTGTGAGACTGCGAAGAGATCCTAAGAGAGAGAGAGAAAAAAGTGTAAACCATCCAGCTATTGCAAAGGGCAGAAACCCTTTACTTCTCTCTCTTCCTTCATGATTGACTGTGCTGTCCTTTTCAAATGGTTGTAAACCATTTTAAGGGCTCTCCATGCTGCTGGCCAGTGTCCTCACTCAGGGCTGTTTTCTGATGACCTGGGAGCTCTCTCTGCAATGTAATCAACAACAATGATGACTCTCCTTCCCACCCTCCAGGTCCTGAGGGATGCTTGGGGCTGCAGGCTTCTCCATCTGACTCCGAACTGCAGAACCTACCTAACACCAGCCTTGGGTTGAATCCACTTAGCCATAAAAAGCATCAGACTCTTTTCTGTCTTTGCAAACCTCTCTGCAAGTCGATAGTCTCTTTCTCATACTCTGATTTCATGCTCACTCAGTAATAGAATAGTTTTCTTTGTCTTCCTCTTCAGGGAGAGATATTCCTGGGTTGGAAGAATTTGTTTTTAATTGTGTTCTCCCAACACTGCTATGGGCTGACCTTTTCCACAGCCGACACATCCGTGCTGAATAGTTTTCAACAAAACCATCAATCCTCTGTGCTTCGAGTAATAACTGAGAAATGTGTGTGGTGTGGTGAGTCTTTGGCAGTGTTCCAGCATTGTGAAGAGACACCATGACCTTAACTCCTTTTAAAAGAAAGCATTTAATTGGGGCTGACTTACAGCTCAGAGGCTCAGAGGTTCAGTCATGATAGGGAGCATGTCAGCACTGAGGCAGACATGTTGTTGGAGGAGCTGAGAGTTTTGCCTCCGGATCCACAGCAGCAGGAAGAGAGAGACGCTGGGCCCAGCATGGACATTGGAAAGCTCAAAGCTCAACCTCGGTGACATAATTCCTCCAACAAGGCCACTCTTCTCAAGCAGTGACTAAGGGTTCAAATACTTGAGCCTATGGGGTCTATTCTTATTGAAACCACCATAGAAGGTCAAGCATGTGAGCTTATAGTTTAAACCCCTGCCTTGGAATCTGAGTGTGACCTTGTGCTAATCATGGAAAACGACACTGTCAGTCAAAATGTTCTTAACAGCTTTTCCTATCTTCAGTTTTCTTAACTGTAAACAGTGGGTTATGGATAGTATCCACTGTAGAGTTGTCAGAATATTTGATATAGTACCTGGTGAAGGGACCAGACCCTCACCTAGCACCCCCTGCTTTAGCAGCCATGACAGGTTGCAGAAAAGACCCAGCAAGATGTAGGCCTCTGACTCAACATATGTTGCTGAGTTTTCAGCCTTCTGACCTTTCTGGACCTGGCCCAGTCACTAGGAGGTCAGATACCATCCATGTGGCAAGGAACCAATCAGAAGTTAGCTGGCAGACTCTAGATGTGCTTTACTGTAACAGTGGCATACAGAGCATAACAACAGCTCCGGGAGGACCTATAGGCCATAGCAACCAGCTGATCAATCAACACAGGACAGCCTGGAAGTGCACCAGCCCTGGGACTATCATAGATCCCTAGACACTCCCCTTGCTCTACCCCAATAAATTCCCTCTGGGTCCTTCTTGTTCCACCTGCTTTGTTGGATGGAGGAATCGAATTAATGCAGTTAACTCATTAAATATGAAAGACTCTTTGCTTTTGCATCAGAATGGGTCTCTTGGTGATTTTGGGGTTCAGAATTTGGGCACAACACCTGGCACTCAGTACATACTTTTAAATATCACATCAGGAAGAGCCAAGGGTCTTGAATCCAAAACCAACCTGGATTACATTTTCAAATTGTAATTGTTTTGTTTGTTTTGAGACAGGATCTTACTATGCAGCTCTGGCTGTTCTGGAACTAGCTCTGTAGACCATGCTGGCCTCAAACTCAGAGATCTGCCTGCCTGTGCCTCCCAAGTGATGGTATTAAAGGCATGTACTACCATGCCAGGTCTTCAATTTTAAAAAATTATGGTTCTGCCTGTCTCTGTCTCTGTCTCTCTCTCTGAGTGTGTGTGTGTGTGTGTGTGTGTGTGTGTGTGTGTGTGTGTGTGTGTGTGATAATAAAGCACTTGGTGAATCTTGGCGGATTTCATGACAGGCAAGGGTGACTGAGGTTGGGGACAAACATGCCAGGCAGACAGAGCTTAGTGAGAAGTTTTATTAGAAAGAGAAAGGAAAGGGGGAAGAAAGAGAAAAGAGGTAAAGAAACACAGAGACAGAGAGAGGACAGAAGAGAAGAGGGTGACAGGAAAAGTCCTGTCTGCCCCAGGGGAACAATGGGAAAGACAGCATAAAGGGGCAGGGTCTGTCTTTTAAAGGGTCCTTTGCACCTAGGCTGACCAGGGTACTGCCTGAGTGCATTCTGCCAGGTGACAGGGGCAGGGCAGCATAATGCCTCAGTCCTTACCATATACATAAATCGTTTGTGAACTTGAGTAGAGTACTCAAAAGAGGCCAGAAGAAAGAGTGCCTGGTGCCACTAACTGTAGTTAGAGGGGTTTGTGAGTGTATGCTGAAGAACTGAGTGTAAGAACACTGAAGTGTATGCTGGGAACTGAGGTAGGGGCCTCTGCAAGGGCCTCTGCAAGGGCAGTTTATTGCTCTTTATTGCTGGGCCATCTCTTCAGCCCCAACCTGGGTTACACAGTGAGCCCTTACTTTAAAATAAAACTTAAAAATAGTCTGAATTTTAAATATGATGAGTCTTATTAACTGACTAGAGTGTTCTAAGAAGAATATCATTTTTATTGCTAGGTGTTTAAACTTCACTTTATTCCTTTGAAATTTAAGCTCTCATCTTTGGGAGACATTGTAGTTCATAATACTGAGTTCTGTAAGAATGTGTAGTCATTTGCAGTGAGCTATAAAGCCCACTTGGGAGGTGGAGGCAGGGGGACCAGGAGTTTGAGATCATCCCCAGGTACATACAAAATTTGAGGCTGCCCTGGGGTACTTGAGATCCTGTCTCAAAAACAGCAACAAAGACGTAATCAGAAGTAGAAGTAGAAAATTTTTGTTTTCCTTCCTTTCTACCTTATGGCTAAAGTAGAGAGCCTTTAGCTAACTGGGCGCTGAGAGGGTCACTCTAACCTATACCCTCCTGAGATGTACTTAGCTTTTCTCCCATTAGAATCACATTCCACATAGGTTTATCTGCTGGCTGCATCTGAGCTAACAAGATGCATCATGTCAGGCAATCGATATGACCTCATTTTCTATGGTGATGCAGTATCTAGGAACACAAGCCCTCCCCTGCTTTGTTTAACCACTTTCTACTAACAATTGTATTATTTCCAAACTTAACCTCGTTCACGCCAGGCTGTTGTGTGGTTTCTGAGGAGAAGCACTTGAGATAGGCTGCCCAATTTACATACCCACGGAGAGTGTCTGCACAAGCATCCCTTTTCTCACTGCCTTGCCAGTACTCAGTATCACTTAGTGTAATTGTTGCCAATTGGAAAGGCCAATAATGTACTGGGTGTTTTGTTTGTTTTTAGTTTGTGTTTCTCTTTCTTCACGACTTGGAACCTTTTCATATTTTGTGAGTTTTTGTATTTATCTTGTTACCTGCCTGTATGCACTCTTTCTTTTACTGTCCTATTGCAGTGGGGTATTTTTTGGGTTTTTTTGTTTTGTTTTGTTTTTTGTTTTTTTGTTCCACTAGGTCCTGCAGCTTCAGCTCCAAATAACACAGAGAGACACTATATTAATTATTAAACTGTTGGCCGATGGCTAGGACTTCTTATTGGCTAGCCATGTCTTAATTATTAATCCATTTCTATATATTTCTACATGGCCCTATGTTACCGGAGAACACCTTGTGTGTCCTATCCTCCCTGTCCCTCCATGGCGCCCCTCTGTAGCACTTCTCTGCTTCCCTTTCCCAGAATTCTCCTTGTCTCCTAGTCCTGACTATCTTCCTGCTTCTATTGGCCAATGTTTTATTCATCAACCAATAGGAAAAACATAAATACAGAAGGACATTCCCCATCACTGTCTTATTCCCCCTCCTTCTCCCCACCCCCTTTCCTGTTTCTCTTCCTTCCCCTCCTCCTTTTCTTTTTGAAGACATTGCAGTCTCCAAAGCTAGCTCAAGACCCTCTGCTTCTAAATGCCAGTGTTAAGTGCTTGTGCCACCAAATCTGGCTTACTTATCCATTTCTTAGCATTTATAGCATAGATTATCTGCATATTTTCTCTACATTCCAGCTCTACTCATGGAATCTTCTGTTTCCACAATGTGGAATCTGGTCTCTCCATATCTGTACAACTAGCCTGGTATCCTGGCCTTAGCGAATTTGGGATACTCCTTATATATCTCTGCTTTTCTGCCTCCCCTGGATTTTTTGCTGGGGACCAAACCCAGAGCCCTAAGCATGCTAGGCAAGAGCTCAACCAGTGAGCCCTTAATCAAATATGGATCTCAATTCTGAAAAATGCTATGAATGGGTAGAAGCTAAGAAAAGTCTAGAGATTTGTAGAAAAGTCATTCATTCATTCACTAATTCAACAGATACCGTTGAAAATCAGCTCGGAAACAATGCTGAGAAATTAAGAACCTGTTTCCCTGCTTGTAGCTAGAGTCTGTATTACCTCCAGTGATAACTTGGGGGCCTGAGATCAGGGAGCTGATGATCCTCTAAACAAGGCATCTTAGCTGATTCAGGGCATCAGTAAGCCGCTTGTAGATGCTGTGATAAATGGTGGGGCCATATTCAATGACTAACATAGCCAGTGTCTGAGAGAGATGGCACTACAATGGTGGGCAGAAGACAGCTAGCCAATGATAACACATGTCTGGCCAAGAGCAGAGCTGAAAGGAGACATTCAGTAGCGAGGCAGAGTGGTACTGTTCAAGGTAGGCTGGCCAGTGAAGGCTTTAAGGAGAAAGTGGCAGGAACAGCCCTCTAGGCTAAGGAAATAAATAGCAATCAGGACACCCCGAGGGTGACCTCCACAAGCTCAAGGAAAGGGAAGGAGTCTAAGGTGAAGTGGGGGGGGGGAGGTAGGTAGTATACTGGGTAGACCCACCAATAAATGGGAAGCTCCTGTTGTTGCCACATAAATTCACCCATTCATTGTAGGGTAGGGTTGTCTCTAATGGCATTGCATCTACGGGTCTTTGGATTCCTTCTGTTATCTGCTGGCATGCTTCCTGGTAACAGCGGATGTGATGTTGTAGGCCCAGGCCCCTCCAGCCACTGTTTTCACACAGGACTCACAGAGTCAGATGCCAGCAGCCCCTCCTGTCTCTTCAGAATGGTTTTGCCACAGAAGAGGCAAATGTACTTGGAATATTCAATGATTCAACTTTGTTCACCATTTTCTACAGAGAGGTGCTGTACTGGGTCTCATATTTACGACGACTCTGAGCTTATTGGAGCATTGAGCCACGTGGTGTGTGAAAACTGTTTCTAATCAAGGCTGAGGGGAGTGTTCAATGCTACACTTCCTTGGCATGCATGAGTTCTCTAGCACTGAAGAGAGTGAGGAAGCCAGAGTGAGGCTAGAGCTCTCCAGCCCAGATGAGTTTGCCTTCTGGTGACAATTGGAAATGGCTGGACACAGAACTTTCACAACTGAGGGACCGAGTTATGGCTTGGTTATAAATGTCCCCCACAGGCACGCGTGTTTGAACACCCGATTCCCTCGTGGTGTGGCTGTTCTGGGACATAGGGACTAGCCTGAAGAAATGGGTCACTGGAGGTGGGCCTTGAGGAGATTTTCCCAACCCTGCTTCTGGTTCCAGTTTCTTTGCTTCCTGATCTGCCCAGCCATGATGACTATCAGACATACATTTCAACCATCAGGAACTCTACCATGCCGTCCCTGCAATGAAACGAAGTTACATAATGAAACTAAGTTACAATTAAATAGTAGACACAGGCCAAAGACCCTAGGAAAATACCTTCCAATGTACAGGACAGTCTCATCAGCAAGAATGGCCTCACTTAAAATGCCAGTGTGTCCTGATGGAGCAGGTAATGAGAGAAGATTGCAAGCAGACGGTCAGCTGGTGCAGCAATGGGGAAGCAGAACACACGAGTGTGAACACATGTAAGCAGTGGGGAATGGGGCTTAAACTGGAGCCATCCCAGGTGTCAGGATGCAGACCAGAGACTCCTGGGTTTGAAGTGTGCACTGGCACCTCAGTACAATGACTGAAGAAAGCGTAAATAAGCTTGTAGGAGTGTGTGTGTGTGTGTGTGTGTGTGTGTGTGTGTGTGTTGTCCTTAACTGTTACGCTCAAATCATGGAGCCCTCAAAACACCAACGAGGAGACAGTCCCGTCTGTAAAAGTGAAGAGCCTTTATCCTGGCAAGCTCAAGCTTGGACTCCAACCTTCTGATACAGTAGCTGAGAGCAGATGGGGTGGGGTTTTTGTCAAAACAGAGGTTGGGGGTGAAGGGATTTTCAGGATTCAAGACCCTCATTGGCTGACATTTGTCTAGGGGTGTGTGCTTAGGCTAAGGGACATCAGGTGATGCCATCTACAATGGTTAGAAGTTAGGAATTTTCTTTGGGACAGTTGCAGTTGTGGTCTCTCCTGGAGTCAGGTGTTACCCCAGGGTAAACGGAAACTTCAGGCCTACTTTCTGGCTGCTCTCCACTGAGCCTTGGCATGGCAGCAGTGCAGACAAGCGGCAGGTGTGTGCCAAGTTGCCCTGGGCCCCAAATAACCTAACCACTCAAGAGTCTAAGGGGCAAGATTGTGTGAGTTTGTTCCAGGGCTACAAGAATCTGCATTGAAAAATAAACAACATGTTAAAAAAGAAAAGAAAGGAAGGAAGGAAGGAAGGAAGGAAGGAAGGAAGGAAGGAAGGAAGGAAGAAGTTGCTTGTAGGGGCTGGAAGAGAGAAAACACAGGAACCTTTGCATGGAGTGGCCGGCTAAGGACAGAGAACTTTGCTGTGACTGACAAGCTAAGGGCGGGACACGCGTGAGGAAGCTAAAGGAGAAGAACAGATGAGGACTGCCAGAGTGTTCAAAGGCCGGGAGAAATGGAAGGCCTGACTTGCTAAGGCGGTGACTTTTGTAAAATCATACGGTGTTTCAGAGTATCCCTGCATCCGACACTGATTTCCCCCCCAGATCGATCCTATTAACCAGAGCCCTACAAAGTGTCCCCTAACTGCCTAAACTCGATAAATTCATGTCAAAGACATCCTTGTTTTCTTGGTTTTACACTGCTGCTTAATCAAATCCTTAAATCCTACAAATCCCGAACTCGACCCCAGAGAACCTCGTTTTGAGAACATTCTTTTCCTTTCTTCCTGAGACAATCTCCAGCACCTCGGAATTATCTAGAAACTATTGAAACTATTGCCAAGGTCGGCCCTCTGTGAAATCAGGAAGTAGGTTATTGGATTCCAGAGCACAGCAAGCCTGCGGCTGTTTTTCTCTTCACAGAAGAAAGGAGAGAGTGCATCAGTTTTTGTCTCCACTGCATCACTAACTGGTAAGCTGTGAGGCCTTTTCTCGTGCTCAAAGTCTGAACCCCCAAATCACCAAAAGACCTGATCTGATGCAAAAGCAAAGTCTTTAACTTTACGAGTTAACTTGGTTCCCCTGTCCATCCAACACAGCAGGTAAAGCTCCATCAGCAATGGAGCAGGGCATATATTGGTGTAGAGCAAGGGGAGTGTCTGGTGGGGGGGGGGGTCGCTACTTGCATAGCAACAGTCTCAGGATTGGTGCACCTCTGGGCTTGGACAACTTGTTCTGTGTTGATTGGTCAGCTGTACCTGCAACAAGGTACCTAGAGGCCCGCCCAGGACAGCTGCTATGCCCTGCATTCTACCATTATAGGTAAAGCACACCTACGGCCCACCAACCAACTTCTGATTGGTTCCTTACCACGTGGAGGGCAAGGTTAGGCAATGTCAGGCGCTCAGCACACGCTGCTGAGTCAGAGGTTTTTGTCTTGCTGGGTCTTTTCTGTGGCCTGTCATGGCTGCCAAAACAGCAGGCTGGATAAGGGCCTCGGTTCTTTATTACCCCTTCACCCGTTTGTATGTATGTATGTATGTATGTATGTATGTATGTATGTATGTATGTATGTATGTATATGTATTTATTTTTAGTTTGGGCTAGGGTTGGGGCTCAAGGGTAAAATATTCCTCTAGAATAATTATAAAACACCTACAAAAAGACTGCCTGAGACTAACATGAACATTTAGCATAGTGATTACTCACAGACCTACTACAGTATAACTTGTTTTAGATTTAGTTATTTTATTTTATATGTATGACTATTTTGCCCGTGCCTATCTATGTGTATAACGTGTGTGCCCAGTGCCCCTGGAGGCCAGAAGAGGGTGTTGGAGCCCCTGGAACTGGAGTTATAGATGTTCGGGAGACACCATTTGAGTCCTTGAAATGGAAACCAGGACATCTGCAAGAGTAACTGTTGCTGAGTCAGAGGCCTACATCTTGCTGGGTCTTTTTTGCAGCCTGTCATGGCTGCTAAAGCAGGGGGCTGGGTGAGGGTCTGGTCCCTTCACATCAAGTCCTCTAAAATTGCTGAACCATCTCTTCAGTCTTATCATTTGTTTACTGTACATTTGGTGTGAATTCCCAGGCATACTTCAGAACTATTACAGATTTCTAAAACTTTTTCCTGAAGGGTGTGTGTGTGTGTGTGTGTGTGTGTGTGTGTGTGTGAGTATTCTACCACTCAGCTACAATCTCCCTCGTCTCAATTTTTTTCTAAAATTTTACTTTGAAAATTATCCAATTTAAGTGGGCATGGGGTGGCACAATTTAATTGGGCAGGGGGCAAGTGGTCGAAACACTTGGGAGGCACAGGCAGGAGGATCATAAATTCAAGGTTATCTTTGCCTACATCTGAGCCCAGTCTGGGCTACAAGAAATTGCAAAGTGGAGGTTGGGGGTGGGAATCAGCAAAACCTTGAACAGTAGTACAACAACACTCTACCCTTTATCTGACTTCCCATCCTTAACTTCTATAACTTTGCTTCCTCCTCCTGTCTGTTTCTATCTTATTTTTTTTTTTTTTAACTAAAACCACTTAAAAAGCAACTTTATTCTTCAGCATTTAATATGCATCTCCTAAGGCCAAAACTACAAAAATGTATCTCCTACACAGGAAATTAAACATTAGAATAACTCTGAATTATCCAACACATATATGAACTTAAAATTGTTCCTCGGATGACCTTCCTTTAAAGCTATTTTTCCCTTTAACTTAGAATTTGATTGAAGTTCATGTCTGTCTAAACTTATTTAATTTATAAAAGTCATTTGTTGCTGGATGGTGGCTCACACCTTTAATCCCAGCGCTCTGGAGGCAGAGGCAGAGGCAGGCAGATCTCAGTGAGTTTGAGGGTAGCATAGTCTATACAGTGAGTTCTATACAGTAGTTCCAGGACAGCCAGAACTACATACAAACCCTGTCTTGAAATAAAAAATATCATTTGTTTTACCCCTCTTAATTTTTTTATGTCACTAATATTTTTTCTTTTGCTATGTTAGCATACAAAATAATGGGTCTCATTGTGGCATTTTCATAGGACACTAATATTTCTAAAGCTTATAAGCAAATTAGTTGTAGAATAGACCACAATCTAAAGTCAGTTTGTTTTTCTCTGATTAGTTTAAGGTTACCAGAAGGTGGTGGGTCATGTCTGCAGTCCTAGCACTCAGAAAAGCAGCTGCAGATCTTGAAAACCTCAAGGTCAGCCAGAGCTATATAGGCAGTGGTTTCTGTCCTGCCAGCTCCTGCTGCCTTAAGCCCCAAATAAACACACAAAGACTTATATTAATTTATAAACTATTTGCCTATGGCTTAGGCTTCTTATTGGTTAGCTCTGTCTTAATTATTAACCCATTTCTATCCATCTATGTATTTCCACAAGGCTGTGGCTTACTTGTAATCTGGCATGTTACTTCTTCAGCAACATGGAGTTTCCTTCTGCCTCTCTCTCTCCTTTCTCCCCCAGCCTTCTCCTCGTCTGGTATCTCTGCCTATCCTTCCTGCCTCTGTTAGCTAAACTGTGTTTTATTTATCAACCAATAGGAGAAACATATACAAAGAAGGGCATCCCCCATCAGGGTTATATAATGAGACTTCATCTCAAAAACTTAAGGTGGTGCTGGAGAGATGGTTTCTCAGTTAAGAGATCTAAATCCTCTTCTGGAGGACATAGATTTGATTCCAAGCACCCAGACTGTGGCTCACAACATGCTTGCATGTGGTACACACATAGATACAAGCCAAGCATCCATACACACAAAACAAAACAAAGTAAAAACAAACAAACAAAAAAACCCCCATAAACCTGGACATGGTGGAATGTGCGTATAGTGCCAGCACTCAGGAGGTGGAGGCCAGAGGATGAGGAGTGAGGAGCCAGGCACAGTTACCTGAAACCCTGCCCTGAATGAACCAACAACTTTATGAATGTACTATACAGGTGAACAGTACATTGTCTGGTGTGGGAAGTTCTGGCTTCAAGCCCAGCACCACACACACACACACACACACACACACAGGCACACAGAGGCACACACATGTGTGCACACACATACACACTCACACACACATATACATACACAGGCATGCATAGAAACACACATACACACACACACTCACACACACATACACACAGGCATGCATACAAACACACGTACCCACACACTCACACACACAGGCACACATGCACACACACACACTTGCACACACACATACACACAATCCTGCAGGAGGTTTTCATGATCCAGGCTGAAAGTACTACTACTATGGTTCACATTACATTTGCTAAAACCACACCTATCTAGGTGTAAAAGAAGCTAAGGGCATACAAACTGTGAATGAAGAACCATAGTCCTGTTGAATGAACATCCAGTGATTCTTATGGGGCTGGGAAAAGGCTGGCAAAACCCCCCTGTGGTCATTGTCTTGTGAGAGACTGTAGACCCCTTCCGCTTGTAGTCTCTCACAGTTCCTGCCTCCACTGAGATGTTGTCCTTGACATCCCTGCTGCAATCCAGCACTTGTTTTTGGCTATATGTTGTCGAACATGACAATTCACCATGGCCCCACAAACTCCTCTGTTGGATTACTTCATTCACATGTGTCCTTGGGGTTCGGGGAACAGCTGAGTGGTAGAGCCT